>CM053764.1:78733271-78773284 GCA_028658305.1 Pachyuromys duprasi
CAATGTAGCGATGTATCAGAGCAGATATTAATACTTGCGATCAAGCCTTTGGCAGAGGGCCAGAAGTGATGATAGAAATGGAGGAGGTTGGTGAGACTTGGGGAGAACAAGAGCTCCACAAAGACCAAACTAAGCAGGGCACAGGGGTCTTGTATGACACGCTTTCTACAATCAAGGACCATGTGTGGATGTGGCCTGGAACCCCCTCTCAAATGGGGCCCATGATAGTTCGGTGTAGGACTGAAGACCCTAGTGAGGGAAACAGGGACTGTTTCAGTCATGATCTTGATGGCTGACTCTTTGACCCTCCCCCATACAAGTCGGGGAGTGACAGACTGGCTAGATCCCAGGGGAGGACATTGCAGCCAGCCCTGAAGAGACAGGATGAGCTGGGGTTGGATGGAATGGGAGGAGGTCCTCCCCTGTTGGTGGACATGGAGGGGGTGGGGAGGAGGGAGATGAGGGAGGGAGGGCAGGGTGGAAGGGAATGAAGGAGGGGGGCTACGCCTGGGATGCAAAGTACCTAACCTGTGATTGATATAAAAATAAATAAATTTATATAAAAATTGTGGCACATTTACACAGTGGAAACCTACTCAGCAATTAAAAACAAGGAAATCATTAAATTTGCAGGTAAATCTTAGGAACTCATCCTGAGTGAGGTATCCCAGATGCAGAAAGACACACAGGGTATATACTCACTTTTAAGTAGATATTAGGCATATAATATAGGCTAAACACCAAAATCTATACACATAAAGAAGTTAATAAAGAAGGAGGACTCTGGCTAAGATGGTTAATCCTCATTAAGAAAGGCAAAGAAGGTGGACATCAGGAGAGGAAGAAAACAGGGAATGGAAAAGGAGCCTATTACAGAATGCCTCTGAAAGTCTCTACCCTGCAGGGTATCAAAGCAGATGCTGAGACTCATACCCAAACTTTGGGCAAGGTGCAGAGAATCTTATTAAAGAAGTGAGAGATAGTAAGACCTGGAGAGGATAGGAGCAAAACAAGGAGAGCAACAGAACCCAAAAATCTGGGCACAGGGGTCTTTTCTGAGACTGATACTCCAACCAAGGACCATTTATGGAGATAACCTAGAACACCTGCACAGATGTAGCCTATGGCACCTCAGTGTCAGAGTGGGTTCCATAATAATGAGGACAGGGACTGTCTCTGACATGAACTGATTGGCCTGCTTTTTGATCTCCTCTCCCAGAGTGGTGAGCAGCCTTATCAGGCCAAAGAGGAAGACAACGCAGCCACTCTTAAAGAGACATTATAGACTAGGATCAAAAGGAAGAAGAAGTCCTCCCCTATCAGTGGACTGGGGGAGAGGGGCATGGGTGGAGAAGGGGGAGGGAGGGAGCTACAGGTAGGATACAATGTGAATAAGCTGTAATTAACAAAAATTAAAATTAAAAAAATTTAAGTGAGTAAATTGTATAAAATAAATAAATAAAGGAAGAAAGAAGAAAGAAAGGAAAAGAAGAAAAGAAAAGGTCATCCTGAGTGAGGTAACCCAGAAGCAGAAAGACACACATCGTATATACTCAATTATAAGAGGGTACTAGCCATAAAATATAGGATAAACATACTAAAACCTATAGTACTAAAGAAATTAAACAACAAGGAGGACCCAAGGTAAGTTGCTTAATCGTCATTCAGATGGGCAGACAGTATAAACAACAGAAGCAGAAGTCAGGGAGCAGGAAAGAAACCTACCACACAGGGCCTCTGAAACACTCCACCCAGCAGGGTATTGAAGCAGATGGTTAGACTCATAGCCAAATTTTGGGGAGTGTGCAGGGAACTTATGGAAGAAGAGGGAGATAGAAAGATTTGAGGGGACAGGATCTTTACAAGGAGAGCAACAGAAGCAAAATATCTGGTCCCAGTGGTCTCTTTTTGAGACTGATACTCCAACCAAGGACCATGCATGGAGATAACTTAGAATCCCTGTACAGATGTAACCCATGACGGCTCATTTTTCAAGTGGGTTCCTGACTAAGGGGACCTGGGGCTGTCTCTGACATAGATTCAGTAGCTGGCTCTCCTCCTGTGGGAAGAGTAGCCCAACTAGGCCACAGAAGAAGAGGATGCAGCCAGTCCTGATGAGACCTGATAGACTAGTTTCAGATAATAGGGGAGAAGTACCTCCCCCATCAATGGACTAGGGGAGGGTCAGAGGGGGAGGAAAGGGAGATAGGGTGAGACTGGGAGTAGATGAAGGAGGGGGTCTACATCCGGGATGCAAAGTTAAAAAATTGTAATAAATAATAAATAAAAAATTCCCAGAATCATCCCTTAAAAAGAAAGAACGAAAAAAGGAGAAAGGAAGGAAGGTAGGAAAGAAGGAAGGAGTTAAGGAAGGAAGAAAGAAAAAAGAAAGAAAGCTAAGTATTTGCTCTTCTATTTCATGTAGGCCTTAAAATAACTGGATACCTGTATCTTTATATAATCTCCTACTTGGAGATATGCCCTTTAAATCACATAATAAGTACAAAACTTATTTCAGTTGAAAATATTTAAATCTATTTTTAAATTTTGACCTCTTGTACAAAATTCCATCCTCCTACCTGTGATCTTCAGTCTTCTAGATTGGTGGGTAAGTAAACATGTTACACTAGCTGTTAAAAATTCTAAAGCTTTTTCTTCCTTAGTCTATCACATTATTGTTGGCTCTCTGAAAGCTAAGGCCTTCTTACACATCTTGGAAAGCATTCACTGTCTCTTTATAAAATAAATATTGGGTGTCCCATTAAAATCAAATAAATCAATGAGCAAATCAAGGAACAAAAAAGAAAGAGTCTGGAGCTAGGTTGTAACTCCATCCATGATGACCAAATGTCCTAAGGATGTGGGTATCTGGCTTGTCATGAATCTCAAATATTTACTATCCATTTTTCTTATTTGTAAGTGAAACTGTTGTGTCTCAATGGACAGTTATTGGTATTAGAAACTGCCTGCCAGAGGCAAAGGACTAAACTCACAATAAGCTCGGTTCACAGATATGATATTGATCGAAACTGAAAAATATTTTCCTATTATTGTCTAAATTTGCAAAAAAAACCTGTCTCTATTTTAGGAGTACTCTGTATTTTGAGGCTTTTCTTCTTCAGCTTTTAATACTATTAAACAAATTGCACTAAACTCCTTAATATCAGGACAATACATCAAACCATTTACTAGTTACAATATAATGTAGGAACATCTGCTTTATTTGATGGTGTAATATGCCTGAACCCACAATCACATTTGCTTAGCAGGTGTTTCATTTTTTTGCCAGTTATTTGTTTAGCATTATATTCTACCCAGACAAACATTTTCTATAGGGTAATGCCTTTTTACTCTTATTCCTCATGAAATAAAGGATGTAATGAAAGCACATATCATATCTTCCATAATTAATCAGATTTAATGCAAAGAATTCAGCTTGCACAACTTCTTTGATGTTTTAGGATCTTTCCTGTGTTTCTGCTTATGGAAACACCTTTGCCATCAAAGGACTTTTGAGTCACAGGCTTTGTACACTATTAATTGGATATAAAAACATGCAACATTCATAATGTATCTCATCTGTTGCTTGTGATGTATATCTCTTAGTGCAATTATATATGTACAGCAGATTTATGTGCACTGAACCTACCTGTTCTTTTTTATGTTCGTTCATTAATAGTAAAAGAGCAGAAGGTGGTAATTTGCTGATTTTTAAATTTTATTTAGTCAGATACTCACTTTATATCTCAAGCATAGACCTCTCCTCCTTTTCCCTATTTCCCTCCTCTGTCTCTGCCTAATACCCCTCCTCTCTCCTGTCCTTCAGAAAAGGGGAGTCTCCCATCACAAACCTACATCAAAAAATCCAATTGCTTCAGGACTGTGTACTTCATCTTTGGCAGCTCTGCCAGAGGGAAATGATGTAAAAGCAGACAACAGAGGCTGTGTTAGTTACTGCCCCTGTCCCCTTTCTAGGGATCCACATGGAGATTAAGCTGCCCATTGAGTGCATATGTGTCTTCTTGTGGTGCCCCTGTACTCTCCTGGTCATTTTATCCTTCCACTCTTCTACAAGACTCCCTAAGCTCTACCCAATGTTTGGCTGTGTATCTTAGTTGCTGGCTCTAACTTCTGCTGAGTGGAGCCTCTCAGAGGACAGCCATACTAGGCTCCAGTCTGCAAATGTAGTAGAACATCATCAATAGCGTCGGGGGTTGGATTTATCCCATGGAGTGAGTCTCAGGTTGGGCCAGGCATTGGTTGCACATTCCCTCAATCTCTGCTCTATCTTTATCTCTGCACATCCTGTAGAAATTTTGTGGGTTGGTTGGTGTTCCTCTCCCTTCACCAGGAGTCCTCTCTGGTTAGAGGCTGGCCTCTCCAGTCTCCATGACCTTTGTCAACTGTGCTCTCAGCTAAAGTCACCCCCATACTCTTCCAGGAGCCCACCCTGTTAATTTGTATCTTTAAAGATTTAAAATAATGCATCAGTTGTCCTTGTTCTCTGAATCAAGGACAGACACCTCAGTTACTTCAGTGACACAATCTAGGCAAATTGTGTACTGAAAATGTTTTTTAAAATCTATACTGCATTTAAAAGAAAAAGAGTAACCAATGTTATCAGCGGTTTCTAGAGTATTTCATTTTCTCTGGGGGGGTCTCAATTATTTCTACACTCCGTATTTTAAAAACTTCCGACACTTGCTTGATATATTAAATATTAATAAAGTAAAATAAATAATTTTAAAAGTTACTTCTTTATGTTTCTTTTCAAATACTTCTACTTGAAAATTGGTAGCAATATCAGGCCCTGAAATTTATTGCTATCTTTATTTTTCAAAAGTTCAATCAATAATATGTCCTCAACTGTATGCCAAGGAGGACCTCTGGCGGGTCAACGTAGTGGTGTATCAGAGCAGATATTAAGACTCACGATCAAGCCTTTGGCAGAGGGCAAGGAGTGATGATAGAAATGGAGGAGGTTGGTGAAACTTGGGGAGAACAAGAGCTCCACAATGACTAAACTGAGCAGGGCACAGGGGTCTTGTATGAGATGCTTTCTACAACCAAGGACCACGTGTGGATGTGTCCTGGAATCCCTGTTCAGATGGGACCCAGGATAGCTCGGTGTAGGACTAAAGACCCTAGTGAGGGAAACAGGGACTGTTTCAGTCTTGATTTTGATGGCTGACTCTTCGACCCTCCCCCGTACATGCCAGGGAGTGACAGACTGGCTAGATCCCAGTGGAGGACATTGCAGCCAACCCTGAGGAGACAGGATGAGATGGGGTTGGATGGAAGGGGAGGAGGTCCTCCCCTGTTGGTGGACTTGGAGGGGGCGGGGAGGAGATGAGGGAGGGTTGGGAAGGGTGGGAGGGAATGAGGGAGGGGGCTACGCTTGGGATGCAAAGTACCTAACCTGTGATTGATAACAAAAAATTTTTTAAAATGTAAAAAAAATATGTCCTCAACTATACAGACACTTGTAAAGAGCTAAAGGTTTGAAATTCTGTACTATAATTCAGGAAGGAAGCTAGCTTAAATATTGTCTGTCTAGTCAGTTCATACCAAGGTGAACTGAAGACAATTTTAAAGGCTTACTTTGTTATTTTATATTACTAAAGGTTAATGCAATTGTTGTGCATACTTGTATAACATGCATTATTAACTCTCTGAATTCCCCAAATGCCCATAATAATATGTTTTAAAAAGAATTTGGAATATAAATCATCAGTTATGACCATTGTGGGTGTGACGTTCAGCTGCACAATCTAGATACAAAGCACTTTGGTATATAATCTTGTATGTCTTCATGGGAAGTGGCCCATCTTACTACTAAGGAACTTAATCAATCTGTATCCTTCCTGCAGAAGGTTATACTGCACTAGGGACTTTTGCTGTTCTTTTCCACTGTAAACTTTTCTCTTTTTAATTTTTTTGTTTGTTTCTAGCTCATGTGATAACAATATTTTCAGGGTTTCTAGAAGACTAACAAGGATTTTGTGCATTACAGGAAAGCAAGGTCAATAAGGTCAATTGACTTTATTTATGATTGAATTTGCTCCAGTTAGTTCTGAGTGAATATCAGAGAGGTGTGCTCCTACAACTGATGATTCTTAGCTTCCTCAATGAGATATGATTACGGCCACACCTCGAAAGATTTGTGCAATCCTTAAAACGTCCCTAATCTTGAAATATATTAGAGCCACCTATTTGAGATGATCTTTATATGGAGGCTACCTTTAGAACTTTGTGATAATTGAAAAGACTGTAAATGACATATTCATAATATATACGCACAATGCACATGTATTAACTTTTGAATACAGTGGGTTATATGTTATGTCGTCTCTGGCTTTGTCAAGAAAATTTAACATGTATTTGAAAACTCTTATATCTTTTAATTCACATTTCAGCAAGCATATTGGACAGCTCTCTTTTTTTCAAGGTATGAAATATTTTATTCTTTACACTCTCTGTATCTTCCAACTGCATAATTAATGCATAGATATGCATGTGATGTTGAAAGTTTTTTCTTTCTTTTTATTATATTACAGTTAATTCACTTTATATCTTGGCTATAGGCCCCTCCCTCATTTCCTCCAGCCTCATCCACCCTCCCTCTTCTCCCTCGATGCCCTATTCCTTGTCCAGTGATAGGGGTGGCCCTCTTCCCCTACTATCTGACTCTAGCCTGTTAGGTCTCACCAGAACTGGCTGCATCCTTTTTCTATGAATTGGCAAGCCCCCACCCCTCACCCCAGGGGAGGTGATCTAAGAGACAGACATTGAGTCCATTTCAGAGACAGACACTTCTCCCATTACTAGAGAACCCACAGAAAGACTGAGTTGCCTATGGGCTACATCTGTGCAGGGGGTTTATGTCCTCTCCATTCATGGTCCTTGGTTGGAGCATTGGTCTTTACATGGCTCCCTGGGCCCTCCAGTTCTTTCTATATCCCTGTTTATTCATAAGATTCCCTGCACTCTGCCAAAAGTTGGCTATGAGTCTCAGCATCTGCCTCGATATCCTTGTTTTTAATTGCTGAGTAGTATTCCAGCGTGTAAATGTACCATAATTTCTATATCCATTCCTCTGTTGAGAAATATCTAGGCAATTTCCAGATTCTGGCTATTACAAATAAAGCAGCTGGGAACATAGTTGAGCAAATGGAATGGCATGATACTGGCATAGAAACAGACTGTTGGATCAGTACAATCAAATCAAATATTCAGACATGCACCCACATACATTCGGGTATTTAATTTTTGACTTTGTTAGGAAATCCACATGAATTAATCTTGCTTGTTAAAGTGACTAGATCTAAAATCATCTAGAAACTAGGTAATCCTATGTGGAATTTTCATAATCAGATTATTCAAAGCAGGAAGACCCACTCTAAAGTTTCACCACTCCTACTATTGGCATCCTCAGGAAAAGACATAGAGGAAGGGAGCTTTATTTTGTCTGTTTGCCCTTACTCTACTGACAAGTTTTTCTATCATGTTGTTGAAGCCTGTACTAAATCCAGTTTCTTCAGAATGACAATAATAAAAACAACAACAACCCTAATATTTCTCGACTCCACAACATACTGGAAATGGTGAGAAATTTCTCTCATGTACTGAACAACTATTGAATTTTTGGCCTCGCTTTGCTAAGACAACCACTGTTGACTGCCAGGACCAGTTTAAGCCAGTCAATTAATTACAGTTTTAATATGAAAAATAATAAATCATAAAAAATCCAAACATTTTAAGTATTTGCAAAGATCTCGTCAGGAATAGAGATGAAGCTTTTTCCTAAGTAACTATCTTATTAATTATTTATGGATGTTTTTATTTCTTTATAACATCAAATCTTCATGTTCATTCTTTTCTTTTGATATAGGAAATCGCAAAGTCAAATGTAGCTTTAGTCTTCACAATTTTAACATGTTCATATATTATAAATTATATTCCCTAATATATAATCATATCAAGCAAATACTATCAGTTTTGCCATCTACCTATGCAGAATGTTATATGCTGTTTCATGAGAGAATATACTTTATTTACGGCTGATATTGTTGCTATAATATGTGGGGTAGAACCAAAAGTCTCAAAAACTAGAAGTAGCTTGAAAATTCATATATCATTTGTGCAGTTATTTCTTAGATTTTCGTTTTGTTCTTGAAGAACTATTCTTCAGTGTTGTAAGTCACTGTATCCATGAAAAGATCTTGCGATAACAAGACCAGTAAGATGTCTCAAGGGTGTCTCTGTGCCTTGTATCATATTTTTCTTGGCATTTAAGTTGAATTAGTAGTTTAGGAAAAAAAAATCATACTGAAGGAATTAACTGTTGCTATTATATTCTTCATTTGCTTATTTTCTGCATGCAAACAGAGTTATCAACAAGATGAACACAAAAACATTATAAGACACCAATTGTCCAAAGATAAGAGCTGATCTGTGAAAAGCATAGACTGACAGTTGTCCTCTTGAGGTTCCCATGAGTCTTCAGTCATTCCAATGATGTAGGTCCTGTCTGACATTTTTCTAGGAGCATTTCCTGATAGTGTCATCTGTGGAAGAGATCATTGAAAGATGATTAGCTTTTGTTCCTCGTGTGAGTTCCTGACCCAAGAGTGGCTCTTTATCAGGTGAGTTGATGTCTCAGTTTCTGATGCAGCAAGATAAATTGGGTCAATCAAATTCTCCTTTGTCATCTTGAATTGAAATTTTGAAAGAAGTTAAATAGATGTTATAGATCATATTTAATAGAATGTCAAAAGGAAGGAAAGCAGTGAGCTCATAGTATATAGGGTACTTATCATATTAATTACACATCTAATGAAATAATTATATATTTATCACACTAGTTGCAACAAATTCACAATGCTTATATTTTCAGTCATAAAATTATTACACACTGCACCTATCCAAGTTAGGAAATAAATTATTCTCTCATAATATTTTCTAAAATGTATAATAATATAATTCTGTTCTGTATTACCAAAATATAGAGAGAATTAATTTTAGTATTAGCTGATTCCAAAATTTAACATAATTATAATGATATAAAATATATCATTTCTGTGTATAGTAATCTAGGTTGGCATCTGTGGTCCCTTAGAGTCTGTATAAAATCTGCCCAGGCCTTTCTGGCTTTTATAGTTTCTGTTGAGACGTCTGATAGATCTAGCTTTATATGTTACTTGGCCTTTTTCCCTTGATGTTTTTTCTTTCTTCTGTAGATTTAGTGTTTTGATTATTATGTGACATGATGAGTTTCTTTTCTTTTCTAGTACAGTTGGTGTTCTGTAGGCCTCTTTGGGTTAATGGTCATTTCTTTCTTTTATTTTAATTAAATTTTTATTTTTTAAATATTACTTACAGTTTATTAACTTTGTTTCCCAGCTGTATCCCACTCCCTCATTCCTTCCCAATCCAACCTTCCCTCCCTCATCTTCTCCCTACCCCTTTCCAAGTCCTCTGATAGGGGAGGATTTCCTCCCCTTTCATCTGACCCTAGCTTATCAGATAGGAGGACTGTGCAGCCAGGCACCTCTTTCTTTAAGTTGGGAAAATTTTCTTCTAAGATTTTCTTGAAAATATTTTCTGGACCTTGGAGTCTGGAATCTTCTTTTTGGTCTATTTCTGTTATTCTTAGTTTTCATCTATTCAAGGCAGCCTTAATTTCTTGGATGTTTTGTGTTTGGGACTTCTCTGATTTTACTTTTTCTTTGAGAGATGCATCAATTTCTGCAACTGTATCGTCAGCACCTGAGATTCTCTCTTCCATTCTGTTGGTGTTGCTTAACTTTGTTGTTCCTGATCATTTCTCTAAGTTCTCCAGCTCCAGGGTTTTTTTCTGTTTGTGTTTTGTTTACTGATTCTAATTCTGTTTTTATGTCTTGTACCATTTCCTTCATCTGTTTGAATGTGGATTCTTGTCTTTCCATGATGGCCTCTATTCTTTTGTTTGTTTCCTCTCTATATGCCTCTACTTGTGTCTCTATTCATCTGGCTGTATTTGCTTGTATTTCTTTGAGAACTTTGTTCATTTATTCTTTATGTGCTTCTAATAACTGGATAAGCATAGATTTGTGATTATTTTCCTGTGTTTCTGATGGATTAAAATATCAACTGATTTTTTTGAGGTTACTGTTGAAGCCCTGATGTCTTGAATGTTGTTGGATATGTTCTTACGCCAATCTCTAGCCATCTGCTTGTCTGGAACCTTTGTTATTTGTTCCTGGAGTCTGTATTTCAGACCAGGTCTGTCTGTCTCTGGTGTCTGGAGTATTCTTCAGGAAGATGAGAGCAGTCCACTGGTTCTAAAGTGGATGTTGGTGAAAGTAGCAGGCTCATGTGTGCAAGTGCAGGATTGTGTTGGATATGTGCCTTGAAGGAAAGGGTGCTAGCATGTGTAGATACACAGAAGGGTGCAGTTGAAGTGCAAGAGGGGGTGCTGGCACTGTTCCTGGGAGCAATACATATTTGTGGGTGCCCTGAATACCTCAGTGGCCTACAGGCCTGCTGTACTGTCCTTCTGGTGTTCAGATCTGTCTGGGCTCCAGGAAATGTTTGCCTGTACTCCGCTGGTAGACTCACAGAACAGGGACTTCAATGTTGATAGTGCTGTCCCAATGATTCCTATGTTTCCCACAGTGAGGTTATAGGTGGGAGTGATCTGATGTCAGGCTGCTAGGGTAGAGAGATCCTGGATCTGGGGCTCTGCAAGCACTCACTTGAAGGTGCACTCACTGGCTAGCAAGACTAATCAGAAAACAAAGGGATTCCCCCTATCTCTACTCTCAGATGTGGGCCTACTGGGGCAAATGAGAGTATAAGAAATCCATTAGCCCAGTGATGTCCACTGTTTGTCCATCAGGGAAGAAGACCCTTTTGGGCTCTCAGTCACTGAGCATGGAGGTAACTGCCAGGGCTAGCTACTGGCCTGCTGTGGCAGCAGAAATCGGAGGCCTGCACAACCCTGTGACACAGCCACAGACCTGGGAGGCCTGAACTTCTGCTGCCTCTGCTGTCTCAGTAACCGAGTACAGAGACTGGTGCTCAGAACAACCACTCTGACCTCTGCAGAACATGGAGGCCTGTGATTGGGGAAAGGGGGTTAAATGTTCACTACTCTCATTCCCTGGAGATGTCCTCGGTGACCTGGATCCAAACTGTTCGAGATCACGTGTTGTCCCCTGTCGCCCAGGAAGCATCAATATAGATATTCTGGCTTCATCTGCCCCTCCACTTACCCATTTTGGAGTTTCAGATGCTGTGCCCCTCAGATATAGTGTGCGCTGGTTGCCGCCATCTTGGACTCCCACGACTTTTGGAGTTTTAAAATATTCAGTGTACATAGCTTTAAAACTACAAATACGAAACCAGAGTAGATGGCTCAGTATATAAAGATGTGTGTGCCTAAGCCCTGACCAATCCCAGAACCCAAGTGGTGGAATGAGAGAATGACTATTGCAAGTTGTCCTCTGACTTCCATAACTGCCCATTGGTTTCTGTGCTGTACACTCAAACAAATAGTTATAATAAAGAAAACAAATGATAATGTAAGTGAACCTGTAATTTTACCTATTGTACCTGCTCAAGTTAACCATACTATACAGTCACTTTTGCAAATATAACCATCACCCATCTTTATACATTTTACTTACCCAATCTAAAAGTCTTGCTTCTTTAAACGATAACTTTCCATCATCTCTCTGTTGTTGCCAGTTTTTTATAACTTGACAGTATTTACTTTTCCTATGAATTGACAATTTTCTAGGGGTATTATACAACTGACATCCAGACAGTGTTATACTATTAGCAATAATCTTATCAAGGATCTCTTATATTTATGGAGTCAATTTGTCCTCATTGCTTTCTACCTTCCCTTTCTCTTTGCAATTGTGCCATTACCCTGTGTACATAGCATGCTTTTCTTGGGTTTATTCTAAGATTGGAATGTATTGAACTCCTAGGTATTCTATATTTATACTTCATCTCTCAGTACCCCTGATGAGAAGCTCATAATATGCAGGTTTCCACTCATAACATCCCATGAACTCTTTTGTTGACTCTTTTTCTTTCTGAATTAAGGTCCTGGTGACTTCCGATGTTCTGTTTCTGTCTTCTGTTTATCCTGTCTGTTCTAATCTGATGTGAATCCTTCCATTTATTTTATAAAGTGTTCTAGAGAGTGTAATCTTCTGTGTGAGAATTTCTTTTTAGTTATGTTTTATATAGTTTTGCTGGTATTCTCATTTTTATATGTTTCATATTTCTCAAGGTTCTATGCCCAGGTGTTCTTTGCGACACTTTGACAACAGATAAAATGATTGTTTTAAAACCATTTTATGTACACCTGGTTTACAAATGGTTCTTATCACTTTGTATATTCCTTGCTATTATTTTTTTAATTTTTGTGTTTGTGTGGTTTTTTTTGAGCAATCATGTTCCCTATCTAGTAGTCTGTCGCTGTACTCAAGTGCTCATTTATAAATTGCCTGAATAATTTCTAATATTTGAGATCAGCCCATATGAAGGCTGAAGATTTTCAGTTTTGTTACTCATGTGTGCTCTGACTGGACATAAATGTGGACTTTTAGATTTTCTCTTACTCATAGCAAATTTGAAATATTTAGACATCCAAGAATTTCATCTCCTTGGGTCCTCAGACAGTTTTTCATACACTTCTCTAAAATATCTTGATCCATATATCTGAGGATGTGCTATGCCTGCAGCTTGCCTATCCACTTTAGACAAAATAGAGCCTAGGCCTCAGGCAGCCCTAGACCTATTGAGACACTTCAAGCAATGTCTTCTCTGCTTTCTCGGGTTCAAGAGAGGGAAGCTTGGGGATATATTGGCACTCTGTTCAGAACAAGATCATGTTAGATGAGATAGGAATGCTACTACTCTGAAGTGTTCAGGGAAATTTGAGTGTGTCCATTTTCTTGAATGGGTTGACTTAGTTTTTGTGAATATCTCTTTCCAGATTTCCCACGCTTACACTTGAAAGCAGTCAGTTTTCAATGTATTCATTGGATAAAGAACATATGGTACTTCCTAATATGAGTTTTTACACATAAAAATAAATGTATTTTTAAATATTTATGTAACAATTTAAATTAATTCACTAAACCAATGTCTTTCATATGAAATACTATTACATACACAGTGAGTAGAAGTGCATAGTAAAATTATATAGCATGGTATGTCTGGTTTATCAAACTTAAGATATAATTATTTCTTTTTTGTATTGCTGTCTATGTAATAGATCCACAACATTTGACAAAGTTGATTAAAGTATTATTTTAGACATAAGAATTATATTGAGTGATTAATGTTTGGTAATTTTCAAACAGACTATAGTTATATTTACTTACTGTTTAATTAGGTAGCATTATTACAGATTAAATCTTAAAATGACCTAACAGATCAATAAAATGGTTTTGCATCCAATTTCAGTTCAAATTTATATCTTCGGTGTGAAAATATCATTATTAATAATTATGCTTGAGAATGCAGTAATAAACCAGAACCCCCACGGCAAACCTGTGCATAATTATTATGAATAATTTAAGTTTTCTCTGACAAAAAATTAATATAACAATAAAATCAAGCTTGCAATTCATAAACATAACATTATATACATGAATGTTTTTCTCTTATATAGTTAGAAAATGATATCTTTTATGCAAAATAAATCCCATTAGCAAAAATTATGAAAATACAGAAACTAAACTTTGTCAAAAGCCGTTAATTAAACATATTAAATAAAACAAAGCAAGGTGAAAGAACTATATCAAAATGGCAACAGAAATAAAGAAAAATAAAAGTATTATAAATAATGAATAAGAATGAATAATTTTAAGTGCAAAGAAAATTTTAATTAACACACCCATACACAGAATATAAAGTTAAATTCAGAAGGTCAAATGTAGAAAGGCTTATTTTAACTCTACGGAGAAAGCAATACTATGAATCTCAACATATCAAAATATCAAAGAATGTTAGTTATATGTTTAAACTTAGAATGTAGTTTTACTGGAAGCATTTTCCAGTACTATGTGCTAGTTGTTCTGAAATATGAGAGGGATAAGCTTCATTAGGCAACTTAGGCAACTATTGCCTCAAGTTCAAAAAAAAGAGGATGACATACATATGCACTTCGACACACCAACATGCCAGTTATGCTTGAAATGCATTTTTCACTTTGCACATTAAGTTTATGTAAATCATTTCACCTAATGATTCTATGTTGATATGTAAGCAATATATCTCAGAGACAAAATAACAACGCTTGGTGTCCCATAGCTGTCTGTCACTAGGAAAGAAAAATTAAAACTGAATGCCAAATATCGGATTTAAGATTTGTTTGTCCCATTTGCCTTTCTGTGTGAGGATTGATCATCTTACCCAGAGTCTTCTTTCTTCTTTAGAACAGACTAGTATGTTCTAATATTCACTTATAAGTGAGTATATACCATGTGTGTCTTGCTGCTTCTGGGATACTTTATTCAGGATGGTCTTTTATTATTCCCATCATTTGCCTGAAAATTTCATGATTTCTTTGTTTTTAATTGCTGTGTAAATGTATTATAATTTCTCTGTCCATTCCTCAGCTGATGGAGATTTGGTTGTTTCCAGGTTCTGGCTATTACAAATAAAGCAGCCACGAACATGGTTGAGCAAACGTCCTTGTTGTGTACTTGAGCATCTTTTGGATATATGCCTAAGAGTGGTATAGCTGGGTCTTGAGGAATCACTATTCCTAATTGTCTAAGAAAGCGCCAAATTGATTTCCAAAGTGGTTGTACAAGTTTGCATTCCCATGGTTGAGTAAATGTTCCTGTTGTATACTTGAGCATATTTTGGATATATGACTGGATCTTGAGGAAGCGCTATTCCTAATTGCCTGAGAAACTGCCAGATTGATTTCCAAAGTGGTTGCAAAAGTTTATATTCCTACCAGCAATACAGGAGGATTCCCCTTTCTCCACATCCTCTCCAGCATGTGTTGTTACTTGAGTTTTTGAACTTTAGCCATTTTGATGGGTGTAAGATGAAATCTCAGGATCATTTTGATTTGCATTTCCCTAATGACTAAAGATGTTGAACATTTCTTTAAGTGTTTCTCTGCCATTCATTATTTCTGTATTGAGAATTCTGTTTAACCCTGTACCTCTTTTTATTTTTTATTTTTAAATGGAATTTATTTTTATATCAATCACAGGTTAGGTACTTTGCATCCCAGGAGTAACCCCCTCCCTCATTCCCTCCCACTCTCCCCATCCCTCCCTCATCTCCTCCCTGCCCCCTCCAAGTCCACCAACTGGGTTGGACCTCCTCCCCTTCCATCTGACCCCAGATCATCTTATCTCCTCAGGGCTGGCTGCAATGTCCTCCCCTGGGATCTAACCAGGATGTTACTCCATGGTGTGTATGGGGGAGGGTCAAAGGGCCAACCATTGTGTTCATGACTGAAACAGTCCCTGTCTTCCCCCACCCTTTTTTTAAACTGGATTGCTTGGTTTGTTCCTTTTTAATTTATTTAGTTCTTTATATATACTGGATATTAGCCCTCTATCAGATAAAGGGTTGACAAAGATCCTTTCCCAATCTGTATGCTGTCATTTTGTTCTGACAACAGTGTCCTTTGTTTAACAGAAGCTTTTCAGTTTCATGAGGTCCCGTTTATTGATTGTTGATCTTAGAGCCTGTGTTGTTGGTGTTCTGTTCTGGAAGTTGTCTCCTATGACAATGAGTTCCATGGTCTTACTCATGTTTCTTCTAACAGGTTTAGTGTGTCTGGGTTTTACATTGAGGTCTTTGATCCATTTGGACTTCAGTTTTGTGCAGGGTGATAAATATAGTATATCCTGGTTACAGGCTATAACACCCCCCCCCCAACTCTTCCCAGTCCCACCCACACTCCCTATTCTCCAACTATGCCATTCTCCCAGTCCAGTGATAGAGAACTTCCTCCTCTCCTGCCTCTGACCCTAGCCTATCAGGTCTCATCAGGGCTGGCTGCATGATCTTTAGAGGACATTCTTGACTCTTGCCTACATAATACCTGCTTCATCTATTTTAAAGCTAGGCTAAAAAGAGTAAAAGAATGATCTCAGAAAACGTATGTTTATCTTCTTTAGGTGTATAGATTTCAGTATATTTATCTTATCTTATAGGTCCATATAAGTGAGTATACCATGCAAAAAGAGGTCCTGGGGTAAGATGATCAGTCCTCACTTAGAAAGACAAATGGGATGGACATTGGATGTAGGAAAGAACAAGTAGCAGGATAAGAGCCTGCCACAGAGGGCCTCAGAAAGACTCTGCCTAGCAGTGTATGAAAGCAAATATTAAGACACATAACCAACCCTTTGGCAGAGTGCAGGGAATCATATGAAAGAAGGGGGAGTTAGTATGCCCTGGAGAGGACAGGAGTTCCGCAAGGACCAAATATATCAGGGCACAGGGGTCTTTTATGAGACTGTTTCTCCAACCAAGAACCGTGGATATAACCTAGAACCCCTGCTTGACTGTAGCAAATGGTAGTTCAGTATCCAAGTGGGTACACAAGTAAGGGGAACAGGGACTATTTCGGACATGAACTCAATGGCTGGCTTTTCAATCCCCCCAACCCTCGAGGGAGGAACAGCCTTTCTAGGCCACAGAAGAGGACACTGCAGACAGTTCTGAAGAGACCTGAGAAGCTAGAGTTAGATGGAAGGGGAGGAGGTCCTGCCCTAACAGTGGACTTGGAAAGGGGCAGGGAGGAGATGAGGCAGGGATGAGGGAATAGGGAGGGAATGTGGGAGGGGGCTAAAGCTGGGGTACAAAGTACATAACCTGTCATTAATATAAAATAAAAATGGTAAAAAAGAAAACAAATGTAATCTTCAACCCACTTTGTGCTGCTATGGCAAAGAAATCTTTAGAAATAAATAAAATATTTCTTATGTGCCCTAAAATTAAAAGAAAAACATTGTTCAAATATTAAGAAAAGAAAAGCCATTAAAGAAGATAATACTGGAATTTAAAAAGATTGATTAAGTTAATCATGAGAAAAATATACAAAATTTAAAATCTTTATAGAAGAATTAAAAGGTAAACACTGGATATCATTTTTAGACTACATTACTGAATTATTCTTTATGTGCTTGCCTGCATTGTAATTTATAATTCTATTTGTCACAAAATTTGTATAGGAATTTTAATACAGCAATATGGCTGCTCTGATCATATGCAAAGACTTTTTAGGTCTGTGTGATTCTTAGATAACACCTTTAATCTCTGGTTGAAATAAATAATGACTTCTAATGGGGGCGGGATAAAGTGACCAATCTGAAATAGATATGACACAATGAGTTGAAGATAGAATATACCCACCTCTCATGAGAAAATATAAGAAAGAGAAGCTACATAAGTGGCAATACAGTTGAGAGGGTAGAGTATTGTATATTACAAACGGGGAGTAAAGAAGAAAATTCACTAGAGTACAATGGAGAGTTCAGTGGAGAGGATAATACAGTGGACAAAGGAGTAGAGAGTACACCGGAGAGTTCAAGAGAGAAGACAGTATAGTAGAGGTGAGTTAAGCTTAGCTCAGCCAATTGGCCGTCAGTGAAGAGTCACTTAAGAGGTTGAAACCACTTTTTAAAGTTTGTTTGGTATTTACTCATTGATTTGTGTGCCATTTGTAAGTGCATTGTTTAGGTTCTAAGTATTTGGAGTAATTTTCCAAATACCTCTCTGGTTTTATTTCTAGTTAAAGTTCATAGTTATCTGTGAGAAAATTTTAAAGTATCATCTCTACTCTCTAAAAAATAAATAAATAAAATTAAATAAAAAGAGGTTGTGCAGTGGCAGTTTAGTTTGTAGGCAGTTCAAATCAGTTCAATCAGTTCCGTTGAGTGGGTTTGAGTTTGATGCAGTCAATTGGGGGTTGAGCCAGTTGGAGTCAATGTAGTGAGTGCAGTGCGGTGGAGTTGAGTCCATTTGTGTGCTCATGCAGAGGAAGTTGAGGCCAGAGAATAAGAAGGAGCCAGAAGATTAAAACAAATTGCTAGAGTTAGTTAGAGGTCAAAGTGAGCAATTCAGGGAGGAGCCAAGAGAAGCCAAGCTGAATCAATGAGCTTGGAGAGGAGTTTGAACCAGGGCAGTTGAGTTGAACCAGCCAGTCAGAGTTCAGAAAGAGCTAGAATGGATGAACGTATTCAGCAATAAGCTTCAAAACAGCAGTTATATGAGGAGAATAAAAGTTACTTTTACAAACATCGGATTTAAGAAACTGTGGTTATTACATCAATCCTAGCACCAGCTCACATTTTATAGTTAATAAAACTTGTACTAAAAACATTTTGTCATCATCATTTTAAAAAACCAACTATGAATTGTTTTCTTCTTCCTAGTCATTAAGTGTTAACAGTATCATATATCAATCTTGTGACAACTGCTGACTTTGTAAATTAACAGATAACAAACGCAACCAAAAGTCCAGCAGTTCTTGAACAGGCATCTTCTATTGAAAAGGATACTCTGAAGAAATATAATCAAATTGATTACTCTCTTGCTGCCTTAAATTACTTTAAATGAAACTGAGAAAAGCTATGCAAAGATGATGATGAAATCTCACACTGACTTGTGAAGAGGCAAAGCCTTACATATGAGGAAATGTTCAGGAGTTTACAACCTAAAAAGCCTAGAAAGAAGCCTTAAAATTGAGAGTGAATTTGGAAAAATGAGACTGTATTCCATCTAAAAATTGTGAAAGAAAAATAATCCAGATTAGTCCATGTACATGAAATCTGAATTTAAGACAATTCATCATGTGATTACAGTGTGTCCTATTTTTTTTTTTACCCAAATTATAAAGTGCTCAAGAAAAGCACTGGCAACTTTTATTAAATCTAACAGAAGCATGACAGAGTTTTGATTTCATTTTTTTATAATGGGCAAAGGAAAACAAAAGAAGTTCAAATGGTAAAAGAAGAAAAATGGCAAAAAAAAACCAGAAATGAGAAGAAAATATCATTAACATTAGGCATAAGATATAAAACAAAAACAGAAGAGATCCTTTTTATACAAAGTCTCTTTTTATTGTCATTTAATTTAATGATAATTTGGAAAGACTCATGTATATTAAAATATATAATTATTCTTAAATTACATATAACCTCTCTATATAAACTAGACATAGACTGACAGACAGAGAAAAGTAGTGTAAAGGTAACTGATTATTGCATTGTTGTAATTTTTCAGTTGATATCAAGATAAATTCCTTTTGGTAGATTTGTTTCTTCTTTCTGTGTATGTGTATTTGTGTGTGTTTATTTTGGGTTTAATGAAGGTAGCACAATGACAAAGTGCTTGTCTAAGATGTGTAAATCCCTGGATTCAAACCTCATAACCATCAAAAAACGTATTTTTGCTAATTTTGTAACAGATGTTTTGTATAATATCTGTTAATATTTCATATGGCTATGGATACTTCTTGTTTTCTTTAAAAAGTCATTGAGAAATACACTGTTAGTTTAACACTATATATTTTGTAATATAACAAAACATATTTATGCAAATTTTTATAGATCTATGTACTAATTTAGACTTTACTGTATATGTGGACTTATATTTATATTTGAACACATATTACAGATGTGTTGCTTGTAGAATTTGAAATATAGTTAATTAGTTACGATGAGCAAACTATACCAGTTTTTCTGGTTTTGATGACCTCATTCTACAAATGCATTACTCAAAAACTATACTGCTAAAATTTAACCCAGCTGTTAAAAATATCAATATTTGAAGTGGTAAAAAATTACTGAAGTGATATCTAATATGTAGTTTACTTTATGTTAATGGAATTTTGTTTATTTTAATAAGAGCTTGATCATGAATGAACAAATTGTCTCACCTGTTGCCAGAAAAAAAAAGTATTATTTCCTCAAAGAATGTATCCTTAACAAGTCATTGTCTTCTTACCATGTTCCATCCAATTATAGCGCTACCACTTTCTACTTTTGCCACTGGCTGGGATCTAAATATTTTTCAAAGAGACCAAACATAGTATATATAAATTAAACATACAGACTAGAAAAATATGATGGAACAATGTAGGACAGAGAAAGAAACAAGAGACTGTATTTCCCAAAGTTTACCTGACATCAAAATATGCCACAATAATTAATATAAAATAATATTAGGGAAATTACAAAATACATATCTATCATTATATATTCAACTTAGTTTTAACACATTTCATGTAGGAAATGCTACAGTCTACCAAATATTTTATAGACCATTTGTAATCTTCCTAGCTTTTACAAAATCTGCAATAGGATGTTCAGATTGTATTATCGTCAATATGAAGAATATCAATGCATTAAAATATCAGCCATATTAATGAGTTAACATAAATTAAATGCTTTTTCTGAGGTGTATTTATTTCACAGATTTATTACTTCGCCTAGTCACTGGGTCAGTGTACAGAAGTTCGGTTTCTTCTTCAATTGGCTATAACGAACTTCAGGTTTATTCATTCATCATAAACACTTAAAAAAATAAAACAACATGATCTCATTGGAAAGTGGAAAGTCCAATAGAACATTTTATGACAGGTTGGTGCTTGTACTTAAAGTTCCATGTCCACACTAAAGAAAAATTAATTTATGATTTCTCCTTCACCAGCTTGCACTTAAGCCATAAAACTCTTGCATTTTCAGGACCAATATAAAGTTAAGTACTCCATCGAGCTTTATACCTTAGGTTTTAAATGTGTAATCATTACTTTTCCCTTTGAACTGAAAGGTTGCGTACTATCAGGAGGCCTGAAATTTATGAACTTCACAGTTTCATAAGTTTGAGGGAGCTTTAGTAAACCTATCACCCAACTCTGTAATAAAATCATTTCCTTAGTGCCAGTTTTCAAAACTTGACACTGATGCATCATTCATCCAAGAATTAATGACTGTGATACTTGTGAAGAAATGTATTAGTTGTCTTAGTGTTGTTGGCTACCTTTAGTCTTTATGTAATTCAGATGTATATAACATTATTTAAATCATTATAGAGAATGAATGTATTGGTGTTCTCCTATAATATTTACTCTTCTATCTAGAGTCCAGATCTTCATGAGTCCAAATTCATCCTCAGCTCCATAATGAACTGAGAATAATCTATGATACATGAAATCCTGTGTTGTTTGACTGTTCTCGAAGAGATGTGAAAAAGTTCTGTTTGCCCTAGACAGGACACCAAAAACAGAGTGAAGAAATTTCTCCACTTGATTTTGGCTTAGAGAATAAATGAGTCAATTTGGCTTATTTAAGGAATATGGACAAGGGATTAATTTCAGGAACTTAAAGAGCACAAAGGTATTCCCCCAAATCATGCCCCAGCATGAGGAACAAATCCAAGCACCTGCACTTTTGTAGTTTCTGGCATGACATGTAGACTGTTTTGTCACCTATCAGAGAACCCCTTCTTGTAAGCAACTGTTTTCTGGTCAGAGAAAAGACAACCATCTGACATCCCAATGTCCTGGATAATTTAGGTTTCCGTTCATTTTTGAATCATAAGAAATAAGTTCCATCTTTCTGGAAGTAATAGTCCATTTCTGGGGAGATTGCTAAACAATGAATTTAAAGAATCAAAAACAACCAATACCATAATGCATGTGCTCTTAAAATCTTAAATACTAGTTACTCTAGGTAATCAATACTATACCAGGGATACCAATTTGAGTTCTAGCCTAACAAAATAGTTTAAGGTCACTTTAAAGTTGTAAGAATAGAGACCAAACCCCATACTATGGAATTAACAAGAGTTATTGTTTTAAAACTTTGATAATATAAACTTCAGATGACAAAAATCTATGAAAGCATAAAGCTTGGTAAATTATCATGAATATATGGAATTTAAAATGTCTTTTTAGGTATTATATATTTTGCATGAGTAGTTTTTATTATCGACAAAATTTGGTGCATAAAAGTATTATAGATGTCTATGACACTGATCTTAACATTGTTAAGGGTAAATAAGTAATGCCTTAGGGATTTTTTATTTCATCGCATTGATAAATACTTAAATTAATGGCATATAACGATTGCCATCTTCTTTTATGCATAAAGAAATAGGCCATACATGAATGCTCTGCTCTGTTATTAAAAATGAATTATATTGAAAAGCCCATCTTATACTGAAGGGAGAATTAAGTTTTCTAAAATAAACAGGATGTAGTTGTATCACTAGAAATAATTTCAATACATGTGATACTGCAAAAATACACCTTAAAAGCACTTTATTAATGAATTCTAATACCCTTTAAAACACAAATAAATATGTTAAAAATGGCAATGTAAGTATTTAGATTTTTAGTTTAGTTTTACCTTAAAATTGCATATGTATACATGTGTGTACATATATTTTATGTATGCATACATGTCTATATTGTCTTTTGTCTTCATCATAATACAGATGTCATCTACAGCTATCTCTTGGCAACTTTCTTAGAATGTCAATGTAATTTTCATTTTACTATAGTAAAGTCCATCTCTCTCTTTGTAGTCCATCTTTTCGGCTTTCCACTGAGCTACAGAACTTTTCTATACAGGTTATGTCACAGTTGTGCTACTTGGCTAGGATCTAGGTAGCTACCAGTGTCCTGCTTCCTGATATGGTAAGGGGCCACATCTCAGGAGCACTCTCAGGTGTATTCCTGGTGCCAGGTGTCTGCTTCTAGCACCTGAATAAAAGCATCTTCTTATTAATATTTATGCATGGTCATGGAGTATCTCTGAGCAATCCCAGACCCATAATGATGACATGTTGGGAAACACAATTTTTTCATAAATGTTAGTATGCTACTTTAGAACATCACGATTCAATTTTTAAGAGTCAAGTAAAGCTACTGTAAGTGAAAATTAACTTTGCATCTAACTCAGTCACTTTACACCCCTCCTTTTCAGGTACTTATAATAAGATGTTTTTTATTATATTATGTGTTGGGTTGTCTCAACCTTGTGCTTATCTACAGTTTTTAGTCCTTCAAGTAGAGCATATAAAACCACCATTGTAAAACCACAAAAATACCTACGCTTATTCAATGATAAATGTTTCCTTAGTAGATGGGTCTGCTGTTGTAGCAGACTATCATGTTGATGTCACAGGATATTTCTTCTGCTGTGGCAGTGTGGTCCTGTTTGATTGATGCTGTACTTTGCCTTCTTCTCTCACAATTCTTTCTGTGTTGATATAATTGAGGCAAGAGGACAGCTCTTGCCTCATACTTCATGTGAGAAGGCTATGACTTAAGCCAGTAGCAATTTTCTGTATCTCTTATTCGAAACTCAGGAAATGTCTGTCCTTGTCATGAGTAAATCATGGTGCTTAGGGCTGTTAATACTACTTTTGCTCTTAAAACAATGAATTTTTTTTTTGGTAAATTCCAAAATTCTTAAAATCTCATTCTGATTTTAAAAATTGTACTAATGGCATTTTCTTTATCATTTTATGTATATTCTCCTTTGTTTTCTTAGAAGAACCACAATGAGTTTACACAGTGCCATTAATAGTAAGTATATCATAAAATGTTTCATATTCTTCACTCAAAATTACCCATTGACCTCCTTCCCATCCTGTGTTCATTCTTCCTGATTCTGACACACATTTTATACATAGTTTTCTAATGAGAGATTCTTAGTGGAAAATACTCTTCACCACCTCCTGCTCTGAATGATTGAGTTGAATTTCAGATTAGATGGGTGAGAAGAATGATATGTTGAGATGATTTAGCCTAGATTTTCTTTGAATTATTTTAAGAAGTCAGTCTCAGCTCTTTACAAGGTTCCTATTTTTTGTATTTTAAATAACTGTCATGTTTTCTGTATTTTCTTACATTTTTATTTCTTTGATATTATGTCCACACCATTTGAGTAGATATTATTTTTTATTCAAGCAAATATATTTTAATTTCTTCACATATCACATAAAGAAATATCATGTTTTCTATGAGTTGTATAAGATGATCTACTATATTTCTTGTGGCTAAGCTAGTCTATACTCACAGGCTGACATCTCAGTGGTTTGGAAGAAGAAAATTAATTTCTCAGTTACATTAAGTCTGACATGCATAACTGGGAATATCTTCTACCTGTTGTTATCTCAGGAAATGCAACTCTATTTATTTTGTAATACTTTTCAGGACATTACAAGTCTGTGTTTACATATCTTCCACTATCTACTCAACAAAGGAAAACAGGGATGGTCATGGCATAATAGGATGCAACTTTTCCATATGAGAAGGTAGAAACTAAGTGAATTTGGGTGCTTTGTTCTGGTGTCCTTTATCAGAATGGAATCTTAAAGCAGTTTTAACCTGTATTACACTGATATCTGTGGATATTGAACTTTAAAAAATGTTGTTATTATTGATATTATTTATTTATTTAATATTATTTATTAAAATTTATTCACTTTGTATCCCTGCTATAGCCCCCTCCCTCATCTCCTCCTCTGGTCCCACCTCCCTCCTTCTCCTCCTGCTATGTCCCACCCCTAGTCCACCGATAGGGAAGGCCTCCCTCCCCTACTATCTGACCTATCTGATAAGGTCTCATCAGGACTGTCTGGATCCTCTTTTTCTGTGGCCTGGTAAAGCAACCTTTTGAGGGAGAGGTGATCAGAGAGCCATCCACTGAGTTCATGTTACAGACAGCCTCTGCTCCCCTTACTAGGAAACCCACATAGAGACTGAGCAGTCCATGGGATACATCTGAGAAGAGGGTCTAGGTCTTCTCTGTACATGGTCCTTGGTCAATTCATCAGTCTCTGCAAGAACCCCTGAACTCAAGACTTTTTTTTGTCCAACCTCAATATTATTGCTTTTATTTTGTTATTGTTATTGTTTTATTGTTATGTCTTAAAGCTTGGTTTTTGTTTTGTTTTGTTTTGTTTATCCCCTGCCTCCCCAATGCATGACAAAAAGAAAAAGAGAAAAAGACAATGGATCTGGATAAGAGGGGGCATGGAGAGGAATAGAAGAAATAGACGGAGAGGGAGAGAAACTGTAATGAAAATATTTAAGAAAAGAATCTATTTTCTATGAAAAGGAAAATAAAAACAATGACTTGCCAACAACAACAACAACAAAAGAGAAGTTAAACACAGTAGTACTTTCTACAGTGTGTTAACCATGCCAGTCAGAGTGCCCCCATCCAGAGGCTGGATGACATGGGAATGTTCATGGAATTTTGATGGATCGTATCTATTATTGCTGCAAAAAGATAGTGTATAATAGGGAGTTTCACAAGAATTCAGAAGACATCAAATATTGCCATTGTAATTATTATTCCTATTATACTTGGCAATATAATTAATTAAGGCATAGGAGACACTCTTCTAGAGTGAGCTTATTTCATTGAACTTCTCAGAGTTTGATAGTATAAAAGATAGCAAAAACATAGACATGAAAAGATTTCAATGACTATAGACCATAGGAAAAGATTGGCATTGGGATATCCTGGATTTGGTTTCTATTCATAACATATCCCAAAAGTAATTATTCAAAGGCAGGGTTTGGCAGTTTAATTCCAGATAAAGTATACTACCTATCTAGCAAAGAAACAAGAGAAGCCAGTCACCTGAATGAACAGCTTGTGATCTCAATTCAATTAACAAGTGAATGTTTTTAAAGATAAAATTGAGGTATTGAAACATTTTTTTTGTTTTAATTAAGTTAAAAAGGGAGATAATATTATCAGTCTTCTACATGGATCCTCATGACCCTTTATAACAGGAACCTAGAAATACAAGTTTAGGAAAACTGAAAGTAACAGGATTTCTGAGCTTAGAACCATGCTAATCTTTTTACATTAAATGTCTGGACTTAACCTATGGTCTTGTTCAGTGTTAAACTTCTCCTATGAGTCAAAAGTTAGCTTATCTATATTTTACTTCAATCCCACTAAGTCTGGCTGGATTTCTTACACACACACACACACACACACACACACATGATTTGACAAAAATATGGAATGTAATTATTCATTGGTTCAACTATCAGCATTTGATGTTTTTGGAAATAGTCAATTGATATAATAGAAATGATGCAAGAAAGGAAGAATCTATTTACATACAGATTATTAAGTCGCCATAGAAAATGCTAATTTGAGAGGCACCCAAACTTTATTTCCGTTTCCTACATCAGTATTTAGGGAGAAGAGTGAAATGAGTCTCAAACTTGGACTTAAATCTTCACTATTAAGCATATATAACTAGAGCCTGGAAAGATGACCCAGCAGTTATGAATTCTTGCTACAGAGGACCAGAGTTTGTTTTCCAGCACTGACATGGAATGGTGCACAACTGCTTTTAGTACAACTTCGTGGAATCTGGAGACCCTCTGACCTCTAAGGACAACCTAATATAAAAGTGCACTCACACACAGTCACACATAAACATAAAGTTGGAAGCGAATCTTTTCTAAAAACTAAATAATCATTTCACATATTTTCCTTAACCTTACTCTGACCTCCATGACTTAGTAGGTCTAAACTGGGACTATAAATGATTGTTCTTTCATTTGGTATTTATGTGGACTCTAGGAACCTGAAGTCAGGTCCTCAGGGTTGCACAGAAAGTTTTATCCAGTCAGTCATTTGCTTAGTCCAAGTATTTTCAAAGAATCCATATATAATAATTTCCTTAACATGGAATGCATAACAGTTCTCTGGTCTACTGAATTCTATATGCTGTTAATATCTATTTTTGTACATGATCAGCAATTTAAAATTATTCAAATATTTAACATATTTTTCTTGATAAACCATATAATATCACTAGCATCTAAGGATGTTTGTGTAATAATTCCTAGAATTTCAGGACATCTGTGACTCCTTTATCGTGTTGCTCTGTAAACATGCTTTTGTTCTCTTTTTCCCCCCATTTCTGTGTTCTCTGTCCATTCATATGTCATATGCCGATTGTTCTCCAGGTTCTCTGAAGAGTGTTGAAAGGACAGAGCTAGTTGATGTTCATTAAACCAATAGACATCTCAGATGCCCCAGGACATAGATCAATTTTATAATCTTCATGTACAATCTTTCTTCTCCCTAAAATTAAGCTTACTTCAATATTGCTGTCATCAATATCAAAATATTTTCAGTTTCAAAATCCATCATAATCTTCCATGATCATGTCAATTAACTATCAAGTGTCTTTAACACATTTTTAACATCCAAGCTGTAATTCTCTTTAAAATTCTAACTACCTTGATTCAGCATCTGTTCCTATTTCATGTAAATTTATTGCCACCAATCTAAAAATCTCACCATTTCCATCCAGTTCTATGTATCTTGCCAGTGCTTGTTATGAATGTAAAATTACACAAAGATTGCAAAGACTCCTCCCAGCCTTCTATTTAATTCTTTGAAATGGATTTTCCTCACTTCTTTAATGACTGTTCTTTAAGAACTGTTCCCAGTTCTTGACTCTGTGAATTAACTGACTAAAGTGATGCAGTACAGGCTATATTCTACAGTTTCTAAGTATTCTTCTGATATTTGATTTTCAATTGCTAAGGCTTGAATTCAGACTCATGCTTTCCATACACAGCTTCACTGCCTCTTCCTTTGCTCTCATGGATCAGAATGCTCCTGTGTGAGGAATCTTATGCTAAGCTCAATGTCAGCTTCCTTTAGAGTGAACATCTTAGAGTAAATCCACTGATGATTCCCTATAGACCCTAAAAACTACTGCTTATAAGAACTCAAGGCAAATTAACAAACCAGAATTGTGAGAAAACAAGAGAGTTGATTTAAATAACTATGATTGATATCTATATTACTACGCATATGTAAACATTCAGAGCTTGGTTCTCCAAAGTAGACAATGACATGGAATAAATATCAAAGATTTTTGGCATTGATTTTAGAATTGGTGCCAGACATATATTATTGGCCAGACCTAAAACAGTGTGAAAATTATTTGTAAAAACTAGAAGAGAAACTCACTTAAGTTTGGTAGAAGGAACATATGTGTTCTATATTGAAGTGCTAGCATATAATTTGTTCATAAAAATAATAGCAGAGAGAACACAGAGTAAGCACTTTTGTTCACAAACAGTGAAATGGCTTAATGGGGGCTTCAACATTTTAAAGCTTCTATGAGTGGATGATGATCTTCAACAGTGGTTCTCACACTTCCTTTTTGGTGTAACCATTAGGCATAATTTTTCATGTTGTGGTGACCCCAAGCATAAACTTATTCCATTGCCACTTTATAACTATAATTTGGGTACTACTTTGTACAATAATGTAAATATTTGATAAGCAGTATATTTGATATGTGACAATAAAGGGGTTGTAACTCGCAGACTGAGAACAACTAATCATTAAGGAGAAATTTTCCACTTTCTTTTCCACTAAATTCGAAGAAAATATGAACAGTTCAAATATCTGCTACAGTTTAAAATACACTTGATCTTATTAATAGATAATAAAGTTGCATCTCTGGAAAGAAGCCTACTTGATCATGTTTTTGTCTGGATGATCAATCTATTTCTCAGATTGGATTATTGAAAATATCCACTATCAGCCCACCCATGACACCTTCAGTGAGTAGACTTGAGTTGTATGCAGGACCCAACCCCCATTGTCTTACATCAGCGGAGGCATGTGACACCTGAAGGCAGTTCAGCTTATAGCCCTCTCTGCCTAACACATAATTTCCTGACCGTGAAGGACCACTAGGCCTGCTAACAACAGAGACAACCAGATGGCTAGAGGCCAGCATAAGAACACAGGCATC
This sequence comes from Pachyuromys duprasi, assembly GCA_028658305.1. Classification (NCBI taxonomy): domain Eukaryota; kingdom Metazoa; phylum Chordata; class Mammalia; order Rodentia; family Muridae; genus Pachyuromys; species Pachyuromys duprasi. Next base: position 78,762,084 of record CM053764.1, read on the forward strand.
AAAACTCAGGACCATATGGCATCACTGGAAAACAAATATTCCATGACAACAAGCCCTGGAGATACTTCACACCTGAAGAGCATTAAAAAATATTAAATTTGAGGTTGTGAAAAATGATAGAGGCCTTAAAAATGTAAAATAAATCCCTCAAGGAAATAAAGGAAAATACAATGAAACAGGTGAAAGAATTGAATAAATCCCTTACAGAAATACAGGAAAATAAAATCAAATGAGAGAAGAAAATAAAACCATTTCAGACCTAATAATGGAGATAGAAACAAAGAAGAAAATACAATCTGAGGCAATCATGGAATTAGACAACTTAAGAGAACAGGAAATAAGGACATAAGCATCACCAACAGATTAGAAGGGATAGAAGTGAAAATCTCAGGTGTAGAAGATACTATTAAAGAACTTGATACATCAGTTAAAGAATATGATAAATATAAAAAGTTCCTGACACAAGACATCCACGAAATATGGGACATTAGGAAAAGACAAAACCAACTAATAATAGGAATAGGAGAAGGAGAAGACTCCAAGCTCCAGCCCAGAATTTTTTTTTAATTTAAAGAAAAAATATTAAAGATCTGAAAAACAACTACAAGACTGACTTTTCCATAAGACTGTAGCTACCTGACACATTGTGTCTATCATGTTAAAAAGTGCATTAGACATAAATATAAAAACCATGAAAACAAACTACCATTCTTTAACAACTGAGCAAAGAAAGAAATGACTCAGAAGCAACATGGATGATGGGGAAAGATGGGTTCTTTAAGCACCATTAGAAAGAAATCAGAGAAACAACACCCTTCACAATAGCCACTAATAACATAAAATACCTTGGGGTGATTCTTACCAAGCAAGTGAAAGACCTGATTGAAAAAAACTTCAAGTCTCTGAAAAAAGAAATTGAAGAAGACATCAGAAGTTGGAAAGATCTCCCATGCTCACGGATTGGTTGGATTAGCATAGTGAAAATGTCCATCCTGCCAAAAGCAATCTACAGATTCAATGCAATTCCCATCAAAATACCAACACAATTCTTTATAGACCTTGAAAGAAAGATTCTCAACTTCATATGGAGTAACAAAAAACCCAGAATCAATAATGGGAATAGGGACTGCCTCTGACAGGAGCTGATTGCCTGCTCTTTGATTGCCTCACCCTGATGGGAGCATAACCTTACTACAGAGGAAGACAATACACCACTCCTGATGAAACCTGATAGACTAGGATCAAAAGGAAGGAAAGGAAGATCTCCTCTATCAGTGGACTTGGGGAGGGGCGGGTGTGGAGAAGAGGGAGGGAAAGTGGGATTGGAGGGGAGGAGTGAAGGGTTTATGGAGGGATGCAAAGAGAATAAAGTATAATTAATAAAAATAAAAATAAAAAAACAGAATCTCCAAAACTATCCTGTACAACAACAGATCATCTGGAGGTATCTTCATCCCTGACCTCAAGCTCTACTACAGAGCAATAGTAATAAAAACTGTGTGATATTGACATAGAAACAGAAAAGAGGATCAATAGAACTGAAGAGAAAACCCAGAAATAAACTCACATACCTATGAGTACTTGATTTTTGACAAAGAAGCCAGAACCATTCAATGGAAAAAAAAAAAAAAAACACAGCATCTTCAACAAATGGTGCTGGTCCAACTGGATGTCTACATGCAGAAAAATTAAAATAGATCCATATTTATCACCCTGCACAAAATTGAAGTACAAGTGGATCAAAGACCTCAACATAAAACCAGATACTCTAAATCGGTTAGAAGAGAAAGTGGGGAAGAGCCTAGAACTTATTGGCACAGGAGACAACTTCCTGAACAGAACACCAACAGCACAGGCTCTAAGAGCAACAATCAATAAATGGGACCTCATGAAACTGAAAAGCTTCTGTAAAGCAAAAGACACTGTCATCAAAGCAAAACAATGTTTTGAGACTGGGAAAGGATCTTCACCATCCCTATATCTGACAGAGGCTGATATCCAGGATATATAAAGAACTAAAGAAGTTAAAAAGCAATAAATCAAGCAACCCAATTTAACAATGGGGTATGGAGCTAAACAGAGAATTCTCTGTAGAGGAATATAGAATGGCAGAGAAACACTTAAGGAGATGTTCAACATCCTTAGCCATCAGAGAGATGCAAATCAAAACGACCTGAGATTTCACCTTACACCCATCAAAATGGCTAAGATCAAAAACTCATGTGACAACACATTCTGGAGAGGTTGTGGAGAAAGGGAAACCCTCCTCCACTGCTGGTGGGAATGTAAACTGGTACAACAGTTTGGAAATCAATCTGGCACTTTCTCAGACAACTAGGAATAGTGCTTCCTCAAGACCCAGCTATACCACTCCTGGATGTCCAAAAGTTGCTCAAGTACACAACAAGGACATTTGCTCAACCATGTTTGTAGCAGCTTTATTTGTAGTAGCCAGAACCTGGAAACAACCCAGATGTCCATCAGCTGAAGAATGGATACAGAAATTGTGGTATTTTTACACAGTGGAATACTACTCAGCAATTAAAAATGAGGAAATCATGAACTCTGCAGGCAAATGGTGGAATCTAGAAAATATAATTCTGATTGAGGTATCCCAGAAGTAGAAAGACACATATGGTATATACTCACTTATTTAGACCTATAAGATATGATAAACATACTGAAATCTATAAACCTAAAGAAGATAAACGAAAAAGAGGACCCGGGGTAAGATGATAAATCCTTACTTAGAAGGACAAATGGTATGTAGGAGAAAACAAGTAACAGGACAGTGTCTTACCAAGAGGGCCCTGAAAGACTCTACCTAGCAGTGTATCAAAGCAGAAACTGAGACTCTTAACCAAACCTTCAGCAGATGGCAGGGAATCATATGAAAGAAGTGGCAGTTAATATGATCTGGAGAGGATAGGAGCTCCAAAAGGACCAAATATATCTGGGCACAGGGGTCCTATATGAGACTGTTTCTCCAACCAAGGACCATGGGTGGAGATACCCTAGAACCTCTGCTTGCCTGTAGCTCTTGGTAGCTCAGTATTCAAGTGGGTACCCTAGCAAGGGAAATAGGGACTGTTTCTGACATAAACTCAATGGTAGACTCTTTGATCTCCCCACCTAGCAAGGGAGGAGCAGCCCTCCTAGGCCACAGAGTACTTAGCAGCCAGTCCTAGAGACCTGATAAACCAGGGTCAGATGAAAGGGGAGGAGGTCCTCCCCTATCAGTAGACTTGGAAAGGGGAAGGGAGTAGACAAGGGAGGGAGTGTATGATTGGGAGGGATGAGAGAGTGGGATTCACTTGGGATACAAAGTTAATAAAATGCAACTAATAATAAAAAATAAAACTTTAAAAAAAGAAGTTAAGAAACAAAACAAAAACAACAACAACAAAAAAGCACAGAACAATTAGTGTTCAGTTATATATACTGCACTGAACCTTTGGCACTAGGAATCAGAGCATTTTGTCATAAAGCATTAACACATGTTATAAAAGTACACAGTGTCAAAGAAACAGAGCCAGGATAAACACACTAAAATCTAGAGCCATAAGAAGCCAAACAACAAGGAGGATCCTAGGGAAGATGCTTAATCTCCATTAAGAAGGGCAAACTCGGATATAACCATGGTATCTTGGTATTCAAGTGGGTTTCCCTAGTAAGGGCAACAGGAACTATTTCTGACATGTACTCAATGACAGGCTCTTTTACTTCCTCCCCGAACCCGCCCCCCCCACCCCGCCCCGAGGGAGGAGCAGCCCTGCTAGGCCACAGAGGAGGACATTGCAGCCAGTCCTGAAGAGACCTGATAAGCTAGGTTCAGATGGAAGGGGAGAAGGACCTCCCCTAGCAGTGGACTTGGAAAGAGACAGGGAGGAGATGAGAGCTGGAGGGTGGAATTGGGAGGGAATGAAGGAGGGGGTAAATAACCTGTGATTAATATAAAAAATAAAAATTAATATAAAAATGAAAAAATAAATCCCAAAGAGCTACAAAAAAGAAGGAGAAGAAGGGCAAACAGGTTAGATATCAGAAGAGGGAGAAAATAGGGAACAGGACAGGACCTTTCATGGAGGACCTCTGAAAGACTCTCCTGACCAGGGTATTGAAGGAGATAGTGAGACTCATGGTCAAACTTTGGGCAGAGTGCTATACTCCTTATGTAAGAAGAGGGAGATAGAAAGACCTTTAGGGGACAGGAACTCCACAAGGAGAACAACAGAGCCAAAATATCTGGCCCCAAGGGGCCTGAGGAGACAATACTCCAACCAAGGGCCTGCATGGGGAGATTCTAGACTCCCTGTCTAAAGGAAGCCCATTGGCTGCTCAGTTTCCAAGTAGATCCCCTAGTAAGGAGGACAGGGGTTGTCTCTGATATGAACTCAGTGGTCTGCTATTTGATCACCTCCCGCTGTGGGGTGAAGCCTTGCCAGGCCACAGAGGAATATGATACAGCCAGCCTTGATGAGATCTGATAGGCTATAGTCAGATAGAAGGGGAGAAGGTCCTCTTCTATCACGGGACTAGGGAAAGGACATAGGGGGAGAAGAGGGAGTATGGGTGGGACTGGGAGGAAATGAGGGAGGGTGCTGCAATGGGATACAAAGTGAATAAAGTATAATAAATTTTAAAAAACAAAATATTAAAAAAAGAAAATATGAAGTACATACAAAAGGTCCTTTCCCAGAGTTATGGAGAGGAATGGACCTAATTCCCAACTTGACAATAGGCACACATTTCCAAACTCTTCTTTAGCAGTCTTCTTGGGAGACTCAACAATTGTTGTGCTGCACTCAAGGGCTCTCATTAAACTCTGCACCGGAGAGCAATATGGTAAGAGACAGGCCCAGACATAGCCTATGCTTTTGTCTCATATTATCTCATATAGATCACAGTCAGATAAGAGATACCAGGTAAAAGGAAAAGAGCAAGCATAATCTAATGCTAAGCTCAATCAGATTCCTGAACCAGTTATGGTGACTCTTGAAGTGCCAGAGACATGGCTCCACTCTGAAGCAAACTTGCTGGTTATCCAGAGGATCCAAGTTTGAGTCTCAGCACACTTTATCTGGTGTTCACAACCACCTTTAATCCCAGTTACTCGCATACAGTGTGCATACAGACAAATGAGTACACTAATCCACATAAATAAAGGTCATTTAAAATGTAAAGTGTGACTTATTTTAAATCATTTCTGGCATACACAGAAACGCGCAATTTTCTGTTTTGTCTGTATTTACTGTCTTGTGATATAAGGTTCCAGTGTGTCTTATTATTGGATTAGACTTTTTATTGTGAATCATCTCTACTGCAACTACTATTTAAGAAATTTTGTTTTAGCATATGTAATAGAAGAGTTTTACCACATTTAAAGACGCTTGTGTGTCATACATTTTTCAAATTTCTCAACATTTTTTTTTACTTTTATGATTTAATGTGACAATCTTTACCTTCTAGATATTTCTATAACCTAGGTTTTAATTTAAAACAAAATCAGGGACACATAACAATACAATAAATTAAATAGTAGGACAAGGAATAAAATCTTTCTCAAAAGAAGATGTACAAATAAAACACAAGTACATGAAAAAGGGCAGGGATTTTAGAGTAGTAAGTTTCATCATGGCTTCTACTCTGCACATACTCAGTTTTGGTTCATCTACCACAGCAAAAATATCTCCATGATGTCTTGGGTCCTAACTCTACTTAATTCATCCTCCCCATGAGTCCTCCCTTCATTTAACATTTCTCTTCTATTTCCCCCTCTCCCCTGCTACACTGGGGTCTCATGTTCCCCTTCCATTGGTTTCTGGGGAATATTTACAATAAACTTTTTATTTGAACAATTATTCAGTACTTTGTCTAAGCTAATTTACTATTAGCTTAGTTATGTATTTTAGTCCTTAAGTCAGATGCCTGGTAATTTACATTTAAATTGCTGCTTTCTTCTACTTTCCTTTGTTCTTGCCAATATTCTTTCAAAAAGCAATGAGTGAATCATATAGATAGGTAGGTAGATAGACAGATCTAACCATTTTATGGTCATTATCATAATTATTATTTTCTATATATTTTTCTATATATTCTTATTCAGTTATATTTTAAAAACCCACTAGGCTGGGGTAGAGAATGTTGACGTCAAATCCCTGAGAAGCCGTCTCTGATTTTGCTGCTAACTTCAGCATTAAATTATACCCTTACGTTTCCTCAATTATCTTTTCCTTTATAGTAAAGCTTGTAAGTTTAATATGGGACTGTCCAGTTGGTAGAACTAATAACTTTTCAATTAGTATCAATAAAATATTTGTAATTGCTCAGATAATTTGGTTCTGTTGCTCTCCTTGCTCAGTATCTAAGTGGGTTCCCTAGTAAGGGAAACAGGGATTGTCTCTGACATGAACTCTGTGGCTGGCTCCTTGACCCCCCCCCCCCATCAGGGAGCAACCATGCCAGGCCACAGAGGAAGACAATGCAGCCAGTTCTGATGAGACCTGATAAACTAGAGTCACATGGAAGGGGAGGAGGTGCTGGTAGACTTGGTGAGGGGCATGGGAGATGAAGGAGGGAGGGTGGTATTGGGAGGGAATGAAGGAGGAGGCTACAGCTGGAATACAAATTGAATAAAATATAATTAATATAAAAATAAAAATTTAATTAAAACATTTATAATTGAAAAACAGTTTAAGAAAGGTTTTTTGGTGTAAACTGACTTGTTTCTTCATGCAAAATAAGTATGCATTACTCAATTACCTTTTTGCTGATGGATAAAGTTCCTATTTTCTTTATGTGATATACTTAGATATACATTCCTGTTATCTTTTATAGTGCCAAAATATATCTTTCTAGATTTCAAATTTTCATCATTTTTCTACTCAGTGTTTCTGAGAAGGTTTTTATGAGGCATCATTCCTTTAACTGGCTTTATGTTGATGATGGTTAAACACTCAGTAATACTGAGGAAAGTTTTATCTGTACAGTCTCTGGAGAAGGGAACATGTTTGTAACTCGGTCCATTGGATTATACGTAGAAACTTTTCTTTATTAAGAGCAGAAAGTGACTTACAATCTCCTAAAAGCCGTTTTTCAAGTCACTAAATCATGATGATGGAAATAAATTCTTAAATGGCTGGTGAAGTATATTGTTTATTGTAAAACAGATGCTTTCTTAAGCTCATTAAAATAAGAGGCAGCTTGGGGTTTTTGTTGCTGCTATTGATGGGCTTATCCAAGCTCTAAAAAATTTCAGTTTCTTGAAACTGCCATTTTGTTCTCTAAATTATTAACAGTACATTGAATTGCAAATGAAACTTTTAATTTGAATAATTTTGAGAACAAGTTAAAAACGAGGTTTGGCAGCATTTTGGTCACTAATAGAGAGCAAAACTAAGACTTAGCACTAATACTGTATTAATAGAAGACTGATTATCTACATATACACATGGAAGCTAAATATTTTATATTTCACAAATAATTGATACAGTCTAAAATCTACAATATCACAGTGAAAAGCACAAGACAGTTATTTAAAGAAAAGAACTATTAGCAAGTATTATAAAGAATAGCATTTACAAGACGTATATTTGTTATAATTATCTAAAATTATCAATATTTTTCAATGGGAAATGTAGCCATCAATATGAATTTATATTTTCTATTAAAAGGAGTGTTGTAGCATAATGATTTTATGGCATACAGTCTCTTATTTTTCAGTTTTCATGAGAACCATCAAGTCCCAAATAGAGATCACCAGGTATTATTACTAAGGGGATTTCTAAACGTGTCCTCATAGTTATTGCTAAAATTCTTAAAATCATTTTGGTGGTGAACATAAGCTTGGGGAGTGATTTCACATTAAATCTGATTGAGAAAAGCATAATGTGCATAACGACTTCATACAAATTGTGCGATCACATTATCACGACAGATAACTTGCCATTTAGAGATCAGGAGTGTTTAATACTCGACAAGGAAATAGATTCACAAGCAGAAACTTTATATATGAACCATGTATTTTCAATGAGCCATATGTGTTGTATCATCACTGTACATTTCCTTGATAAGCCAACCTAGTGTTTAGAAAATTCGGTGAGCTTGTTATTACAAAGCAGGCTGATGTTCCATCTACACAATGAGAATTAACAGCCACTAGTGTTACAAGTCTCTAATGACAATTCGACTCTTCTAGGCAGACAGAAATGTTACTTCTTTGAATAATTGCTTTTAAAATTCATGGAGATAAAAATATATTTATTTTCTTTGAAATATCTGAAACAATTACTTTGAACAAATTAGCTACATTAAGAAATAATATAGGACAAAATATTTTCTACAAGTTTGTTAGTACTTATGTCATATGATTTCAGAAATGATAGAACTCCATTCTGAAACTCTTAAGATCTTGGGTGGGTTGATGTATTAAAGTAATGTAAAACAGTTCAGCAGAAGAAAAGTACACACACCTTTTAGGTACCATCAGTCTGAAGTGAGGTATCCCCAAAGCAGAAAGAAACATATGATATATACTCACTTATATAGACCTATAGGATAGGAAGCTCATGCTGAAATCTACACACCTAGGGAGGATATACAGGAAGGAGGACCCAGGTGGGTATGATCAATGCTCATTTGGATGGACAAATGGGATGGACATTGAATGGGGGAGAAAACAAGCAACAGGACAGGAGCATGCCAAGGAGGACCTCTGGGGGGCATCAACGTAACGATGTATCAGAGCAGATATTAAGACTTGTGATCAAGCCTTTGGCAGAGGGCGAGAAGTGATGATAGAAATGGAGGAGGTTGGTGAGACTTGGGGAGAACAAGAGCTCCACAAAGACCAAACTGAGCAGGGCACAGGGGTCTTGTATGAGACAGTTTCTACAACCAAGGACCATGTGTGGATGTGGCCTGGAACCCCTGCTCAGATGGGGCCCATGATAGCCAGTGTCAGACTGAAGACGCTAGTGAGGGAAACAGGGACTGTTTCAGTCATGAACTTGATGGCTGACTCTTTGACCCTCCCCCATACATGCTGGGGAGTGACAGACTGGCTAGATCCCAGGGGAGGACATTGCAGCCAGCCCTGAGGAGACAAGATGAACTGGGGTTGGATGGAAGGGGAGGAGGTCCTCCCCTGTTGGTGGAGTTGGATGGGGCGGGTAGGAAGGAGATGAGGGAGGGGGCAGGGGGACAGAATGAGGGAGGGGGCTACGCTTGGGATGCAAAGTACCTAACCTGTGAATGATACAAAAATAAATAAATTAATTTTAAAAAATTCATGGAGATAAAATATATTCATTTTCTTTGAAATATCTGAAACAATTACTTTGAACAAGTTAGCTAGGTTAACAAATAATATAGAACAAAATATTTTCTACATGTTTGTTAGTAATTATGTCATATGATTTCAGAAATGATAGAACTCTATTCTGAAACTCTTAAGATCTTGCGTGGGTTTATGTATTAAAGTAATGTAAAACAGTTCAGCAGAAGAAAAGTACACACACCTTTTAGGTACCATCAGTCTTAAAGAGAAAATAAAGATTTTAAAGAAGTAATCAGAGTGAGTTACTTACATTCTAAATGGTACAAAGAATAGTTAACTAGGATAGGAAGTAACTATCTTACATAATCAACATGGGAGTGTGTGGTATATTTTAACTCCTTCACGAACACAAAGCTGTACTCTCTAACTTTTTGAATTCTCTACCAATAATGTTGACATTTAATCTCCACTCTGATCCTGTCATTTTCAGACACACCTTGAAAGATCATATAATTTTCTTTGATTCAGTCTTACATTTATTATTACTTTTTAGGGAATCATTTTATAATTTATATATAAATTTTCAGTAAGAAACAATGTATATTAAAAATAATATAAATTATTTAAATGCAATATCTCAGTCCAAAGTGATTTGGAAAATATATAAACAAAAAAATATTTAATTTTACCAACATTGAACATAATGTGATAGATCAATAGACAAAAACAATCACTGTATAGACAAAACAGGTTATATTTAGGACTATGTAAATATAACCTATGTATGGAAAAACAATTAATGGGGAAGAAGGCACCTGAATTCTTAGAGGGAGAGTTTTGAGTGAGGAAATGGAAAGAACAAATATTATAATTGTGTTATAATCTCAAAAATATACAAAGAAAGTGAATAAAATTTAAATGAAGGAAATAGCTATACACTTTGAAGGCTTAAACTCTTGTTCTGATTTTCAGTTCAAAATAAAATTCTCTGTGCCAGTTAAAACATTTAGATGAATAATATTTCAAATTTGTTAATTAACAGTGTTATAACAATGGAAACATACATGTCTTTTACTGCTTTCAAAGTACTAAATGAAGACAGATGGTGTGGCTAATGCCTATAATTCCAACACTCAGGAGGGAAGGGCAAGGAATGTACAGATAGAGTTCAGTCTGGGCCTCACAAAGAAATTCTGTACAAATAGAAATCAGGAAATAAGTAAGTAAATAAGTAAATATACAAATAAAACAGATTAGGTAACACAGAGTTTTGAAAGCCAAAAGGAGATCGAACTTATCAGTTGAAAGGCTAAACACTAGTTAAGATATAATAAATCTATTATCCCAACACACAATTCATTTTCAAAATTGTTTTGAATATCAAGGAATAATAAGAGACAATGTTTTCAGCTTGTTGATTAGCATAAAAAGTAAGAGTCTATATGTGAAAAGCATCTTAGGACATCTGGCGCTTTTAAGTGGTTCTTAACTAGGTATGAATATGCTTCTTTTTAATTTTTTTAATTTAAATTCTTTATTAATTATACTTTATTCACTTTTTATCCCCCCTGTAGTTCCCTCCCTCCTCCCATCACAATACTTCCCTTCCTTTTTCAAACAATGCAAGTTTCCCACACTACATTGTTCTCTAGAAGTTTCTAACAAGAAAAGGGATTTGTTTTCAACTCTATTTGGTTACTGAACTGAAACTACTTTCCCAACTTTGGAAAACATAGCCAAATGTGGTGCTCATTTTCTGAATACTTTGACTTTAAAAAGCAGTCCCCTGTGCCAATGAGTTCTAGGGTCTTTCCCAATTTTTCTTCTAAATGGTTTAGTGTGTCTGGTTTTATGTTGAGGTCTTTGATCCACTTGGACTTTAGCTTTGTGCAAGGTGGTAAATATGGATCTATTTTCATTTTTC
>CM053764.1:78773784-78790019 GCA_028658305.1 Pachyuromys duprasi
ATGAATACAGAAATTGTGGTACTTTTACACAATGGAATACTACTCAGCAATTAAAAAGGAGGAAATCATGAAATTCGCAGGCAAATGGTGGGACGTGGAAACGATCATCCTGAGTGAGGTATCCCAAAAGCAGAAAGAAATTGATATAAAAATAAATAAAAAAAAAGCAGTCCCATCTTCCGTTAACTTTAATTGTCTTATTCTCAATGCATGCTCTCCAAATCTCAGGGAAGAGGTTTTCCTTCCCAAATGGAAGGTTTTCCTTTATTATTCAAGTGGTCTGGAGCTGTGTTCAATCTTTTGCTTGAGCATGGAAGATAATGTCAAAAGAAACAAAAGCTAAAGTTGACTCCACAGTTACATCTAATCAGAAGCCATTGTATGATTTACCAGCAGTGTGTTTTCCTTACTAGATGGCTGGCTCTTTGACCCTCCCCCATACACACCAGGGAGTAACAGCCTGGCTAGATCCCAGGGGAGGACATTGCAGCCAGCCCTGAAGAGACAAGATGAACTGGTTTCAGAAGGAAGGGGAGGAGGTCCTCTCCTGTAGGTGGACTTGGAGTAGGCAGGGAGGAGCTGAGGGAGGGATGGGGAGAGTGGGAGGGAATGAGGAAGGGCCAAAAAGAATTCTAAATACCTTTAAATCAACCTGCCAGAGACATATCAATCTGATGCCTAACATTCAATCAAGAAAAATTCTTCCTTCACAGTTCATAGAAAATGTTATGCTTCAGTAATAATGGTGAACAATATATTTTGAGATCCACTGATGGGGGAGATCCTCCTCATCTTCCATCTGACCCTAGCCTATTAGGTCTCATCAGGACTGGCTACATTGTTTTCTTTTGTGGCCTGGTAATTCTGCTCCCCTTTTATGGGAAGGTGATCAAAGAGGCAGCCAATGATTTCATGTTAGAGAGCCCCTGTTCCCCTTACTAGGAAACCCACTAGGACACTGAGCTGCCTTTGGCTACCTCTGTGCAGGGGTTCTAAGTTTTCTCCATAAATGGGTCTTGGATTATCGTTCTCAGAACAGACCACTTTGCCTTGATTTTTTGGCTCTGTTACTCTCCTTGTGGACCTCCAGTCCAGTCCAGGGCTTTCTATACCCCAATTTTTCATAAGATTCCCTGCATTCTGCCAAAGTTTGGCTATGCTTTTCAGCACCTGCTTCAATGTCATACACAGTAGAGACTTTCAGAGGCCCTCTGTGGTAGGCTCCTGTTCTAGCTGCTCCCTGTTGTCCTCCACTTCTGATGTCTGTCCTGTTTGTATTTCTAAGGGAGGATTGATCATCATACCCAGCGTCCTCCTTCTTGCTCAGCTTGTTTAGGTGTACATATTTTAGCATGTTTATCCTATATTATATGGCTAATATCCCTATATAGGTGAGTATATACCATGTTTGTCTTTCTGCTTCTGGGATACCTCACTCAGGATGGTCTTTTCTAGTTCACACAATATGCCTGCAAATTTCATGATATCCTTGTTTTTAATTGCTCAGTAGTATTCCATTGGCTAAATGTACTACAATTTCTGTAGCCATTTCTCAGATGAGGACAACTCGGTTGTTTCCAGTTTCTGGTTATTATGAATAAACTGCTAAGAATAAGGTTGATAAATGCCCTTATTGTATACTTAAGCATATTTTGGATATATGCCTAAAAGTGGTATAGCTGGTTGTTGAGGTATCACTATTCCTAATTTTTGAGAAAGCACCAGATCGATTTCAAAAGTAGTTGTACAAGTTTGCATTCCCACCAGCAATGGAGGAGGGTTCCCCTTTCTCCACATCCCTCCAGCATGTATTGTCACTTGAGGTTTTGATCTTAGCCATTCTGTTTGGGTGTAAGGTGAAATCTCAGGGTAGTTTTGTTTTGACTTCCATGATGGCTAAGAATTTTGAGCTTTCCTTTAAGTGTTTCTCTGCCATTTGATAGTCCTCTATGAGAATTCTCTGTTAGGCTCTGTACCACATTTTTAGTTGTATTTCTTTATTTCTTTTTTTTTTTTAACTTTCGAGTTCTTTAAATATTCTGGATATTAGCCCTCTGTCATATATTGGGATGGTGAAGATCATTCATCATTCTGTAATTTGTCATTTGTTCTGAGGACAGTGTCCTTTGTTTTACAGACACTTTTCAGTTTCATGAGGTCCCATTTATTGATTGTTGATCTTAGAGCCTGTGCTGTTGGCGTTCTGTTCAGGAAGTTGTCTCCTATGCTAATGAGTTCAAATATCTTCCTCACTTTTTCTTCTAACTGATTTAGTATGTCTGCATTTAGGTTGAGGTCTTTGATCCATTTGGACTTCAGTTTTGTGCAGGGTGATAAATATGGATCTATTTGCATTTTTCTACTTGTAGTCATCCAGGTAGAGCAGTAACATTATTTGAAAATGTTAACTTTTTTCATTGTATTTTTTTAGATTCTTTATCAAAAATGAAGTATTCTTAGTTATGTGGGTTTCTTTCTGTGTTTTTCATTTCCTTGATCCATCATTCTGTTTCCATGCCAGGACTGTGCAGTTTTTATTTACTATTGCTTTGTAGTACACCTTGAAATCAGGGATGAAGACACCTTCAGGCAATCTGTTATTGTACAGGATTGTTTTAGCAATTCTGGATTTTTTTTTTTGGTTTTCCATATAAAATTTAGAATTGTTCTTTCAAGGTTTGTAACGAATTGTCTTGCTATTTTGATGGGAATTGCAGTGAATCTGTAGAGTGGTTTTATTATTGTTGTTGTTTTGTTTTTGTTTTTTGCCATTTTCACAATGTTAATCCTACCAATCTATGAGCATGGGAGATTTTTCAATTTTCTGATATCGTCTTCAATTTCTTTCTTAAAGTGTTGAACTTTTTTTTTTTTCAAACAAGAAAAAAAAGTTTGCTTTGTTAGAATCACACCAAGGTGCTTTATGTTATTAGCAGATATTGAGAAGGTTGTTGTTTCCCTAATTTCTTTCTCAGCCCTTTTGTCTTTGATATATAGGAGGGCTACTGATTTAATTTTTGAATTGATTTTGTATCCAGCCATGTTGCTGAAGTTGTTTATCAGCTGAAGGATTTCTCTACTTGAATTTTTGGGGTCACTCATGTAACTATCATATCATCTGCAACTAGTGATACTTTGACTTCTTCCTTTCTGAATTGTATCCCCTTCATCTTTAGTTTTCTTATTACTCTAGCTACTAATTCAAGTATCATGGTGAAGAGATATCAGTGGGGTAGATTTCAGTTTCTCTCCTTTTAAATTGATGTTGTCTCTAGGTTTGCTGTATATTGCCTTTACTATGTTTAGGAATGTGCTTTTTATCGCTGATCTCTCTAAGACTTTAAACATGAATGGGTGTTGTTGCATTTTGTCAAATAGTTTTTTTTTTTTGGCATCTAAGGTGATGATCACATAGTTTTTCTCCTTCAATTTGTTTATATGGTGGATTTCCATATATTGAACAATCCCTGCATGCCTGGAAGAAGCCCACTTGGTCATGGTGGATAATATCTTTTATATGTTCTTGGATTCGGTTTGCAAGTATTGTATTGAATATTTTTTCATCAACGTTCATAAGAGAGATATGTCTGAAGTTCTCTTTTTTGTTGTGTCTTTGTGAAGTTTAGGTATCTAGGTGGTTATGGCTTCATAGAGTAACTTTGGTAGTGTTCCTTCTATGTCTATCTGTGTAATAGTTTGAAGAGAATTGTAGTTAGCTCTTCTCTGAAGGTTTGGTAGAATTCTGTGCTAAAAGCATCTGGCCCTGGGCTTATTTTGGAGGGGAGATTTTGATGACTGCTTCTATTTCCTTGGGGGAGCGATATAGGAATATTTAATCTATTTAGCTGATCTTGATTTAATTTTGATAAATAGAATCAACGAAGAAAATTGTCCATTTCCTTTATATTTCAAATTTTGTGGCATATAGGCATTTATAGTAAGACCTAATGACTGTTTTGATTTCCTCAGTGGTTGTCATAATGTTCCCTTTCCATTTCTGTTTTTGCTGATTTGGATAATTTCTCTCTGCCTTTTAGTTAGTTTGGCTAAGAGTTTGTCTCTTTGTAGATTAACTCAAGGAACCAGTTCTTGGTCTCTTTGAGTTTTTTTGAATTTTTTTTCTTGCTAATTCATTGCTTTCAGCTCTTAGTTTGATCATTTCCTATCTTCTACTCCTCTTGGACATGTCTGCTTCTTTTTTTGTTTCTAGGGTTTTAAGTGTGCCATTAAATTGCTTGTATAAGATGTCTCAAACTTCTTTCTAGGGGCACTTAGTGTTATGAATTTTCCTTCCGCTTAGCACTGCTTTCATTGTGTCCCATAATTTTGGGAATATTGTTCCTTCATTTTCATTGAATTTTGGGAAGTCTCATTTCTTTTTTCATTTCTTCCCTGACCAAGCTATCATTGACTAGTAAGTTATTTAGTTTCCATGTGTATGTACGCTTTTTGTTTTTTCTGTCATAGTTGAGGTCTAATTTTAGGCCACGGTGGTCTGTACAATACAAGGAATTTATTTTGATCTTGTATCTGTTGAGGCTTGCTTTGTGCCCTACTATATGATCAATTTTTGAGAAGGTTCTGTGAGCAACCGAAAAGAAGGTATACTCTTGAGTTCAGGTGAAAAGTTCTATTGTGTCCATTTCATTTAGGACCTCTGTGAGTGTCATTATTTTGCTATTTAGCTTCTGTCTAGGTGATCTGTCCCTTGGTGAGAATGGAGTGTTGAAGTCTCCCACCAGTAAGGTGTTGGGATCAATGTGTGATTAAGATTTAATAATGTTTTATTTACAAATGCAGGTGCTTTTTTATTTCAGGTATAAATGTTCAGGATTGTTCTATCCTCCTGGTGGGTTTTTTTCTTTGATGAGAATGAAGAGCCCCACCTCATCTTTTTTGATTGATTTTGGTTGAAAGTCTATTTTAGTAGGTATTTGGATGAAAAACATTTTCCAGCCCTTTACTCTGAGGTAGTGTTTATCTTTGTTGCATAGGTGTGTTTCTTGGATGGAGCAGAATGTTGGATCCTGTTTCTGCAATCATTATGTTAGTCTGTGTCTCTTTATTGGAGATTTGAGGTCATTGATGTTGATAATAGTGACCAATGAATAATAGTTTTTTAATGTGGAGTTGATAGTGTTACTGTGTTTCTATACTGGTATTCTTTTCGTGTTTTTTGTGAAGTTATCTATATCCTGTGTTTTCTTGGATGTAGTTGAGTCTGTTGGATTTGAGTATTCCTTCTAGTATCTTCAGTAGGGTTGGATTGCTATGTAGATATTATTTAAGTTTAGTTTTGTCATGGGCTATTTTGTTTTCTTCATCTATGTTAATTGAAAGCTTTGCTGGGTATATTAATGTGGATTGGCATCTGTGGTCTTTTATACTCTGCATGACACCTGCTCGGTCCCTTCTGACTTTCATAGTTTCCTTTGAGAAATCTGTGTGATTCTGGTAGGACTACCTTTATACGTTACTTGCACTTTTCCCATTGCTGCTTTTAATACTGTTTTCTCTTCTGTAGATTTAGTGTTTTGACTATTATGTGAAGTGAGGAGTTTCTTTTCTGGTTTAGTCTACTTGGTGTTCTGTAAGCTTCTTGTATGCTTATAGACATCTCATTTTTGAAGTTTGGAATTTTTTTTCTATGATTTTTTGAAAATATTTTCTGGACCTTGGAGCCTGGAATCTTCTTTTTGCTTTATTCCTATTATTCTTAGATTTAGTCTTTTCATTGCATCTTTGATTTCTTGGATATTCTATGTTTGGAGCTTTTCTGATTTTACCTTTTCTTTGACAGACATACCAATTTCCGCAATTGCATCTTCAGTGCCTGAGATTCTCTCTTCCATCTCTTGTATTCTGTTGGTGTTCCTTACCTTTGTGGTTCCTGATCTTTTCTCTGAGTTCTACAGCTCCAGGGTTTTTTTCTGTTTGTGTTTTCTTTATTGATTCTAATTCTTTTTTCATATCTTGCATCATTTCCTTCATCTGTTTGAATGTGTATTCCTTTCTTTCCATCATGGACTCTATGTTTTATTTGTTTTCTTTTCTATGTGCTTCTATTTTTGTAGCTATATTTGTTTGTATTTCTTTGAGAGATTTGTTCTTTTCCTTTTTATTTGCCTCTATTTGTGTGGCTATTTCTTTGAGAGTTTTGTTTTTTTTCCTCCTTATATGCCTCTAATAATTCAATAAGAACAACTTTGAAATAATTTTCCTGTATTTCCAATGAATTAAAATAACCACTTATTTTGGGGGTTGTTGGTGAAGTCATGATTTCCTGATATTTGTTGGTTATGTTTTTATGCTGACCTCTAGCTATCTGTTTATCTGTAATCTTTGCTGTTTGTTCCTAGAGTCTATACTTCAGACCATCTGTCTCTGGTGTCTGCAGTATTCTTCAGACAGATGAGAGAGGTTCAGTTTGAGGGTGGATATTTGTGTTTCGGCTGTAGTCAAGGGAAGAAGGTTGCAGGCATATGTGTGGAAATGAGGGTTTGTGTGTTGAAGTGTGCCTTGAGTGACAGGGTGCTTGAGCTTGTAGATGCTTGGAAATGTGGAGCTTAAGGCCAGGAAGGGGTGCGGGTGCTTGCACTCTTCAAGGGAGAAATGTACATGTGCCCTGAACAACTCAGTGGCCTACATGTCTGTTGTACTGTAGTATTGGTATTCATTATCTATCTGGGCTCCAGGAGTTGTTTGCCCTTGTCTCCACTGTTAGACCTGCAGAACAGGGCCTTCGATGTTCAAAACACTGTCCTAAGAATCCCTGTTTTGCCCACAGTGGGGTTATAGGTGGGAGGGATCCGATGTCTGCCTTTTAGAGTAGAAGGACCCTGATTCTGGGGCTCTGAAGCCCCACTTACTCACTTGAAGCCACCCTCAGTGGCTTGCAGGCCTAATCGGAAATCACAGAGATTTCTCCTGTTCTCTGCTCTCGGATTTTGGGAATAGAGGCAAATGAGAGTTTAAGAGATCTGTCTGCTGAGTTGTGTCCACTGTTTGCTGGCCAGCCAGGCAGACCTGTACTTGGGCAGCTGCCTCTGCCTTCTCAGTCACTGAGCATGGAGGTTCCTGCTTTGGACAGCCACAGCCACAGACCTAGGAAGGCCTTATAGTTAGCTACCCGCCCCAGTAAAGGACCTGAGAAGCCCATACATCTGCCTATTGCAGCAGCTGTCTTGGGAGACCATTGCTGCTTCTGCTTCTGGTTCTGCTGTCTCAGTCACTGAGCACAGAGGCTAGTGATTGGGCCAACCACTATGGCCTCTGCTGAGCAGGGAGGCCTGTGTTTGGGACAAGAGGAAATACAGGGGGGTTGAATATTTGCCACCCTTAGTCCGTGGTGACAATGATGGCCACAATAGACCCCAGACTGGCCCAGCTCATGGGTTGTCCCCACTTGCCCAGGAAGACTCAATGTCAATTTTCTGGCTTCAGCTTCCCCTCCACTCACCAATTTCAGAGTTTCAGATCTTCTGCCCCTCAGATATGGTACACGTTGGTCGCTGAAATCTGGGGCTCCCCGAATTTATTGCTTTAAATATGTGAGAGAACGTGTCAATGCCAAGAGGAAAAGCAGAGAAAGTATAATTTTTGTTTTTCTTTTTAGATGGGATTTGTTAATTTCATTACACAAGTAAATTTTCATTGACTTGACATAAAACAATCTCTAATTCAGAAATATCAAGAGAATATAGAACTATGTAAAGAATGTAAATATATGTTCTATATAATATATATTCTTTACAAAGAATATAGGATATATAAAGGGAATTTCATATTATCTATGGTTGTCTGTGTAGAACAATCTCTGTAGATCTTACCCCAGATCTTTCTCACCAGGCAGCTTGACTTTTATTTGATTTCCAGTTTATAACTATGTAAGGAAGGGACTATTTTTAAGAGCTAATATGAATATTTATCTCTTTGGAAATCAAAGCTTCAGGAAGTACTCTCTTAGGTCTCTGACAGTGATCAGTCTCATGTGAGTCTGGGTTGCATAAACTAGGCTTTTTTTTTTTTTTTTTTTTTTTTTGTCTGATCATCACCACTGACAAAGATTTCTCTAAATTTCACTCTGACACAGGTATAACGAGTGAGAAAAATTTCTGTGTGAAGGGTAACTGCAGTATTTTTCTAAATGTCTCCTTTCAGGTATACCTCTTCTCACATACCAAAGTAGCATATGTTCACCTTACAAATAATTATAGAAAGTCATTGATGAGTCAGTTGTAAGTTATTGCACACACCATTGAGGACCACAGGAGTCAGAATCGGATATCTTACCTGACAATTTTCAGTTACACACAAAAACAATGACAAAAAAACTTATCAAATGGCAAAATCTGACTCAAAAATGAGTTTGAAATGCTAGTCTATGGACTATTATTTGGTCATTACTATTGAACTTGAGTATTGTATTTGTGTTGAGTGGCCTGGCAATTGCTGATGGAAATTTTTCTTCCAAATAAGATTGTTTATACCTTCACTTAGTTTGATAGTTTTTGCAAGGCCTATGTGAGAAAATATTCAGATTCATATAATGTTTGTTATTTTGAGGAAAAACATGTGATCACAAAGCATTTAGATAAATACATATATATGTGCTTCATACTATACTTAGAAGTAGGAATTATAATGTTGGAGCCAAAAGGTACAAATTAATATATATCATATGATCTATCTTCCCTAAAATATATATTTATAATTTAGACTCTTAAGATTATCACATTCCAGATGGATGTTTTTGACACTGATGTTTTGAGTCCCTTTTAATTTGGGTCATAAATATTTTAATAGACACAGTAAACACAAACTGAATATTAAATACACACTTACATTTTAAAATGTAACTTTATGACCTTATATTCATGGAATGAGGCAGAGAGATGTGAACACTGAAGCACTGATTGACTCTAAGCAAGGATGTTTTTACAAAAGTAAATTAATAAACATATATGGTTTTGGTAAAATTTTATACAGATTGATAAATGTGTGTGTGTGTGCTCACATGCACATACATGTGTATGCTAAAGGTCAGCCTCAGATGTCATTTATCAGGATTGATCCACCTGTTTTAGACACAGGTTTTTAATTGCCCTGGAGCTTCTCAATTAGCAGGTGGAGAGCCCCAAGGACCTTCTTGTCTCTGCCTGCCCAGGCTGGGGATTATAAATGCTAACTACTAAACCTGACATTTTTTCCTGAGTCCTGAGGACTGGTCTTAGGTCTTTCACTTACATAGAAAACACGTTACTGAATGAGCTCTCTCTAGCACTTGTCAGGGATTGCTGAGCTAGGCTAGGAGATTTCTTTAGGAAGATTTAATGTCTTTTTATTGTACTTTGCACAGTTATCTCCCTGGAAATTCTTTCACCTTTGCTACAGTACAGACATTAGCAGAAACACATCAAGATTGTTGCTTAATTGCATGGTTCAGGGTTCCCAGATTAAAAATCTGAATATGGTAGCTTTGTTCTGTTACATAAAAAATGGACGCCGCCCTGACAACAAACTATCCTTTATAGGGAACCCAAACAATTTGATAGTGTCAGCAATGTCATAAAAGTCTTGAAGGGTACCACAGCTTCTCAGTAACTTTATCCACATTCTTCCCGAACAGTGAGGCAGTCACTATAGCAGTGCTCTAGACAGTGATGAGTAAACACCTTTGAGTTGACTTTCTCATCAGTTAAAGTTCTTGGCTCTGTTTGCTTGCCTATCACTATGACACAAGCCAGGCAAAAAGCATAATGTAGACTGTGCCAGTATTTTTAATTAACTATCCATTTTGTAAGGGAAGAGTGGATTAGGCAAGTATGTCTAACCTTAAATATTTCAGTTAGTATATCAAAATTTAGAATCTTAGTGTGCATTCACATATGAAAATCCAAAACATGTCTGTGTTCAAAACTACACAAAGATTCATGCTTAGGAGAAAATGAAAAAGCGTATACTGTTTCTTAATAGAAACCCTTTATTGTATTGCATTTTAATATGAGAAGCTAAAGTGAGTCATTAAGAGCTAAATTACAACCATCAAGACCTAGATGCAGAGAATATGTTTTCTCTCACCACTTCCTTGATTCTGTTTTCTGCTACTCTAATCTTCTAAGCTAACAAAATTTTTGTCCTGCAAGAATACAAAAGGTATTCTCTGGACTCTTAATTCAATTTTTACCCCAATCTCTTTGCATTATCTGGAATGCAAAATATAACATATGCAAACTTTTATCATGTAACACCTTGATACATATTTTAAAATTTGTTAGTAATTTTCTATAATTTCTACACTTAAAATTTATATATGAGTGTTTAACCTGCACGTATATCTGTGCAACACACACATGTTCATGCTTGGTGCTCAGGTACATCAGAAGATTATATAAGAAACTGTAGATCTATAGAAAGAGTAGTGAGATACTGTGTGGGTGCTAATTATGGATCCCTGCTTTTCTGGATGAGCAACTGTTGATTTTATTTTATTTATTTTTGTTATTTTAATTTAAATTTTTATATTACAGTTTATTCACTTGTATCCTAGCTGTAGTTCCCCTCCCTCATTCTCTCCCAATCCCATCTTCCCTCCATCATCTCCTCCCATGCCCATCTCCAAGTCCTCAGATAGTAGGGGAGATCCTCCTCCCCTTCCATCTGACCCTAGTTTATCAGGTCTCAACAGGGCTGATTCCATTGTCTTCCTCTGTGGCCTGGCAAGACTGTTCCCCCATCAGGAGATGGTGATTAAAGAGCCAGCTACTGAGTTTAAGTCAGAGACAGCCCCTGTTCTTCTTACTAGGGAACCCACTTGTTTACTGAACTGATATAGACTACATCTGTGCAGGGGTTCTAGGTTATCTCCATGCATGGTCCTTGATTGGAGTATGGGTCTCAGAAAATACCCCAGTTCCCAATTTCTTGGTTTTGTTGCAACTTTTGATTGCATACACTAAGCCATCTTTCCAGTAAATTTTAAAATTAGATTCATTTCTACAGTTACTTCCTCAGTCCCATGCACAGCCCAAACCTGTAGAACTATGTAGTATGCATAGCTTATTTACGCCATTCCAATAGAACTATGGCTTCCCCCTAGGAAGCTTCAAAGTCCTACCACTTGAGATTTTGAGTCATTGTCAACATGATCTATCTGTGTTTTTTTGTTTGTTTCTTTGTTTTTTCTAGGTGTAATATATGATATGGGCACTTAGGTATTATGCATTAATACCTTCAGAAATTTTCACTCAAGGAACACTTTATAATTCATAGCTTCTCTAATCTATATTATACCATTGTATCTAGGAACTGAACTGCTCCCTGTTTGATATATATGTCTTGAGGGTTTATTCAGTGATATTCTGAACATAGGCAATAAATATTACTTCTAAATTTTTTAGAAGAACACTTCTTTAGAAATAAGTGTTGGGTGGAATGGAGCTAAATCTGGGTCATGAACGCACAGGCTGGCTGGGTTACCCCACCAGGAAGAAATGATCCAGGAGCAGGCAATGAGTTAATATCAGAGATTGTCTCTTCTCCCCTTACTAGGGAACCCACATGGAAACTGAGTTGCCCATGGGCTACATCTGAGCAGGGGGTCTATGTCTTCTCTACGTATGATCTTTGGTTGATGCATCAGTCTCTGAAGTCCCTACCCTGGTTTGTTTTTTGTTTTTGTTTTTTTTTCTATGTTGGTCTCTTTGTGTACCTCGTGTTCCTTCCTGATGAGACCTGATAGGCTAAGGTCAGATAGAAGGTGAGGAACACCTCAATCATCAGTGGAATGGGGGAGGAGCATAGGGAGAGAAGAGGGGAGGTTGGGACTAGGAGGAGAAGTGGGAGGAGCCACAGCGGGGATCTAAAGTGAATAAATTATAATAAATGAATATATAAATAAATTAAAGAAATAACAAAATATAAAATAAATACTTTCTTAAAGAAGTGAAAGGTAGTGAACAGGGGTACTATAAAAATTAATAGAAAAATCTTAAAGATAGACTACCTGTAGATGTTTGATTTATAAAATATCTGTTTTTTTCTGCCCCTCTATATTCTATCTGAAAAAAGTCACCACAAATTGATGTTATAGAATTTAATGATTTATTACAGATTATAAAATATTAACTTAATATTTTCCCTCTTCATATGTATTCTTTGCTGTATCAGAGGACAACATTTAAGAGATTTTAGAAGTAATTTATTTTGAGCAAAAAAAATGTATTTTCCATAGACTTACAGTGGTTAAAAGAAAATAAGGAGGTGGCAGTGGAGAAGGCAAAAAAAAAAGGCGTTTTTACTATTTGAAAATAGAGTAACTTATAGGACTGTTTTGTCCAACTGCTGAACAAGCAAGAATTTTACAATCTTGTTGGATATCTACTGATTAAAAAGTATTTCCCTGCATAGTCAATCCTTGGTACCTGTAGCCTTGGGCAAGGTCTTCTCATTCATTTATGTTTTACTTTAAACCTCCTGCAAAGATGGATGCTATACACCAAGACCTGTCTCTACCTTCTTGTTTGTGAAATAAGCAATGCTTATTTTTTCCTTGAATATTTATCTCAGTGTTGTGAGGCTTCAGGAGACAAGGAAGTAGATTGCTTAGCAGGAAAGGAGACACCAATCAATAAAACATTCTTTGTCCCTATTTTAAATTCAAACTACCAAACTCAACAAGGTCCAATTATGATAACATTTTAAAAATTTATTTACACTGCAGCCCAATGTTCTGACTTTACTCTATTTGTTATTTACAGATAATAGTAAAGAAAGGAGTCAAAAGAGAATACTGCATAATTATGTCACTTTGGAATCTTTAGATTTGTAAATACTGACAATTTTAGATAAAAACAAAGGAGTGTATTAGGCATTTTAATAATAATGAAGGCCTGAAAATATTCAAAGAATAAAAGTACGTATTAGATTTCAGAGGTCTTGTTGCAAATAAAATTAAGCATTATAAATTCCAAATTTTTATATTTGGTAAAGCCCATGCTATTATCACATATACCTGTAGAACACACACACACACAGTCATACAAACACATGAATGCATGCACATATAGACAGTAATGAATATAACGTATGTAAAATAGACCTATTATAGAAAATATATACAATATATACATCTGAAGAAGTGCTTGTGTGTTTGCATTATTCTAGTAAATATGCAGACAAAAATGTTGGGGGACAGAAACAAAATTACCCTGGGGCTTTGATTAAGAAGAAGAGTGTTACAAGATTTACATCTAAGCAATGGAGAAAAGGATGGCTCAGTAATTTATTAAGGGACACAGTTTTTTTAATTGTGCTCATTATTATTATTTATTCACTTTGCATCATAGTTGTAGCTCAGTCCTTCATGACCTGCCAGTCCCACCGTCCTCTTTTTTCCTCCTCTATCCCTTTTCCCTAGTCCACTGATAGGGAAAGTCCTCCTCCCCTACTTTCTAACCCCAACCTATAATGTCCCATCAGGACTGCCTGATCCTCTTCTTCTGTGGTCTGGCTGGGTCTCCCTACCAGGGGGAAGTGATCCATGAGCAGGCAACTGAGTTCATGACAGAGACTGTCTCTTCTCCTTTTGCTAGGGAACTCCATGGAGACTGAGCTGCCAATGGGATACATTTGAGCAGGGTGTCTAGCTCTTCTCTCTGTATGGTCTTTGGTTGATGCATGAGTCTGTGCAGCCCTCCCTCCTGGCTCTGTATTTGTTTGTTTGTTTTGTTTTTTGGGTTTTTTGTTTTTTTGTTTCTCTATGTTGGTCTCTTTCTGTAGCTCCTCGGGGTCCTTTTATGTACCCCTTCTTCCATAAGACTACCTGAGCCGTGTCCAAAGTTTGTCTGAATCTACTTTGATCCCCTGCTGTGTAGAGTTTTTTAGAGGACATGAATGGTAGGTTCCAATCTCGTTCTTTCTTGTGTACTCCTTCCAGTGACATTTACTCAACTATGTTCATAGCAGCTTTATTCATAACAGCCAGAAACTGGAAACAACCTAAATGTCCCTCAATCAAAGATTGAATATAGAAATTGTAGTACATTCACAAAATGGAATACTACTCGGCTATTAAAAACAAGGAAATCATGAAATTTGCAGGCAAATGGGAGGAACTAGAAAAGATCATCCTGAATGAGGTAACCCAGAATCAGAAGGACACACATGGTTTATACTCACTTACTTACATGTGGATATTAGCCATTTAATATTAGATAAACATTCTAAAATTTACAGACCTAAAGAAGCTAAACAACAAGAGGTCCCTAAAGAAAGATGCTTAATTCTCATTCAGAAGGGAAAAGAAGAGTGAGACAGTTTTATAGCAAATAAACATATATGTACTCTCCAGTTAGGAGAAACGCAAGGCCATTGTATATTAAATATTTATACAATAAAAACAATTATAGATGGTAGTTCAAAAAAAAGTTTTCTCCATCTATGATGATTGAAAGCTTTGCTGGGTATAGTAGTCTTGGTTGGCATCTGTGTTCCCTTAAGGACTGCATGACTTCTGACGAGGCCCTTCTGGCTTTCGTAGTTTCTGATGAGAAGTCTGGTATGAGTCTGATTGGTCTACCTTCGTATGTTACTCGACCCTTTTCCCTTGCTGCCTTTAATATTTTTCTTTGTTTTGTAGTTTTAGTGTTTTGACTATAATGTGATGAGAGGTATTTCTTTTCTGATCTAGTCTATTTGGTGTTATGTAGGCTTCTTGTATGTTTATGGATATTTCTTTCTTTAAGATGGGAAATTTTTCTTCTATGATTTTCCTAAAAATATTTTCTGAGATCCAAGATGGCTGCCACAAGAGAACACTGTGTCTGAGGAGTAGGAGAGCAGAAACAACGCAGCGACCAGGAGACTGAATTGAGGGACTTAAAACGCCAGCAGTGTGAGTGCCAGGTGAGCGGAACTCCTACAGTGAGAAAATCAAGTGGGAAAACCCTAGGGACACCCAGTTATTACCTGGAGAAATTTCCTGGTGACCAGCGGCACACAGCTCTGATCTGGACAAGCGGCCAGCTGGGTGCCAGCACCCTCCATTATAGACTGGGTAGCACAGTCTCGCGGGCAGTCTCAGGAGGAGCCAGTTGCCATTTTCACTGAACTGCTCCCTACAAGCACACACTGCACCCGGTTCTGCTTCAACCCATGGGTGTGCTGCGGGCTCAGACCAATCATCGGAACCAAACCAGACTGAGTGGATTGGGGGAACATTTTGACCAGTCCACACATTTCCAGGGCGGGGGCCTAACTCTTCCGCCAGCAAAAATTCAGTCAGTGTGTGAGTCCGCCGGCGGATCTGGGAAGAACCCGAGTTCTGTCTCAACCCATGGCTAAGACTATCCTGGGACCATCTTGACCAGACCGCACACTGAGGGCAAAAGCTGCACGCATCCACCAGGAAAAACCCCAGTTCGGGTATCTGTCCACAGGCCAGACAGAGAAGGCCTCGGGCACCATTTCAGACAGCCCTACATACAGCGGATGCACACAAACCCAAACCCACTGTGTGTGCCCCAAATATCATCTCAGACCGTGGTGAACAGCCCCTGGCACAGAATGAGGCGCCAAATCTCCATTCCAGGGGAGAGCCCTTAGCAGCAAGCCCAGGGCAGAGTCCACAGCCCCCAGCTGACATCTCAAACCTGGACACTCAGACTCTAGCACAGAGTGAGGTGGAAAGACTCCAGACCAGAGGGGTGACCAGCCTGCAGTGCTCACAGCTTCTAGCACAGAGCACGAAGCTGGGCACACAGAGCCCTAAACAGAGATCAACTGAGACAAAACACACACCGCAAACCACCAGAAATCCCTGATCTTCTTGAAGAATACTCCTGACACAAGAGATTGACAGATTCAGACTGAAGTACAGCCTTAAAGCACAAACAGCTCCCTGATTATATATAAACAAATGCCCAGAAATCTGCAAAAGAACTCACCCAACAAAAATCAGGACACCATGGCGCAACCGGAAACACCCAAAAGCAGTGGAGTTTTTAATTCAGCGGAGACACAGGAAAATTATATTAAAGCTTTGATTATGCAGATATTGGAGGAACAAGAGGAGAGACAAAAAGAGGAAATGAACAAGGCCCTCAAAGAAATGGAGAAGAAATTAACTGCCCACATACAGGAACAATCAAAGATAAACAGAGAGGAAACATTCCAAAAAGGAGACACAGTCAAACAGTTGAAGGAAACAGTACAAAGCATGAAAACAGAATTAGAAT
>CM053764.1:78790519-78816674 GCA_028658305.1 Pachyuromys duprasi
TGACTGTAGAGGATTATAGAATGGCAGAAAAACACTTAAAGAAATGCTCAAAGTCTTTAGCCATCAGGGAGATGCAAATCAAAACGACCCTGAGATTTCACCTTACACCCACCAGAATGGCTAAGATCAAAAACTCTAGTCACAACGCATGCTGGAGAGGTTGTGGAGAAAGAGGAACCCTCCTCCATTGCTGGTGGTAATGCAAACTTGTACAACCACTCTGGAAATCAATTTGGCGCTTTCTTAGACAATTAGGAATAGTGATACCTCAAGACCCAGCTATACCACTCTTAGGCATATATCCAAAAAATGTTCAAGTACACAACAAGGACCTTTCCTCAGCTATGTTCGTGGCTGCTCTATTTGTAATAGCCAGAAACATCTGGAAACAACCCAGATGTCCCTCAGTTGAGGAATGGATACAGAAATTGTGGTATTTTTACACAATGGAATACTACTCAGCAATTTAAAAGGAGAAAGTCATGAAATTCGAAGGCAAATGGTGGGTCCTGGAAACAATCATCCTAAGTGAGGTATCTCAAAAGCAGAAAGAAACATATGGTATATACTGACTTATATAGACCTATAGGATACGAAGGTCATGCTGAAATCTACACTCCTAGGGAGGATATATTGGAAGGAGGACCCAGGTGGGTATGATCAATGCTCGTTTGGATGAACAATTGGGATGGACATTGAATGGAGGAGAAAATAAGCATCAGGAGAGGAGTATGCCAAGGAGGACCTCTCGGGGGGGTGGGGGTCAACGTAGTGATGTATCAGAGCAGATATTAAGACTAGTGATCACGCCTTTGGCAGAGGGCAAGGAGTGACGATAGAAATGGAGGAGGTTGGTGAAACTTGGAGAGAACAAGAGCTCTACAATGACTAAACTGAGCAGGGCACACGGGTCTTGTATGAGACGGTTTCTACAACCAAGGACCACGTGTGGGTGTGGCCTGGAACCCCTTCTCAGATGGGGCCCATGATAGCTCAGTGTCAGACTGAAGATGCTAGTGAGGGAAACAGGCACTGTTTCAGTCATGAACTTGATGGCTGACTCTTTGACCCTCCCCCATACATGCTGGGGAGTGACAGACTGGCTAGATCCCAGTGGAGGACATTGTGGCCAACCCTGAGGAGAGAGGATGAGCTGGGGTTGGATGGAAGGGGAGGAGGTCCTCCCCTGTTGGGGGACTTGGAGGGGGCGGGGACGAGATGAGGGAGGGTTGGGGAGGGTGGGAGGGAATGAAGGAGGGGGCTATGCTTGGGATGCAAAGTACTTAACCTGTGATTGATAACAAAAAATTTTAAAAAATGTAAAAAAAAAAAAAAAAGGAATGTTTAACCCAAAAAGCTTCACTAACATCAGTGACCAAATAGAAGCTGAACCAACCCAAATGATGTAGGGGTAAAAAAATGTAATTTTAAACTTTAAAAATTTTTTAGGTTTCTTTTTAAATGTATTTATTTTTATCTTAATCGCAGATTATATACTTTGTTTCCCAGCTGTAGCACCCTTCCTCATTCCCTCCCACTCTCCCCATCCCTCCCTCATCTCCTCCCTGCCCCTTTCCAAGACCACTGATAGGGGAGGACCTCCTGGCCTTCGATTGGACCCTAGCTTATCAGGTTTCTTCAGGGCTGGCTGCAATGTCCTCTTCTGTGGCCTAGCAAGGCTGCTCCTCCCTGGGGGCGGGGGGAGGGACAGCTGAAGAGCCAGCCATTGAGTTCATGGCAGAAATAGTCCCTATTCCCCTTACTAGGGTACCAACTTGGATATTGAGCTACCATTTGCTACATTCAAGCCGGGGTTTTAGGTTTTATCCACACATGCTCCTTGGTTGGAGAAACAGTCTCTTAAAAGACCCTGTGCCCTGATCTATTTGGTCTTTGCGGAGCTATTGTCCTCTCCAAGTCTTACTAACTCCTCCTTCTTCCTTTTACCTTTTTTTTTTTAAGAAAAGTGATTTCTTTCTTTTTTAAAATAATTTTAACATTTTTATTTTATATTAATCACAGGTTATGTACTTTGCATCCCAGCTGTAGCTCCCTCCCGCATTCCCTCCCTATCCCCCCTTCCCTCCCTCATCTCCTCCCTGCCTCTTTCCAAATCCACTGATAAGGGATGACCTCCTCCCCTTCCATCTAACTCTAGCTTATTAGGTCTCTTTAGGAATGGCTACAATGTCCTCTTCTGTGGCCTAGCAAGGCTGCTCCTCCCTCGGGGAGGGGGGGGGTCGAAAAGCCAGCCATTGAGTTCATGTCCAAAATAGTCCCTGTTCCCCTTACTAGTGTACCCACTTCCTCCTTTCATATGATTCCCTGCACTCTGCCAAAGATTTGGTTGTGAGTGTTAATGTCTCTTTTGATACATTGCTTGGTAGAGTCTTTCAGAGGCCCTCTGTGGTAGGCCAGCAGAGAACTCTCTGTAGAGGATTGTAGAATGGCAGAAAAACACTTAAATAAATGTTCAAAGTACTTAAGCATCAGGAGATGCAAATCAAAATGACCCTGAGATTTCACCTTACATGGGTCAGAATGGCTAAGATCAAAAACTCAAGTGACAGTACATGCTGGAGAGGTTGTGGAGAAAGGGGAATCGTCCTCCACTCTTGGTGGGAATGCAAACTTGTACAACCGCTCTGGAAATCAATTTGGTGCTTTCTTAGACAATTAGTAATAGTGATTCCTCAAGACCCAGCTATACCACTCTTAAGCATATATGTTCAAGTACACAACAAGGGCATTTGCTCAACCATGTTCTGTTCGTAGCAGCTTTATTTGTAACAGCCAGAACCTGGAAACAACCCAGATGTCCCTCAGTCAAGGAATGGATACAGAAATTATGGTGTAGTATTCCATTTACAGAATGAAATACTATTCAGTAATTAAAAATGAGGAAATCATGAAATTTGCAGGCAAATGATAGGACCTGGAAACTATCATCCTGAGTGAGGTATCCCCAAAGCAGAATTAAATACATGGTATATACTCACTTATATAGACCTATAAGATAGGATCAACATACTGAAATCTATACACCTAAAGAAGGTATGCAAGAAAGAGGACCTGGGGTAAGATGATCAATCCTTAGACTCACAAATGGGATGGACATTGAATGTAGGAGAAAACAAGCAACGGGATAACCTTTTTTTTTAATTAAACTTGATTTGATTGTCAATAAGCAATCATAAAATAAATACGGTTAAGAATATATACCCTGTAAAATGTATTATTTTTAAATTTTACTGATGAAATAACATTAGGATCTATATATAAAAATATCATAAGTATTTAACTTTTTTCTCATGTTGAGATTCCATTAGAAAGAGTGTGTGTTTATTTCACTGGAATGAAATGGGGCATAAAATATGCCTAAACTCTCCATAGATTGAAAAAATCTATCACCTTATAATAAACACTATAAAATGGAGAGCTTGGAGGCTGCTTTGATATGAAATCTATATTGGGAAACAACGAAGATTTGTGGAAAATAACAAATTAGTTTTGTAGTACCTTTCAGAATAGAATTTGTAGTTTGGAAATAAAATGATATTTTTCTTACAGTGTATAATGAAAAATGGCAATCCTGATTTCACAGAATGTTGTCTTATGTACACATTTGAAAGAAAGATGTAAGAATTCATGTTATTGCTGTTTTGTGATTGTAAAGCAAGGTTAAACATTTAGAAAAAATATTCCAAAATTCCAGTATTGTTTACCTATATAACTGAAATAAAAGGAATATCTCGGTATGATAATTAACTGACCCAATAGTAAATATTAGAAAGTATTTGTTTCTTCAGAAACAATCAACAGTAATGTATGTTATTTAAGATGTGTTATTTGAAAATATGTTAATAACGATATTTAAAGCTTATATTTTATGTTAATCATCACTGTTTTTAAGAAACAGATAATACAGAGATTTTCAACTACAAATTTTAGAAGTAAGTTTTGAAGTATTTATTTATTGACAAGCCTTATTTATAGATTATACATTCAGTTGATAATTACTCTTTTCTCTGGTATGAACAGAAGGCAAAGAAAGTTTGTATTGCTGTAAACAAACAAAATTAGTTATAGTATTCAAAAAGAAACTACATAGTCTTAATTCTTTAGAAAGTCTAAGTCAGAAGTCAATATTGCAAAGCTGCTCAATCTGTGCCATCTGAAACTTTGTAAAAATCTGTGTTTAAAAATTTTTATATCCTAATTTTTATTATAAAAATATGCCTTAAAACTTACTGGGTTGTTTACAATATACCTTGATCATGTCTGCCATCTACATTCCTCATTTTACCTCTTCCATTGTATCCTCTCACTGTCCTTTCACTTTCCCAGTAAGATTTTGAGTTCAACTTGTGCTGTCTATGTGCAAAGGACTGTGTGCTGTCTGATTCTCTACCAGTGTCAGGAGAATCTTCCAGAGACCACCTTTCAAGGAAGAATGAATCTATCTCTTATAGCAGCCACCAGCTTTAGGAAGAGGTGAGGCCACAAGGGCCACCCTTTCCCAAGCTGGAATTTTAAAATTGCTTGATCTTTTTCAGGTAACTACAGTTTCTGAGACATCATGTTTGTACATTTTAAGCATTCCTTTTCATTCCCGAGCTCTTACGTTCTTTCTTTCTCCTCTTCTGTGATATTCCCTCAGCCTTAAGGGAGTTGTTGAGGAAGGTTAGTAGAGGACCATTGTATACAGATGAGCACTGAGCAGCATGTAAATAGTTACTACTCTTTGCATTAATCATATCCCACTGCTAGAAAGCTTCACTGACCAAAGCTGAAAGCAGCACAGACACATGGATAAAAATGTACTTGTTTACATGACAGTTTGGCAAAATGAGCATTTAGAAAAAAACACCATCACAAAGTTCACCTCTTGTGGTTGTGACTTCCCTACCGATAAGTTTTGACTGCTTACAATTCCAGGCATGAACTTTCCCTTGGAAAAAAGCTGCAGATATAATCAGTGTTTGCTTAGCCAGATACACAGTATCGTCTCTATCACACCATCTTGCTCTGGGAGCTGAATTTGGAGCATGAAGAGGCTAGCTCTGGGAAGCTCCACTGATGCTTTTTCTCCTCCCTCAGCCTGGAAACTATGTTTTAACACCATTGTCCTTTGTTGGACTATTTCCTGGTAAGTCCAAGCTGACTTCTCTATGACTTTAATCATGGTGACTTGTGTCTTCAACAACAAAGTCTTACCAGTCCAATTATGTTACCAGTCCAGAACACTGGCAAAATGCTATTTTGAATTGACCTATAATTACTATATGTCACAACTATATAATTCTTGTGTAAATGCTCAAAGGACCTTGCATAATACAAAGAATTTTTTACATCCAAGTTTATTACCACTCTGTTCACAATAGCTAGGTTATTGAATTAACTTTTTGTCTATCAACTGATGAATGGATATGCAAAGAGCCGGCTGTTCAATATTTTCAGACTTTGCTTTAGTTAGATAAAATTAATATTAAGAATTTTAAAATAATCTATATATTTAATAAAGTGTAATATGTCCAACTATTTTCTTCCTATAGAGAAATTTTATTAGTTATTTTCATTACTTTAATCCTGTGGATAGTCTATGTGATTATCCATTAAAGATAAAAAAAAAATGTTTGGCATCTTTAAAATAATGACAAATGGAGGATGACAGAACAAAGTTTTTGCTGACACCCAGCAGCAAGGCCAGAGTGTTCTAGTCAAACCGAGAAAAGAAACCAGAGGTGAGTTCTGTCCTTTTTCAAGCTTTCTGTGTCAAGGTAAATGCTATTGCTTTCTATAGAGGATAATTCAAGCACAGCCCATAATGTTTTGCTGAGTTGGAAGAAAGTAAATTGGACTTTGGAAAATGAAGACTGAAGGCAGCAACATTCCACCTCCCTTCTTTTTACGGTCTTGGAATTGAAAAGTTTTACAGCCAAAAGATAGATTACTAAGAGAAAAGTATATATGTTTTTAATTTAAATTTGTATAACTAGGAGGATCAATATTAGAGAATACTACGAAAGGGTGGTAAAAGAAACTACTTCTATTCTGAATTGGACAAGTACTACAGAATTTGTGAAGAAGAAAAAGTTATGTGGGAAAAAGAAAAACCTTACCAAGATCTGAATGAACTTATTTTAATTTTGATTTCTCCTCCTTGAATATAATAACAATGTTGTTCACTCTTACACAAGGAGTGTCTCTCAAGTGGCAATTTCATATTTTCCTCTTCAGAAACTGCAAGAGGTTGAAAGTGCTCATTTTGCACCTGCCGATTTTAAAGTGTCTTTATGATAACGAGTCAACATGCCAAGAGAGCATATTTCAGATTCATGTAAAATAATCAAAGCAAATTTCAGAAAGGATAATGTAGTTGGGGGTTTGGCAACTTTATTGTTTGGTTTCTTTTCTTTCCTACCTCCCCATATCACCCTTATCCGTTCCAACCCCTAAAACTAGGTAAGAGAGAAAAGAGGATGGGGGGGGGAGGGGAACTAATTTCCATAGACTACTTCCTGCTGAATAGGGGCCTCAAGCTCCTGGAGGCCAGTTTGATCTTCTTTGTCAGGTATCTCTAACCAGCAAACAGCAATCCAGAAAAGAGCAAACAGCAAGAAGCAACCAGCAACAACAACAGGAGCAAAGAGAGGCAGAGGCAGAGCAAGGACAACAGCTTAGCATCTGCAGAGGTAGCAGCCTCAGCCAACTCTCTTGGGGCTCTGCCATCTTTATACCTTCTGAAGAGTCCAATAATTCCAAAGCAAACTATCTTCAACTGGCAAAATCACGTGCCTGCTAGAGCAGGAGGCAAACCATAGTTAGCCTCTGTGGACAATCTGAAGTAGCCCTATTTCCCCAAACAAAAAACTTTCACATAACGTAACTGTTTTTTTTTTAACAAACCAAAATTCTCAGTACAAGATAAAGTAGATAAAGAGTACTTGTATATTTAGTCATACTTAAGTAGCAACAACAATTAAAGAAAAAAACTCTATGTTCCCTACAGGAACGTTGGGTTAGGGCCCTTGAAAGAGATGAGGGGATTTGGAGACCAGGAAAGAAGAAAAAAATATAACAATAATTTGATTATAAAGCCACCATACACAATTGGAATTCTTTTTGTTGTTAAAATAGTCCTATAAAATCTCCCAAGGATAGCCTGAAATGCATTTCCATTTAAAATATATCATTTATAAAATTATTATTTTTTATTTATCACAATTTATTCACTTTGTGTCCTGGCTGTGGTCTGCTCCCTCTTTTCCTCCCAATTCCTCCTCTCTCCCTCCTCTCTTCCTAAGCACTTCCCCATCCACTATTTTTTCACTGTGTAAGTGTACATGTATAAGTGTGTAGGTAAATGTATGTAAAGGTGTGGGAGTTCATAGGACAACTTGGAGTCAGTTCTTTCCTCCTACCACATTTTTGCCCCAAGAATTGTGCTCAGGTCATCAGGCCTGATAATATGTGCCATTACTCCTTTTGTCAACTTCCAGGCAGAGATTTTGACATCTAGATGCTGTTCAAGTACTCAAACATGGTTTCACAGCTACTATATAATAGTTAATCATTTCTTTTACATTCAGGTCCTACCACCAATTATGGGCTTCTACATCTATGGTTTACATTACCTTAATTCTCACCTAAGTGGAGTTAGGCAGAAGTTGATGTATTTTATACATGTTTTTGCTTAATATCCACGAAATTGTTTTTGAACTCTGTTGCCCAGGTAAGGTTAAACGCTACATGTAGCTCAAGATGACACAGAACTCCTAAATCCTCTAACAGTGTCCAAGAAGAGCTATGATTACAGCCATATCCTCAGAACTCAGTATAAGAGTACTTCTTAAATCTAGATGAAATAACAGTGTAAATTGTCAGGTAATAAAGAAAAATCACATTCAATCTTTGTGAGTTCAGAATAATGATCAATAATACACTCATATAGCATATGGTGCACCAAATTAAAAAAAAAAATAACGAATAAATAAAAATATGACTATATAAGAAAAAAGTAAAATACTGTTGTTTAAAATTACAGATAACTCCAATAAAACTTTATTTTTAATATTCAAATTAGTAAGTGTCTTAGAAATTTCACAGGTCAAAAGGTAAATATGTAAAACCAGTAGCTTTTCTGTACAAGAGCAAAGAACACAACAAAATTCTCAAATGGGTGTTTTGCCAACCTTGACTGCAAAGATAAGAGAATAGTTAACCTCTAAGATACAAGTCTGAACAGTAAATATTTTCTTGCTCCAGAAAAATCATTGTTAATACAGATGCATAAGTGACTAAACATAAGTATATTATAGTGATACCAACTTAAGAATAAATCCTTAGTCATTGGAGGCAGCCACTTATTTCTTACATATATAGGGATGGGAATTCATGGTTGCCTCTGTATTTGACTGTGAAAAAGCAATTTCTTGTGTGTGGGTGGGTGTACATCTACCTTTGTGTAGAGCATCTAATTCGTGGACTACAGAGGACTATAAAGAAAGTAAAATCACTTAATTCAACATGCTTCATAAAATTTTACAGCAAATTATATAAGTGACACATAACAATTCAACTTATCTCCCTGGAGACCCAACCACATGATCACATCTGCATAGAAAAGTGACTGTGGAATAGAGTACTGGTGAATACAGGTCCGTTTGTGTAACTAGTCTATGCCACATTAAAGAGAAAAAAATGCTCTCCTACCCAGTGAGAGGAAAGAAAACATGTGCATTGTCAACTCTGAATAACATAAAAGACTCACAATAAGCTTGACTTACTAGGAGTAGATTTTTTTAATCTTTTTTTTCTTCAAAATGTATTCATTATATATCCTGAGTGAAGCCCCTTCCTGCAACTTCCCCAGTCCCACCTTCCCTCCCTCTTCCCCTCATCTTCTTCCCCTAGTCTATCGAAAGGGGGAGTTCTCCACTATAGCCATCTGCCTATAGCTTGTTAAATCTCATCAGGACTTCTTGGACCCTCTTCCTCCATGGCCTGGCAAGATTGTCCCAACAGGGGCAAGTGATCAGAGAGCAGTCAACTGAGTTCGTGAAAGTGACAAACCATGATCCCCTCCCTCAGAGATCCACATGAAGGCTAAGCTGCCAATAGGCCACATCTGAGCAGAGGGTCTAGGTCCTCTCCATGCATGGTCCTCCATTGGTGCATCAGAGACAGCAGGGAGTCTTATGGAGGAAGAAAGGGAAGGGATTAGAGGGACATAGATGGGACAGGAGCTCCACAAGGAGACCAACAAAACTAGAAGATCTAAGTGGATTTTGAGGTCTGTTCTCAGTTGTTACCTCCAGTGCAGGATGGGCATGAGGACCAATTGAAAGGTCATGATTTTAAGGGCCTGTTGTACTGTGACTAATCTACCCTACATATGAGTGGCCTTTTTATATATTGGCATCTGAAACTAAAGCAGGATCTTGCTACAATTTTTTTATTATTTTTTAAATAATTTTAATGATTCAAGAGAGCACAAGAAGGCCAGTAATCACCACTTAATAGAATCACACAATGCCCATATTTCTAAACTAATTTAGTGAAAGAATTATATCCTGTGTATATCTTCCTGTATATCTTACAGTTTATAGGCTAGAAATATTAAAATGCCTCAAAAATGATACAGGACAGTGTTTTCAAAAATGCATTTTTCCTATAATATTTATTAACTTTGTTACTGTGGTGGAATAAAAATATGAAACAGAACCTTTTTATCTTTTCCTAAATTGACTATAAGAACCACAAGTCTTTAAGATTTATTTAGCTTTCCATTTTAAATACTTGGAGAAGAGTAATTGTATTTCAGGTATAAGCAGATATTACTTGACCCATAAAAATATGCTGATGAATGAGGTGTCATCTAATAAAAGCCAAAATATTTGCATTTTTTGTGTATTTCAAATATCCAATAGAAGAAAGATAAAAAAATAAACTGGATATAAGCTACCACAATATTAAAGGTAGGATAATTTAAAAAATAATATGAAATACAATCATTTATTTTCAGATATTATTTTTAATTTTAATTTTAATTTTTTCTTCACAATTTATTCATTATGTATCCCAACTGAAGCTCCCTTCCGCAACTCCCCCAGTCCCACCCTCCTTCTCTCTTCCCCCATCTCCTTCCCCTAATCCACTGAAAGGGAAAGTTTTTCACTATAGCCATCTGTCCTTAGCTCTTTAAGTCTCTTCAGGACTGCCTGGATCCTCTTCTGTGGCCTGGCAAGTCCTCATCACCAGGGGTGAGTGATCAAAGAGCAGTCAACTGAGTTCATGATAGAGGTATCCCCTGCTCCCCTCACTCAGAGATCAACATAGGGAATGAGCTGCTAATAGGTCACCTCTGAACAAGGGGTCTAGGGTCTTTCCATGCATGGCCTTTCCTTGGCGCATCAGTCTCTGCAGGGCCCCCTCATATCTTTTAGTTTTGTTTTTCTCCTTGTGGAGCTCCTGTCTCTCCATGTCCCTCTATTCCCACCCCTCTTTTCTTCCTTAAGACTCCCTGCATCAAGTATTAGTTTTAACAAAGAGAAAACACGTAAAATAGTGAAAGAAGTCAAACATTCAGTCTGTTTTTATTATGGTGTTTGAGACAAGGACCCATTAGAAATATCATTTGTACAACATCACACACATGCAATTAAGAAAATAAATATTAACCTTGGAATGTCAGCTGTGTTACAGATTTCTTCTATCAGCAGCACTGACAGCCATTTAAGTCCACCACAATATTTAGGTGAAATATATAAAGTTGAAGACTATGGAGTGACTGCTTATACTAACCTACATTATTTTAGGAGGAAAAGGTTAACTTCATTAGTAAGTATAATCAGATTATTCATTATATCCATGTGAGTCTTAATAACCAAGTAGATATTTTGCTGACAATCTTATAATATAACCTTTATTATATTGAGTATTCATGTAAAATTATTTCCATCTTCTTCTAGACTTGGAGGACTTTTTTATATACTGGAGGGCTATTTCTTTCTGTCTGTAATTAGTATAATAAGAAATGTTCTATTAGAAATGGTGTTTTTAATTATTATTTTAACTTGCTCTTTGTGCTATAATTCTGAATAATGCTGTAAATTAAACAACAGAGGAAGATGGATCTCCTTTCAGATCATTAATTGCCTCTAATTCAAAGAATGGTTGGATCCAAAGTTCTATAAACTCTTACGTGGTCAAATAAAGTGTGAGATATAACTGTGGAAGCAAGAGGCAGTAGTTAGCCGCTCTGTCTTTAGTCATCATTTCTAGACACATGCTAGTAAGGTTAACATCACCGGTTCTCAGCTGGCTGATTTATCCTGGTTGCGCTAATTTATCTTTCACGTTTGTAATGTGCATTAAGATTGATAATGCTTTATCTTGTCTT
Organism: Pachyuromys duprasi; assembly: GCA_028658305.1. NCBI lineage: Eukaryota > Metazoa > Chordata > Mammalia > Rodentia > Muridae > Pachyuromys > Pachyuromys duprasi. The sequence continues at coordinate 78,801,924 of CM053764.1, forward strand.
AGTTTATTTATATGCATAATTTCAGGTTATGAACTCATCATTTGCTACTAGTATATCTTTCCTGCTGACAAATTATGAAGCAATCCACTTTGGTAACTTTAATGAAAGACTTTTATGAGCAAGCATTTTTCATAAATGCAACTTTCAATCAAGATGGGTCTGATTCTGTTAAATAACCGGTAACAAGATGAATAGACTTTTTAATAACATTAGTTTATAGAAATAGAATGACCATCATTTTTCATCATCAGAGAAACAGAGAATATAGACATAAAGTAACGTTATAATTCTTGTGATCAACAGAAGTCATATAATAAAGAAATATTTATTCTTCAGTTGTTAACATATATGTAAATATTAGTGAATCTTGCATCACAAATTAGATTTTCAAAAAGATAAAACTAAAAGAATCAAACACATAATATTATTCAGAAATGTGGATTATACTAAAACAGCTGGTGTTAAATACCACTTTTTGTTTTAAATATTTTTCTCTTTTTATTTATTTATTTATTTAATCACTTGCATCCAGCTCCCATCCCCCTCCATCTTCTCTTTCCAGTCTCACCCCACAACCCTCCTTCTCCTGTCCATCTCTCTCTTTCCTCCCAGTGAAGGGAAGGCCCCCCAATTGTTAACAATCCACCCTTTTATCTTCAGTCATTGCATGATTAAACATATCATCTCCCACTGGGGAGTGTCACTGCAGCCCAGCTAGATGGTAAGTGACCCCAGGTCAGGTAACAGATTCGGAGACACTCCTACTCCTATTGTTAGGGTACCCACGTGATGACCATGCTGCACATTTGCCGCTTTTGTAACAGGTCTAGGTTCAGTCTATGCAAGCTTTTCAGTTGGTGGTTCAGTCTCTCAGAGCCACCATGGGGCCAGGTTAAATTTCTCTGTAGGTCTTAAATATTTTTAACTGTCAGTGCTTTAAAGGATAGTCTTTTAGTTATAAACATTAGCACATTTAAAAAATAAAATTCTAGTTACGTAAAAGAAGCTTATTTATACTTATAAACTGTTCAGTTCCCAAGTCACTTGTATGTTTTCAAGAACAACTAGGACTAGATGAACAACTGATGTGATCCTTCCCAGGGATGAATGACTACCCCTTCTGCTTCCAGGATTCCTCAGTTGCTAGTGGTTCCTTTTGTAAGGTGGAGTAAAAACTTCTAGGATATGAACTGAACAGGTTGTATTTCGTTACATACAGTTTTTATACAATATGTAACCTAATATATAACTAAACATATAAGAACCCAAATATGTATATACCTTGTATATGATTCAGACACATATAAATACATATATACATGCAATAACAAATTACAAAAAGAAACCATGAATTTAAAAGGAACAAGAGTTTGAGGGAAAAAATGTAAGGAAGAATAAAGAATTTTTCCCTCATCTGAAGAATGGATACAGAAATTGTTGTACATTTATACAATGGAATATTACTCAGCTATTAAAAACAAGGAAATCATGAAATTTGCAGGCAAATGGTGGAAACTAGAAAAGAGCATCCTGTGAGGTAATCCGAAACAGAAAGACACATATGATACATACTCACTTATAAGTGGATATTTGATATATGACATAGGATGAACATATTAAAATCTATAGTCCTAAAGAAGTAAAACAACAAGGAGTACCCTAGGGAAGAGGCTGAAACCTCATTCAGAAGGGAAAACAGGATAGACATTGGAAGTAGGAGAATCCCAGTAACCTGACAGGAGCCTTCCACAGGTATACTTTGAAAGACTCTACCCATTAGGGTATGGAAGAAGATACTGAGACTCATAGCCAAACTTTGGGCAGAGTGCAGGAAACATAATGGAAGAAGTGGGAGTTAGAAAGACCTTGGGGGAACTGGAATTCCACAATGAGAGGAAGAAAGCCAAAATCCAGCAGGGCCTGTAGAGACTGATACTCCCTTACCAAGTACCATGCATGGAGATGACCTAAACCCCCTGCACAAAGGAAGCCCATAGGTTGCTCAGTTTTCAAGTGGGTACCCTAGTAAGGGAACAAGGGCTGTCTCTAACATTAACTCAATGGCTGGCTCTTCGATCACCTCCTCCTGGGGGTGCAGTTTTGCCAGGACACAGAGGAAAATGATGCAACGAGCCCTGATGAGACCTGATAGTCTAGGTTCAGATGGAAGGAGAGAAGCAACTCCCCTATCAGTGGTATAGGGTAGAGGGCATAGGAGGAGAATGATAGGGCAGGTGGGACTGCGAGGAGACAAGGGATGGGACTACAGCTAGGATACAAAGTGAATAAATTGTAATAAATAAATGAAAAACACACAATATAATTAAAATAAAATAAAAGGATGATATGTACAAATAAATGAAAAATTAAAAGGAAATAAAAGAGACTACCTCATAAAAGAATAAAAAAATTAAGAAAGCAGTATCTTTACAGAAAAGTAGATTGGCAGAAGTCAAAATTTGCCTCAGAAGTCTCACTACTGGATAATTTCTAGGTGGTTTTATGATTGTTTTCTTAAAAAATGACTTCAAATTAACATACAGTGTAACTGTAATTAAAATATTATTTTATACAACAAATAAGGCTTGAAGACTATTAGTAGGAATTAAACTCTGTATGGTGTATTTTGAAAGTTTGTGACTCAAATGATTGTAAAGGAAGCAGTGAACTTTTAAAAAATATTTCAAACAGTTTAGTTAATTTTCATATAGCCTTCCTATTTGTTTCTTCTTTTTTGAAGTTTTTCAAGACAGGTTTTCTGTGTAGCTTTGGCTGTTCTGGACCAGGATGGCCTCTTACTAACAGTGATTTGACTGCATAGGCCTCACTGAGTGCTAGGTTAAAAGGTGTGTGTGGCCATGCTCAACTTAGCTTCTTTCTTTCTAAGTAGGCTAAATGTATTGAATAATTGCAATACATAATTTTGTAGAGGTCTGGACCTAAAAATCACTTTATTTTTATTAATGTCTTTTAAGAATCTCAGAAAATTCCTTATTCTTGATCTGGGACCTTAAGTAGACAACATGCAATTGTATCTTTTTATAGAATAAAATGTAATTGCTCAGCAGTAACAACTTTTGTTAAAAACAATGAAAAAAAATGGTCATCCTATCTAAACACTCTACAGATTCAAGGCAATCCCCATCAAAATTCCCATCAAAATTAGAAACTGTGCGTGGAGTTAGGGGAAAGGAATGATCAGGTTGGGACAATGAGCGGAGGTCAGGTTGAGAGAAGAATTGTGGGGAGAGCCAGGTAGAATTGTGGGGCATTTGAGAAAACTAGTACATCCTAAAATATATGAAGGTGATCTTAATGAGGTTTCCAAATCCTGAGGGAGGCAGAGATCCAACTTGCCATCAATTGCCGGGAGTCCAAGCTTCCAGCTCAGGGACTGGGTTACATTTAATAGAGATTTTTGTGAAAGATACCCCATGGAACTCCACAAAATTGTCTTGTCCTGTTGTCAAGACTATAGTTTGCTCTCTAAAACTGACGGCAAGGCCCTATTGCTGAAGAAAATAACCTACAACTAATTGAACATGGAAAGTTTGAAATGGTGCCCATAAAAATTTCAGCCCTACATTCTGGTGTCTAAAGTAAGGAAAGGTATTCTGTCTACCAAAAGAGAAATGAAAACACCAACTTAATCAAGCCTGGTTTGACTTAAAGCCCATTCCACACCAATCTACAAAATGAACTCATATTTAACACTGACTGAGTGATCAAGAACCAGAATGTAATTAGCTCAGAGACCTAGGGTAAAATCAAATTGATCTTGTTTTTTTGAATAAAGTAACAATACTGCCTTTTAATGATACTCTGCTATGCTCAGATAAGTGACTTATCCAACCATCATCAGAGAAGATTCTCCTGAAGCTGATAGGAACGAATAGCCAGACATTACACAGAGAGAGAGAAAGAAAGAAAGAAAGGAGAGAAGGGGAGGGAAGGAGAAAGGGACGGAGAGAGGGAAGGAGAGAGAGAAACAGAGAGAGATAGACAGAGAAAGACTACAGCTGTAAGTTGGATATATCCATCGAATCCTTCCTTGCAGAGCTCAGAGAATCCCATGGAAAAGGCAGCTGGAATAGTGCAAGAGTCAGCGGAGATGGAAGACTCCAGTAAAACTATGATCTTTAAATCAGCTGAGCAAAGCTCCTACGAACTTTCAAAATCCTGAAGTAGCAAGAACAAGGTCTGTCTTAGGTCCTACACATATATATTTTATCTTTCAATTTAATATTGTCTTTTTTTATGTCCATTAGTGTGAAGGAGTCAGATCCTTTGGAACTGGCATTACAGACAGTTGTGAGCTGCCATGTGGGTGCTGGGAACTGAACCCTGGTCCTTTGGAAGAGCAGACAGTACCCTCAACCACTGAGCCATCTCTCCAGCCCCTTAATTTAATATTTTCATGGGATTCTTGAGTGTGTGAATGAGTGGGCCTTTGATTAATTTGCCTTTGCTTGGAGCCATTTCAGTTCTGTTACTTTGCCTTGTCCAACTAATGGGACTTTGTTTTGTTTTCTTATTATATTTTATTTTGCTATGTTTGTTTTTTATTTATTAGATGCTTATTCTTTTATAAGGAGAGACAGAAAGGATGTAGATCTATGTGGACTGGGAGCTAAAGAAATACTGGGAGATGAAAGGGAGAAGAAACTGTAATCAAGATATACTGAATGAGAAAAAAAATCTATTTTTTATAAAAGTGAAATTGATGTGTCATATTTATTGAAGACATTTTAAACTGTCTATAAGATTTCAATACTTATTTAACTATAGAAAACACTGCTTGAAGGATACCTTTTTCAAACAATAAATCTGTAAATATTACATATTTTAAGCAAAGACAAAATGTATGTGTGTGTCGACACTGAACAGGCCAAAGCTTTAAGGTATGTCTACTTACAACACCTGAAGCAGTGTCAACGTGATATAAGCACTGTGAAATGCTGTTGTTTAGAGAAATGACAAGAAAACAGTCCATGTACATTTAAAATTTATAAAATTTATAACATTTTATATTATAAATTTTTATATATATAATTTGTTATTTTTTGAATACTTCAGCTCTATGGTTGCTTTAATCTGTAAACAAGGAATACATGAATACAGAAAGCTGACTGCATAAATACATAAAACCAAACTGATTTTGGATAATAATTAAATATGAGGGGAGTGTTAGAAATGAAAAAATTGGAGATAATCAAGAAACAAACAAAAGTTTATGATTCATACTTTTTCTAGCATACATCTTTTATTTTGTATGTTTTATCAAAAGAGAATGTTATCACTAATATTTAAATTCGTATGTCATTTAAGTTAATGTTTTCTTTTTTCTTTGACATTTTATATATGTAAATCATGTATCTCAATCATTCCCCCCCACCAACAAATTTTTATCACTATTTGAAAAGGTCATAAATTCTATGTTGTTCCTGCTTAGGAACCAGTTCAATTATTTAAAATTAGAAGTAAGAGAAGAATTCAGGTAAAATTTAGAAATAAGAGAAGAATTCAAGTTATGGAAAAGTGAAAGGAAGAATAGATAGATCTGAAGGTGCCAGGATCTCCACCAGAAGGCCAACAGAGCCAACTAACCAATTCTTAGAGGGGCTTGCAGAGAATGAAACCAACGGAGGGCCTAGAGTGGACCAAGGTCCCCTACACAGATATAACAGATGGACAGCTCAGGCTTCATGTGTGTGCCTGGTAAGGTGAGCAAGGGCAGTCTATGACCCAGATTCAGTTACCTGCTCTCTGATCACTCCCCCTGTCAGAGCTGCCTCACAAGGCCACAGGGAAAGAGAACTCAATTTTGATGGGATTTTATGAGGTGGGCTGGGTGGGGGGGTGGGGCAACAGCTCTCCTTATCTGAGGAATAGTTGAGTGGGGATGAAAGGAGAGGGAGGGAAGTGGGACTATGAGGAGAGGAGGGAGTGGGCTACAGTCAGGATGTAATGTGAATAAATAAATTAATTAATAAAAACAAATTATAGTTGTTTATTAAATGAACTAGTGATAGAATGTAAGTGTTTTCTGTGAAAATTATTTATGAAATAATATACCTTCCTGAAGTTAGGAAGGAATGCTTGGAGATTTGCTTTTTAAAAAAAATCTGAGGAAGTAATTCTAGGGAATGATCATTAAAGATGGAATCATAAGAGAAGCAATGATTAGGTTTTTCATTCCTTCTTGGGATTATCTAATAGAACTTGCAAAGTATTTAGTGCAGAAAATCTGTTTTCACTTTTACAATGCCTGCATCTGTGACAAGTAATTATTCTAAAACTGCACTGTGCCAAAGACCATGTTCAAAACGCAAGGAAGCAACTGAGAAAAAAAAAGACTAGGTAGGAAAAAGCCATATAGTGGACAGGTTTCCTTGACTTGTGACTTGGTATTAAGTGCATTCTAAGAACAAAAATTACACTGTGTCTTAGAAAAAAAAACCCAACTATTTAAATGCATGAAGTTGGTTTTTTCTTTATTTTCAAAGGTTTTTATTATCTCATTTCTATCTTCCTCTGCTGTATCCTTTTACTTCCAAGTCTAAAGTTTTGTTTTCAATTTTACTTTCCTCGTTTTTAGCCATATAGATGAAAAGCAAATGAACATATAAAGACTTCTAAATCTATTCAAGTTGCCTATGTGCATATGATTTTTGAGTTGATTTCCTGGTATTAGAAAACTAATGGGGTTCTTTCCTGGGGAAGACTAATTGCCCCTCTTTCAGAGTTTAGTTCTTTATATTGATTCCTTTCCTTATTATGCAAATGACAATGCCTTCTCCCATTCTGTTTGTCTACCACCCACCCTCCTAGCATGGGACTCCAGCCCTGTTTCTGTACCACCCAGTTAGTTTATGAGTACTGGACCTTTAGCCTTAGATCTTGGATCATAATCTCTTCTTTAAGTCTCCAATTCCAGACTTTCTCTGTTTGTGTTTTCTTTATTGATTCTAATTATGTTTTTATGTCTTAAAAGATTTTATTCATTTCTGTCACTTGAATCATTGAGGATTCTTGTCTGTCCATGACGGCCTCTCTTTTTGTTTTTGTTTTTGTTCATTTCATCTTTATGTGCCTTTAAATCTGAATAATCATAGATTTAAGATCATTTGCCTGTGTTTAAGCTAAATTAGAATATCCATTGAATGGGGGGGGGATTCTAGTAAAGCCATGGCATCCATGTTTTTGTTGACAATATTCTTATGTCAGCCTCTAGCCATCTGGCTGTCTGTAGCCTTGACTATTCATTCCGGATCCTGTACTGCAGATTTTGTCCACCTGTCTCTGGAGTCTGGAGTAGTCTATAGGAAGGTGAGAGATGTCCAGGAGCTCAAGAATGGGTGTAGAGATTCAGACACAGCTAAGGAAGGGAGGGTGCACTGTCTGTGTTGGTTCACTGTTTGTGACTCAGGTAGGCCAGGCAGCTGGTGCAGATATCCAAGCCTAGAGCAGGCTCCCTCCAGATAGTGGACAATGGGAGCTGTGCCCCTCATCTAGCTCATCTCCACTGGGTTCACTGTCTCTGTTGGGCTTGCTGTTTCTGACCCAGGTGAGCCAAGCCACTGGGGAGCAGGCTGAATGGAGCTGTGCCCCAACCCACCCCCAGTACCAGAAGGTATCCCCTCCATAGGATGGTGAGAGTGAGCATCTCTAGCTGCTGCAACCTGGAAGGTGCCCACAGGATGGTGAAAGTGTGCTCCTGGGTTTGGAACCAAGAGTCGCTGGTACCCAGATGGTGTCCACATGACTATGAGAGTGGGTTCCTAGTTTTGGAGCCTCACACCCAGTACTGGAAGGTTTCCACACCAATGACAGTGAAAGTGAGAGCCTAGGCCAGAGCTAGGAGTCCCCTGTACAAGGAAGGCATCCACAGATGGTGGGCTTGGGTGTGTGGCCTAGGATTTAGACAGTGGTGAGTGGTGGCCTGGGAAGTTTTTCCAATATTAGCCTGGTGGCCTGAAGATGGACCTTTATATTTCCCGTGTATTCTCCTCTCACCTGAAAAAACACAGACATAGGGGATTGGGGGTCCACAGAATGGCCTGCTGTTCACTCTGCTCTCCCTGCAAAGCTTCTCTTCAGATACGTTGCATCATAGGAGCTGCCATCTTGGATCCAAAATGAAATTTTAAATATAGTTTCAACTGGCATATACATATATATATATGTGTGTGTGTGTGTGTGTGTGCAAACATGTACTTTTATTTTCTTGTAGTGAACAGATAGATATATTAATAGTTAGTCACTTTTATGTGTAAATTTTTAAAGCCAGCATGTGTTCATTTTTAGGAATTTAGATATTTCCATGATAAAGATTTTTCATTTATTTATTAAATCTAAATTGTGCCCATAGGAAAAAAATAATGACTTCAAATTTAGATATCACTCAAATGACTTATTACTATTTTATCCCACGAAAATATTGTTAAAATTTATGCTTTGAATTTCCTATTAGCAGTTGTCAATAAGATTTCTATTTACACATATATGCAAATTGACTTATGTCAATAATTTTGCTTTAATGCACTGTTTTATAATTCAAGTGATTTAAGTTTCTTCAAAATATGTTTTTTCAACTACCTTGAATGATATTTTATAATGCACATATTTTAGATAATTCTTATTCTTTATAAACAAATCCTAAGAATATTTTGAAATAAATTATCCTTTATATTTGCTTTAGATCTTTCTAAACATAAAGAGCTTGAAAACATGTGCACCGAAAAAGCTATTTACAGTTTTATTTGTTACTTTTGGACAACCTTTTCTAAATATTACATCCTAAGGGTCTAGCTCCAAAGACCTTAGAGATAGTCTAAGGATAGAGATAAACACTTTGTTCATAAACACTATTAATGAGATCTATTGAGAACTGTAAATAGAGAACACATTAAATTACATTCCCATTTTGCATAATTATAACTAATTATAGTTATTAGACTAATGATCTTACTCATCAGAACAATGTAATTGTTACAGAGGTTAAAAAACATAACAAATTGACATCGTTCTATTAGAATTCTTTCATAACTCCCTAGACATCTATTTTCAATTTTCATATGGCCCGTTATGTTTCAGCTGATATTTTGATTGAATAAAGGGCAATTCTCTACCCATTCTTCCGTGGTATAATACTTTTGAACATTTAAATTCGAGTTCTATATATTCCATTCATCTCATGGCAATCAAAACCTTAATTACCAGATATACAGTGACTTTTTCCAAATCTGGAATTTTGAATATTACTTTATGACTGTTCCTTTAGGCCTTTTTTCCCCCAAAATGTCTAAATTATTAGAATACATTATCATTTTAAGAAACAATTTTAACCAGAATTTCTGTCTTAGATAATGTACAGAAAAGCTCCCCAGGTCTCATGGCATGATTAGAATGCTTACAACTACTCACTTCCCTATGTCTGGTCACTCTATGTGGTCAGTAGAATTTAAGATTTCTACAGTGACCATCACTTACACTTCTTTTACTGGAAGTTTTTTGATATATTGATGTCTTGTTTCAAATAAGTGGGTCTTCATGAGATGACTTTGATCAACAAAAGTTAATTTTCCTTCATTGTAAGAAAGAACATAAGTGACTGTGACAGATAGTTCTTGATAAGATCAATGAAAAATCTGCCACATTACACAGCTAATCTGTTACTCTTCATTCCAGAATACAAAGAACCTTGCTTTTCTCCAAACATTCTACTTGCTTCTACTTCCTTCCTTCTACTTCCTTTTTTTTGCACTTGTTCATTTTGTAACTTAAATACTGTTTTCTATTTCTTTTAATGTCAAGTTCTCAAACATTATTAACTTTCCTCTGAATCTTACTTCAACTACTAAATGTTCATTTAGACAAGTTTTTCTCTAGGCTCTAAATTTCTTCTATAGCTGTGATAAAACACCATGACAAAGCAGCTAATGTATAGTTGGGTTTATTTAGGCTTCATGTTACAGAATAATAAGCATTCATTACCAACACACCAGGCATGGTAACAAATGAGCACAGTGAAGCAGCAAGTTGAGAATTCTCATCATGATTGACAAGCAGAAAGTACACACACACAAACACACAGAGAGAGAGGAGGTGGGAAGAGAGGGAGAGAGAGAGAGGAGAAAGAGAGAGAAGAGGTAGAATTCTGACCAGAAATTCTAATCTTTTCCATAGCCTACCACCAGTAATATATTTTTTCCAACAAGTTTACGTCCTACATCCGGTAAGCCTATCCAAACAATTTAAGAAAGTGGGAATGAGCTTAAGAAGGATGTTCTCATTTAAACTACTATAACCAGTAATAATAAAATAATAACAGATAAACATTATGTATTTATCACTTAAAATGTTCAGGCTTTGAGTAAGTAGAAATGTGATGATGCCAGATTTCTGATATGAATAAAATGGGATATGTAAGGAACTATTAAAACAAACCATAAAGTCTAGATTTCATATAAAGTCAGGCATTCTGAATGTGTGAAGTTCATTGACAATGAAGCACAAATAGGATAATGAAGTTGGTCAATAGTAAAATGTAAACAAAAAGTTATTTTAAACTTGTCAATTTGTGTAAAAAAGAAAAATATAAATTTGAAATTCAGATGAGTATTTGGATATATGGCATAGTTTATGTTGTCAAAAGTAAATCATTTAGTATCTTCATAGTAAAATGAAGATAATATGACATAAATGTTTACACTATCAACATTAAGAATTAAAATTAAATTTATAATTCAGAAAAAAAAACAAAAATACGTTGCTGTATGTTTCTTTCCATCATAATTCACTTGATATGAATATATTTGCTAGGAATCAAGTAGCAATGACTACAATACTTTTACACAATTTTTATATTTTTAGTGTTATTTTGTTACACAAATTTTTAATAAATAATATTTACATTGAGCAATACAATTTTTACATTTTTACCATCATTTACTAGATAATGTATACAGATGTATCTTATCATTATTAATTATGTTCTTGACAATATCTGTTTTGTAGAGGAAGAAAATTTGAAGATTAAAGAAGAGTTACAGAAATAACTTGGGCTCCATTATCATAAATGGAAGTTGCATTAAGCTTAAATCTCTTCTGATGTTCCTCTTCTCTCAGGGTGATTAAGTGAGATTAGTTGTTTTCTATAAATCTGGAACCTGAATACTTAACTATTATCAAACAATCAGTAAAACCAGAAAGTCTGTATCGTTTAATAGTCTGCATTACTTATGACTGTGGTGTTGTGTGTACAGATTACTTCAAAACTGAAACACCCCATTCTAGGAGAAGTCCACTAACACTCGGGGTTCTACAGGAGGGAAAGCTCGTTCAGACTCAGGATGTAAGAGGCTTCTAAGTCTGAGGTCATCCTTGAAATAGACCAAACATATAAGGCAAGCTTAAAAGACTCAGACCAGCAGAGCTACTGGAAGAGTCTTTCAGACTGATCCAGCTGTTGGCACCTACAGAGACACCACTAGTTTTGGAGCTTTTATGAGTCATCACTGATGTTGGTACTTGCTGAGACACAACTGTCTTTGAGTCATTCATTGTCTGATAAGAAATTCCAACCACTCACTGAGTTCCCATGTAACATATTGTCATTACTTTTGTCTGTCCTCAGTCATTTCCACACTTCCCACCTGTGGTAAGTAGACATTAGGAAGGGTCTCCACAGGAGAAGTTTAACATGTACATGTTTAGAAATCTTGATTTCTCTAGCAGGAGAAAGACTATGGATCCTGAAAAGTTAAACAACTTTTGATCACTGGAGATGGTTTGGAAAGACAGAAAGTTATGTTCAAAAAAATTTGTGCTGAAAACAAAACATCTGAATATATTCACTTAAAAATCCAAATGAACCTGAGTAAGAAAAACAGCAGATATGGAAATAACAGTCATCATTTCTCAATTGGGAACAAAAAGGGAATTTGAGAGAAAATTTCCAGAGAGTTTGCAAAATAAACTTTTTGCAATTTTACTTAATTCATTAATTTATTAGAATTTATTCACTTTGTATCCCTGCTGCAGCCCCCTCCCTCATCTTCTCCTAGTCCCACCCACTCTTCCTTTTCTCCCACTATGTCCTTTCCATAGTTCCCTGATAGGGGAGGACCTCGTCCCCTTCCATCAGACCCTAGCCTATCACGTCTTATGAATTCTGGTTGCATCATATTCCTTTGTGGCCTGGCAAGGCTGTATCCTCCAGGGAGAGGTGATCAAAGAGCCAGCCACTGAGTTCATGTCAGACACAGCTCCTGCCCCCTCCCTTTACTAGGGAACTGACTTGGATTTTTAAATATTCATAAAACTGAAATAAAGTGTCAGCATACAGAATTTCAAGAAATAATTAGACTCCAAAATTAAGGTTAATAAATTCACTAAGAACAGAAATTGATGAAAATGTTCATAATGACAAATATTTTAATAATACCAAATCAAAGAGAAGTTTAAGCAATACTTCCACACATATATGACTTTGCTTCATTGTATCTAACATGACTTGCAATAGTTTCACTTTTTAAAAAATCTGATGTAAGACAAAAATGGTCCTCATTCATAAATTTAACTCTGAAGCTGAAATATGATAAAGCAATTTCTCAGTGGTCTCTACTGACACTGAAAAATATTAAGCTGATATTAGTGACTCAAAATATCGTATGTGTCCAAAACAGTACTGATGAGCTTGTAAGTTAATAAGGCATATATGCTTATTTTTATTAGCAGCACTCTCTCCTTCTTAAGTCATATGGAGTAAATGAGCATAGCTGCAGGTGTAGAGGTCAATGTCGTTAACCTATCACCTCATACGCAGCCCCCTGGTGAAAGAATTGGAAATGCAATTAATGATACATTAACAGTAAAAGTTTTCATTTTGTACAGTTCCTCTGTAATTCTTTATCAGAAAGGACTCAAGCCCTCCTGCTGGTGATTGCTCTATAATTATTATTTTTATAGAAATATAAGAACATTTATTTGTTATGAATCCCTTAATGGGCAGAATTTAAAATACTTGTAAAATTATTAGTATGAACAAAATCTAGGAAAATAGTAGTATTATCTTTCTTCAATCTAATATTAAAGTAGGATATCTTAAAACTTTGCAGTCAGTTGCTTCTCATGGAGACAGAGATGACATCAGTGAATAGGCTCAATTCCTAGTCTTTCAAATGTCCTGAACACCTATTGCTGTGGGACTTCATAACCTGGAAAGAGACATGACTGTCTTGTCTTCAATGGTGCCACACTCTCTTGGTTTCCTCAGGGTTGATGTCATTTCCATTCTTTCCATCTTTTGTGGCTGGTCTTTATTTGAATGAACTCTTAACTCTGGGCTTCTTTTTCCTCCCCATCCAGTTGTTTAGATCTCTACCTAAGCAATTCTACCATCAAGAGATAAGCACTTCTATAGCAGTGATCACTAAATCCATATAACTCTTTGCTTGTGTGTTTGCAAGTAAATGTATTCTCAAGATTCAGTTTGAATGTGAACATATAAAAACAAGCATAAAGGGTTGAAATATCATCCTTTTGTTGTATTTTTTCCCCAAATCCTGGTTATTTTCTAATGATCTCTGCTTAAAAAATAGCTTCAGCATTTATCTTGTTCTAAAGAGCAATAAAACAATACTATTAACTCTTCTCCATATCCTACATTTCTATAACCAAAATTATCAACTTCTTTACTTTTTTTCCTACCAAAAAACTGGGTGGAATGTGGGTTACTTGGCATCTGTGTTCAGAAGCATAAGGACATTTTACAGAATATCTAGAAAAAGAAATACAGGCATTATTGGAAAAGTTACTGTTTCAACCATTGCCACATCTATGGAAACTTCCGTGGCTGCATAGGTCTCTCCCATACACTGTCCCTGTCTCTAAGGCATAAAGAATGCTCACATTTATACAATGGTCTCTTGACATTTACTGCCCAATTCTTACCACTTAATCTACAGAGGAACAGAATACTCTACAATAACAGGAAAGCATTTATTCAGGCACAGACAGGTATCATAAGCATATCTGGGACTTGGGAAAAGTGACTTCCGTGATTCAGTGAGTGGAATCAGATATAGTCTCAAAAGTCTCTGCTTACGATTATAGAATGGCAGAAAAACACTTAAAGAAATGCTCAACATCCTTAGCCATCAGGGAGATGCAAATCAAAACGACTCTGAGATTTCACCTTACACCCACCAGAATAGCTAAGATCAAAAACTCTAGTGAAAATGCATGCTGGAGAGGTTGTGGAGAAAGAGGAACCCTCCTCCATTGTTGGTGGGAATGCAAACTTGTACAAACACTCTGGAAATCAATTTGGCACTATCTAGACAATTAGGAATAGTGATTCCTCAAGACATAGCTATACTACTCTTAGGCATATATCCAAAAGATGCTCAAGTACACAACAAGGACATTTGCTCAACTATGTTAGTAGCTGCTTTATTTGTAATAGCCAGAACCTGGAAACAACCCAGATGTCCCTCAGTTGAGGAATGGATACAGAAATTATGGTGCTTCTACACAATGGAATACTACTCAGCAATTAAAAAGGAGGAAATCATGAAATTTGCAGGCAAATGGTGGGACCTGGAAACGATCATCCTAAATGAGGTATCCCAAAAGCAGAAAGAAACATATGGTATATACTCACTTATATAGACCTATAGGATAGGAAGGTCATGCTGAAATATACACACCTAGGGAAGATATACAAGAAGGAGGACCCCAGGTTGG
>CM053764.1:78826059-78848817 GCA_028658305.1 Pachyuromys duprasi
GATGGCATCCTTAATTTCTTGGATGTTTTGTGTTTGGGACATTTCTGATTTTCTTTTTTCCTTGAGTGAGGAATCCATTTCAGCCAAGGTATCCTCAGCTCCCAAGATTCTCTCTTCCATCTCTTGTATTCTATTGGTGATGCTTACCTTTGTGGTTCCTGATCTTTTCTCTAAGTTCTCCAGTTCCAGGTTCTTCTCCCTTTGTGTCTTCTTTATAGATTCTAATTCCATTTTCATGCTTTGTACAGTTTCCTTCAACTGATTGACTGTGTCTCCTATTTTGGTTGTTTCCTCTCTGTTTATCTTTGATTGTTCTTCTATGTGGGCATTTAAATTCTTCTCCATTTCTTTGAGGGCCTTGTTAATTTCGTCTTTTTGTACTCTCTTTTTTCCTCCAATATCTGCATAATCAAAGCTTTAATATAATTTTCCTGTGTCTCCGCTGAATTAAAATCTCCCCTGCTTTTGGGTGTTTCTGGTGGGGCCATGGTGTCCTGATTTTTGTTGGGTAAGTTCTTTCGCCAAATTCTGGACATTTGTTTATATATAATCAAGGAGCTGTTTGTGCTTTAACGCTGAACTTCAGTCTGGAACTGTCACTCTCTTGTGTCAGGAGTATTCTTCAAGAAGATCAGTGAGTTCCAGTGGTTTGTTAGTTTGTGTTGTTGTCTCAGTTGAACTCTGTTGTTGGCTCTGTGTGCCCGGCTTCATGCTCTGTGCTAGAAGCTGTGAGCACTGTAGGCTGGTCACACCTCTGGTCTGGAGGTTTAGCTCCTCAGTCTTTTGAGATGTCAGTTCGGGGTTTTGCTTTGTGCTCTGGCCCGGGCTTGCTGCTAAGGGCTCTCCCCTGGACTGGAGACTTGGCACCCCCTTCTGGGCTAGGGCTGTGAACCATGGTCTGAGATGATATTTTGGGCACACACTGTGGGTCTGGTTTGGTTGCAGGCATTGCTGAGAGGTGTGCACCTGCTGTATGTAGGCTTGTTTGAAGTGGTGCCCGAGGCCTTCTCTGGCCTGTGGACACACACAGAGACCAAGGTGGTTGCTGGTGCTCCGAGCTTTGTGCGACCACAGTGTGCAGTATGGTCAAAACAGTTCCCCAGCCCCTCTCAGTCTGAGGTGGTTCTAGCAGTGATTGGAGTGCACCCGCTGTTTGAAGCAGGACCTCTGTCCTTTCCAGACTGGCCTCGGGCTTACACAGGGACTGAGGTTTTTGCTGGCGGCCCCAAGCAGAGTGTGCCTGTAGTGTGCAGTCTGGTCATAATGGTCCCCGTCCCTCTCAGTCTGAGGTGGTTCCAGAGGAGATCAGAGTGTTCCTGCTGTACACCCGCTGGGTGAAGCAGATCCCCAAACATTCCCAGACTGGCCTTCAGACTCTCAAACTGACTGAGGTTTTTGGTGGCGGATTTGAGCAGTGTGTGCCCGCAGTGTGCAGGTCAGAAAAAACGGTGCCTGGGTCGTCCTCAGTCTGCCCCAGAGACTATGTGGTCCAGTTTAGTATGGCGGCTGCTGGCACCCTGTGCAGCTACTTGCTCTGATCAGAGCTGTGTGCCGCAGGTCACTTTTTCCGGGGAATAACTGGGTGTCCCTAGGGTTATCCCACTTGATTTTCTCACCGTAGGAGTTCTGCTCACCTGGCAATCACAAATGCTGGCGTTTTAGGTCCCAGAGGTCAGTCTCCTAGTCCCTGCGTTGTTTCTGATGACCTAGTCCTCAGACACAGTGTCCTCTTGTTGCAGCCATCTTCTATCTATGAATTTAAAATGCATACAAGATAGACTAAACAATGTAATGTTGTTATTTTTAAGGTGAATGTGGTATATTATTATACAAAGCAAGTATTGTTTCAGCTTTTCTATGAATAGCTAGATCAGTCTTAAAATATCTAAACCATGACATCCTTGTTTTTAATTGCTGCATAGTATTCCATTATGTAAATTTACCACACTTTCTGTATCCATTCCTCCATTGCGGGACATCTGGGTTGTTTCCAGGTTCTGACTATTATGAATAAAGCTGCTACAAACATTGTTGAGCAAATGTCTTTGTTGTGTGCTTGAGCACATTTTGGATATATGCATAGGAGTGGTATAGCTGGATCGTGAGGAAGAACTATACTTAATTGTCTGAGAAAGCATCAAATTGATTTCCAAAGTGGTTGTAAGAGTTTACATCCTCACTAGCAATGGAGGAGGGTTTCCCTTTCTCCACATCCTCCACAGCATGTGTTGTCACTGAATTTTTGATCTTAGTCATTTAGAAGGGTGTAAGGTGAAATCTCAAGGTTGTTTTGATTTGCATTTCCCTAACGTCTAAGGACATTGATCATTTCTTTAAGTGTTTCTCTGTCTTTTGATATTCCTCTGTAGAGAATTCTCTGTTCAGCTCTAGACCGCATTTGTTAAATTATTGCTTTTTAACTTCTTGAGTTCTTTATATGTTCTTGATATTAGCCCTCTTCAGATATATGGTGGGTGAAGATCCTTTCCCAGTCTGTAGGCTGTCATTTTGTTCTGATGACAATGTCCTTTGCTTTACAGAAGCTTTTCATTTTCATGAGGTCCAATTTATTTGCTGTTGATTTTAGAGCCTGTGCTATTGGTGTTCTGTTCAGGAAGTTGTCTCCTGTGCTAATGAGTTCAAGGCTCTTCCCCACTTTTTCTTCTAACAGATTTAGTTTTTTTTTCTTTTATTCACATTTTTATTTTATATTAATCACAGGTTATGTACTTTGTATCCCAGCCATAGCCCCCTCTTGCATTCCCTCTCTATCCCCCCCCCATCCCTCCCTCATCTCCCCCCCCTTCTAAGTCCACTGATAGGGGAGGACATCCTCCCCTTCCATCTAACTCTAGCTTATAAGGTCTCTTCAGGACTGGCTGCAATGTCCTCTTCTGTGGCCTAGCAAGGCTGTTTCTCCCTTATGGTCCTGGTGAGGGGGTGGAGGGTTTGAAGAGCCAGCCATTGAGTTCATGTCCAAAATAGTCCCTGTTCCCCTTACTAGGATACCCACTTGGATATTGAGCTACCATTTGCTACATTCAAGCAGAGGTTCTAGGTTATATACATACCTGGTCCTTGGTTGGAGAAACAGTCTCATAAAAGACCCCTGTGCCCTGATGTATTTGGTCCTTGTGGAGCTCCTGTCCTCTTCAGGTCATACTAACTCCTCCCTCTTTCATATGATTCCCTGCACTCTGCCAAAGGTTTGGTTATAACTATAAATAGTGATGCTGCAGACACGTAGACATAGGTTTTATACTCTCTGACAAACCTGATACTTGTAATCCATACAAAAAAACAATTACATTTTAATATTTTCTCTGAAATATGCACTAAACATTTCAAATGATATAGAATTACAGTCAAAACAGTGAATTATATTCTGGGCTCTTATGTGTCTTAATATTTGCTTTGATAAACTGCTAGGTAGAGTCTTTCAGAGGCCCTTGGTTGGCTCTTTTCCTGCTACTTGTTTTCTCCTATATCCAATGTCCATCCCATTTGTCTTTCTAAGTTAGGATTAATCCTTTTACCCCAGGTCCTCTTTCTTGTTAATTTTCTTTAGACATATAGATTTCAGTATGTTTATCCTATCTTATACGTCTATACAAGTGAGTATATACCGTGTTTGTCTAGTTTTATGTTGAGGTCTTTGATCTACTTTGACTTTAGTTTGTGTAGGGTGATAAATATAGATCTATTTGTATTTTTCTACATGTATACATTCAGTTAGGCAAATGGTAGGAACTAAAAAAGATCATCCTGAATGAGGTATCCCAGAAGCAGAAAGACACACATGGAATATACTCACTTATAAGTGGACATTAGACATATAATATAGGAAAAATATACTAAAATCTGTACACCTAAAGAAGCTAAGCAAGAAGGAGGACCCTGGGTAAGGTGATAAATTCTCACTCAGAAAGGCAAACAGGATGGACATCCTAAGAGGCAGAAGACAGGGAACAGGACAGTAGCCTACCACAGAGGGCTTCTGAAATACTCTACCCAGCAGGGTATCAAAGAAGATGCTGACACTCATTGTCAAACTTTGTGCAGAGTTCAGGGAATCTCATGAAAGAATGGGGAGATGAAAGACATGGAGGAGGCCTGAGCTCCACAGGGAGAGCAACAGAATCAAGAAATCTGAGACTGATGTTCCAACCAAGAACCATTCATGGAGATAACCTAGAACCCCTGCACAGATGTAGCCCATGGTAGCTCAGTCTCCAAGAGGGTGACCTAGTAAGGAGAAGAGGAGCTGTCTCTGACATGAACTCTTTGATCACCTCCCACTGAGAGTGGATGGGCAGCCTTACCAGGCCACAGAGGAAGACAATGCAACTGGTCATTAGGAGACCTGATAGGATAGGGTCAGATGGAAGAGGAGGAGGACCTCTTAGACTGGGGAAGGAGAAATGGAGGAGAACAGGTAGAGAGGGTGGGATTGGGAAGGGATGATGGAGGGGGCTACAGCTGGGATAAGTGAGTAAAATATAATCAATATAAAAATGTAAAAAACAAAAAATATCTAATCCATACACAAACCAAGAAAAAGAATGTCAAATACCTCATGCTCTCCCTTATTTGGAGATTTTGACTCCCAATCTTTATATTTGAGTCTTTAATCTGTGGTGAGCATAGGAGCCAGCGAAGAGGAAAGGGCACAGAAACCACAAAAGTAGTGCACCTTGGAATAATTATAAACAGGGGTCTAATAAGTCATAGAATTAGGAGTGGAGAAATGGGCAAACTGGTTGCTGGGGAAAGTGTTAACTAGGGGGTAGTAAAACAAGTAAATAATACACAAAGTGGGAGAGAGGGATGAGGGATAAGTATTATTAAGATATTTGTGAAAGCCACAGGGATTTACACTAATTTATAACCTCATATAAACATACACAGAAAGAAAGAGGGAGACAGAGACAGCATGCTCATCTCTAAACACATGGGCATATGGACTAAACTAAATAATCACACATGCATACATGCATGTGAGAAAATAAAGATCTCTTAAATTTAAGTCTTAGTGGGGAGAAGTTGGAAGAGTTACAGAATTGTGAGGGTTTAAATGATGTAAACTTAGTATCATATGTGAAATTCTCAAAGAATTTTAAAATGTCTTTTCTACTTCACCATTTTTATTTTATAAAAAAATTAAAGTGGCCTGTAAGTTTTCTGTTTGGGCAACTAGATACATCATAAAATACAAAAATCATCACTAAACATAGAAGAACTTAATTTCAATAATATGTAGGTATTTCTTATTCACATTTACTCTAAAATGATTAGTTTATAAATTATGCAATAGATAATATATGCTTCATAAATAATCATTATTAATGTTATAATATTAGATGATTATAAATTATCTTAAGCATTTTACAGAAGGTAAAAAATAAATAATGACAAATATGTTGGTAAATTTTAAAGTATTTATTCATTTATAATGTATACAATGTTCTGTCTGTATGTTCAACTACACTTCTGGAAAGGATACCAAATCTCATTATAGACAGTTAGGAGCCACCATGTGGTTGCTGGAAATTTAACTCTGACTTCTGGAGGAACATCCAGTGTTCTTACTGCAGAGCCATCTCTACACATCATATTTGGTAAATTTTATATTACTCTTCATGTTAAGTAGTTTGGATCACTATAAAAGTAAATTTATTCATAATCCTTATGTGGAAACCATGTATTTTACACAGTATTAGAAACCTAAGCCCAATATCAATACCTTGTCAAAATCAGCATCTGAGGAGGGCTTGCTTCCTGGTCCTTTGCTGGAGACTCCTAGCAGTTACCATGCAAGACACTACAGGAAATGGGATCTGTGGAGATTTTTCTACTAAGGCTATCATGCGGTTCTGAACCATCTTCACTTATCAACTGGCCATCTCATGAAAGTCCCACCTTCAGTCATATCATGTGGAGTATTTAAAAGCAACAGGTCAAGAACAGAAACTTCAGAACATGCGTTTTGCCTTTCCTTTCCTGTACTTTAAAAATGTTTTACTATTTTTTCCCAAAGTTATCAGGAATTTTTCCTTTTTCTATTTAGCTTTTCATTGCATCAACATAATTTTACTATCATTGAAAAATATATATTATTATTGGCTCACGATAATTCATATGGAATGAATATTTACTTATCACACATTTACATGTTCAAACCTATCCTCTGGACCAGAGATATTGTTTAAGTTCTACCCACCTGGTAGAAATAGACAATTAGCTCCTGCAACTTGTCTTTGTTCCTTTGTGTGGGGGGCAGTGGAATGGGCATGCTCTCATACATAAACACATAAGTGAACAGCAGAACATGTTCTTGTGAGGCAGTGAATCTCATATGGCTCCATCTTCACGATCTCAGACTACCATAAAAAATGATATATGTTCTTTGTATTTAAGCCATATACTGGTATGGGATTGCACCAAACTAGCAAAGATATACATATATTGTATATAATCAATTTATAAATCTTATGAACAGAAAGAATAAATATATATACCACAAGAAAGAAACTTTCCTTTGCAACAGACAGAGACAATGCACTATGAAGTGGTCAGAACCAATAAGTCATCCCAGATATAATGCACATCCCACACTGAATGTTTTCCGAGGGTTGTTTTATATACTTATGCATGCATGCGGGAGCACGTGTGTGTGTGTGTGTGTGTGTGTGTATGTGTGTGCATGTAAAAAAAACAGTAATTAGACAAAAGGAATCCAGATGTTTAGAAGGGTATCAGGGGAAGGGCTTGGTAACACTTGGAAGAAGGCTAGGTAATACAAGGAAATAATGTAAATATATCTAATAAAAATGCTAATGTAAAATATGGAATTTTTCACTTCTAATTAAAATTGTTCCATCATTTGAAAATGCTAGAATGTTTTAAAAATTTGAGGGGCAGGGAGGATATGAGGGAGTACGGAGGATAGAATTGGGAGGGAATGAGGAAGGGGACTACAGCTGGGATACAAAGTAAATAAATGGTAATTAATATAAAAATAAAAATTATTAAAAAATAAAAAACAAAACAAATGTGTGAGTATCTATTCATATATACATAGGACTTTTCTGGATATTTATTAAATGCCATAATAGAAAAAAAATCTAAGTTGATTTCTAAGGTTTATTCTAAGATATATAATCTCAGATCTAGCATTAACCTAGACATTAATGATAAGAGGTAATTCATACACATCTAAATATTAAGTTTTATTTATACTCTGGATGTGTGGATGGCATTATTATTCTGCAATATGCAGGAAACAATTATGTAAGCAACACACCCTTTTAATTTTTTGTAAAAAATATTTTGTATTCGCCAAAGAATTATAAGATGCCCCTCCCCCCCTATACCCCTGGTTCCATACAGGTAGCCTGCTCTGTTAGCAGTATCCCCTGTCAAATTAGTAATTAAGTGACAGTTGATGAGCTTGCATCAGCACATTGCAAATGTCCCAAGCTGAAGGTGAACCTTTGTTCTTTTACATATTCTACAGGATTGGATAAATGTGTAATGACATGTTTCTATTATAGCTCAATGCTTGTAAATTCAAAGTCCTAGGAAAACCTTTTATGCCCTGTCCCTTCATTCCTTCCTATTCCATTCATCCTTGACAAAGCAGTTACAATTTTATCAAGATCTGACTGGTGCAGGTGCATACAATGGTAGACTGTGTAGAGGAATTTAAATGCAGCAACATGACTGCTCTTGAAAGGGATCACACCCAAAAACCTAATTCTCTGTGATCCAACTGTAATATAGACACTCCCTTAATATACACCTTTACTCCCTATGGCTGGAAAACACAGCTTTAATCCCTCTCCCTGGAATTCAGACATGTCTTTAGTACATACCTTTACTCCCAAACAATGACTTCTAATTGAAGGGCGGACAAAGTTATGAATCAGAAAAGAATTGGCAGAATGAGTCAGAGATAGGATATACCTAACTCTTATGAGAGAGAGGCTACTTATCAGCTTGTCAAAAGAAAGAGAGAGAAAGATATTGAGAGAAGAGAGAGAGAGAGAGAGAGAGAGAGAGAGAGAGAGAGAGAGAGAGAGAGAGAGAGAGAGAGAGAGAGAGAGAACAGTGCTGGAGAATTGGCCTCCCCCATCAGGGGGAGGTGATACTCCAACCAAGAAGTATGCATAGAAATAACCTAGAACTCCTGCACAGATGTAGCCCATAGCAGCTCGGTCTCCAGGTGGGTTCCAATAATAGAAACAGGGACTACCTCTGACATAAACTCAATTGCTGGCTCTTTATTGTTTTTTGTTGTTGTTTTTATTTGTTTTTTGATTTCGTAAGATAGTTATTAGGATCACCTCTCCCTGGAGGGTACAGCCTTGCTAGGCCACAGTAGAAGACAATGCAACCAGTCCTAATGAGACCTGATAGGCTGGAGTCAGATAAAAGGGGAGGAAGACCTCTCCTATCAGTGGACTAGGGGAGGGATATAGGGAGAGAAGAAGGTGGAAGGGTCGGATTGGGAGGTGATGAGGGAGAGGGCCACAGCAGGGATACAAATTGAATGAACTGTAATAAATGATAACAGCAATAATTAATAATAATAATGGAAAAAGAACAATATTGAAAAATCATCTTTTCTAAGAACAGCTTCATAAATTTTGATCACTATTACATATGAAGAGCTGGTCTAGAAATTAAGTATATGCTAACACAGAGAAAATCTCATTATATTAAAAAGATTTATTCTATAATATGTCACTGAATTTAGAGGGCTGAGAAAAAAATTGCAAAAGTCAAAGATGTTGGAGTCAAAAATGTTGGAGTCCAGATGGTCTCCAGTACTAGGCCTAGGCGAAAACTTGTGACCCAGGAGTGATTCCATGATATGCAAAACTTCAAGTCCAGACTCTAGAAGAAAAATCCTATGGACAAAGCATGGCCCAAAGGACGGTGAAGTACAAAAGGAAGAAACACATGAGTGGTAGAAGACACTGTTTGATCAACCTCTTTTAGCAGTGTTATCTCTAGTAGTCGGAGATATGTACAGCTAGAGATATACAGTAGCTCAATATCTAAGCACCAGTGGGAAAAGTAAAAGTTCTTTATTCTGGAGGGGAAGCCAGCTTATCTCTGTATGCCATTAACTGTCTTTTCAGGACCCTGTGATGCCACAGCTAAGCTGGCTGCTAAAAATTAAAATTTATAAAAATGTCTTGGTGCATGATGACCAAGAAAGAATCCATTCAAATTGGAAAATGTAACAATTTGATCATGCTCCAGTCAAATGTTCACTGAACATTTCATCCTAAATGCACAATAGGCACACTTTGCACTGCCCTTCTTTCTTTCAATAAATGACAATGCCCATTCCCACTGCTTGAGGGACTTCAGCCCAGATTCAAGACTGCATATGTTATAAATTGCCTTGTTTCTATTGTAGAAACATTTCATACTTTTATATAATAATGCTTACAATTTGAGACAGCAAATAAATAATATTACCTTAGTGGCATTATTCAACATTTATGTATCAAGTAAGTGTACATTTGAACTATATTCTGCTAGAGTATTTAATTTTAACAACTGATATTAATTCAAGTTTCATATAAAAGTATCTTTAAATAAAATATTAATTGGTGTTAGGGCAGAAATTTCTAAATTGGCTCTGAGAAAATTTTTGTACTAATGCATTTGCATTCAGTTTTCTTCTGACATGGTACCTATTATCTCAGAATTTCCGTCCTTTAGTTGTTTAAAGAAAATTCAACATATCTGAAACATGTCATTTCTCTATGAGAAAAGCAGTCTCCTTTTCCTACTCAAATAAATTCCAGGCTCTTTAATTGCTAGGTATTCTTGTGTTTCGAAACTTAGTAGTTTATCTCTCTGTTGGATAAGTAGCTTTCATGTCTACTGGCATTCTGACTAGGATAAGTCCTTATGGCTACCTTGTCTGATAAATGACATTTTAACTAAACTCCACATTACATTTATCTGAATCCTTCTGGGACTTGGACTAAGTAAGGATCAAAGAATAAACATAATCTTCAGATATTATTAAATTGAGCCCAATTTATAACATCTGTTTGGTTATTGATATTTACAGCAATGCTTCCAGAACTTATGGTTTCTGCTACTTTGTTACAGAAACACTTGTTCAAGCTACTGAATTGCCTCATCTCCCATACCTATAGAAACTAAAATTTTTCAGAGGCTAGCTTAACCACACCTAGTAGATAGTCACTGAAGAGCCACCATCTTATCATTTGGGAGTATCTGTTAGACAATAATAATATTATCCAGAACTTAAAATTGCCTTTAATCGAGAAGCTTCCCATTTTATAAAATTAGGAATTAGAAGTAAAATAAAAACTTACCCCCAAAGAAAGGAAAACATATTTTTTAAATTAAATCATATGAAAGAGAAGAATTTTTTTCTTTTTTATTTATTATTTTTTCATATTAATTTTGGTTTATTTACGTTGTATCCCAGCTGTAGCCTCCTCCCTCATTCTCTCCCAATCCCACCCTCTCTCCCTCATCTCCTTCATGCCCCTCTCTCAGTCCACTGATGGGGGAGGTCCTCTTCCCCTTCCATCTGACCCTAGCTTAACAGGTCTCTTCAGGACTGCCTACAATGTCCTCTTCTATGGCCTAGCAAGGCTGCTCCTCCCTCCAGTGGATGCTAGGAGAGGTCAATTAACTGACTTTAGAAGAACGTTCAGCAGCTCCCTATTGTCTTTAAAGACCTAAGTTCTTTCTCATTCTTCCTTTACTTCTCACTTTATCAAAGGTGAACCCCTCATGTGAGGTTTCTGTTGGACATACCGTAATATCTTCACATTCCTGGGAGAATTCAAAAAAGTAAAAATACAAAAGGAAATATATACAATCTTGTTTTCAGGATTGGAAGCAATCAGATTACAGTGTCAACAGTATCACTTTTTCTTCTTTGTTATGTAACTTCACTAAAAATATAAATGGCAAACAAGCATATAAAATGATACTCAGTATCATTATTTATTTGACCAATGAAAACAAAATAATATGAAGTTAAATTGACCTGTTAGACTCTGTAACATTTTAAAACTGACCAAATTTGAGCCACAGAATAAAAATGTAGCACAATCATTAACAGAAAGGATTAAATTGTAAATACATCTGGTAAATAATAAAATGATATAAAATACCCTAAACTCCAAAGCAATGGTGACGGTACAGAGCAGCTGAGATTTTCTAGTGAGAAAACTGGCTCAGAAATTGTATTTTTTTTTTCACAAAGCATCCATCAGTCATCAATTAAAGCAAACTAAATGAGTGAATTTAAATAAAAACAAATTAACTAGTTTAAGTATTTAAAAATTTAAGTATTTAAAAATTTAAGGAAAGGAAATGTCTTTGTTATATGTTCACATTTTTATTTCTGCGTAAAACTAGGATGCTGCCTGAAGGCTGACATGGCAATATATATTATTCTATTTAATCTTGAATTTGAAATAGAACATAAAGTATGAAAATCTTTAAATGTAATAATTTATTGGTTTTAAACAATAAGATTTTAAAGACAAACATATTTAAATGATTTTTTGCAGACAAAATGATTATTCTGGTGAAGTATTTAAATTCATGTAGATAACATAGAACACTTGCTCAGTTATAGCCCATAGAAGCTCAGTCTCCAAGTGGGTACCCTAGTATGGGGAACAGGGCTGTCTCTGACATGAACGCATTGGCTGGCTCTTTGATCACCTCCCCCAGGGGGATGCAGCCTTGCCTGGCCACAGAGAAAAATGATGCAACCAGCCCTGATGAGAGCTGATAGGCTAGTGTCAGATAGAAGGGGAAGAAATTGTTACTCTCTTCACTGTGAATTGAGTGAATGGATTTGGCTAGAGTACCTTATGTTGCTCATATCTAAGAAAGCTGTGCTCGGCTATTATGACATGATTCATAGTTCCCTCTACATTTACAAACCTACACTATAAATTTTGCAAACTAAATATCCTGCTTTATTATGCTATAACTAAAATTTAATGCACATAATTAAAGTGCAAGTTATTTGCTTATTACTAGGTATTTAAAATAATTACAATAATTACAATTAAATATTTGGTTAATTAGAATAGTCAAAATGACAAACATTATTATGCTCAGTTGTTTTTGGTTTTGTTTTTCTTCTGTGAAATGATAGAACTATAAGAGTTAAATAAGAATTGTAAGATAGAAGACTTGAAAACCTTCTCAGGCTTGCAGGCCTTCCAACTTTCTGATTGTAACTAAATTGTTTGACATAAGTAAGGTTTTTGACTCTGTTTCCCACAAAATTAACATAACAATTTTCATATAATATGCAGCCAATTATAGAATGTGAAAGATAATTTCAAAATGACACACTGACCTCTCATTTATATGGCTACTTTTCTGACTCATAGTCTTTAATTCTTTTCTCTGAGCAGAAATAG
The DNA here is from genome assembly GCA_028658305.1 of Pachyuromys duprasi. NCBI lineage: Eukaryota > Metazoa > Chordata > Mammalia > Rodentia > Muridae > Pachyuromys > Pachyuromys duprasi. Next base: position 78,838,512 of record CM053764.1, read on the forward strand.
TTTATCTCATGAGGCATAGGTTTTTTAATATGAATATGAATATTTATATTTTTCTTCATTATCATTTAGTTAGGAAATCATTATTGAGCATTTTCCACTTGAGCAGCCAGAGATGCAGTGGTAAACGAAACCTACAAAGGTCTGTCATAAAGCAGATAACATATGAAACACCCTACAAACATTTTGTTATACTTTTATCTTTATAATTGGTAGCATTTGAACATTTTTGTCTACAATGCTCCTATTCCCAGTTAGGCTATATATTATGCTGCTAAACTTGAATGAGCTTAATACAGTTTGATCCTTTAAGTACTTATGAATTAATATCACTTGTTTTTTGTCAGCAGTAAGAAAACAGATGTAGAAGTTGTAAGATTTTAGAATATGTAAAAATTTGATCTTCAATTTAGGTGGAAGATCCATTAAACCTTACTGAATCAACATGTGTTTGATTATGCTTATACAGATATCCTAATCTTTGTGATGCATCTGAGGTTAATTGCATAGTAAACTCAGTAAATTATCTTAATTTCTCATTTTTATGTAAAATCTATGATAAACTTGATTTCCTGAATTATGCTGGCCAAATTTTTCAATACAAACATGTAAGCAAAACAATGCCATTTTGCCCTTTTGTAATTTATTCTGAATGTAAAATGAAGTATAACCAAATCTGATGTGGTCTATTTGTTCTGCATTTACTTGTATAGGTTGAATGTTTATGTGTAAGCCCTCCAGCTTTTAATGCCTGCAACACAACATGATTTAAAGTGTCATATTCCACCAGTTAGTTAGGAATAGATCTTGTAGTATTGTCCTTGCATTATTGTAGCATTTCTTAATTATAGATTTGGCACAGAAAGACAAATGAATTGTTTTTTGAAACTAAATTAATTACAGCTTGTTAGTTCTATGACTCAGGCAGCCACTCCATCATGTGTGTGTTATCAGTGTGAAGGCTCTTGGATAACAGCAATGACATCATTATAACATTTCAATACTGCCATCTATATTTTGTTGACCTAAACTCCAGGGATGGTCTATGAATAACAGGTGAGTGGTTTCTGACATCACTTTCCAAAATATCTTTCTAGCACTCAGCTTTTAGAGATATGCCAGCAAACATAAATCTTTTGCACTAGCATTAGGCTTCTCTCCTCTTTTCACTTCCTCTTAGTCTTCGCACAGAGAAGCTCAACTTTTCCTTCCTTCACTTTGATAAGGCTTGTTTTGCTACATTTTGAAAACTTGTATGTTTTTGTCATTTTTATAGTTTCAGTTTCTATTAAAAATTTGTGTGTGTGCACATGCGCACACGTGTGTATTCTAAGTTTGTATGTGCCCATTATGGCCAGAATACTGCATTAGATTCTGTGTAGATGGAGTTAAAGTTGGTTGTGAAACATTTAATGCAGGTGTTGGGAATTGAATTCAAGTCATCTGTAGGAGTTGCAATGGCTGTCAACAGATGAGCTTCGCTTCAAATTCTGAATAAACTTTTTAGGTTTCTGTTTTATCTAAACATTTCTTCTTTTAAGTCAGATCTTTACAATTATCTAATCTTAAGTATATGCAAAATTTGCTCTTCCTATGAAAATGTTTTATTTTCTAGTCATACTAAACAGGACTTAATTATAAGGGAGAGAAAATATTCACTGCAGGATTAGAAAATAAACTTTTGGTAGCAACTATTCTTTTTTAACAATTATGAAGCCTGTCTTAAGTTACTTCATAACCTTTTTTTCATTATAAGGTAGGGGGTTGATTGTATATTGAGTGGTGCTAAGGATGGGCTGTGCTTCATATGGTCAATTGTCCGTTTCTATTTTGGATAAACTTGATGTGGCTATATGATTGATGTAGTTGACAGAGGAAGAAATAAAGTTCTTCTTAATGTGATTTTGCATGTAGATTACTTTGACTGACAATAATAAGACTTGGAGTATGAGATTGTAAAAGAGATTTCAGGGTACAGGGTGATACAGAAGCCTAGAAGCTGGATGTTCCCAGTATTTCATTATGGACCAGCCTTTTGATACAGAAAAGAGTAATGTCAATACAGATGAGAAAGTGTCTGCTTCCATGATGAGGATTGCTTTTAGAATCTCCTGATTTAGCTATGACCACCTCAACTCAAATCAGGCATGTGATTGAGAGCACCAATGATTTATAATCATTTAATTTTCTTGTTATGAATGACTTTCTCTTTGAACACATGGAATGCATTCTGTGTTTCACAATGGCCTAATATGAAAGAAAAATTACGCAGACATACCTTCTTAGTAGAAAGGAATTGCTTTTCTTAGGAGAAAGACTTGAATAGTATTGGAATCAGAGACCTGAAGGTTAAAAAGATTTGCTAGAAAAAGCTTCTTAGATACGAGATACAGAGAGGATTCATAGATAAAATAATATTTTGTGATACTTGTTTGATTGTGAATCATAGGACTGGTTCTTTAAAAATGAAGATTATTTTCACAGGTAACAATTTTCAGTGACTCTGGGGCTCAAATCTGTTTGCCTTACTGCCCATGGCTGTTCCTTTTATTTGGCCAAGTCAGTAGTATTAGTTGCTGAGTAGTTGATAATCTCATTTAAGTTAAATTATCTGGCAGCTAGGCATATTTATTTTTTCACTGTTCCTTTGTTCCTTTACTAAATGAAAGAGAGTTAATTGTAATTTTTCACAGGTATATTTTCTGGCTTTTATGTGCTCATAGCTTTTATTCGCCCTCTCCATTCTACTCCTAAATAGACTGTCAAGATGCTATGACCACAAGTCATTCTAATACTAGTCTTCTGGAAAATAAACAGTCTGTATTCTATCGAATAATGGAGTATTGTCACTGTGATTATCGCTGGTACATTGTCAGGTCTATCTCTGTAGTTAAAAGAAAAAAACAAGCTGGGTTTCACCATATAAGCAGGGAACAGACACCACCAGGTCTTTGTGTCTCATTAGTATTCATTTCATTTATGTTAATTACTGAATGGCATTTTTTGCCAATTTGAGAATCCAAAGTTCATAAAACAATCCACTAGCTATTTAAGTCACAGTGAAAAATATAACATAAATCATGCTCTTTTCAGTTTATGTCTGTTCTCCACAGACAACATTCAAATAAGTTTTTGAACGCTGTATGAATTCTTGGAAAAAAATCAGATTTATATATATATATTTTTAAATTTTTATTTTTTTTAATTTTTATTAATTATACTTTATTCACTTTGTATCTCCCCTGTATCTCCCTCCCACCTCCCCTCCCATACCCTCCCTTCCTCTCTATTCACCATGCATGCCCCTCCCCAAGTCTACTGATATAGGAGGTCTTCTTTTCCTTCCTTCTGAACCTAGCCTATCAGCTCTCATTAGGAGTGGCAACATTGTCTTCCTCTGTAGCCTGGTAAGCCTGCTCCCCCATCAGGAGGAAGTGATCAAAGAGCAGGTCAATACTGATTGTCAGAGACAGTCTCTGTTCCCATTGCTATGGGACCCACTTGGACACTGAGCTGCTATGGGCTATATCTGTGCAGGGGTTCTAGGTTATCTCCATCAATGGTCCTTGGCTGGAGTATCAGTCTCAGGAAAGACCCCTGTGCTCAGATTTTTGGGTTCTGTTGCTCTCCTTGTAGAGTTTCTGCCCTCTTCAGATCTTACTATTTCCCAATTCTTTCATAAGATGCCCTGCATTCTGCCCAAAGGTTGGCCATATGTATCAGCATCTGGTTTGATAGTCTGCAGGCAGAGCCTTTCACAATGGAATATTACTCAGCAATAAAAAAAACAAGGAAATCATGAAATTTGCAGGTAAATGGTGGGAACTGGAAAAGATCACCCTGAGTGAGCTATCCTAGAAGCAGAAAGACACACACGGTATATAATCACTCATATAGACATATAATATAGGAGAAACCTACTAAAATCTGTACATCTAAAGAAACTAATCAAGAGGGAGGACTCTGGCTAAAATGCTCAGTCTGCATCCAGAGAGGCAAAGAGGATGGACATCAGAAGTGGAAGAAAACAGGAAACATGTCCGGAGCCTACCAAAAAAAAAAAAATCAGATTTTTATTTATGATTACACACAATTACTGCATCAGTTTGAACATATAACTTTGTAAGTTTTTCCAAAAGTGTGCTAATATAAATCATCACCATAATCAAATATAATTCATATTCCTTACTTCTAGAAGTGCTTACTTGCCTTTAGGTATTTGACATTGTACCTAATGAGAGTATTATAATTAATTCTCTTTTATTCAGTAAAGAAACAATAGACAGTGATCTAGTGTCTATTCCTATAGTTATGTTCACAGCCATAAAGAATGCCAGGTTGGGTATATTGAATGAGACAGTACACATTCTTCTTTTGATTTTCTTTAAGCAGCAAATATTTGGTGTATGACACTAGCAAAAAACCCATAAAAGAATGAATTGATGTATTGAGGTCATCACTATGAAAACTTCCAACAGACACAAAATAAATCAGCAACATTAACAAATACTTAATAAAAATCAATTATATCACATGTATATAAAAATATCTTTTCTGAAACTGATACTCCAGCCAAGGACCACTCATGGAGATGGCCTGAAACCCCTGCACAGAGGTAGCCTGTGGCAGTTCTAGTCCAAGTAGGTTTCACAGTAATGGGGACAGGGACTATCTCTGACAGGAATTGATTGGCCTGCTCTTTGATCACCTCCCCTTGAAGGGGGAGCAGCCTTACAAGGCCACAGAGGAGGACAATGCAGCCACTCCTGATGAGACCTGATAGACTAGTATCAGATGGAAGGGGAGGAGGACCTCCTTTATCAGTGGCCTGAGAGAGGGACACATGTGGGGAAGAGGGAGGGAGCTACATGGGTAATACAAAGTGAATAAACTGTAATTAATAAAAATAAAAAATGTTGATTCTATTGAATACATAATATATTCATATCCCTAAACATTCAGTAATAATAAAGTATATTTAAAATAGTTGTTCTACTTTTATATTATAATTTACTTACATAATTTTTCTACCCCTTCTTCCGTGATACCACCCCCATAAATTCCTCTTTGCTCTTTTTCAATGCAGTCTCTTTTTAAATTAATTTTTTAAATGTACAAAATGTTTAAGTAAAATAAAATTCATCATAAAGGAAAAGGCTGGCTGTTAAACATAACAAATACACAAAAATTGCAAAATTAAACCTAGAGCATCCTTTTGAAATTTTATTTTAATTTATTTTATTTTAATCACAGGTCATTCACTTGTAAACCAGCCGTAACCCCTCCCTCTCTCCCTCCCTCCCTCAACTCCTCCCTGTTCTCTTCCAAGTCCACTGGTAAGGGAGGTCCTCCTCCTCTTCCATCTGACCCTAACTTATCAGGTATCCTTCAGGACTGGTTGTAATGTCCTTATCTGCGGCCTAGCAAGGCTGCTCCTCCCACAGATGGGAGAGGGAGAGCAATGAGCCAGTCATCATGAATTTTGCAGGCAAATGGTAGTAGGATCTAGAAAAGATCATCCCGAGTGAGGTATCACAGTAGCAGAAAGACACACACCACACACAGTATATACTCACTTACAAGTGGGTACTAGACCTCTAATATAGGATAAATATACAAAAATCTGTACACCTAAAGAAGATAACCAAGAAAGAGGACCAGGAGTAAGATGATTAGTTCTTACCTTGAAAGACAAAGGGGATTGACATTGGCAGTAGGAGAAAACAAGTAACAGGATAATAGTAACTTTTTAAGTACTTTAAGCATATTACAGTGGCCACATTTGAAATTGGCACATTCCAGTGCTCAGTTCATAAGGACACAGAAACAAAAACTCACATATACCTTTTGTGCAAATTGTGGAATCTGCTGTCATGGTGATTATTGATGATTATCAAGTATGTCTTCAATGGAAAAAAATACAGTGAAATAGAAAAAAAATAATGCACACTTTAAATCCATGTGGAACAGGCTTTAAAGGTATGAAAGAGACAAGACTGAAAGCATCATAGATTCTTCCTCTGTGGTTTCAGTAAGCCGAAACTGTACTTACTCAGGCCAGGCAGTGGGTGCCAGGGTAGTCCCTGTGTGTAGACCATGAAAGAAAAAGTGGTACTGAGATCTTATTGCTTCAAGCTGTGAAGTAAAGCCTGTGTCAATGGAAACATCAAGATGTTGGAGAAGCCAAAGCCATGAAATACCTCCTAAGGAAAACATTCTATGTGGAGAGATATGTATGTTGTAGACAGAAAGCTGAAGAGCTGTATCCATCTATACACAAGAAAATTAGAGTCCCAAATACTGTATAAGGAATTATGAGATTTGGTGTTTTCCATGCTGGATTCTAGTCTTGCTTTGATCCAGTGCTTCTTTTTTTTTTCTTCCGTTTTTATTAAATTCTTTTTAAATTACACTTTATTCACCTTATATAACCCTGTAGTTCCCTCCCTCCTCCTGTCACAATCCCTTCCCTCTCCCCCTTCTGCACCCATGTCCCTCCCCAAGTCCACTGATAAGGGAGGTCTTCTTTTCTTTCCTTCTGATCCTAGTCTATTAGGTTTTATCAGGAGTGGCTGACTTTTCTTCCTCTATGGCCTGGTAAGGCTGCCCCCCTCTCAGGGGGAGATGATTAAAGAGCAGGCCAATCAGTTCATGTCTGAGCAAGCCCCTGTTCCCATTATTATGGAACCCACTTGGACACGGAACTGCCATGGGCTACATCTGTGCAGGGGTCCTAGGTTATCTCCATGCATGATCCTTGGTTGGACTATCAGTCTCAGGAAAGACCCCTGTGCTCAGAATTTTTGGTTGGTTCTGTTGCTCTCCTTGTAGAGTTCCTGTCCTCTCCAGATCTTACTATTTCCCACTTCTTTCATAAGATTCCCTGTACTCTGCTCAAGGGTTGGCCATAAGTCTCAGCATCGGCTTTGATAGTCTGCAGGGCAGAGCCTTTCTGAGGCCCTCTGTAATAGGCTCCTGACTTATTCTGTTTTTCTCTTTCTTCTGATGTCCATCCTCTTTACCTTTCTGGATAGGGATTGAGCATTTTAGCAAGAGTCCTCCCTCTTAATTAGTTTCTTTACATGTACAGATTTTAGTAGGTTTATCCTATATTATAAGTCTATATGAGTGAGTATATACCATGTGTGTCTTTCTGCTCCTGGGATAGCTCACTCAGGTTAATCCTTTCCATTTGCCACCATTTACCTGCAAATTTCATGTTTTCCTTGATTTTTATTGCTGAATAATATTCCATTGTGTAGATATACCAAAATTTCTATATCCATTACTCAGTTGAGAGACATCTGGGTTGTTTCCAGGTTCTGGCTATTACAAATAAAGCTGCTAAGAACGAGGTTGAGCAAATGTCCTTATTATGTACTTTAGCGTCTTTTGGATATATGCCTAGGAGTGATATAGCTGGATCTTGAGGAAGTGCTATTGCTAGTTGTCTGAGGAAGCGCCAGATTGATTTCCAGAGTGGTTGTACAAGTTTATTTTACCGCCAGCAGTGAAGGAGGATACCCCTATCTCCACAGCCTCTCCAACATGTGTTGTCACTTCAGTTTTTGATCTTGGCCATTCTGATGGGTATAAGTTGAAATCTCATGATCCTTTTGATTTGCATTTCCCTGATGAGCAAGGATAGTGAGCATTTCTTTAAGTGTTTCTCTGCCATTTGGTATTCCTCTATTGAGAATTCTCTGTTGAGCTCTCTATCCCATTTTTTAATTGGATCACATGATTTGTTGCTGTTTAACTTTTTGAGTTCCTTATATATACTGGATATTAGTCCTCTGTCAGATATGGGGTTGGTGAAGATTCGTTCCAAATCGGTAGGCAGTCGTTTTGTTTTGACAACAATGCCCTTTGCTTTACAGAAGATTTTCAGTTTCATGAGGTCCCATTTATTGATTGTTGATCTTAGAGTCTGTGCTGTTGGTGTTCTGTTCAGGAAGTTGTCTCCTGTGCCAAGGAGTTCTAGGCTCTTCCCCACTTTTTCTTCTAACCATTTAGTGTGTCTGGTTTTATGTAAGACCAGCAACATTTGTTTAAGATGCTGTCTTTTTTCCATTGAATAGTTTTGGCCTCTTGGTCAAAAATCAGGTGTCCATAGGTGTGTGGGTTTATTTCTGGGTGTTCTATTCAGTTTCATTGACCACCAGCCTGTTTTTATGCCAATACTATGCAGTTTTTAATATTGTTGCTCTATAGTACAGCTTGAGATCAGGGATGGAGATATCTCCAGATCTTTTACTGTAGTGGATTGTTTTAGCAATTTTGGGTTTCTTGTTGTTCCATATGAAGTTGAGAATTTTTCTTTCTAGGTCTGTAAATAATTGTGTTGGTAATTTGATGGGAATTACATTGAATCGGTAGATTGCTTTTGGTAAGATGTCCATTTTTACTATATTAATGCTACCAAGCCATGAGGATGGGAGATCTTTCCATCTTCTGATATCTTCTTCTAATTTTTTCTTCAAAGACAGGAAATTTTTTTCATACAAGTCTTTGATTTTCTTGGTTAGGTTCATACCAAAGTACTTTATGACCTTTGTGGCTATTGTGAAGGGTGTTGTTTCACTAATTTCTTACTCAGTCCTTTTGTATACAGGAAGGCTGCTGATTTTTTTAATTTAATTTTGTATCCAGACATTTTGCTGAAGGTTTTAATATGCTGTAGGAGTTCCCTGCTTGAATTTTGGGGTCACTCAAGTATACTATCATATCATCTGCATATAGTAATACTTTGACTTCTTTCTTTTGATTTGTATCCCCTTGATCTCCTTCAATTGTCTTATTGCTCTAGCAAGGACTTCAAGAACTTGTTGAAGAGATATGGAAAGAGTGGGCAGCCTTGCCTTTTCCCTGATTTCAGTGGGATTAAGTTTCTCTCTATTTAGTTTGATGTTGGCTATAGTTTTGATGTATATTACCTGTGCTACATTCAGTTATGTGCCTTGTATCCCTGATCTCTCTAAGACTTTAAACATGAATGGATGTTGGATTTCGTCAAATGCTTTTTCAGCATCTAAGGAGATGATCATGTGGTTTTTCTCCTTCAGTTTGTTTATGTGGTGGATCACATTGATGGATTTCTGTATATTGAACCACCCCTGCATGCCTGGGATGAAGCCTACTTGGCCATAGTGGATGATATATTTAATGTAGTCTTGGTTTCGGTTTGCAAGTATTTTGTTGAGTATTTTTTTTAATTCCTTGATTTTGAGATTTTTTAAATTTATTTATTTTTATATCAATCACAGGTTAGGTACTTTGCATCAGGCATAGCCCCCTCCCTCATTCCTTCCCACCCTCCCACTCCCTCCCTCATCTCCCTCCTCCCCGCCCCCTCCAAGTCCACCAACAGGGGAGGACCTCCTCCCCTTCCATCCAACCCCAGCTCATCCTGTCTCCTCAGGGCTGGCTGCAATGTCCTCCCCTGGGACCTAGCCAGTCTGTCAGTCCCCAGCTTGTATGGGGGAGGGTCAAAGAGTCAGCCATCAAGATCATGACTGAAACAGTCCCTGTTTCCCTCAGTAGGGTCTTCAGTCCTACATCGAGCTATCATGGGCCACATCTGAGCAGGGGTTCCAGGCCACATCCACACACGGACCTTGATTGTAGAAATGGTCTCATACAAGACTCCTTTGTCCTGCTCAGTTTGGTCTTTGTGGAGCTCTTGTTCTCCCCAAGTCTCACCAACCTCTACCAAAGTCTTAATATCTGCTCTGATACATTGCTACATTGACCCCCCACCCCAGAGGTCCTACTTGGCATGCTCCTGTCCTGTTGCTTGTTTTCTCCTCCACTCAATGACCATCCCATTTGTTCATCCAAACAAGCATTGATCACACCAACCTGGGTCCTCCTTCCTGTATATCCTCTCTAGGTGTGTAGATTTCAGTTTGACCTTCCTATACTATAGGTCTATATAAGTGAGTATATAACATAAAACCAGACACACTAAACCGGTTAGAAGAAAAAGTGGGGAAGACCCTAGAACTCATTGGCACAGGAGACTACTTCTTGAATAGAACACCAACAGCACAGGCTCTAAGATCAACAATCAATAAGTGGGACCTCATGAAGCTGAAAAGCTTCTGTAAAGCAAAGGACACTGTCATCAGAACGAATTGACAACCTATAGATTGGGAAAGGATCATTACCAATCCTACTTCTGACAGAGGGCTAATATCCAGTATATATAAAGAACCCAAGAAGTTAAAAAGCAAGAAACCAAGTAATCCAATTAAAAAAATGGGGTATGGAACCAAAAAGAGAGCTGACTGTAGAGGATTATAGAATG
>CM053764.1:78849317-78907931 GCA_028658305.1 Pachyuromys duprasi
TTTAAGTGTTTTTCTGCCATTCTATAATCCTCTACGGTCAGTTCTCTTTTTAGCTCCATACCCCATTTTTTAATTGGATTATTTGGTTTCTTGCTTTTTAACTTCTTGAGTTCTTTATATATACTGGATATTAGCCCTCTGATTCTGCAGGTTTTTAACAATGACTACTCACTAATTAATCTAGAAAACAATGAGTAACATTTGGTTGAAAGACAATGATTACAATGATATTTTGAAACATAAGAAAACCTGAAAAACATTCTTTCTAAATTTATCAGGGATCTACAAATGTTCTAACATACTCTTGGGTGAATGTTCCCTACTAAGAAAAGTGGCTTCATACCTTCAGTGAACAGTACTTCACTTTTAAAATCAATTGGTGGATTCCACTGTGAACACTGTGGTTAGGTAGGATAATCTTAACCATGGGTACAAAAACAGGCTGTCATCTTAGAAGCCATTAGGCAAAGGTACTTGTTATGTTCTTGTATCTTTCAGCTAAGCAAAGGAGTAATCAAAACAGCAAAATTAACATAAAATTCACTCTAACATAGGATTATGTTGTTTTATTGAATCTCCTTTAATGCACAGAGAAGAAAAAAAAAACAGCCCCTAAACTAATATTAAAAGGATTTCTGAGGAACAGTAGAAGTACCTACATAGCTTAGTTTCTCAGAAAACATGGAGCTTTGCAAATGAGTAATGTAGGAGCAATTTGAGGTAAGAGAAGCTTTACCTGAGACATGTAGCCTTTTATTATTTTAGATTTTATCATTCTTTACATGCACAAGGTTTTTAAATGTCCTTGGGACAACATTACTAAATTTCCCACCATTATTCTACTTTTGGTCTAGAAAGGTAATTATGAACCTACCATTATTACCACAAGAGTGGACTCAAATAGTTTTGCAAGTATCCACTCATGTCTAGATTTACTGTGTTCTCTGGATTCATGATGTATCCTAAACAAATATCAGATTACATTGGATCCAATATTGCTGAAGTCGAAATTATTATCTGGGGTTTGAAAATCTCATGTGTGTATATGTGTTATATATGTAAATATATATATATATATATACATAATATTTTGTTACATGTGTCCTTCTATTATGTAGCTTTGTGTATTACCTACATTATGGTGTGTCTTAATTTCTTTTTCCTTTACTTCATTTTTCTTTCTTTTTCCTCTTTCCCCTCATCCTTCTGTGCCTTCCTCACTATTTTTGAGAATTTTCATTGTTTCTTCAGTTTAAGGTCTTATGTATTGCAGACTGAGCTTGAACTTTCGCATATATACTGTGTAGGTGTATGTGAGAGAAAGAGAGTAGAAAGTATCAGTGAGTGTATGTTTGTTTTTATCTTTAAAACTTTATGAGATATGGGTTATTATATGACTACTTTTACTGAATTAAATTTAATAAATTGGTCTTTTATAAGCATTGATCAAATATTTTTTCTGTTAAAGCTCAGCTCTTTCAAAACAGCTTACATCTTATAAGATGTGGAAAGCACTAATTAAAAACTCTCAAACACAACCCAACACAATATTCAATTTCACATTTTCAAGAACTTTCTGCATTTGTTCTGTATATCCTTTCTTTCATGAATTGTTATCTTCACAAACTTTGAAGCATTAGGTGCAATTTTATTCCTTTGCTTTTATTGACAAGCTAGTAATTTCCAAACATGCGTAAATGCCTGATCATCTGTCAGACCATGAGGAAACCAGTAGCCCCACACTTAGGAAAGAATGTTTATGTTTCTTTCTACACCAGCAACTATCCACTGACAAAGGGTGGTGGGAGATAGGAATGGAGGTCATGCCACCCATGAGCTGAGTTCTGTGAAGCTAATCAAAGCAGCTATGAGTTCATGATTGCTCGAGCCATGTTAAGTCAAGCAAAAAGTATTTCACAGTGCTTCTCTCTATCTTGTGGTTCTCAATTTATTTTCTGGCTCCACATCCATGATTTTCCCCAAGCCTTATAAGTGTGAGTGTAAATGTAGATGTACTGCTTAGGGTTGAATACCCAGTTTCTTATGTTCAGCACTTTGGCCAATCTCCAATGACTACTGTCCACTGCAAAAGGTAGTTTCTTTGTCCAAAGTTGAGAATAACCTAAGTCTATGGTTATAAGCATATATGTATAAGAAGAAATTGCATAGAATAAGAATTTAGCAAATAATAAAAGCTTCTGTCCTAGGGCCTAGAACCTCTCTAGCCAGGAACTATTGACCTGGATTATTGTAGCAAACATGAATTTATCTATTGTGGGGCAGCCATCACAACAAATCAGAAAGAGATTTCTGACCCCATAACATTTGTGCCCCTTTTGCACCAGTGGGCACATTTTGTGTGATGGGTCAGTATTGTAATGTGTAACACAAGGTCAGGGCATTAATGTATTTTATTTTCTAGCAGCCTTCATCATGCATCCTGCTATCATGAAAGCTAGAAGAAAAGGATTCAGTATTCAAGTTTTCTTGAGATTAATCTCTCTTGCATTAGAGCTAAAATATGTGGTGTCTTCAGCAATACATTTTTATCATACACTTATATTGGGTAACCAATAGCATTGTCTGTACTGTTTTGTAAACTTTGGAGAGGCTGGGTGCATGCTATAGCATATGACTGTAATCTCAGCACTCAGGGAGGCAGAGGTAGATATATAATTTTGAATTTGAGGCCAGCCTAGCCTACCATGCAAGTCCAGGACAGCTAAGGCCACACAGAGAAACCATCTCTCAAACAAACAAGCAAACAAACAAAAACAAAAATAATAATAAAAGAAAAAAGTGAAAACTTCTGAAGTGTACATTACCAATAATACATAAGCAATTGTCCCATGCATTGTGCTTTTCATTTTATGACTCATGTTATTTAGACACTACACTGCCCAATCATATGAAGTAATTCCGTTTATCTCCACTGAAAATTTGTGTTTTGAACTTACCCTAGTGGTGTGTGGGTTCTATATGGCCTTTCATTTTGATTGACTCATGCACTACAATGTTGAGATGCCTGTCACCACTGCTCAGTCTTTTAACTCTCACAATTCCCTCTATCTTCCTTTCTCTCTCTCTCTTTCTTTCTGTCCTTCCTTCTTTCTTTCTCCCTCCCTTTATTTCTTCTTTCTTTTATTCATTCGCCCATTCATTTATTCACTACTATCTAACTATTGTTTAAGTTGGATTATGGCTAGCTGATTTACATATGGTATATCATACTTTCTTCCTTCAGAATATCAATTCCTTAATTATTTGATTTCCATATGGTATTTCCTAACATTTTCTTGAATATCCCTCCCCTAATTTGTTGACTTTCCCTACCCCCAAATCTCAAAATCCACCAGCATTTACACCTCTCCAAAGCCAGTATTTCTCTCCAACACTTTCTTTTTCCTGTAATCTCCAGTCCCCTCCTCTTTTGCCAATGCTGCCGAGAGGTCTCTTTCTGTTTTTCTGACTTTTGCTTGTGCTCCAAGATAAAGACACACATGTTTGGTTTGATTCTTTAAGGAGAATGAGGTGACCTTCCGTTTCCCATTTGGTTAGACTTGAAGTCTGTTCTGTGAAAATACTAGAATGGCAATGCCCAAAGTTTGATGAAAATTCCTTTTTCCATTTTTTTTTTTACCTAAGGTGCTATTTACCACTGATAAATATATATGTATTTCTTTGTTCTATCAAAAATATGATTGTGTTTTTTAATCAAAATTGATTGTCTATAACCTTTTATTAGGGAACTGAGTATGCTAATTTTTATTTATTTTGAAAATATATATGTCTAATCCAATAATTTTGTTAATTTTTTGATGTTTTCTTAGGCCTCTTCCATTTAGCTATCCTGGTATTATTTATTTCTTTACTTGTAAATGCTGTTTTTATTGATTCATAAGAAGGGATGAAATAAAAATTCTGTCTACGCTGTATGAAGACATGGCTTGGGCTGAGGCTAGAGCATTAATTTTTCTCCTGTTCTAGCTGTTCCTGGTCCTAGTCCTGGAAGCTCCTAACTGCCATAGAATCTAATATTCTGTAAGTCTAGACCTTGAAAGGCTCAGATGTTAGCCTCCATCTGCTTACCTAGGCCAAGAATGTTTTCAGCGTCTAAGATTTACTGTCAAATAATCTCACCCATTGCAGTTCTTTCTGATCACTGGCTGGCTGATTCAATTCCTGGCTCAAAACTCCTCTCAAGCTGATTGATTCAAACTGGCTTCTCTCAGCCTCACACTGAACTGCTCTGCTTGGAAAAACTGCCACTGCTCTCCATGAACTGGATGCCAGTGAACTGCACCAAAGAAAACTGAAATCCACAAACTTTCTTATTTTCCTGTGTTGTACTCTCTTCCTCTTAACTGTTCTCTCTCTCTTTCTCGACTCTTATTTTTACCTCTCAGAGTCCATATAATGAGTCTTTCAGAGGCCCTCTGTTGTGGACTCCTGTCCAGTTACATGTCTTCTCCTATTTCCAATATCTATCCTGTTTGCCCCTCTGAATGAGGATTAAGCCTCTTCCCCAGGGTCTTCCTTGTTATTTAGCTTCTTTAGGGCTACCAATTTTAGTGTGTTTATCCTGTATTATATGGCTAATATCCAGTTATAAGTGAGTATATTCCATAAGAGTCTTTCTGCTTCTGTGATACCTCACTCAGGATGATCTTTAGTACTTCAATCCATCAGCCTGCAAATTTCATGATTTTCTTGTTTTTAGCTGCTGAATAATACTCTATTGTACAAATGTACCACCATTTCCGTACCTATTCCTCAGTTAAGGGATATCTAGGTTGTTGCTAGATTCTGGCTATTATGAAGAAAGCTGCCATGAACATAGTTGAACAAATATCCTTGTATGGTTGAACGTATTTCAAATTATGTCTAGGATAGCAGGATCTTGAGGTAGCACTATTCCTAAATTTCAGAGAAAGCACCAGATTTAATTTCCAAAATGGTTGCGCAAGTTCACATTCCCACCATCAATGGAGGAGGGTTCCCTTTCTCCATACCCTCTCCAGTATGTGTTGTCACTTGAGTTTTTTATCTTAGCCATTCTGATGGGTGTAATGTGGAATCGCAGCATAATTTTAATTTCCATTTCCCGTATGACTAAGGATGCTGAGCATTTATTTAAGCATTATTTGATATTCCTCTGTTGAGAATTCTGTTTAACTCTTTAGCCCATTTTAAAAGTTGCATTAATTAGTTTGTTGGTGTTAAACTTCTTGAGTTTTTATATATCCTGGATATTAGCTCTCTGTTAGATGTAAGGTTAGAGGAGATCTTTTCCCAGTCTGTAGTCTATTGTTTTGTCTGTTGACAATGTCTTCTGCTTTACAGAAACTTTTCAGTTTCATGAGGTCCTAATTATTGATTTTTATCTTAGAGCCTGTGCTGCTGGTTTCCTGTTCAGGTAGTTTTTTTACAGCCCTTGAAAAAATAATTCTCAATTTCACATGGCAAAGCAAAAAATAAACACACAACAAAACAAACAAACAAAAAGAAAACCAGAATACCTAAAACAAACCTGTACAAGAAAACATCTTCTGGAGGTATCACCATCCCTGATCTCAAGCTGTACTATAAAGCAACAGTAATAAAAATGGCATGGTACTGGAATAGGAACATATTGGTGGATCAATGCAATCAAATTGATGTAGAAATAAACACACATACCTAAGGATACTTGATTTTTGACACTGAAGCAAAAAACATACAATGGGAGTAAGATAGTGTCTTAACCATGGTGCTGGTATAACTGGATGTATACATTTACAAAATACATATGTTTCTATATTTATCCCCTGCACAAAACTAAAGTCCAAATGGACGAAAGACCTCAACATAAAACCAGACACATTAAATCTGTTAGAAGTAAAATTATGGAAAAGTTTGAACTCATTGGTATATGTACATTTTACCGCACATATATTTAAAGTTAATATCTTTATAAAATTTTTATTTAGTTTATTAATTACAGGTTATTTACTTTGTATCCTAGCTGTAGCCTCCTCCCTGTTTCCCTTCAAATCTCACTCTCCCTCCCTCATCTCCTCCCTGCCCCTCTCTAAGTCCACTGATAGGGCAGGTCCTCCTCCCCTTCCAAACCAAGAACCATGCATGGAAATAGCCTAGAACCTCTGCTCAGATGTAACCCATGGCAGCTCAGTATCCAAGTGGGTTTCCTAGTAAGGGGAACAGGGACTGTCTCTGATATGAACTCAGTGGCAGGCTCCTTAACCTCCTCCCCTATCCCCACCCCCTCCCTCCCCACTGAGGGAGTAGTAGCCTTGCTAGGCCACAGAGGAAGACATTGCAGCCAGTCCTGATAAAACCTGATAAAAATATCTTAAAAGAGATTTTTTTACATGAATTCATTGAATATACCAAAATATAAAAGTAGATTTGCATGCACATTTATGTTTAAAAATCCAATAATATAAAATAAATGTGATTGTTTAATTGAAGAAAATATTAAAGGGCACATTGTTAAGTTGTATTCCATGTCTTGAGTAACAAATCAAAATATGTCATATAAAAGTGACATAGTAACTTCAAGTTATTTTAAACAGAATGTATCAATTAGTTTAGGTAGCCCATGAAATGAATGTCAATAGAAATATAAGAGGTTTGTTCATAGATTTTCTGTTGCCTTATCCTCTGAATGTGTGACTATTCACATTGACACCAAATCGCCATCCTGTCAAAACGTAAAAGGGTGGAACATTTTATCTTCTGAGTGACAAAGTTTCACATCCACAAAGCATGGGCCATCCCTCCTTCAAGTTGATTACGATGCCTCATACCTGAAGGCCTTCCCTGACAGCTTTTGTGTTTGCTTGAAATCAAATTGCCTCTGCTTGCAGCAGAAGAAGGCAGCTATATGAAAACAAGGAGGGGAAAATTAAAAGTAAATGATCTTCACGTTCAGAGCAATTATAAAAATGTTATTTCAAAGGTAAAGTGCAGATATTGATTTTGCTTCTTCTCATGATGTATGCAAATGAAACAAAAAGAACCCATATGGATCCAAGGTATGCCAGGAAAAAAAAATCAGGATAAGCAGATGGCAGTGCCATTGCCATATGGCTACTCAGGAATGGACTAATGTTATGGCCCTGGGCCAGAGGATAAAGCTAGAAACATTTTCCTGCTACTATTTTAAACAGAAGCAACAAAGAGTGGACACATGGTTTGTTGACATGAAAAAGCATTAGAAAACGATGAAAAGAGTACTTTGTTATATGCTGTGCTACTAGCAGGCACTTTGACTTCTAAAACAATTGAAAAGGCTTCAAATCAATGAACTATTTTACATTATGTAATACAGAATTTCAGAGGTAATGAAATTGATTTTAAGTTATACTGAAACTACTATCTAGTGAGCCTGTGATATTTTCGTATATATGTACATATACATATATGAAACAGTATTTCACAGTATATATAATATATATTATAAGAATTAATAAACATATAAGAATCACCGAAGAACTCTTTATATGTATTTGGAAAGGGTCTTTTCTTTACACACACACACACACACACACACACACACACACACACACACACACACACACATATATATATATATATATATATATATATATATATATATATATATATAAAGTTTTTTTACTGTAATTCTTTTGTGGCTAATGGAATATATATATTTTTAATTTCTTAAAGTTTATTCAATTTGTATCCTAGCTGTAGCTCCCTGTCTCCTTGCCTCCTTGTATCCCTCCCTCTAATCCTCCCATGCCCCTCCCCATGTCCATTGATTGGGTGGTCCTCCTCCTCTCCCATCCGTCCCTAGCCAATCAGGACTCTTCAAGACTGGCTGCATTGTCTTCATCTGTCACCTGGTAGAGCAGCCCGCAAGGATCCCTGGATGTGTTGAAAGAGCCAGTCACTTAGTTCATGCCAGAGACAGCCCCTGTTCTCCTTATTAGGGATTTCCCTTGGAGACTGAGCTGCCATGGGCTACATCTGTGTAGGGGTTCTAGGTTATCTCCATGTATGGTCCTTGGTTGGAGTATCAGTCCCAAAAAGGACCCGTGGACTTTGATTTCTTTTTGGTTCTGTTGCTCTCCTTGTGAACTTTAGTCCTTTCCTGGTCTTTCTATCTTATTGCATAAGATTCCCTGCACTCTTCCCAAAGTTGGGCTATGAGACTCAGCATCTTCTTTAACACCCTGGTGGGTAGGGTCTTTCGGAGGCCCTCTTTGGTAGGTTCCTGTTCTGTTCCCTGTCTTCTCCTGCTTCCTATGTCCATCTCATTTGCCTTTCTGAATGAGGATTGATCATCTTACCCAGGGTCCTCCTTCTTGCCTAGCTTCTTTAGGTGTGAAGATTTTTAGTATGTTTATCCTATATTATCTGCCTAATATCCACTTCTCACTGTAACCCCTGATGGCCTCATCTGCTGCCTCACTGGATTGAAGGCCTATGCCACCAATCCTTATAAGTGATCATTCTAAAATCGAAATCTATACCCCCTGTTACCATGATAACCTCCTAGATATCTTATTATTCATTCAAAGTCCAAATGCTCAACCTGCCTTGCCTGGCTTGGTCAGCTGTTTATAATAAATGTCTTCTTCTCGTATCTCAGCCTTGTATGCTGGATAAAAAAAAAAAAAGCATATAACATAGTTCAGCCCAGCATTCTCTTGCTCTCACTGCCTCTGCAAGGCAGACAGCTTTTATCTCCTAAACAGCTCCTACCCCCTTTGTCAGAGTAACTACTGCTATGCCTGCATTGCTTTTGCAACCCACCTACTTGAAAAGCTGGTCTTGAAACACTCTGCACCTTGACTGACTATATCGTTCCTACAGGGACTCAGTCATGTTTACCTTCAGGGTGCACTATTCATACCTCACCATAAAACCAGACATACTAAACCTGTTAGCAGAAAAAGTGGGGAAGAACCCACTGGCACAGGAGACAACTGCCTGAACAGAACACCCACAGCACAGGCTCTAAGGTCAATAATCAATAAATGGGGCCTCATGAAATTGAAAAGCTTCTGTAAAGCAAAGGACACTGTCATCAGAAGAAAACAACACCCTACAGACAGGGAAAGGATCTTCACCAACCCTGTATCTGACAGAGGACTAATGTCCAGAATGTAAAAAGAACTAAAGAAGTTAAACAGCAACAAACTAATCCAATTACAAAATGGGGTCCAGAGCTAAACAGAGAATTCTCAATAGAGGAATTCGAATGGCAGAGAAACACTTTAAGAAATGGTCAACATCATTAGTCATCATGGAAATGCAAATCAAAATGACCCTGACATTTCACCTTACACCTATTATAATGGCTAAGAACAAAAACTCAAATGACAACACATGCTGGAAAGAATGTGGAGAAAGGGAAGTCTCTTCCATTGCTGGAGGGAATGTAAACTTGTACAACCACTTTGGAAATCAAATTGACTCTTTCTCAGACAATTAGGAATAATGCTTCCTCAAGATCCAGCTATACCACTTCTAAGCATATATCCAAAATGTTCTCAAGTATTCAACAAGGACATTTGCTCAACCATGTTCATAGCAGTTTTATTCATAATAGCCAGAATATGGAAACAACCCAGACATCTCTCAATGGAGGAGTGGATACAGAAATTGTGGTAGATTTACTCAGCTATTAAAAACAAGGAAATCATGAAATTTGCAGGCAAATGATGAGAACTAGAAAATATCGTCTTGAGTGAGGTAACCCAGAAGCAGAGAGACACACATGGTATATACTTACTTATAAGGGAGAATATAATTTTGAATTAAAGATTATGTATAGTTCAAAGCCTGGAGATACAACTCTGTTAGAGAGTGATTGCCTTGCATCCACAAGACTGTGGGTTGCATTTTCAGCACACCAATGAAACAAAACAGAAGATGACAGTCCAAACAATATCACTTTCAGTAATTAACAAATATGTCTTGTTTAGGCCGACATACATTTGCACAATGCAAAGAATTAGCTAAATTCTTTATGGTGCATTAATATATGTATGGAGTGTGACGTCGAAGAAAAATATGCTATGAAAGTAAATGCACACATCTGGAAATTACAGAATCCTGTAAAACTTTATCCACCCATTGATACCTCTACCTGGTTTATTGAGAGCTCTAATATTTATGTAGTTCACTTTTTTTATGCCTTTCAAACTTTTGGGCATTTAAGTGAATTTGAAAATTATTCTGAGATATACAAATGCATTTCCTTCTTCAATAGATATAACTTATAAAATTATCTCTCAAATAACCTAAAAGTGATGATTTAATCAAAGCATCATCCTATATTTTAATTTAATTTGTATATAGGTCTAGTAAAGTTGAACAAATGGTTATGTTCCTGTTTGGTATGGTGTTCTTTTGGAATGTATACAATTTGCCCTTGTCAGTTCATATGCTGATTTCTCTATTCCACTATCTGGTTTCAACCTGGACATTGCATTTTGATGATTATTCTAAGCATCACCTGTCTCAAGTTTGTGTAACCATGCCACCATCTGTTCTCTATATTGTCAATTAAACAACCATCCCTAATGCTGAGCAATGGAGAATATAGATAGGGTCACCCTGGTAGAGACAGGAGAGAGAGGAAGCAGGAGCGTAAAAAGCAGAGAATCCAAAGGAGAGGTCTTGGAACCATGTGCAAAGATGGACTGTACCTAACGTCTGACTAAAAGCAAGTTTAATGGGTGACATCTGAATAGTAAGAAAGAATGAGAGCTTGGAGACTTAGGATGGAATAACTACTGCCCAGCATTGTGCCATAGGTTAATTAATTAAATCCCAGACTCTGTTTGGTGAATTGAGTTACAGCTGGTTTAAGAATAAGTGCTGTTTAACTAAAAGATAAATCAATAGTAAATATTAATACCCACAACATATACCACTAAACATATAATTTGCTGTACACAGGTATACTCAAAATATATTTTCAGTGTTCGTTAGACATAATCAATAGAATATTCATTCGGAGATGTATCCAGGAGTAATAATAACCTAAATAATGAAATATGTATGCTTTTGCATAGTGCTTGAAGGTAAACTATTAGCATTTTGCTTTGTTATTTGCCTTAAGAATATATATATATATATATGGAGAATCCAAGATGGTGGCCCCAGGAGGACACTGTGTCTGAGGAATAGGACAGCAGTGTCAGCACAGAGACCAGGAGACTGAAATCTGGGACCTAAAACACCAGCATTTGTGATTGCCAGGTAAGCAGAATTCCTACAGTGAGGAAATCAAATGGGAAAGTCCTAGGGACACCTAGTTAATCCCTGGAAAAACTCCAGGTGACCAGCTGCATACAGCCCTGATCTGAACACGCAGCTTCCCTGGGTGCCCTCAGCCGCCTGGACCGGGACACACAGTCTCCCGGCCAGGCTGAGGCACCCCAGATACAATTCCAGGCCTGGGTGCATCAGCTGTACACATCTGCTAGCCCTGATCTGACTGTGCAGTCTCAGGAGGGCCCTGCCAGCTGCCATCCCAGACCTGGACACATATTTTCCAGTTCAGACTGACGTTCCTCAGATACCATTCCAGACCTTGGAGAAATGCTGGGCACACACCTTCTAGCCTTGATCTAAACAGGCACCTCCCACGGTGCCACCACCAGCCATCCCAGACCAGGACATATAGTATCCATGCCATACTGAGGTGTCCCCAGATACCATCCCAGACTGGGGTGCACATCCCCTAGTTCAGAAGGAGGTGCCAAGTCCCCAGACCAGAGGGGAGCCCTTAGCAGCAAGCCCAGGTAGGAACGCAGAGACTCCAGACCAGAGCAGCGTCCTCAGCCATCATCTCAAACCAAGACACTCAAACTCTGGCACAGAATAAGGTGCCAAGACTCCAGACCAGAGGGGCGACCAGCCTGCGGTGCTCACAGCTTCTAGCACAGAGCACAGAGCTGGGCACACAGAGCCCACAACTGAGTATATGTCTTGACCTCAGCGCCACCCACTGACCTCAGAGTCCATCTGCAGAACCCTCCACAGATTGAAGAACACTGGAAGTTCAAAAAACCTGCACAGGCACTTGGTGCCTGCAGTCTGCTCTTCCTAAATTCGTTAGCACCCTCATGCCCTCCTGTGCTTGCTCCCAAACCCAATAGCTCAAGCATATACACTCCCTAGCTCTCCCCTTAAAGACACCTGTGAGCCCGCACACACACACACACACACACACACACACACACACACACTTACTCCTCCTCCCCAACAACAAAACTGTGCCAGCAGCCTTCCCTCCCACAGGGACAACGGAGGTAACAACACATGCTCTCAAACCACTGGAACTCCCTGATCTTCTTGAAGAATACTACAGACACCAGAGACTGACAGTTCCAGTCTGAAGTTCAGCTTCAAACAACAAACAGCTCCTTGATTATATATAAGCAAATGGCGAAAGGTCGACATAAGAACTCACCCAACAAACATCAGCACACCATGGCACCACCAGAAACACCCAAAAGCAGTGGAGACACAGGAAAATAATAGTAAAGCTATGCTTATGCAGTAACTAGAGGGAAAAAAAGAGGAAATGAACAAGGCCCTCAAAGAAATACAAAATAATATAACTGCCCACGTAGAGGAAAAATTAAAGACATATGGAGAGGAAAAAAAACAAAAAAATAGGAGCCACATTCAATCAGATGAAGGAAATGGCACAAAGCATGGAATCAGAATTAGAATCTATAAAGAAAACACACACAGAGAAAAACCTGGAACTGGAGAACTTAGAGAAAAGATCAGGAACCACAAAGGTAAGCATCACCAATAGAATGCAAGAGATGGAAAAGAGAACCTCTGGGCTGAAGATAACACTTGCTGAAACTGATTCCTCACACAAAGAAAAAATAAAATCAGAAAAGTCACAAACACAAAACATCCAAGAAATCAAGGACGCCATGAAAAGACAAAACCTAAGAATAATAGGAATAGATGAAAAAGAAGACTCCAGGCTCCAAGGACCAGTAAATATTTTTAAGAAAATCATAGAAGAAAAATTTCCCAACTTAAAGAGATGCTCATAAACATTAATAAAGCCTACAGAACACCAAATACACTAGACCAGAAAAGAAATACCACTCATCACATCATAGTCAAAACATTAAAACCTTACAAAATAAAGAAAAAAATATTAAAGGCAGCAAGAGAAAAGGGTCAAATAAGATATGAAGGAAGACCAATCAGAATCACACCAGACTTCTCACCAGAAACTATGAAAGCCAGAAGGGCCTGGGCAGAGGTCATGCAGTCTTTAAGGGAACAAAGATTACAACCCAGACTATTGTACCTTGCAAAGCTTTCAATCAACAGAGATGCAGAAAACAAAATATTCCATGAAAAAACAAAATTTAGGCAAAATTTACACAGCAACCCAGCCCTACAGAAGATACTGGAAGGAAAACTTCAATCCAATGAAAACAACTACACCAAAGAAAATATATGATACAGATAAATTCCCAACAAAAAGGAACAAAAAAAGGCAATGAATCATAGTAAGATCACCAAGTCCACAATAAAAGGAAGTAACAGTCATTGGTCACTGTTATCTATCAACATCAATGGACTAAACTCTCCAATAAAATGGCACAGACTAACAAAATGGTTGCAGAAACAGGACCCAACATTCTACTGCATCCAAGAAACACACCTATGCAACAAAGATAAACACTACCTCAGAGTAAAAGGCTGGAAAAATATTTCCAAGCAAATGGACCCAGAAAACAAGCTGCGGTAGCAAACCTAGTATATAATAAAATAGACTTTCAAGCAAAACTAATCAAGAAAGATGAGGAGGGGCACTTCCTTCTGATCAAAGGAAAATTATAACAGGAGGACATCACAATTTTGAACATATATGCCCCAAATATAAGACCACCTACATTTGTAAATGAAACATTATTAAAGCTGAAATCACACATTGATCCCAACACCCTAATAGTGGGAGACTTCAACACTCCACTCTCACCAAGGGACAGATCATCTGGTCAGAAGCAAATCATTGAAACAAGGGCACTTACAGAGGCCCTAAATCAAATGGACTTAATAGATGTCTACAGGACCTTTCATCCTAGATCAAAAGAGTATACCTTCTTTTCAGCACCTCATGGAACCTTCTCCAAAGTAGACCATATAGTTGGTCATACAGCAAGCCTCAGCAGATGCAAGTAAATTAAAATAATCCCTTGTATCCTATCTGACCATCATGGTCTAAAGCTGGACCTCAACAACAACAGAAATAGCAAAAAGCCTGTATATATATGGAAACTGAAGAACTTGTTACTCAATGACAGCTTGGTTAGGGAAGAAATAAAGAAGAAATTAAAGTCTTCTTAGAATTCAATGAAAGCACAACATACCCAAAATTATGGGATACAATGAAGACAGTGCTAAGAGGAAAGTTCATAGCACTAAGTGCCTTCAAGAAGAAATTTGAAACATCTCATACAAACACCTTAATGGCCAAACTGAAAGCTCTAGAAAAAAAAAGAAGCAGATACACCCAAGAGGAGCAGACATCTGAAAATAATCAAACTCTGGGCTGAAATAAATCATTTAGAAATAAATAAAACTATTCAAAGAATCAATGAAACCAAGAGCTGGTTCTTTGAGAAAATCAACACAATAGACAAGCCCCTAGCCAAACTAACAAAAAGGCAGAGAGACACTATCCAAACCAACAAAATCAGAAATGAAAAGGGGGACATAACTACAGACACGAAGAAATCCAAACAATCATTAGGTCTTACTACCAAAGCCTATATGCCACAAAATTTGAAATTCTAAATTAAATGGACAACTTTCATGAGAGATTCCATCTACCTAAATTAAATCAAGATCAAGTAGAAAGATTGAATAGACCTATATTTCCCAAGGAAATAGAAGCAGTCATCAAAAGCTTCCCTTCCAAAAAAAAAGCCCTGGGCCAAAGGGTTTTAGTGCAGAATTCTACCAGACCTTCAAAGAAGTCCTAATACCAATTCTCTCTAAACTATTCCAAAAATAAAAATAGAAGGAAAATTATCGAACTCATTCTATGAAGCCACAGTCACCTTGATAGCTAAACCACACAAAGACCCAACCAAAAAAGAGAACTTCAGACCTATCTCTCTTGTGAACATTGATGAAAAATACTCAATAAAATAATGCAAACCGAATCCAAGAACACATAAAAGATATCATCCACCAACACCAAGTAGGCTTCATCCCAGGCATGCAAGTGTGGTTCAATATACATAAATCCATCAATGTGATCCACCATATAAGCAAACTGAAGGAAAAAAGCCACATGATCATCTCCCTAGATGCTGAAAATCATTCAACAAAATCCAACATCCATTCATGTTTAAAGTCTTGGAGAGATCAGGGATACAAGGCACCTACTTAAACATAGTAAAGACAATATACAGCAAGCCTATAGCCAACATCAAACTCAATGGAGAGAAACTTTAATCAATCTCACTGAAATCAGGGACAAGGCAAGTCTGCCCATTGTCTCCATATCTCTTCAACATAGTACTTGAAGTCCTAGCTACAGCAATAAGACAACTAATGTTAATCAAGGGGATACAAAACAGAAAGGAAGAAGTCAAAGTATCACTATTTGCAGACAATATGATAATATACATGATTGACCCAAAAAATTCAACCAGAGAATTCCTTCAGCTGAAAAACACCTTCAGCAAAGTGGCTGGATACAAAATCAACTCAAAAAAATTAGGAGCCCTCCTTGACACCAAAGACAAATGGGTCGAGAATGAAAATAGGGAAACAACACCCTTTACAACAGCCACTAATAACTTAAAGTACCTTGGGGTGATTCTAACCAAGCAAGTAAAATACCTATTTAAAAAAAAAAAACTTCAAATCTCTGAAAAGAATTTGAAGAAGATATCAGATGATGGAAAGGCTTCCATGTTCATGGATTCGTAGGATTAAATTAGTGAAAATGGCCATTCTGCCAAAAGCAATCTACAGATTGAATGCAATTCCCATTAAAATACCAATACAATCCTTTACAGACCTTGAAAGAAAAATTCTCAACCTCATATGGAGAAACAAAAAACCTAGGATTTCCGAAACAATCCTGTACAACAACAGATCATCTGGAGGTATCTCCATCCCTGACATCAAGCTGTACTACAGAGCGATAAATAGTGCATGGTATTGGCATAGAAACAGAATAGTGGATCAATGAAACCGAATAGAAGACTCAGAAAAAAAACCTACTCACCTATGGAAACTTGATTTTTGACAAAAAAGCCAAAAACACTCAATGGAAAAAGAAAGCATCTTCAACAAATGGTGCAGGTCCAACTGCATAGCTATATGCAGAAAATGAAAATAGATCCATATTTGTCACCCTGCACAAAACTAAGGTCCAAGTGGTCAATGACCTCAACATAACACTTGACACATTAAATTGGTTAGATGACAAATTGGTAAAGACCCTAGAACTCATTGGTACAGGAGACTACTTCCTGAACAGAACACCAACAGCACAGGCTCTAAGATCAACAATACTTAAATGGGACCTCATGAAAATGAAAAGCTTCTGTAAAGCAAAAGTCACTGTCATCAAAACAAAATGACAGCCTACAGACTGGGGAAGGATCTTTACCAATACTATATCTGACAGAGGACTAATATCCAGTATATATAAAGAACTTAAGAAGTTAAAAAGCAACAAATCAAGTAATCTACTTAAAAAATGGGGTATGGAGCTAAAAGGAGAACTCTCTGTAGAGGATTGTAGAATGGCAGAAAAATACTTAGAGAAATGCTCAACGTCCTTAGCCATTAGGGAGATGCAAATCAAAATGACCCTGAGATTTCACCTTACACCTTTCAGAATGGCTAAGATCAAAAACTCAAGTGACAACACATGCTGGAGAGGTTATGGAAAAAGGGGAAATCTCCTCCATTGCTGGTGGAAATGCAAACTTGTACAACTACTCTGGAAATCAATTTGGTGCTTTTTTAGACAATTAGGAATAGTGATTCCTCAAGACCCAGCTATACAACTCTTAGGCATATATCAAAAAAATGCTCAAGTACACAACACGGACATTTGTTCAACCTTGTTTGTAGCAGCTTTATTTGTAATAGCCAGAACCTGGAAACAACCCAGATGTCCATCAGTTGAGGAATGGATACAGAAATTATGGTACCTTTACACAATGGAACACTATTCAGCAATTAGAAATGAGAAAATCATGAAATTCACAGGCAAATGGTGGGTCTTAGAAATGATCATCCTGAGTGAGGTATCCCAAAAGCAGAAAGAAACGCTTGATATATACTCACTTATATAGACCTATAGGATAGGATGGACATGCTGAAATCTATACACCTAGGGAAGATAAGCAAGAAGGAGGACCCAGGGTGGGATGATCAATCATTGGTTAGAGGGCCAAAGGGATGGACATTGTATGTAGAAGAAAACAAGCAACAGGACAGGAGCCTACCACAGAGGGCCTCTGAAAGACTCTAACTAGCAATGTATCAAAGCAGATAATAAGACTCACAACCAAGCCTTCAGCAGAATGCAGGGAATCGTATGAAAAAAGGGGGAGTTTGTAATACTTGGTGAGGACAAGAGCTCCACAAAGACCAAATAGATCAGGGCACAGGGATCTTCTATGAGACTGTTTTTCCAACCAAGGACCACGTATGGATATAACCTAGAACCCTGTACTGTTGTGGCCCATGGTAGCTCAGTATCCAACTGTGTACCCTATTAGGTGGAACAGGGACTGTTTTTGTCATGAACTCAATGGTTGGCTTTTCGACCATCTCTCCCCTACCCTTGAGGGAGGAGCAGCCTAGCTAGATCCCAGAGGAGGACATTGCAGCCAGCCCTGAAGAGACATGATAAGCTATGGTCAGATGGAAGGGGGGTAGGTCCTCCCCTAACAGTGGACTTGGAGGGGGACAGGGAGAAGATGAGGGAGGGATGGGGAGAGTGGGAGGGAATGAGTGAGGGGGATACAGCAGGGATACAAAGTGTATAACCTGTGATTAATATAAAAATAAATAAATTGCTTATATATATATATAACTATATAACTATATATATACATATATATATAACTATATAACTATATAGTTATATAACTATATAACTATATATATATATATATAGTTTCCTACTCTCTCAGATTCAGTTCAAAAGTTAGAGACAAATGATTATAATTTAGTTGCTTTCATTTTCTCATGTAATTGATTATACAGATAACATGTTTTCCTTAATTCCATTGCATGTAGGAATAAATTGCAAAAGGATGAAAGGTTTGTTATAGTTCAAAAATGTTTTATTGCGAACAATGAATGAGTAATGAATGAGTGAATAACTTTGTGAATAACACCAGTCTTAAAAGAAAGTGGATGACCAACACTTGTTTTACCATGAAGTTCAAGCAGTAAAAGAAAATGTGGTAGGTTCTGAGGAGCACAGAGTAGCAGAAATCATTAAATTTAGTAACTAAGTAACACGAATTATATCAGTGATTTATTTCGTTCTTTGTTTCTTTCTTCTTCTTCCTTTTTTTTTTTTTGCATTATACTGATGAGCTTAAAACTGCACAGAAGAGAAATATGAAGTTCCAGGTACATATCCAACATGAGTGACATCTATATATGCAGTCAGACACTGCAAGTCATAGTCTGAAACATCTGTCTTGGGGAATATTTCTTAGGTAAAGCTATGTCCTTGAAATTCAGTATGAGGGCAATTAAATACAGTTGTCAGTTTTACTAGGTAAAGATAAGTATATTACATTCTTTAGATTTAACTGATGGTATTCAGCAAGACAGAAAGGGAATCTTACCAAAACGGAAACTTTATAAGGACAAGACATGGGTTAGAAAAAAGAGATCTCACACACACACAGACATACAGGTATCATCGGGACTGGCTGCAATGTCCTCCTTTGTGGCCTAGCAAGGATTGTCCTCCCTCAGGGTGGATGGTCAAAGAGCCAGCCACTGAGTGAATGTCAGAGACATTCCCTCTCCTCCTTACTAGGGAACCCACTTAGATATTGAGCTGCCATGGGCTTCCGACAATTAGGAATAGTGCTTCCTGAGATCCCAGCTATACTACTCCTAGGCATATAGCCAAAATATTCTCAAGTACACAACAAGGACATTTGTTCAACTTTGTTCATAACTGCTTTATTTGTAAGATATACTTGGTATATACTCACTTATATAGACCTATAGGATAGGATGGACATGCTGAAATCTATACACCTAGGGAAGATAAGCAAGAAGGAAGACCGAGGGTGGGATGATCAATTATTGGCTAGAGGGCCAAAGGGATGGACATTGAATGTAGGAGAAAACAACCCAGAACCTGGAAACAACCCAGATATCCATCAACAGAGGAGTGGGGACAGAAAATATGGTACATTTACACAATGGAATTTTTCACTTTGTATCCAGCTGTAACTCCCTCAGTAATCTCCTCCTGATCCTATGCTCCCTCCCTCTTCCTCCCCATGTCCCTCCCCTAGTTTACTGATATGGGAGGTCCTCTTCTCATACTACTTGACCCTAGCCTATCAGGATTCATCAGGACTGTCTGGATCCTCTTTCTCTGTGGCCTAGTAAGGGGAAGTTTGATCAAAGAGCAGGTAACCCAGTTTATGCCAGAGACTGACTCTGCTCCCCTTACTAATAAACCCCCATGAAGACTGAGATGCTCATGGGGCTACATCTGAGTAGGTGGTCAATAAGTTAAAAAGAAATGTAAGAGAGTTGACTTACTCCTTTCATTTTAAAGTTATTTATTCATATATTTTTGGTAAGGGAATTTATGAGATGTCTAATGAAAAGTGTTGCTTAGTTTCGGTTTGTCAAGTCCATTGATTGTTTTTGATGCTATTGTTAGAAATATCTAGGATAATGTAACGTTTTCTCTATATAAGCAATCTCTGCTTTATTGTTTTGCAATCCATGAATTTCAGCCAATGGAATAAGTGTCTAAATTTCCTAAAGAGAATTTGTTGCCCTCCTTCTGTTCCCTCAATTTTCCTCTCTTTCTATTATGCCTCAATTCTAGCTACATGACTTCAGATTCAATACCTTTGGCTTTCACTTACTATTAAAATGTGCTATAAGAACTGTCTTGTCTCTAATTCCTGATTTCATGTGCAAATCAAATACAGTATTCTACAGCAGAAATTTCTGAAAATTTCAGTGGTGTTTAGTTAGGTGTGCTGTTTGTTATTTGGGCGTCTCCTTGGTGATTCACAGGCTATCTGTGTAACTGAGTTAATAGGGGCATGATGTTCAAAGCAGTGAAACAAAACTCTTCTTTAAAAAACAAAAAGCAGTTATAGACTCATAGCCCTAGGGTAAGAGCATTGATGTAGGCAGCTGTGAGGATGGGCCAGCTGGAGTCTGATCCCAGGTCAAATCAGCAGGAAGACAGGCATTTTGTAGTTTGAGATGTGTGTGTGTGTGTGACATGTGTTTTAAGTATATAGAAGACACACACATTAAAATTAAATCATTTGTAGAAAGATACTTTATAGCATTTGGAGGGTACATATTGTTAGAAAGATTCTAAAAAAAAACTGCATCTAATATTGGTTTACTTGAATTTTCTTTGTTTAAAATTATTATTAGCCCTAAGAGTATTATGGCAGTACTATTTAACCTGCAATCACAAATAATAAGACAGATGTTTGTTAGATTTATATTTACCTTATTTACCTTGGGCTAGGCAGATATTTCACTTTCACTGTTTCAATATCCTCAGCATCCGTCTCCCAGTCCCCATCAAATGCCATCCTCATTTACCATCCTTGTCTAAACTACCTTCCATCTGTAATCCCGTGGTACGTCTTGTATTCTTCATCTAGGCCATTTTATGCCATTAATGGAGCTCTTCCTCCAGGCTAACCCATCACGGTGGATGTCCTCCTTCCTCCTCTCTTCCCATCCCAGTCCTCTCCAAGCCCAAGAACCTTAGGCACACTTCCCACATTCTGCCCTGTCCATGTGTAGGCCATTTAATAAACCAATTAGGCATAATGTTTTAGGCATGTTTACACAAACAGGGATGTATCCATGGGCATCATACTCCAACACACATCCATATCCAATAATGTAATCCATGTCACTTTCATCCTAATCCTGGCATTTCCTTGATGATGATGACTACGACGACGACTACTACTAATTATATCAGTGGAAGAAGAACCAAGTAGCTCTCTTCTCTTTGCTTTGATGATAGAGCTGTATCTTCAACAGTAATATAAGACTTATAGAATACATACTTAGTTATTTTCAATTTGCTTGCACTTACCTATGGTGCTGATAGAGTTAATTCAGAAAGATATTTCTACATATTAGAATCCAGCTACCAGCAAGTTCTTCATTGTGTTTATTTGGGTCTATCATAGTTCATTGTCCAGCATATTAGTACAGCTATTCCAAGGACCAACAGGGGCAATACCCCCAGAATCTTCACCAGAATTACAAAATTTCAGGCTTCACTTCTGATCTACTCAGTAAGATTTAAAGTGTAATGACTTAGAGTGTGACAAATAACTCACAGTACAGCAAATTGGCCACTTATTATCTAAGAGAGCTGGAGGTCAGAATTTTTTTGTAACATGACGGTGTAGTGCTCAAGGAATAAAAAAGGCTGTAAGAAACTTATTGGCAGAAATACATTATTATCTAAAAATAAATAGATGTGGAATTTTCTGAAAACAAATGGAGCCGATTTTTATCTTTATTTCTCTGTCAAAGTTCATGGTTACAATGGCTCAGGCATCAGAAACTGAGCCTGATACTAACCCTAGGGAATTCTTCAGTTTTCTTATTTTTAATTAATTATTTTTATTAATTACAGTTTATTCATTTTGTATCCCAGCTGTAGACTGTCCCCTTTTCCCCTCCCAATTCCTCCTTCTCTCCCTCATCTCCTCCCATGCTCCTCCCCCAGTCCACTGATAGGGAAGATCCTCCTCCTGTTTCATCTGATCCTAGCCTATCAGGTATCATCAGGACCTCCTGCATTGTCTTTCTCTGTGGCCTGATAAATTTGCCTCTCCCCTCAGGGGGAGGTTATCAAAGATCCAGCCACTGAGTTCATGTCACAGACAGCCCCTGTTCCTGTTACTAGATAACCCACTTTGACACTTAGCTGCCATGTACTACATCTGTGCCAGGGTTTCTAGGTATCTTTATGCATGGTCCTTGGTTGGAGTATCAGTTTCAGAAAAGACCCCTGTGCCCAGATTTTTTTTTCTGTTGCTTTCCTTGTGGAACTCCTGTCCTCTCTAGGTCTTTAATCTCCCCCTTCTTCCATAAGATTCCCTGCATTCTTTCCAAAGTTTGGCTATAAGTCTAAGCATCTTCTTTAACACCCTGGTAGGTAGAATCTTTCAGAGGCCCTCTGTGGTAGGCTCCTGTCCTGTTCCCTCTTTTCTCCCTCTTCTGATATCTACTCTGTTTACCTTCTGAATAAGGATTGATGATCTTACCCAGGGTCCTTCTTCTTGCTTAGCTTCTTTAGGTGTAAAGATTTTAGTATGTTTATCCTTCTTTATTAACTATAGTTTAAAGTCCATTCCAATAGTCTGGCCATGGTATGAAGATGGCGAAATAGAAGCTAAGAATCAGCAAAGATGCTCAAAGTAGGGAAGGGCTTTCCTAGGTCTATAATCCTTTCATTTAAAAAAGTTTTGAGAATCTAGTATGAAGTCTATTGAAATGGAATGAAGGGAATTGCTTTAGTGAAGTGAGGACTAGAGTCCAGATATTTCTATTAAATAGGCATGAAGACCGAAAATCAGTTTAATCAGATTCAGCAAATATGAGAGGAGGCATTTTCAATGATTTTGGGAAGACTTTGAGGTCAGCATATATTCTAGAAAAGAAAAGGTTTTCTTAAGTCTATATAAATTTCTGAAAAACCTTAAAAATTTATTACGTAGTCATCTATATATTATCTCTAAATTGATATTCTTTTTAATATGTCTCTTGAAGTCAATGCATTTTACTGAATGATATAGAGGTGGAATTCTAGTACCATTACAGTTGATGATAATTTTCTCTGGAAAGTAACTTCAAAATGAAATGAAAAGAAAATATTATTCCTAAATTTCAAAGTTTATATTTTATTCATTTTGTGTTATATGATAGATTAAAAGTGTTTGAGAATGTGTACATTCACAGCACACTTATGTGCATCTTAAACCAATAAAAGATTATTTTCCATCGATGATAGCAGAATGCTATAAATCACTATTTGCTTTTTCTTCACTCTGGAAAGTAATGTGATGGAGATTTGTATTAGGAAGTATTAAGTATCAAGAAACTTACCTGTATTAATATTTTCTGGCCTTAATATTTCACGTCATTTGTGATAAAAGAAACAGAGGGAGTCTTCAAAGCTCTTCTAGAACAAGTAAGATTTGAGAGTAGAAGTTTGTGTAGATGGAAAGGAAGCCCAAATAAAACAGTCTGAAGAAAATTTATACAGAGCATATTGATATTTTCTATCTATAATTGTAACCCATACATATTTACATATCTACATATGTATATAATGTATAATTGTAATCCAAACACATATATGTAGATATGTATTTATAGTTACATATATATTACATATACATATATATATATATACACAGAGAAAGATACAAGTGATCATAAGCATTTTTTATCTAATTTATAAGGAACATATTAATATCAAGGAAGCCATAGTAGAAATTTGGGGATAGGGGAGATACTCTATTATTTACTCCATCTTTTAAAGTAATTAAAAGTAATTTGGATGAGTAACTGCACATTTTCCATAAGCATGCAATATTCCCAGTAGCATAACAGGGAAATCAACACAGCTATAAATTCTTTAACCTAAAATCTCTCCTGTTTATAAATGTGCTGGGTAATGAAGAAGCAGAACATGTAAGAGTGGCCAAGCAATGACTACTCTGGTTTGAGGCCAACTCGTTGAGAAGGAGTCTATGCCTGGCACTACCTTGATGGCCAGGAACCAGAGGTAGGGCAGCTCAGAAACCGAGGATAGAACAGAACTGTACTGTCAAAAAAATGAAATTATTTTAATAATATTTTCCTATACTTAGAGTTTTGTGTCTAGACCAATTAATAACCAAAGAGGCATATTCCAGCAACTGATGGGAGTAGAATACAGAGAACTATAGGCAAACACTAGGCACTGTCAGGGGAATAACTCTGAAAAATAGAGGAAAAAAGTTGAGACCACCACAGGAACATGGCCTACCAAATCAACTATGCAGGGCTCATAGCTGCTCACAGAGAATGAATCAACTATCACAGACCCTGTATGGATCAGAGCTAGTCCTCAGTATATGCATTATTGTTGTGTAGCTTGATATTCTTGTAGGACTTCTAACAGTGGGAACAGGGAGTTATCCTTTTCTTTCTTTCTTTCTTTCTTTCTTTCTTTCTTTCTTTCTTTCTTTCTTTCTTTCTTTCTTTCTTTTTTTTTTGCCTGCACTTACAATCCTTTTCTTACTGGGTTGCCTTACCGAAACTAGATTTATACTTAGTTTTATTGTAATATGTTATGCCATATTTGGATGATATTCCTGAGAGACCTTCCTTTTTATGAGATATGAAGGATGAGCGAATATGAGGGAGAGCGAAGGTGTTGGGAGAGGGTTTGAGTGAAAAGAAGAAACAGAAATCCACAAGAGAAGAATTTTTAAAAAGAAATGGAAGAGGGACTGTCTCTGACATGAACTCAGTGGCTGTCTCTTTGACCTCCCTCCACCCCACCCCCCAAAAGGGAGGAGCAGCCTTGCTAGGCCACAGAGGAGGACATTGCAGCCAGTCCTGATGAGACCTGATAAGCTAGGGTCAGATGGAAGAGGAGGAGGACCTCTCTATCAGTGGAATTAGAGAGGGGAAGGGAGGAGATGACTGAGGGAAGGAGGGATTAGGAGGGATGGAGGGGAATACAGCTAGGATACAAAGTAAATAAACTGTAATTAATACAAAAAAATAAAAATTTAAAAAATAACCATAAAAAGTAATGGTGGTCAATTGATTACAATAATTTGCAATTTATAAAATATTGATATTCATTAAAATTATCCTATGTTGATCATATGGGACTTTGTTAGGTTTCCACATAGCAGCATTTCGTTCCCACTGTAAATATAATGAAAATAGAATTATATAAGCTATAAATGATACACTGAAAGGAACTTAAGGTGATCTACATAGAATTCAGGTGAAATTATTTCTGATGTCATTTAGTTCTTTTTCTCTGCCCTACGAAGAAGAAGGAGGAGGAGGAGAAAAAAAGTCAACATATGTGTAAATGATGCAGAATTATCAAAATTAGCAACCAATAGTAAAACTTTGTAGTTCTCTCAACACATTCTAGACATTACAAATATTCACTGGACAGAATAGAATGAGGGCTGGGGACATCGATCATTTACAAAGTGTTCGTCTCCCAGCAGATGCACTGGAGCTCAAACCCTAGAAACCACAAAAGGTTGCCAAGAATTTTTAACTCAATGGTGGTTTGTTTAGTCTAGGGAAATAGTCTGAAAATTCAATTAGCATCATTCTGTGAGCTCTGGGTTTAGTGAGAGACAAGACCTGAATAAATAT
This sequence comes from Pachyuromys duprasi, assembly GCA_028658305.1. Lineage (NCBI taxonomy): Eukaryota > Metazoa > Chordata > Mammalia > Rodentia > Muridae > Pachyuromys > Pachyuromys duprasi. The sequence goes on from CM053764.1 coordinate 78,874,989, forward strand.
GGTGGAAAGTGACTGGGGAAAGCACTTTATATTGGCTCCATACCTACACATGTGCATGTACTCATGTACTCGAACCTTTGCACCTATGTGCACTTCTGCATATATGAATATAATACACACAGAGAGATACACCACATACACATGTATTCATGCAGAAACAGATTGAGTTTGAAAAGGTGACCTTTCTTGAAATATTTAAATATAAAATTATTAAAATATGGATTTCAGTGGTTTTAGGGGAAAAAGCTTAGTAGGGACAAGGAATATAGACCTTTTTAGACTTAGATCTTTAAGGCAATTCCACTCTTTATATTCAGGATTCCATCAGTCCAGCCAACCAGCAGCCAGCAGGAGCAGAATGAATCAGCAGCAACATGCTTGAAGGGTTCTCTCTAGGAATGAATCAGTCCTTTCTCTATTTCTCTCTCTCAAGTCCTATTTATACCCTCTTAGAGTCCACAAAAGGATGTTTTTCAGCTGGCAAAAACCATGCCGCTTGCACAAGGCAGTTTCCAGCTGACAGCTGTCATGAGGCTGTTAACAGCTGTGGATAAACTAAAAGCATTCCTGTATCCCACGCTTGAGATTACTACAATAACATATTTACATAAAATAACTGAGTTTCTAAAGAAACAAAAACTTCCACTACTCCTGTGGAATGTTAAATTAATTTTGAGATAAGGTTCAATTTTATAGTTCATAAAGTATTCTCATTCAGAGGATCTCACATTAAAAATTTAACAACTTAATATACAAATAACTACTTATATTATAATTTTAATAAAACACATTTGTGTTCCTTTGTAACACCAACTCCTTCAAAGCTTTAACAGAAAATACATTTTATGTTGGATATGCATATTGAAATGTACAGATACTACCTGTTTGACTTTGAAAAGAGAAGTTTTACTTTTAGTAAAAGCACTAATAAACAAGTACCTGCTTCACCACTAAAAGGTATATTACTGACAGGAACGCCAAAAGGAGACCAACAGAGGCAAAAAAATACTGAGCGCTGGGTCCCAGAAGAAAATGATACCCCAACCAAGGACAATGAATGGAGAGGACCTAAAACACAGGCTCAAATGTAGCCCACAGAATCAGTCCCTAAATGGGGACCCTAGTAAGGGGAGCAGAGCTTTATTTGGCATGAGCTCAGTGACAGGTTCTCTGATCACCTCCCCCTAAGGGGTGCAGCCTTGCCAGGCCACAGAGGAAGACAATGCAACCAGTCCTGATGAAACCTGATAGGACAGGGTCAAATAGAAGGGGAGGAAGACCTCACCTATCAGTGGACTAGGGGAGGAGCACACAGCCTGGATACAAATTAAATAAATTGTAATAAATGATAATAAAAAATAAAATAAAATGTTGCACAGAAAGGTATATTACTGAATTTTATTAATGTTTAGTTTTCTTTCATGTGAGAAGGAAGAAAAACATCATTTGGGGGATGCATTTAGATGCAGGCAACACATTCCTCATGAATGTTTAATGGGATGATTTATGGGTGTGGAATGTCCTTCATGCCTTCTTAAGTCCATTACTATGCCTAGGGCACATAGTTATCGCTGACAATTAGAGAGAAAAGTACAAAGGTACAAAACAAACATTTTGTATTTCACCCATTTTTCCCTTTTAATAGATGGAAATTACTTGTTCTGAAGTATTGACCTTTAGCTTTCCTTAATAATCTTAGACCTAGAATGTCTGTAGAGGGTGAAGAGGTGAACAAGTGAGGTAAAGGATGAAAAATAGCTTGACATGCTTGAGTAAATTATATCCTGATAATACAGCCAGAAAAGTAAACACAGTAACTAAATATTATTATGAATTGTTCTGTAGCATGGGTAGCCCTGTCTACTGTGGTCACTGTATGATGAAAACGGAAACTTCAACACTGACGAGAACCTTTTAGGACAATGTGACCTTCTAAATATGCTTTTATCTTCTGAAAATTACTCTCACATACATGCCCACCATTGATATTTCTGACACATTTCTTTTTTCCTAAAGCTTTGCTTGTTTTCAGTTTAAAAGTCTTTACCATCTTTTATCAGTCACTAACCAATGGATGATTACCCAATGCCATTAACCAATGACAGCATTCTATGGTCTCTGGGGTTAGTGAGAGACCAGATCTCAATAAATTGGCTGGTGGAAAGCAACTGAGGAAAACATTTTCCATAGGATCCATATCCCCACAGGTGCACGCACTCATGTGTACTCCAACCTTTCCACATATATGCACTCCCATATTCTCATAAAAGCTGCAATTTTATAAGATAACAATATACTACGTTATAGTATTATATATTATTATTAAAACATTAGTGTATTGATAAAATTAACAACTTTATAAATGTAAATGTAATAAATTGTATTTTAGTGAAATATTATAAAGTTTAATGTTGATTTTATGATGATCTATGTTTTCATCCATCTAATCAGTAATTAGAAATTATTGGGCTGGAGAGATGGCTCAGCTGTTAAAGGCTAGGTACATAACCAAACTGTAAGAAATGATTGTAATACTTTATATGGGCATAAATTTAAATACAAACAGACAGATTTCCCTAAAACTCATTTATTCAGGGTTCTCCACAAAAAAGAATAAAATCTATATGATGTGTGTATGTATGCATGTATATGTACATATTTAAAATAATTTTATCATGATATTATGGACGTGTTATTCATGTGAAACCTGACTGAGAGTGCCAATGAACTGTGGAAACACTTCTTCAAATTCAATATTAGTTCCTGAAGATCCTGGAAGAGCTGAGAGAAATTTACCTGGTATTTCTCTTGCTGTAACTATGAGCAGAAATGAGAAAGGTAGATGTCAGTTAGCTTTACCTTCTAGTAATCATTTCAGTTTACTGCATGAACCCCACCTACATGATAGCTGATACCTGTGCTAGTCAAATGTTCCCTTTAAAAAATTGAACTTTAGAAGCAACCTAGCCAGCCCACAGAGGAAGAAGATCCTGGAAATCCTCATGGAACCTGATAGGTTAGGGTCAGACAGTAGGGAAGGAGGACCTCCCCTATCAGTGGAGTAGGGAAGAGGGATGAGGGAAGAAGAGGGAGAGAGGGTGGGGCAGGGAGGAGATGAGGCCAGTTCAAAATAAAAAAAAGGGGGGGGGAATCAGTCCATTACCACTACATACCATTACACAAAGCATAATATAGTAGTCATTTTGAATTAGATAATAAAGCAAATAAAGGAGAAACTAACAAATTCCACATCTTTTAAGGAAAAAGAAATTAAGTCTAAATGAGTATATCATGTCTACTGAGCCTCTGGTTACAGTAGCTCTTTAAGTGCTGGGTTGTATTTCAACTCATCCATTTAGCCTCTGGCACTAACTGACTGATTTTCTAATGGACTTGTCCAAAAATGTCTTAAAGTGACCTATCATCTATGATTAAATAAATGAACTAACTTGTATGGTATGAATGTGATCTTTAGCATCCTGTTCTGAGGATCTTCTCATGATGGTAGATGATCCTACCACCTGTGTTAGGTAGTCAGTGATGTTAACCCCTACTATGTAAAACAAAAAGCAAAAGGCAAAACACTCAATTTTTGCTAAAATAATCACAGTAAAGAAGTTTCTTTCAAAGCAAATATTCATGATTTGTCCATAACTTTATTATAGTAAATGATTGTTTTAATGTCTGTTGGTACACATGATTTTCTGAACATTTCATAAAGGTTAGGCTTAAGAAATTAACGGAAATAATATTTTGAATAATTAAAACACTAATATTGGAATCCAGAGTTTGAAGCTGACTCTTTTCATAAGTCATATAAAACCATTTGCAACTCTTACTTTCACACATACTGGAAGCCTTTTGTACAGTAATTGCATAACAAAATTTGAAAATTAGTATTCATATCACACAGAAACAGTATTGAATCTTAAATCACATTCTTTCTTCAGGTGACATCTTATAACATTGAATGATGGCATAATTTTCCTATCAGGGTTTCTTCAGTCTTAGGACTCTGACTTTTTTTTTTCTTGGCTTAAATGACACAATTACAGCAAGGACAAATTTAGTGATTTGCTCTTTTGGTAACATCTTCTCTAATAAGAACATCTGTTTTACAGTCACTTCCTGTTTATAGTGTAAGCTATTGTAGTGAAATTTCAAAATGTCAAACTCAATCAAAAATACTGATCTGTTTCAGTGTGCAAGTGAAATTGCAAATGTGTACGAGGACTCAATGTAATCTCTGGCAAGAAAGCTCTTCTGGGAGCAGGAAAGACTTGCTTTATATTTCCAGTTTCATGTGAATTATTGGCATTGTCTACAAAAGAATAAAAGGTTGTTTCAAGGACAAACAAGCTAATGAGTATAGACAGAAACCTGGGGATGGAATGAGAAGCTGATTGCTCTGACAAAGCATTAATATTTATTCTTGCTTTCTTAAAATCACTGCTCTTCTACTTTAAACTTGTATAGATTGCCATTGTCTCTAAGATATATATATATATATATATATATATATATATATATATATATATATATATATATATATATATATATCTCCCAAATATAACAAGACATGGGCACAATATAAGAGAACAGAAATCTTGCTGTTATAGTATATCATCAATTATAAGTGTTAGAGCCAATCTGGGGGTATCTGAGCAGCAGATGTGCTAAAAAATATAACAATAACTTGAAATGCAGCCAGGTGGTGGTAGTGCATGCTTTTAATCCCAACATTTGAGATAAAGAGGTGATGGATCTCCAAGTCCAAGGTCAGTCTGGACTACAGAACAAGTTCCATGAGAGCAAGAGCTATACAAAGAAACCCTGATATTGAAATCAGGGACAAGGCAAAGATGCCCACTCTCTTGGTATGTATTCAACATCATATTGGAAGCCCTAGCTAGAGCAAAAGGACAACTAAATGAGATCAAGGGGATACACCTTGGAAAGAAAGGGGTCAAATTATCACTGTTCGCAGATGATATGATCGTACACTTGAGTGACCCCCAAAATTCTACCAGAGAGCTCTTTCAGCTGATAAATGCCTTCAGCAATGTGGCTGTACACAAAATTAATTAAAGAAAAAAGAGTAACCTTATTATATACAAAAGACAGATGGACTGAGAAAGAATTTAGGGAAACAACACCCTTCATAAAACTCCAAAATAATATAAAGTATCTTGGTGTGACTCTAATCAAGCATGTGAAAGACCTGTATGCAAAAAAAAAAAAAAAATCAAGTCTCTGAAGAAAGAAATTGAAGAATGTATCAGAAGATGGAAAGATCTTCCATGCTCATGGATCAATAGGATTAACTTAGTGAAAATGGCCATCTTACCAAAAACAAACTACAGATTCAATGTAATTCCCATCAAAATACCAATACAATTCATTACAGAAATTGAAAGCGCACTTCTCAATTTCATATGGAAAAACAAAAATCCAGAAATGGTAAAAAAAATTCCTGTACAATAAAAGATTTTCTGGATGTATCTCCATCCCAGATCTCAAGCTGTAACAAAAACTGCATGGTACTGGCATAGAAACAGAATGGTGGATCGATAGATTCGAATAGAAGATAGAGAATTAAACCCACATACCTATGAATACTTGATTTTTGACAAAGAAGCCAAAATAATATAATGGGGAAAAAGCATATTCAACAAATAGTGCTGATCTAACTGGATGCCTACATATAGAAAAATGCAAATAGATCCATACTTATCACACAGTAGAAAATTAAAGTCTAAGTGGATCAAAGGACTCAACGTAAAATCAGACACACTAAACTTGTTAGAAGAAAAAGAGAAGAGTTTTGAATTCATTGGCACAGGAGACAATTTCCTAAACAGAACACCAAAAGCGTAGACTCTAATATCAACTATCAATAAATGGGACCTCATGAAACTGAAAAGCTTCTGTAGAGCAAAGGACACTGTCGTCAGAACAAAATGTCAGCCTACAGATTGAGAAAGGATCTTCACCAATCCTATATCTGACGGAGGGCTAATATCCAGTATATATAAAGAACTCAAGAAGTTAAACACCAAAAAAAAAAAAAATCAAGAAATCCAATTAAAAATAGGCTACAGAGCTAATCAGAGAATTTTGAATAGAGAAATATTGAATGGCAGAGAATCCTTAAAGCAATGTACAATGTCCATAGTCATTGGGGAAAAGCAAATCAAAATGACTCAGAGATTTCACCTTACAACCATCAGAATGGCTAAGATCAAAAATTCAAGTGAAAACACAAGCTGGAGAGAAAGGGAACCCAGCACAATTGCTGGTGGGAACGTAAATTTGTACAACCAATTTGGAAATCAATCTGGTGCTTTCCCAGAAAATTGGGAATAGTGCTAACTCAATATCCATATATACCGCTCCCAGGCATATTTCCAAAATATGCTTAACTAAGCAAAAAGGAAATTTGCTCAGCCAGGTTTGTAGCAGCTCTATTTATGATAGCCACAATCTGGACACAACCTAGATGTCCTTCAACGGAGGAATGGATACAAAAATACTGGTGCATTTACACAATAGAATACTACTCAACAATTAATCACAGGGAAATCATGAAATTGGCAGGCAAATGGTGGGAACTAGGAAAGAACAAACTGAGTAAGGTATCCCAGAAGCAGAAAGACACACATGGTATATACTCACTCATAAATAGATATTAGACATATCACATAGGATAAACATACTAAAATCTATGTCCTAAAGAAGCTAAACAAGAAGAAATACTCTAGGAAAGATATTAAGTCCTCATTCAGAAAGGCAAATGGGATAGACATTTAAATCAGGAGAAGACAGGAACAGAAGAGAAGCCTACCACAGAGGGCCTCTGAAAGAATCTACTAATCAAGGTATTGAATCAGATGCTGAGAAGCATAGCCAAACTTTGGGCAGAGTGCAGGGAATCTTATGAAAGAAAGGGGAACTAGAAAGACCTGAAGGGGGCAGGAACTCCAAAAGGAGAACAACAGTCCTGAGCCCTGTGGGCCCTGTAGAGACTGGTACCTCAACCAAGGCAACGAATGGAGAGGACCTAAAACCCCTGCGCATATGTAGACTATTGAATCAGTCTTCAAGTGGAGTCCCTAATAAGAGGCCCAAGGGCTTTCTCTGGTATGAAATCAGGGACAGTCTCTCTGACCACTTCCCGCTGGGGACTGAAGCTTTAACAGAGCACAGTGGAAGACAATGCAGCCAGTCCTGATGAGACTTGTTAGGCTAGGATCAAACGGAAGGGGAGGAAGACCTCATCTATCAGTGGACTAAGGGAGCAGCATAGGAGAAGAAGAGGGAGGGATTGTGGGTTTGGGCAGAGATGAGGGAGGGGAACACAGCTGCGATACAAATTAAAGAAACTGTAGTAAATAATAGTTAAAAATTTAAAATTATGAAATGCAAAAGAACACATTCTAGCAGCCAGATGCTTGCTTAGAGTTTGTAATATTTCTCTTAAACTTTCCAGTACTAGGCACCTAAATTTGTAGAAATCTGTGCACTTTCATCATTCTATTTGGCCATATTGAATAATTATAGAATATCATTAATCTTCTTAGTTGTACAGTTTAATCATCTGATGTAGTAATTTGATATCTTAATTCCAGATGACTGTGTCAGTTGGCCCAATGTGAACACAGTTTACTGCCAGATGTGTAGTCACAACTACAATGTGTGCCTTTTATTCAGAAGGGCATGTGTGTGTGCCTTGTTGGAATAACAGCTGGGAACTGTCATAGCATATAAAATTGGAATGAAATTCACTTCAAAGAGTTACTTAAAATTATTAGAAAAACTTCCATGTTGACAAGGGTTTTAAAAAGTCAGGATGTGGTATAGCAAAGTAAAGCAAAGGGAAATAAAGCAACAATAATCAGAAACAATGGAGAGAGCCTGGAATGGAAGGTTAAGAAATCATGTTTTTCTGGATCTTTCCATTAGCTTTCTTTCATTTCTATGCAATCGCAATGGAAGTTCATAAGAAGATATAAACACAAAATGACCAGAGTCACAAAGGACATTAAACTCAATATTACTTTGGCATTTGATAGTCAGGCATCATTTGGTTTTGGCAAGTCCCCAATTTATCAATAACGTCAAACATTGCAGAAAACATCCATCTGTTTTCATTCAAAATTCTTCTACATTTAACTCTTTACCAGACTTAACGAGCTAAAGATAACTTTCATTATCTTTTTCACAAGGCCTAAGCAAGAACTTCACTTGACCTCACAAAATGACAACCTCTCTCGCGTACCTTCCATTTGTGTTCCAGGTCACATGGTACATTAGAATGACTGAAGCTAATACTTTTATTCCTTACTTGTATGTAGCTTTGTAAATCAGGAGACATATTCTATTATTTCTATATTGCAGGTATTAAGAAATATAGGTTAGTCATAAAAGGTATGTGCAAAGGGGGAGAAGAATTGCTGGTTTAATTGAGGACAATGATGATTCAGTGTTGGCAGTCATTCTAAAAGACCAGGAGAATAGAAACAGAAAAAAAAGACTTACTCTAATTTTGGATAGCAAATGTAAAAGTGTAAAACAAACAGGAGGCTATTCAATTATGGAGCAAAATCTTCAAAAGAGAAAGATAAAGCCTGTGTCCTATCTATGCCTCAAGAAAAAGTTATGCTAATGAGCTCCTTGAAGACATACATATTCCTTTATAAAAGGAGGTATGTCACACTCTGTCACTGCACTTTGATGTGGCATTGTGGACTGTCCTACCTCTTATTCTCATGATAGTTCTGGAGAAGAGACATTGTTGATATCCTGAATTTCCCCTATTGAGGAATTAACACACTATAGTGTGCCTCATTGCGGAATGTACCCAGAAGTATGATTCATGAATTTTGCAGATTAGGTAATTTTGCAGATTAGACATGGACAGTGGGCACCAAGTTGGCTGGAGAGTAAGTAGGTGAGTGGTAAGTCTGTGAAAATGAATGGCATGAGGATCACTTGACTAATTTTTTAGTGCACACAAAGTATTTAGACATCTTACTTAACACTTAGATATGACAGCAGATATGGTCACAGGCTACAATTCTGCTAAGTCTGGTGATCCCTAGAAAAAGATGAGACAGGATACATTGTCCATTTTAATCCCTGTGATGATTGGAGAAACACCTGCTTACATGATCCTTATATACAACAACTTTCCCTCTTTATTATAAGCTTACTTCATCTCCGTATTTTTAATGTTTCTTCTCTCAGACGATACATCCTAAGCAGTTTCCTCTCCCTCCATTCCTACATTACCTGTTCCCACTTCTCCTCTCCACACTTCCACTCCTCTTCAGTTTCCCTTCAAGCAAACATAGCAGCATGCAAACTTACGATAAGACGAGAGACAAATGCTCACATCAGGCCTTTGTGAGGCGATCCAATAGGAAGGAAAGAGTACTACAGGCAATAGAAAGAGTCAAATATACCCTCTTCCCCACTATTAGGATTCCCATGAAAACATCAAGTTATTATCAGATATTTTTGCAAAGGACCTAGTACAGACCCATGTAAGCTCTTTTTTTGCTCTTTCAGTCTCTGTGAGTCCCTGTTAGCCTTGCTTAGTTGATTCTTTGGACCGTGTTTTCGTGTCTTCTATCCTTCTGTATCCTACAATTCTTCCAATTTTCATGGGTTTTTCCAAACTCCAAGGGGAGAGACCAGATAAAGATCTCAAATATGAATTTCTTTCACTCCCTAATGCTTGACTGTGGGTCTTTGCATCTGCTCCCATCAGCTGCTCTCTGATGAAAAATTGGCTAGCCAATCAATGATCTATGAGTATATCAGAATATCATTAGGAATCATTTTATTGAATTTTTTTCTCTCCTAGGTATTTAGGCTATCCAGTCCCTTGTTCAGGTAATCCAGGCAGTGTTGTCCATGAGTTCAGTCTCATGGCATGGGCCCCAAATTAGAAAATTATTCGGTTGGCTTTCCCTAATTTTCAAGTGCCTAAGTTAGCCCTTCACATCTTATGGGCAGGATAGATTGAAGGTTGAAGATGTTGTGACTTAGTTGGTGTCCTAGTCTAACCACTGGAAATTTCCTGGTTACTGAAGATAGCTGGTTTGGAGTCCATTACTCCATTCCTAGGAATCTTTGCTAGGGTCACCCTTGGAGAATCTCAGGAGTTTGTACTGCACCAAGTTTCCACATTGATCTCCCCACCCCCACACACATACACTGCAAAATCTACTTCTCTTCTCATGCTCTCTCATTCCATTTCTCACCCTAACCTGATCACTCCTGATTCCATCCCCACTCACCTGCACTCTACCTATGAAATCTATTCTGTTTCTAGGGAGAGCCGTGTGTCCCCCTTGAAACCTCCATGAAACTTTTCTGTTTAATGTGGTTCCATTTATTCATTGTCAATCTCAGTGTCTGCTCTACTGCTGTTTGAAAAAGCAGAACAAAACAAAAACCAACAAGAAAGATTTTGTTTTATTTGTTTCCTTGTCTCCCATGTCAATGTAATCAAAGCTATTCCTCCGTTTTCTCTTCTTTCATGTTCAGTATATCTGGTTTTATATTGAGGTATTTGATCCACTTGGACTTGAGTTTTATACAAGATGATAGATACAGATCTATTTGTACTCTTCCACACGCAGACATCCAGTTAGACCAGCTACCTTTGTTGAAGATGCTTTCTTTTTTACATTGTCCTTCTGACTTCTTTGTCAAAAATCATGTGTCCATGGGTGTGTGAATTTATATCTGGGTCTTCAATTCAAATTCACTGAGCAATATGTCTATTTTTATGCCAATAGCATGAGGGTTTTTTTTTTCTATAGCTCTCTTTTACTGCTTGAAATCAGGAATGGCTATACCTACATCAGCTCTTTGGTTATTCAGGATTTTCTTTCCTATCCTGCATTTTTGGTTGATCCACATGAAATTGGGTATTGATTCATATATTAAAAGAATCAAAAAGACACAGCGGAAAACCTTAGATTAGCAAGTATCAGCCACTCAATTTCCATGTTCTTTATTTTTCTTTGTTTTTCTTTTTCTTTTTTTTTCTTTTTTTGCCTGTACAATTTCCATGTTCTTATGAAAGACTTTCTTATACTCTGTTTCCACTTATGAAAAATATTTCATAAAATATGGTGTATAAGCACAAATTAAAAAATATCTATATCCTAGAATACTTTTAATAGAAAAATAAAGTTAATAGTAAAGCAATGAAAAAATTATCATTTGTTAGAACAATATCACATAATGAAATGGTCAAGTGTTAACAATCACATGAATTATAATTTGGTAGCAATATCCAAATCATTACTATTGTATCAAAACAGGGATAGTGGCATTATTGTAGGTGATATTTCTCCCCCAATAGGATACAATTGGACATGACAACTTAACTGGAGGAAAAGAGTCAAAAGAACATTTGCAAACATCAGAGACCCACTCATTCTCAAAGTCAGAAGTCCCATAGAATATTAATCTAATAGCTATAGTACACGTGTAGAAGGCCTGGTGTAGATCCATGTAAGCCCTGTGCTTGCTGCTTCAGTCTATGTGATCTCACATGTGCCTTGCTTAGTTGATTCAGGGGGCCATGTTCTTACCTCATCCATCTTCTGGCTCTTAGAATTTTTCTGCTTGATCTTCTGAGGGATTTTCTGGGAAATGAAGGGAAGGGTTTAATGGAAACCTCCAATTTAAATGCCCCCTCTCTCTGCACAATGTCTAGATGTGGGTCTCCACATGTGGGTCTCCACATCTGCTCCAATCTGCTGCTGGGGGAAGCCTCTTCGATGACGCTCAGATGAGGCACTGATTTAAGAGTATAGCAAAGTGTTACCAAGATATTTTTTTAATCTATAGTATTTGGTTTTGCATCAGGTCTCTGGACTGCCTACTGTCTGGTTTTTCATTACCCGTGCAGTGTTGGGTAGGGTTTCCTTCTTTTGGCGTGGGCCTTTGTTCAAATCAGACACTGTTTGGCTACTCCTGGAAGTTCTGCCCTAGCATACCTTGCAGGTTGGGCACATTGTAGGTGAAAGGTTTTGTGAAAGGGTTGGTGTCAATGTTTCTCTGTTGGTAAACTGAACAGTACCTTCCTATGACATAAAGAAAAAAAATAAGGTGTGAAGGCTCCATGTGGATATCAACTCAACTTCTCTACTCTCAATAACTCCTGTTCACGTTGTCCCCAGCAATGAGGTCTTGCTGTCAATTTGTGGAGAGCAACCCTTTGTGTTAGATTGGCCAGGGTTGTTTAGGTTTTTTCATGGGGCTCCCTTTGCCAACCACTCAATTGAATGTAATCCAGGGTGTCCACCTGAAGCCTCAGTAGCCCACTGAGGCTTTACAACCCCCGTTATTAGGAGACCTCATTACCATCACCTTCAGAGATTACAGGAAGTTTCCACTGCACCAGGTTTTCATACAAACACCAAATAGCACCCCTCCTATTTCTGGTTGTTTCTTTCTGCACTCTGTGTCTCCATCCTAACGTCTATACACCAGATTTCTCCGACTCCCATCTGCACTTACCAAAATCCATCCATCTATTCTATTTCCCTTTTCCAAGGAGATCCATCCCCTTAGACTCATCCTCTTTACTTCTCTAGGTCTACAGGTTGTAGTATTTTTATTTTTACTTAGTAACTAATATACAAATATTAATACATGCCATATTTGTCTTTCTGTGTCTGAGTTATCTCAGTCAGGATGATTCTTTTCTAGTTTCACCCACTTACCTGCAAATTACACGATGTCATTTTTTTAAATAGCTCTGTACTACTCCATTGTATAGATGCATACATTCTTTCACCCATTCTTCTATTGAGGAAAATCTAAGTTGTTTCCAATTTCTGGCTATTATGAATAAAGCCTCAATGAACATATTTGAGCAAGTGTCTTTATAAGAGGATATAGAGTCCTTTGGGTATATAATGTGGATCTTGTGGGAGATTAATTCCCAATTTTCTGAGAAACTGCTATATTAATTTCCATTGGGGCTGTGTGAGCTGTATCAATCCCACCAGTGGTAGAGGAAAGGTCCCCTGGCTCCATGAACTATCATTTGTGTTATTGATGTTAGCCATTCTGACATGATAGTTAAGGATGTTGAACATTTCCTTCATCTCTTTATTGGGAATTCTCTTTAAATTTTGCACCCAAGTTTTTAATTAAATGACTTTGGTTTTTGATAACTAGTTTCTTGAGACCTGTATTGAATGTGGGGCTGGTAAAAAATACTTTTCGTTCTAGACATTGTCACTTTGTCCAGTTGGTAGTGTCTTTTGACTTATAGAAACTTTTCAGTTTTGTAAGGTCCTATTTATTATTTTTTAAAGTTAGTACCTATGCTATCTATGTTCTGTTCAGAAAGTCATCTTCTGTGCCTATATGTTCAAGGATGTCGCCTACTATATCAACAGGGCTCATAGGTCTAATTAAGTTGTTTATCTGTTTTTAATTTAACTTTGATAGTTTCTGTTGAGAAAACTATCCATTTCTGTTAGCTTTGCCAATTTTGTGGAATGTGGTTTATAAAGGTATGACCTAATAATTCTTCAGATGTCCTTGGTGTTACTGTTATGTCTGCCTTTTCATTTCTGATTTTGCTAATTTGAATACTATTTTTCTGTCTTTTGGTTAGTTTGGATAAGGGTTTGTCTTTTGTTTGTTTGTTTGTTTTTCATAAAGAACAAACTCTTTGTTTCATAGATCTTTTGTATTGTTCTCTTTGTTTCTATTTCATTGATTTCAACCCTCAGTTTGATTATTTCCTGTACTCTAATCCTCTTTGGTGTGCTTGCTTCTTTTTTATTTTAAGGCTTTCAGGTGTACTGTTAAGATGCTAGTATGAGATCTCTCTAATAATTTTATGTAGTCACTCAGTGTTATAAACTTTCTTCTTAGCACTGCCTCCATTGTGTCCCATAAGTTTGGATATTCTCTGCTCTAATTTTCATTGAATATAGGAAGTCTTTAATTTCCTTCCTTCTTTGTCTATGACATTGTAAGCTTTATGTTGTTTCTGTTGTTGTTGTTATACAACCATAATCTGCATCTGATAGGATGCAGGTAGTTATTTCAATTTTATTCTCTGCGTTGAGATTTGCGTTGTGTCTGACTATATGGTCCCTTCCTGGGTGAGGAAGTCAAAGTGACCGCCATTGAGTATATGTTAGGAATAGTCCCTATTTCCCTTACTAGGGTACTCACTTGAATACTGAGCTACCATGGGCTACAGGCTATTCCTCTATTCAGTATATTTTTGTTTAGTCATTTTTTTTCTGGATTACCCGTCTGTTGGTGAGAATGGTATATGGAAGTCTCCCACTATCAGTGTGTAAATGTCAATTTGTGATTCAAGCTGTAGTAGTTTTTTTTTTATTAAAAAAAAAAAACATTGGGTGCCCTTTTTTGGGGGGCAAAGATGTTAAGAACTGAAATTTCTTCTTGACATGTTTTTCTTTTGATGAATATGTAGTGTCTGACCACATCTCTTTGGATCACTTTGGTTTGAATTCTATCCTGTTAGAAATTAAAATGGCTATGCCAGCTTCAGGTCCATTGGCTTAGAATACTTTATTCCAACCCTTATCCTTGATAGCCTTAATGTTGAAATGCGTTTTTTCTAATGCAGCAGAAACATGATTTCTGGTTTGTATTTATTCTGTTAGTTTGTATCTTTTTTATTTTTTATTATTAATTACATTTTATGAACTCTATATCCCAGGGGAATCCCACTCATTCATCCCTCCCAATCCCACTCTCCTTCCCTCGTCTACTCCCTGCCCTTGCCAAGTCCTCTGAAAGGGAAGGACCTCCTCCCCTTTCATCTGGCCCTGGTTTATCAGGTCTCTTCTGGACTGGCTGCAAATTACTCTGTGGCCTAGGAGGGCTGCTCCTCCCTTGCTGGGTGGGGAGGTCAAAGAGTCCACCATTGAGTTCATGTTGGGAATAGTCCCTACTTCCCTTACTAGGGTACCCACTTGAGTACTGAGCTACCATGGGCTACAGACAAGTACAGGTTCTAGGCTATATCCACCCACGGTCCTTGGTTGGAGAAACAGTCTTGTATAGGACCCCTGTGCCCACATATATTTGGTCCTTGTGGAACTCCTATGCTCTCCAGATCATATTAAATCCCCCTTTTTTCATATGATTCCCTGCCATCTGCCAAAGGTTTAAGTCTGTATCTTTTTATTAGGGAATCGAGACCACTGACATTGACAGAGATGAATGAATAATGATTATTGATTCCTGTCATTTTGTTGTCGTTGTTAGTGGTGGTGGTAGTGTGTGTGGGGGATTGGGGTGTGGGTGTATGTGTATGAGTGTTGTTACCTACCCCCTTTTTTGTTTTTTCTGGTATGAGATTATCTCCTGTGTTTTAATAAGTATCGTTAACTTCCTTAGATTGGAGTTTTCCTTCTGTATGTCTGATATATTTTCTCCACCTATGGTTGTTATAAATGTTTTCTGGGCCTTTGAACTGGCATTCTTCTCCTTTCTCTGTTATTCTTATATCTGGTATTTTCTTAGTGTCCCATAATGTAGAATTTTTTTTCAGGAACATTTTGATTTAAGTTTCTTTCCCTGATGAAGTGGGGAAGAGACTAGGAGAACTGGATCTCAGGAGCTGTCTTGAATTGTAGGACTGCCTTTATCCCATTTGTTTGGATTAACTCTTGGGTTAGGGGTGAGGTATCTTCAGGAGCTGGTGTCTGAAGCAAAGCAACAAGTTGAAAATGGAAGGTCAGAAGGGCAAGTTCTATGAGACCCACAGCAGATGGTAACAGGGAGGCAGGAAAGGCACCTTTTTCTACTGTAGAACTTGGCCTGAGACGAAGAAATTGGGTCTGGAGGAGCAGAAAGAGAGGAGAAAAGCCTACCTGTGAGTTATCTGGCACAGGTGGCCTACAGCTCAGAGAGGAGGTCTATTGAAGATGGAGTCTCAGGTACAGGAAGTGATCAGGGGAGAGAGGTTGCTAGGAAATGGTCTTTGGAATCCACAGAAGATGTGGGCAAGAGGGATGAGAGGCTACAACTGATGAGCTATTGCAGCATTAGAGATGAGGTCAATGCTTGGGTATGGGAGAATGTAGAGAGAGTAGAAAGGACTGCAGGTAGCCCAACATGTTTATTGGCAGGGTGACTTGTGTGTTTCTCATTTTTTTAAAGATTTTTAAAAATTTGTTCTAGTATATTCTGATTTGTTTTAGAAAACTTTATTTTGTGCATTTATCTACTCACCATTTTCATGAACTCACTGAGCATCTTTATGATGCTTAGTTTTGAACAGTTATAAAATTACTTATGTACCAGTGTCTTATAGTCTAGTTTGATGATTTATTATGGCCCAGAGTAAGGCCAGTTGTCCTTCTTCCTTCAAGTTACTTTTCATGTGTTTTGTTACATTGTGTGACATCAGTGCAGAACATACACAGAGAGACAGAGACAAAGATGAGACAGAGACAAGGAAACTGATAGAAAGATGGGGCAAAGAGACAGAGAGGCAAAGAGAAGGGGTTACTGCCTCTTCAATATTTTCAAAACCAATTGATAGTGAAAAAGACCCCCTCCCCAAATATCCTTGTAATTTGTTCATAAATTTCTGCCAGGGCACAAAGGCACAAGATGAACTCAGTACTCAGTTGAATAGATAAGCTGGGCTCTCTGGATGGGGGGCTCCCCCATTCTGAGAAATAAAGGAGGTGGGATCGTGAGGAAAGGCAAATACAAAAGGGAAGTTAGGACTGGGCAGAGAGGAGGCAGCAGCCTCTGACTGAGATGTAAATTGAATTAATCAATAAAAATGAAAGAAAATAAGATCAACCTGAATGAGGCATGCCAGAAGCAGAAAAACACATAGGGTATATACTCTTTCTTAAGTGGATATTAGACATATAATATAGGATAAACCTAATAAAATCCGTACACCTAAAGAAACTAATCAGGAAGAGGACTCTGGCTAAGGTGTTCAATCCCTATTCCAAAAGATAAAGAGGATGGACATCCAAATAAGGAGAAAACAGTGAACATGACAGGAGCCTATCACCAAGGGCATTTGAAAGACTCTACACAGAAAGGTATCAAAGCAGATGCTGAGACTTATGGCCAACCTTTGAGCAGAGTGCAGGGAATCTTATGAAAGAAGTGGGAAATAGTAAGACATGGAGAGGGCAGGAGCTCCACAAGGAGAGCAGCAGAACCAAAAAATCTAGGCACAGGGGTCTTTTCTGAGACTGATACTCCAAACAAGGACCATGCATGGAGATAGCCTAGGACCCCTGCACAGATGTAGCCCATGGCAGTTCAGTGTCCAAGTGGGTTCCATAGTAATGGGAACAGAGACTGTCTCTGACCTGAACTGATTGGCCTGCTCTTTGATCACCAACCCCTGAGGGGGGAGCAGCCTTACCAGGCAACAGAGGAAGAAAATATTGTAACTTTTGATGAGAGCTGATAGACTAGGATTAGAAGGAAAGAGAGGAAGACTTCCCCTATCAGTGGACTTGGGGAGGGGCATGCATGGAGAAGAGAGGGAGGATAGGATTGGGAGAGGAGGAAGGAGGAGGCTCTGGGCTATGGGGTGATACAAAGTAAATAAAGTGTAATTAATAAAAATATTAAAAATTCTTTAATTCAAGAATTATTTCTCAAGGATTGTTTACATTATAGGTATTTCTCTAAAAAGTTTTGATATGAAAGATATGCGACAAAAGGTGTGGGTAGAAATGCTGTAAGGTTTTATTCCTTTTCTCTGGGACACATCAGCATAAATTGTAATAATCCTGTGTTTGTTTGTTTGTGTGTGTGTGCACATGTGTTCCTCTGTGTGTACACTCACATATGTATCTTATGTGTGTATTTGCATATATGATTGTAATAATCATGTATTTAGAGGCATGGGGTGGATATTAGGTGTCTCTTCTATAGGACTTCACCTTATTTTTTGCAAGATATGGTCTCACATTGAATTTCGAACTCATTGCTATTCCAGAATGTCTAGACAGTGAGTCCTAAGGACTCTACTGTTTCTTCCACTTTCCTGGGACTAAACAACCTTGTTTTTCACATGTTCTATTTATCCAAATATGAGTCCTTTAACTTCAGCCATCTCCCAAGCCATGAAATTTGTATTTATACATTGAGATAGATGTCCCTATGTCTATAATGGGACAAAATCAGAGTAGCTTCCTGGCTTCTAGGATTAAAGTTCTTCCTGTAATACTGAATATTAAATGGTAATATTGTCACTGTTATGACCTTTCTGTTTTACAACCCACACAATTCTGAGATTTTTCTCCTCTAAGCAACTCCTATCACTGTCAAAGCATCTTTGATCTCTTCTACAAGTATTCAATTCCCACTCTGTTAAATTTAGATAACCAGGAGCTATCCAACCCATTCTCACCCTCAGTGGTTTTTGTCTTGCTCTGAATGTCTTGCTGATTTTTAAATAAACTCTTTGGATCCTAGGTTCTTTGTGGTACACTGACTCAGGAATTGAAAAGTGAAGCATTTTTAGCTTCATCAATTCCTCTCAAATTTTATACTGAAAATCAATGCAAAAAAAAAGTGTTTTTAATAGATGTGAAAGCCCGTGGTGATTTTGAGACCTTTAGTTTTCACAAGACTTTCAAATTTCTCTTTCTCTTACTCTGTTGCATCTATGTACCTGTTCAAACGCTGGCTAGCTGCAAAACTCCTACTGTGGTGCTTTGCTGTGTCTATTAAAATACTGGTTTGTCTAAGCTGTGGTCTGGATCATAAATTCCTATCAAATGCTGTGTTGAAGTATTGTTCTCTACTAGTGATGGTGCTATCGGATTCAGAACAGACCTCTGGATTTGGACCCTGGAAAGGTGCCTTGAGAGCCCAATCTTGATGTTGCAATCTCTCTCTCCCATCTCCTCAGGCCTAAATGAGTGGAAGGAATTAGTTTATTTTATCTCATGCTTTCTCAGGGTTATTACTCTTGGCCAACAACTCCCAAACAAGGAGTTATACTGATCTTGTGTTGAAGACTTTGATTTCATAAATGAAATATGCCTTCCCTTTAAGCTATTGCATAAATTAAAAAAATGGAAAACACAGAAGCATGCCTTGTTAGCCTGAAGAAAGAAGATATCTGAGGTACATCTGTTACTATCCATCGTTTTTGTTCCTTCAAAGTAAGAAGACTGAATTGTCTTTAATTATCTGCAATTGTCTTTAGTTTAGTCATAAGTATATTTTAAAATATATTCTTTACTTTTATGTATCTAAATAAACACTATATGTTTTCAAACTGGTGAAAATGCATATTGATAAAGTATAAATATTTTATTTTGCATTTAAATTTTGTGAAATAATCTATCTATATATATAATATTTTACAATATTATAATTTCTATTATTAAAAACCATCAACAAAAGAATAAAAGACATTTGCAACTTCTAAAGCATTTTATCTATACTTAAGTAAGCCAGGATCTGCTGTGCCTGGATGTATATTTTTTTTCTTTATAATTCTAGGATAGTAAGCTATTTCATTCACACTTATCAAACCTCTGTGCAGGTGACTACCTCAGTAGAACTTACAAGTCATTTTGAGAACTTTCTATAGCTTAGTAATTAGTAAAATGCATTCATTTAAATATTTTCATTTACATTTTTACACGTCTACAATATCAAAGGCAACTGAGAATCAATCAAGAGTTGGCACTTTTAATTTGTCAGTGAAACATCCACGTAAGTAAAAAAGCAAAGGAGCTTCTTCAGCTGTGTATTCAATATTCATACATAGGTGATATGCCTTGGAAAATCAGCTATAACTTATGTTTGTATATACACATCTTAATTAAAATTCAGTTATAAAAAAATAAAAACAGAACAACTACGAACAACATGTGATTCTAATTTATTTTTATTTTTTCAGTTTGTGTATGTGTGTAAATCTGTGTATAGTTATCTACACAAGACTGCAGGAATCATGGAGGTTATAAGTGTCACATCTCAAGAAGCCAAAGTTACAGAGTCGTGAGTTGCTCTTCTGGGTGTTGGGAACTAAACTATGTCCTTCTGTGAGGGAAGTACTTGCTGACCCATCTCTCTATCCACAAAAGTAATAACTCTTAACTGTATAAGAATTTGCCTTTCTGAATAAAAGGCGAATGGGAAGAAGGTGAAAACAAGGAACATGACAGAAACCTATCACAGAGGGAATCTGAATGACTCTGCCCAGAAGGGTATCAAAGCAGATGCTGAGACTCATAGCCAAACTTTGAGCAGAGTGCAGGGAATCTTATGAAAGAAAGGGGAGATGGAAAGACTAGGAGTGGACAGGAGCTTCACAAGGAGAGCAACAGAGCTAAAAAATCTGGGCACAGGGGTCTTTTCTGAGACTGATACGCCAACCAAGGACCATGCATGGAGATAACCTAGAACCCCTGCAGAGATGTAGCCCATGGCAGCTCAGTCTCCAAGTGGGTATCCTAGTAAGGGGAACAGGGACTGTCTCTGACATGAACTCAGTGGCTGGCTCTTTGATCACCTGGAAGTAGCCTTGCCAGGCCACAGGGGAAGAGAATGCAACCAGTCATGATGAAATCTGATAGGCTATGGTAAGATGGGAAGAGAGGAGGACCTCCAGTTTGTGAACTGGTGAAGGGGCCTGGGAGGAGAACTGTAAGCGAGGGTGGGATTGGGAGAGGATGAGGGAGGGGGCTATATCTAGGATACAAAGTGAGTAAATTGTAATTAATAAAAATGAAAAATAATTTGATATACATCCGAATTACTGCAGAAAACAATGTTAGAAATTGCAGATTTGCTATTTTACAATGTTCTTTGAGTTTATAAATGATCAGGATTTATATATGATTTACCAAAAATTGCATTGTTTAGCTATAAACAGAGTTTCCATTTTATTTAAGCTAGATGACAGTCGAAATACAGAAATGAATTTTGTAAGTCAAAGCACAATAAAAATTATTTCATTATATCTCTTATCATACTGTATATGATTCTAATTGAAGCTAGAATTATAATTTAAAACAATGTAAAAATACTGCTTTTTAGAGTGTCTAATAGCTTTGGTTAGACGTGCACAGGTAGCTGTTTTATAGTACTGTGCCATCAGAGATGTGAAAAGAAAAACAAGATTTAGAGTATAAACAAGACAAAATCTTGTACCTACATTATTTCATGTACACTTATAGAATCTCAAATATAGTAAAAAACTCAATCTGGCAGTGATTGATTGTATCCCAGCTTTATAAAAATTTAAAATGCACCCTATAAAGTTTTCTTACTTCATTGTATGTAGTTTGCCATCTGTAAAATGTCTTAAAGGAGCAAGAATATGGATTATGTTCAAAATGTAAGGGTTTTCTATTTACAAAACAAATTGGAAGATTGCAATTGGCATCTACTGAGAATATCAAATAAATATGCTTTAAAAATTTTTATTTATCCTCTGTTAATAAACTAAACCAGAACAGAAGTAAACACATCAAAGCTGAACTTAAACAGAAATATCAAATCTGGAAACTCAGTAGTTTGCTTTTCAAATGAACTTAAATATTCATTTTAATAAATTTTACCCTTAAATTTATTAAATAAAAATACTTCTCTATGTATATTTTTAAATAAAAAGACTTGTTCTGTGTATATATTGTCTGTCAAGAAAAGTTCTTCATTAATGCATGAAATTGTTGCTTTTTATTTTGTCAAGATTTCTGTATTTTCAATAGCATAATTGGATCAGAAAACTAAATGCTTGCAAAACAACAGAGGTTTGAATACATTGTGCAAATGTTGTGACTTTTGTTAACAGTGAAAACCTCAAAAACACCAATTAAACTTTCACTATTTCTTCATTTTTCTGTGCATTCATTGTTCAGTAACATTCATTGTTAATTATTTGCATTTTAATCCATTCTATAATTAATTTAAAACTATATTGACATGAAGAATAAAATTTTTTAAATGAACATTTTTATTATCCAAATAACTTGACTACATGTATGTGGTTATAAGGAAAAGCAAAAGTTAGCCATACTTTAAATTTACTTTTATCATTATTGTCTGGATGCCTGATTCAGTTGTAATGACTGAACTGTTTTACAAAGGTGAATCAATATATAGGCATACATTCATATACACATGCACCGTATACAACACATTTATTGTATGTAAGCTATAAACTCTACTGAATAGACTATCTTGTAAAGTTGGAGGGAGGCCTGAAATGAGGTGGTTGAGGGCATAGGTTTTGAGTTGTACATCCACGTGTCAGCAACGATGCAAAAAGAAGAGACAAATGCATTGATTACAAGGATCTCTTTTTTTCCACAAGGATTGTTGTTATTGTTTTTCAAATTTCTCACAGACAGAGGACTTAATAGATATTTTATTTTAATACTTGTAAGACAAAGACATATTCTCATGGTATTTTAGACAGAGGTAAATTTAGATTTTAATTATTAATTTAAATCATTTCTAAAGATTATTTGGCATAGCAATGTCATAGAACAGTAAAAGGTATAACATATTTCTTAGTGATCACATACAATTTTATTATATCATTATCAGTAAGAAAATTTAGGTGGCTATTATTTACTTTGCTCTTTTTGCATAAAATACAATGGCAAAATTAATTTATGAAGGATATAGATTTTTTAGGATCACAGTATAAAGTTTAGCAAACTTCAGAGCAGTAGGATATAGAAATGTTAGTTATTATTTTTCACAATTTATTCACTTTGTGTCCCGGTTTTAGCACCCTCACTCTTCTCCTCCCTGTCCCACCATCCCTTCCACTTCCTCCCCTATCCCTCTCTACTGGTCCACTGATAGGAGGGGCCCTCCTACCCTACTATCTGACACCAGCCCATCAGGTCCCTCCAGGACTGTCTGGATTCTCTTCATCTGTGGGCTGGCTAGGTCTCCAACCAGAGAAAAGTGATCAAGGAACAACAACCAAGTTCTTCTCTCTTTACTATAGGACCCACATGGATACTGAGCTGTCTATGGGCTACAGAAGAGCAGGGGATCTAGGTCTTCTCTAAGCATGGTCTTGGTTGATGCATAGGTCTCTGCAGTGCCCCCATGGGCCCAACTCTTTTTGAGATTGTTGGTCCCCTTGTGTGGCTCCTGTCCTCTCCAAGTCCTTCTGTTTCCTCCTTCTTTTATAAGACTCCTTGTGCTCTGTCCAAAATTTGTCTGTAAGTCTCTGCTTCTGCTTTGATATTCTGCTAGTTGAAGTGTTTTTGAGAGCCTCTGTAGTAGGCTCCCATTCTGTTCCCTCTCTTCTACAGCTTCAGGTGTCTATCCTGTTTGTCCTTCTGAATGAGGATTAATCCTGTTCCCTAGGGCCATCCTTGTTGTTCAGCTTCTTTATGACTATAGATTTTAGTATGTTTATCCTATATTTTAAGATCTATTTATAAGTGAGTATTTACCATGTGTGTCTTTCTGTGTCTGTGTTAGCTAACTCAGGATGACACTTACTTTAGTTTCATACATTTGCCTGCAGATTTCATAATTTTCTTGTTGTTGATAGCTGAATAGATCCTAGGAAATTTATCATGGTGCATTCCCAGTCAAGAAGCAGTTATCTAGGAATGCTTGTGATAAACTAGTTTTCCCTTTTCATGCAGGGCCCAGAGTCAAGCCAAGAGAATGCTACAATTGACATTCAGGATGTGTCTTCCCTCCTTGATTTAACTAATTTACACAAAGCCTTGTGGGTGCCCTGAGTCTTGTGTCCTTTTGTTATTTTTTATTTTGTTATTTGTCCTTTTTGTTATTTTAGACCTTGTTTTGACTACAATTAACATTATTCATCAAAATGATAACGTAGACAACAGAGAAGCAGACATAGTACAGTAGTGGAAAGGAGGGATTAAATCTGCTATCAGGCTGGGCATGTTGGCACACACCTTTACTTTCAGAAGTCTGGGAGGGAGAGGCAGGTGGATCTCTGAGAGTCCAAGGACAGCCTAGTTCACAAAGAAAATCCAGGACAGCAAAGGCCACACAGACAAACCCTATCTCAAAAAAATAATAATACACAAAACAAAACAAAAACTCAATACAAAATGGAATCTGCTATGTGGTGAAATAAAGCACGTTTTCAAAATACATAGCTATATTTTGAGGATGACATAAGGCTACATTTTGTAGTAGTATATACAGAAAGATGCAGTGTGTGAGATTACTAATATTATCGCAAAAAAAGGACAATCATGACTCTTGATGTCTATTCTAGACATTCTTACTCTCTCAAATTCACAAAGGGCTACACAAGAGCACACATATAGAAAGGGTTGCTAAAGAAGACATTGGCAGGGTCATGAAAGATCTTATAATGTGTTCAATGTGAAATGTGTAAACTATTAATGAGTAAATTACATAGCTAAATCTGTGGAAGGCTTTGTGTCTTTACTGATAACATTAACAAATCATAAAAAAAAGACTCAGGAGTAAGTATAGAGGGAACAGAAAGGACTTTGCAGTTCTGGGTCAAACATTTTAATAGAAGCAGTGCCACCGAGATTAGAACTGAAGGATAAATTTACAGTTCATTTAGAAATTAAAACTAAACACACTTTATTATCTATCAGGTACAATTTTGTAAGTTTCTCTTTGGAAATATACACCTGATACAAACATGTATGTAAATGTCTTTTGTCATGGTAGAGGGAACATACCATATTATGGAAAGGAAATAATTCATGGAAAAAGAAAATAAGACAGATGAAGCTGTAACAACGCTATAATGGCTATAACAGCCAGTTGAGCTGATCTTCTTTGTGGCCAATAACAAATTGTGTGGTCCTTTAGCACCACCCACATCATGTTTATCTTTAACATGCCTCCAGTGGAAGGTGAAGAAAGAGGTCACTATGCATCTGTTTTGCCACATTTCCCATTGGCATGTTTAACCCAGGGTTAGCTCAGCCTATGCTCAGCTTATGAATGATAACAAGGTGCATTTCAATGGCATCCACACTGGCTGAGATAACTGTAAATATGACCTACAATATTCTATAGTATGGAAGCACCAGCACATAGTCTCAGGAGCGTTAAAATCTTCATATCGTCTAAAATAAGAGAAAAGTAGGTGAGATCAAGAGGCAGTAAAAGGAGTAAAAATAAGTAAAGAAAAAGGTACACTCAGGATGAATTCAGAATCTGGAAATGTCAAGAAAAGTTCAGCTGTCATAGCAAGCAGAAGTGTTCTACATGTTTAATTTGAATATGCCTCCAAATCATTACTTAAGGTGTTGTGTGCTTGAGTCACAGGCACAAAGACTTCAGCCCTGGCAGCACACTTGAAGTTTCAAAGAAGACAATGCACAGGTGCCTTTTCTTACTTTCCAAACTCGCTGAGCTAATTTTCTCCTTTACTAAAGTTAGATGTTTAGGCTTCTAAACAGTCCTTCTAAGGAAAAGGGGACAGAAGACTTTCAAATCATAAAACATGTCCAGAGAGACCTATTTTCAGACATGATTTGGGATTCTTTTCACCAAAGGAAGAAATCTTCATAGCAGAATTCTAAGCTTAAAAGTTATTTTGCTTTCAGATTCATCTCTGAATGTTTCTATGCTAAAAGAAACTTACAAAACAAGAATAAAGCTTTTAAACTTCACACATAGCCACAGGGATACCTTCCTCATGCATAGCCATGGGGATATCCAGGGCTTTCATGCTTAGGTTTAAAAAAAAAAAGCAGCAAATTTCTCTCCCCTACACCATCTGGAGGACATTTCATAGACACTCACATTCATGTGCACATACCCACTCACACACACACCTGGATGGCAGACTCTAAAACAGTGTGTATTAACAATTTAGAGACTTATGCTTTATTAATAGTTTAATTCAAACCATAGGTATAAAAGGTACCCCAAAACATTAACAGTTTTGTAGTATGATTTTAAAATTGTGGTATTTATACATTTGTCTTCAGGTCTTGTTGATGTTGTATTTGGATTGGTTTGGTATAGGGTCTCACTAAGTAATTCAGGCATAGCTTAAAGTTATGTCAGCTTTCTGAATGCTGTAATTACAATTGTGATGAGTTACTCCCTGATCACTTAACGTACTCTTGAAATGAGGAGTCTCAGAAAAAAAGTAAAACCTATTTAAACTCTCCCAATCAATTCCCCAATTGTCTAGGACCCCAAACTTTTAGACAGTTCAGTAACACAATGAGCTCACACAGCTACTTAAGATAGCTTTTCATTCTTGCATATTAAAATGTATTCACCTGCTACATTTTAACTGTCTAGGGAAAAAGAGTTAGGAAAGAACTCTTTGATCCATTGAACATTTACATTATCAAAGGCAGTGGTTCTTTAAGCATGTTAATTCAGTGAAAGAAAATATTTTGAGCAGTGACATAAAGAAAAAGACAAAAAAAAAGATAAATTTTGGAGATTGATTAAATCATGCGACAATCTTTAAAGGTCTTCTGGAGTCCCTGAGAAAATGTGAAGTGTTCTAACAAAGCAATCAGAATGCTTCTAAGTAAGCTTCACTTGTAGAAACAAAAATATTGATGAATTACAGACAAGGTCTGAGGTCGAGTGTCTCAGTAGAGTATCTTGATAAACACTTGAAATACAGTGAGCCCATAGAGAATCTTTCAAACAAAATGTATGAGGAGGCAATAAGAATAAGCAAAGACCTTTGGAACTGAAAATAAAAATACTCAAAATTATCTTTCTCATCTTGAACATGCAACAACTGGTTTTAAAAATAATTGCCACTATCATTATTATTAGGTTACATATATATTCAGGCATTCTTATTGATCATGTGCTGTGGCCTTACAGTGTTTGAATATCGAAGATAATTCTTAAGTACAGCTATTATTTTGGAAATATGACTTATGTGTAGTTCAAAATAATTGTTACCAGACTCTTAGGTGAAGTTTCAATATGAAACAAGAATCTGTTTTTTTTTTCACTTTGTTTTTTAATTTTTTTAATAATTGTAGTTTATATACTTTGTATCACAGCTGTAGCCCTCTCCCTTGGCCCCTCCCCTGCCCCTCTCCAAGTCCACTGATAGTGGAGGTCTTCCTCCCATTACATCAAACCCTACCCTATCAGGTCTCATCAGGATTGACTGCATTATCTTCCTCTGTAGACAGGTAAGGCTACTCCCCACTCAGAGGGAGGTGATCAGAGAGCCAGCCCCTGAGTTCATTTCAGAGACAGTCCCTGTTCCCCTTTCTAGGATACCCACTTTGAGACTGAGCTACATCTGTGCAGGAGTTATAGGTTATTTCCATGCATAGTCTATTGTTGGTATAATGTTCTTTTGAAATATATACACCTTACCCCTGTTCATTCAAATGCTGATTTCTCTCCCCTACTTTCTGGATTTCAATCTGGATATTGCATTGTGATACTTATTCTAAGCATCACCTGTCTCAAATTTGTGCAAACATGTCAAAATAAAACAACCAGCCACAATGCTAAGCAACAGAGAGGAAGGAGTAGGCAAGAGATGGGAGGAGCCCAGAGGACAGGAAGTAGTGGGAGGCAGAGGAGGAGAGACAGCAGAGGCTGGGAGAGCAGAAGCAGGAGGAGATGTCTTGGAATGAGGTAGAGAGATGGACTGGACCTAAGATATCACTAAAAGCAAGTATAATGGGTCAAATCTGAATGGTAGGAAACTATGTGGCCTTGGAGGTTTAGGATGGAATAACTGTTGCCTAGCATTGTGCTCTAGGTTAATTAAATAAATCCCAGTCTCTTGACATGAACTGATTGACCTGCTCTTTGATCACCTCCCCTTGAGTGCCAGGCCACAGAGGAAGACAATGCAACCACTCCTGATGAGAGCTGATAGACTAAGATCAGAAGGAAGGAAAGGAAGACCTCCCCTACCAGTGGACTCGGGGAGGGGCATGTGTGTAGAAGGGGGAGGGAAGGTGGGATTGGAAGGGGAGGAGGGAGAGGTTTATGCAGGGATATAAAGTCAATAAAGTATAATTAATTTAAAAACATAAAAATATCCCAGACTCTGTATAGTGATTTGGGTATACAGCTGGTTTAGGACTAACTGCAGCTTTACTAGCAGATATATCAATAGTAAATATGAAAAGTCACTGCAACAGTCCTTGGTTAGAGTATCAGTGTCAGAAAAAAGCCCTGTGCCCAGATTTATTTTTTGGTTCTGGTCCTCTCCTTGTGGAGCTCCTGTCCCATCCATGTCTTTCATCTCCCCCTTCTTTCATAAAATTCCCATCACCCTGCCAAAAGTTTGGCTATGAGTCTCAGCATCTGCTCTGATACCCTGCAAGGTAGAGTCTTTCAAAGGCCCTCTGTGGTAGGCTTCTGTCCTGTTCCCTGTTTACTCCCTCTTACGATGTCCAACCAATTTGCTTTCTGAGTGAGGATTGAGCATCTTACTCAGGGTCCTACTTCTTTCTTAGCTTCTTTAGGTATACAGATTTGAACTTCACCAACCCTATATCTGACAGAGGGCTAATATCTAGAATATATAAGAAACTCAAGAAGTTAAACACCAACCAAGTTATCCAATTAAAAAATGTGGTTAAAACAAAGCTAAACAGGGAATTCTCAATAAAGGAATTTGGAATGGCAAGAAATACTTAAAGAAATGTTCAATATCCTCAGTCATTACGGACATGCAAATCAAAACAACCCTGAGATTACACCTTATCCCCTTCAAATTGGCAAAGTTCAAAAGCTCAAGTGACAAAACATGCCAGAGAGGATGTGGAGAAAGGGGAACCCTCTTCCCTTGCTGGTGAGAATGTAAACTTTTACAACCACTTTGGAAATAAATCTGGCACTTTCTCAGACAATTAGGTATAGTGATACCTCAAGATCCAGCTACACCACTCCTATGTCTATATCTAAAATATGCTAAAGTACACAATAAGGACATTTGCTCAACCATGTTTGTAGTAGCTTTATTCATATTAGCCAGAATCTGTAAACAACCCAGATGTCCCTCAACTGAGAAATTGATAGAGAATTTGTGGTACATTTACACAATGGAATACTACTCAGCAATTTAAAACAAGGAAGTCGTGAAATTAAAAAGTAAATTATTTTAGCAGAGTTTAAATACATGTTTAAATATGTATGTGTTTGTGTGGGTGCTTATTCTTTCATCTGATTTTCTGATGTAGTCTATTGTGCCTTACAACTCCACCTTCTTCTCCCTCAGGTTCCTCATATACTAAGCTTACAGAGACACATTAAAATTTTTCAGACAGATTTGAAAAGAGGTATGAAGATAATAGTTCTCTCTCTCTCTCTCTCTCTCTCTCTCTCTATATATATATATATATATATATATATATATATATATGCAATTATTTATTACTTTTGCACAAATTTGCACTCCCACCAGCAATGGAGGTGTTTTCCCCTTTCTCCACATCCTCTCCAGCATATTTGTCCCTTGAGTTTCCGATCTTACTCATTCTGATCTGTGTTAGATGGAATATCAGAATTGTTTTGATTTGTATTCCCTGATGACTAAGGATGTTTCTCCACCACTTGATATTTGTCTGTTGAAAATTCTCTGCTTAGCTCTGTACCCCACTTTTAAATTGGATTATTTGGTGTTTTACTTTTGCTTTAAATTTCAGTACCTTCTTAAATTTCTGACTCTAATTCATCTACTTTTCATGTATTGCTTAATTTGGATTTCTTTGTGTGACCATGAGAAAATTGCATTCTTCCAGCATTTATGTTAATGTCCAAAGATTCCACTTTTAGAAATGAGTCAACAGTAATAATTGATGTTACATATACGAATATAGATATTACAATATGTTCTTCTGATATCAATCTGCTTTGCCTTTCTGGCTGGGGATTGAGCATTTTAGCCAGAGTCCTCCCTCTTGATTAATTTCTTGCGGTGTACAGATTTTAGCAGGTTTACCCTATTTTATATGTCTCTATGAGTGAGTATATACCGTGTGTGTCCTTCTGCTTCTGGGAAAGTTCACTCAGGATGATCCTTTCCAGTTACCACCATTTACCTGCAAATTTCATGATATTCTTGTTTTTTATTGCTGAGTAATATTCCATTCTGTAGATGTACCACAATTTCTGTATCCATTCCTCAGTTGAGGGGCATCTAGGTTGTTTCCAGCTCCTGGCTATTACAAATAAAGCTGCTAGAAACAGGGTTGAGCAAATGTCCTTATTGTGTACTTGAGCCTCTTTTGGATATATGCATAGGAGTGGTATAGCTGGATCTTCAGGAAGCACTATTCCTAGTTGTCTGAGTAAGCGCCAGACTGATTTCCAAAGCAGTTGTACAAGTTTACATTTCCAACAGCAGTGGAGGAGGGTTCCCCTTTCTCCACTACCTCTCCAGCATGTGTTATCACTTGAGATTTTGATTTTGTCTATTCTGATGGGTGTAAAGTGAAATCTCAGGGTTAGGCAGAGTGCATGGAATCTCATGAAAGATGTAGGAAATAGTAAGAAAGGGAAAGGTCAGGAACTCCACAAGGAGAGCAACTGAACCAAAAAATCTGAGAACAGGGGTCTCTTCTGAGACTGATACTCCAACTGAGTACCATACATGGAGAAAACCTAGAACCACTGCACAGATGTAGCCCTAGGCAGGTCAGTATGTTCTCCAAGAATTCTGTTCGTTTTATCAAAAGCATGGTGTTTACATATCAAGGGCTGTGTATTGAGTTTGTTGTTTGGTGTCCTAGGATCTACAAAGGCTTTCAGACTCTTCCAACAAAAAGGAGAGAAGAAAGGAAACAGGCATGGTGTTCCACATGTAACATTTATTTAAACTTACGTCAGCTAGTAGGTGACCACCAAAAAATGAACACAAGGATATTGTAGATTTTTCTTTGTCTCATTTCACTGTTTTTGGACTCTTTTAAATCTACTGTTTTTTTTTGTCTGTATATTATGATTTCTAATTTTGTGTGTTTATAGAGTTTGTGTGTTCATTTCTTGTGTTCTCTCGACTTATTTTTATTCTGCTGTGCTTGTCGTTCTTTTTTTTAATGTATCTTTATTTTCTAAAGAAAAAGTAAAAGAAGGCAGGGGAGAAGTTGGTAGGGTGTTGAAGAAGGTCTAGCAAGGACTCAGGAAGGAAAAATCATGATTAGAATACAGCGTTCAGAATACAATTTCAATTAGAATATAAAATTATCAGTACTAAACTAGAGTTTCAGCTAGCAATCTTTGAGACAGTTTACACTAGGTTTGCTTTATTTCTTTTTCGCTTGGGATAGTGCTTTCTGAAAAAAAATAGCATCACACACAGCAGATCCAATATTTTATTATTAAATCCCTGTGGGAAATAAATTTACTAATTTACCAACATTTATGAATATTCTAACCATGTTTATTATCAGCTATTCTGGTTTTAGGTTTCACAACATTTAGAGAAAACAGACTTTCTAAAATTACTCAGATCATGTCATAGATAGTTTGTCATATATTATCCAAAATTTGTTGAGATCTTTTCCAACTTAGAAAAACGAAACTTTTAAAAATATATAATACATGTATTTAATTATTGCAATTTTTTCAATTTGTATCCATACTGTAGTACCCTCCCTCATCTCCTCTCAGGGTATTACCCTCCCTCCCTCTTCTTCCCATATTCTCTTTCTCTAGTCCCCTGAGAGGAGAGGACCTCCTCCCCTTCTATCTGAGCCTAGCCTATCAAGTCTCCTCAAGGCTAGCTGCATTATCTTCCTCTGTGACATGGCAAGGCTGCGCGCCCAAGGAGGAGGTGATCAAAGAACAAACCACTGAGTTCATGCCAGCAACAGCCTCTATACCCCTTACTAGGGACCTCGCTTGTGAACTGAGGAGCCAATGGGCTTCCTCTGAGCAAGGGGTCTAGGTGCTCTCCATGCATGGCCCTTGGTTGGAGTATCAATCTCTGCAGGCACCCTTGGGCCAACGGTTTTTGGCTCTGTTTGTCTCCTTCTGGACTTCCTGTCCCCTCCATGTCTTTCTATCTCCCTCTTCTTCTTTAAGCTTTCCTGCACTCTGCCCAAAGTTTAGCTAGGAATCTCAGTATCTCCTTCAATACTCTGATGGGTAGAGTCTTTCAGAGACCTCCATGGAAAGCTCCGGTCCTGTACCTTGTCTTCCCCTACTTCTCATGTCTATCCTGTATGCCTTTCTGAGTGAGGTCCCAGCCTCTTCCCCAGGGTCTTGCTTGTGGTTTAGCATCCCTAAGAGTATAGATTTTAGTATGTTTATCCTAAATTATATGGCTAATATCCACTGAGCCGTATGTGTAATATACATATGAGTATATACCATATGTGTCTTTCTGGGTTAAATCACATGATCTTTTCTAGTTCCCACCATTTGCCTGCAAATTTCATGATTTCTTTTTTTTTGTCACTTTCATATTTTATTTTATTTTTTTTAATTTATTTATTTTTATCTCAATCACAGGTTAGGTACTTTGATTCCCAGGCTTAG
Source organism: Pachyuromys duprasi (assembly GCA_028658305.1). NCBI lineage: Eukaryota > Metazoa > Chordata > Mammalia > Rodentia > Muridae > Pachyuromys > Pachyuromys duprasi. The sequence continues at coordinate 78,907,464 of CM053764.1, forward strand.
CCCCCTCCCTCAGTCCCTCCTACCCTCCCACTCCCTCCCTCATCTCCCTCCTCCCCGCCCATTCCAAGTCCACCAACAGGGGAGGACCTCCTTCCCTTCAATCCAGTCCCAGCTTATCCTGACTCCTCAGGGCTGGCTGCAATGTCCTCCCCTGGGATCTAGCCAGTCTGTCACTCCCGGCTTGTATGGGGGAGGGAGGGTCAAAGAGTCAGCCATCAAGATCATGACTGAAACAGTCCCTGTTTCCCCACATAGGGTCTTCAGTCCTACACCAAGCTATCATGGGCCCCATCTGTGCGGGGGTTCCAGGCCACATACACACCTGGTACTTGATTGTAGAAACCGTCTCATACAAGAACCCTGTGCCCTGCTCAGTTTGGTCTCTGTGGAGCTCTTATTCTCCCCAAGTCTAACCAACCTCCCCCAGATCTATCATTACTTCTCGCCCTCTGTCAGAGGCTTGATCTC
>CM053764.1:78908431-78920983 GCA_028658305.1 Pachyuromys duprasi
TACAGTTTCCTTCAACTGATTGACTGTGTCTCCTATTTTGGTTGTTTCCTCTCTTTCTATCTTTGATTGTTCCTCTATGTGGGCAGTTAATTTCTTCTCCATTTCTTTGAGGGCCTTGTTCATTTCCTCTTTTTGTCCCTCCTCCTGTTCCTCCAATATCTGCATAATCAAAGCTTTAAGATACTTTTCCTGTGTCTCCACTGAATTAAAATCTCCACTGTTTTTGGGTGTTTCTGGTGGGGCCATGGTGTCCTGATTTTTGTTGTGTGAGTTCTTTCGCCGATTTCTGGGCATTTGTTTATATATAGTCAGGGAGCTGTTTGTGCTTTAATACTGTACTTCAGTCTGAATCTGTCAACCTCTTGTGTCAGGAGTATTCTTCAAGAAGATCAGTGATTTCTGGTGGTTTGTTAGTGTGTTCTATGTCTCAGTTGAACTCTGTTGTGGGCTCTGTGTGCCTGGCTTCGTGCTCTGTGCTAGAAGCTGTGAGCACTGCAGGCTGGTCACCCCTGTGGTCTGGAGTCTTTACTCCTCACTCTGTGCTAGAGTCTGAGTGTCCAGGTTTGAGATGTCAGCTGGTGGCTGTGCGTTCTGCCCTGGGCTTGCTGCTAATGGCTCTTCCCTGAAATGGAGATTTTTGTGCCTCCTTCTTTGCCAGGGTCTGTGCACCAAGTTCTGAGATGATATTTGGGGCACACACAGTGGGTTTGGGTTGGTGTGCATCCGCTGTATGCAGGCCTGTCTGAAATGGTGCCCAATGCCTTTTCTTTCTGGCCTGTGTACACACACACACATACACACGAACTGAGGTTTTTGCTGGTGGATGTGTACAGCGTTTGCCCTCAGTGTGCAGTCTGGTCCCAGGATCCTCTCAGTCTGTGGTGGTTCCAGTGATTGGTGTGAGCCTGCCGCACACCCATGGGTTGAGGCAGAACTTGGGTTCCTCCCAGCCCTGCTGGTGGACTCACACACTGACTGAGTTTTTGCTGGTGGAAGTGTGAGGCATGTGTCCGCAGTGTGCAGACTGGTCAAAATGGTCCCCCAACCCACTCATTCTGGGGTTTTTTGGGTGATCGGTGTGATCCTGCTGCACACCCGCGGGTAGAAGCAGAACCCGGGTGCAGTGTGCGCTGGCAGTGTGCAGTTCAGTGAAAATGGTGCCGGGTTCCTCCTCAGACTGCCCGTGAGACTGTGTGATCCAGTCTATAATGGCGGGTCGGGCGCCCAGTGAGGCTGCTCATTCAGATCAGAGCTGTACACTGCTGGTCACCCAGAGATTTTTCCAGGGAATAACTGGGTGTCCCTAGGGTTTTCCCACTTGATTTTCTCACTGTAGGAGTTCTGCTCACCTGACAATCACAAATGCTGGCGTTTTAGGTCCCAGAGTTCAGTCTCGTGGTTGCTGTGTTGTTTCTGCTGTCCTACTCCTCAGACACAGTGTTCTTTCGTGGCAGCCATCTTGTATTCCTCGAGATCTAATTTTTGATTGTTGATCTTAGACTTGTGTTGTTGGTCTTCTGTTCAGGAAGTTGTCTCCTGTGTCAAAGATGTCAAGTGCCTTCCCTACATTTTCTTCTAACAGGTTTATTGTGTCTGGTTTTATGTTGAGATCTTTGATCCAATTGGACTTTACTTTTTCCAGGGGGATAAATACAGATCTAATTACATTTTTCTACATATAGACATCCAGTTATACTAGCACCGTTTGTTGAAGACGTTATCTTATTTTCCATTGTATAGTTTTGGTTTCTTTGTCAAAAGTCAAGTTTCCTTAGGTGTTTGGTTTTACTTTTGGTTCCTCGATTTGATTTCTTTGCTCTATCTGACTATTTCTGTACCAGTAGCGTGCTGTTTTTATTATTTTTGCAGTACAGTCCAGCTTTAGATCTGTGGTGGAGATACCTCCAAAAGACCTTGTATTGTAGAGGATTGTTTTAGCTATCATGGCTTTTTTGTTGTTTTGTTTTTCCATATGAAATTGAGAATTTTTCTTTCAAGGTCTATAGAATTTCAGACCAATCTCACTTATAAACATTGACACAAAATACTCAATAAAATACTCTCAAAACAAATCCAAGAATACATTAAAGATATCATCCACCAAGACCATGTAGGCTTTATCTCAGGCATGCAGGGATGGTTCAACATATGAACAACCATCAATTTAATCTACCAGATAAACAAACTGCATGAGAAAAAAAAATACATGATCATCCACTTAGATATAGAAAAAACATTTTACCAAATTCAATACCCAATCATTTTTAAAATTTTGGAGAGATCAAGGATACAAGGCACATACCTAAACATAGTAAAAGCATATAGAACAAGCCTATAACCAACATCAACCTAAATGGAGACAAACTTAAATCAATCCCACTGAAATCAGGGACAAAGCAAGGCTCCCCATTCTCTCCATATCTCTACACCATAGTTCTTGTAGTCCTAGCTAGAACAATAAGACAACTAATGAAGATCAAAGAAATACAAATCATTAAGGAAGAAGTCAAAGTATCACTTTTCACTGATGCTATGATAGGATACATTAATGGCCCCAAAAGCAATACCAGAGAATTCCTTCAGCTGATAAACACCTTCAGCAAAGTGATTGGAATCAAAATTAACTCAAAAACTCTGAAGCCCCCATCTATAGATAAGACAAAAGGGCACAGAAAGAAATTAGGGAAACAACACCCTTCACAATAGCCACAAATAATACAAAGTGCCTTAGTGTGTCTCTAAGTAAGCAAGTGAAAAACCTACATAAAGAAAACTTCAAGTCTCTGAAGAAAGTAGAAGAAGGAAAGATCTCCTGTGCTCATGGAACAGTATGACTAACAGTAAAAATGGCTCTCCTACCAAAAGCAACCTAGAGATTCAATACAATTCCCACCAAAACTAACCTATTTATATAAAAATTTACATCAGAAATATGTTCTATGTTTGGTTTCCATGTATGCGTAGGAATCTTATTAATGAAGGGGGAGATAGTAAGTCCTGGAGAGGACAGGAGCTCCACAAGGAGAGCAACCAAAAATAAAAATTTGGACACGGGTCTTTTCTTAGACTGATACTCCAACCATGGACCATTCATGGAGCTAACCTAAAACCCCTGCTCAGATATAGTCCATGGAAGCTCAGTGTCCAAGTGTGTGTCCTAGTAAGGGGAACAGGGACTGTCTCTGACATGAACTCAGTAGCTGACTCTTTGACCACCTCTCCCTGAAGGGGTAGAGGCCTTGCCAGGCCACATTGGAGGACAATGCAAACAGTCTTGATGAGACCTGATAGGCTAAGGTCAGATGGTAGGAGAAGGACCTCCCCTGCCAGTGGACATGGAGAGGGGCATGGGAGGAGATAAGTGAGAGAGGGTGGGATTATGAGGGAATGAAGAAGGGGGCTACAGTTGGGATACAAAGTGAATAAAAGGTAATATAAAAATTAAAATTTAATTAAAATATGCTCTTTATGGATCTGAGTTAGGATGAAATAAACCTAAGTATTTAATAGTATTTAAATTATAAAATAAAATGAAAACTATAAATTCCAAAATTTAAAACTGACAAGGAAAAAAGTACACAATTAGCATGACTATATATAGAGAGAGATCTGGCAGGACTTCATATATGGTGTCACATTCAAAACAGAATTAAAGTTACCTTTTTATTATACTTTTCAAATTCATGCTTATCATAGTATAGTAATCTACTGAAAATCCCAGTGTTCTTTCTATATGTATTGTGTGTTTTTAATCTTGTTCATTACCACACAGAACACTTTAGGTTCATAGTCATTTTCTTATGTATTTTTAAAATTCATTCTTATCTCTTCTATTACATGCTGACCATAATTTCTTGTCCCTTCTCCACTCCTAGTCTCTTCCTTCACCTACCTTCTGCCATTTTTAAAACTGACAAGAAAAACAAAGTGCACATTTATCCTAACTATATGTACAATTGCAATGACTTCATACAAAGGGCCACATTTAAAACATAATTAAATCTACTTTAAATGATCAGCATTATTGTTAGTATAATCTTTATTAAACTATTTTATTGCAAGACAAATTAAATGACTTAAGGGCTATATACTTTGGAACCAATATTTTGTAAGTACTAAAAAGTAAAAGCCCAATAATGCTGATCCTTTAAGCTAGGGTCAGATGGAAGGGGAGAAGGACCTCCCCTATCAGTGGACAAGGAGAGGGGCATGGGAGGAGAAAAGGGAGGGAAGGTTGGGTTGGGAGGGGATAAGGAAGGGGGCTACAGCTGGGATACAAAGTGAATAAACTGTAATTAATATAAAAAATAAAAATAATTTAATTAATTTGTTTAAGATTCTCTCTGTTTAGTTTGATGTTGACCATAGGTTTGCTGTATATTGCCTTTGCTATGATTAGGTATGTGCCTTTTATCCCTGATCTCTCCAAGACTTTAAACATGAATGGGATTTGGATTTTGTCAAATGCTTTCTCGGGCATCTAAGGAGATGATCATGTGGATTTTCTCCTTCAGTTTGTTTATATGGAGCATTACATTGATGGATTTCTGTATATTGAACCACACTTTCATGCCTGACATAAATCCTACTTGGTCATGGTGGATGATATCTTTTATGTGTTCTTGGATTCAGTTTACCAGTATTTTATTGAGTATTTTTGCATCAATGTTCACAAGAGAGATAGGTCTGAAGTTCCCTTTTTTGTTGAGTCTTTGTGTGGTTTAGGTATGAATGTGACTGTGGCTTCATAGAAAGAGTTGGGTAATGTTCCTTCTGTTTCTGTTTTGTGGAATAGTTTGAAGATAATTGGAGTTATAAGGTCTGGTAGATTTCTGCACTGAAACCATCTAGCCCTTGGCTTTCCTTGGAAGGGAGACTTTTCATGACTGTGGCAGAGAAACCCTTAAAGAACTTCTCAACACCCTCAGCTATCAGGGAGATGCAAATCAAAATGACTCTGAGATTTCAGCTTATACCCAGCACAATGGCTAAGATCAAATCTGGAGTACTAAATCTCAGTACACATGCTGGAGAAGATGTGGAGAAAGGGGAACCCTCCTCCACTGCTGGTGGGAATGTAAACTTGAACAACCACTTTGGAAATCAATCTGGTGCTTTCTCAGACAATTAGAAATAGTGCTTCCTCAAGATCCAGCAATATCACTCCTAGGTATATGTCCAAAATATGGTCAAGTACACAACAAAGACATTTCTTCAACCGTATTTGTAGCAGCTTTATTTGTAATAACCAGAATCTGGAAACAACCCAGGTGTCCCTCAATGGAGGAATGGATACAGAAGCTGTGGTACATTTATGCAATGGAGTACTACTTAGCAATTAAAACAAAGAAATCATTAAATTTGCTGGCAAATGGTGGGATCTAAAAAAGATCATCCTGAGTGCAGTATCTCAGAAGCAGAAATATACACGTGTCATATACTCACTTGTAAGTGGATACTAGGCCTATGAGATAGTATAAACATGCTAAAATCTGTACACCTAAAGAAGCTAAACAAGAAGGAGGCTCAGGGGTAAGATGCTCAAACCTAACCTAGAAAGACAAATGGGATGGACATTGGAAGTAGGAGAAAACAAGAAATAGGACTGGAGCCTACCATAGAGGGTCTCTGAAAGACTCTACCTCGCAGTATGTCAAAGCAGATGCTGAGACTCATATCCAAACCTTGGGCAGAGTACAGGGAATCATATGAAATGAGGGAGAGTTAGTATGACATGGAGAGGACAGGATTGCCATAAGGACCAAATATATCTGGCACAGGAGTCTTTTCTGAGACTGATTCTCCAACCTAGATCCATGCATGCATGTAACCTGGAACCCCTGCTCAAATGTAGCCCATGGAAGCTCAGCATCCATGTGGGTTTCCCTAGTAAGTAGATAAGGAACTGTCTGTGACATGAACTCAATGGCTGGCTCTTTGACAGCCAACCCCCCACCCCCTGAGCGAGGAGCAGCCTTGCTAAGCCACAGAGGAGGACATTGCAGCCAGTACTGATGAGACCTGATAAACTAGGGTCAGATGGAAGGGGAGGAGGACCTCCTTTATCAGTGGACTTAGAGAGGGGCAGGGAGGAGATGAGAGAGCTAGGCTGGGATTGGGAAGGAATGAGGGAGGGGGCTATAGCTGGGATACAAAGTAAATAACCTGTAATTAATAAAAAATAAAATTTATATTAAAAATAAATTAAAACAGAAAAGGAATGTATCCAAGTAGTAGGGAGTTAATTGAGGAAGAAGGTATACATATTATCAAGATGCACTGTGTCTGAACTTTTCAAACAATAAAAAAATGAGAAAAAATAATTAAAAAAAGTAAACACATGGAAATACAAGAGATGATGAGGGTTCATCCTTTGAAGGTAAATTAGAAGTGTAGAAATCATGATAACAATTTTCAGTGTATAACATTTTACTAGAAAAAATGGAAAATCATTACATTTGTAAAAAGGAAAAATAATTAAAGAAGATAAAGAAATGTAGAGATAATATATATTGAGCTCTGTCACCTAGAATATATACATAAACATATATGTATATACATATATTTGTGACATGAGAAAACAATAAAAGTTACTATTTTATAAATATACTAATTAAAGAGTTCAGGCAACACATTACTAAACTGAGCCAGGTAATTGATAACAACTATTAAAGAACTTCATAAGGATAAAACATTACTCCCCAAAGAAAATGCAATACAATGAAGACACCTGGCAGGTATAGAATAGCTGAAATGAGCAGTATTGATTGTTTTAAGATGAGAAAATGTCGTGAGTTTAAAAATATTTTGATCTTTGATTCTTTTAATGTAAAAATAACCAAACAAATCAATAACTTTGCCCTTCTTTACACAAATCATATGATTTCCTTAAAAAGTAAATGGAGAAGGAAGCCACGGATTTTTCAAGATATGAAAGTTATCATAATAAATCAATATACCTTAGTAATAACACTAAATAAAAAGTATATAGCCTTTTTGCACTTTGGATACATATATATTTCATTATATATCTAAAATATACATTACATAGATATTAGATAATATTTCAACGTTTCATTTCTTGACAGGGAATTGATGCTGTACATTGCTTTATGAAAGAAAAGATAAAATTCTGCTTAGAAATAGAACATTGTTGCTACTTAATCCATTTTCTGAGGCTTTAATAGGCCAGCAGAAAAACTGATGATGCTTTTTCTGCTCACAGCTCTAGAAGTTACCCAGGAATCTCTGGTCCATTTGTTTAGCTTGCAGTGACGACCTAGTGACTTTCCACTCATGGGAAAGAAACAGGAAGTATCTGTGGGCATGAGGAAAGATGAGCCCATAATGCATGGTCCTGCTTTGTCACCACCTGTCATGCTGGAAATTCATCCCACCTCACTAGAAAAGTCTTAGCTATTCTTGAGGGCTCTCCCCATAATAAAAAACACAACTCACTAGGCTCTACCTTTCAAAATATGTTTTGAGATATAAAGCTTCAGTTTTGGTGTCTTATATATTTCATAAACTTGACATTCAAATATTATTGACAGAAATATTAAATGGTAATTGGAAGTTATGAAAAACTGCTCGTGTTTATTAATGGTTTTTTTGCAGATGTAACTAGGAAAATATTTCATATGTTAAAAATTAAAACAAAAACATGGGAGAGAAAACGAAAGCAAGATAACGAAGTTTATAGTTGTCAGTTCAGTCTGGTACTTATATAAATTACATTTTCATAGTTACAGCATAGATGTATAATACTGCATGTTCCAAATATGTGATAAAACCAGCTAACTACAATTATTTCAAACATATGAAATTTGAATGAATTAAATATGAATGTAATGAGTTTAAAACTGAGCCTGCTAGAGCAGTTAAGTCACAGGAAGCAAACACTTGACTAATTCAACTCACATGTTAAGTAAATACTACTTATTTAAAGGAATTAAGTAAAAATATTATTGTCATTGAGCCATGAGAATTAAACCATAGGTAATTCTTGAGTAGCTTCCAAAGTGTATAGAATGCCTAAAACAGAAGATAACCTGAATACAAAATAACAAACAAACAAACAGGAAGAGTAAGTTGTGAAAATGTCTTACTATCCCAATATGGTTGTATATTTTTATTTAGTAGCATTGAAAGCTCAACATTTTGATCATTTAAGCCAGGATAAAAAAGGTACATGAAAGTATATGCCCAGTCAGTCTTGATGTGATTTGATGTCCTGGGGTGGGTTGGTGCAGTCAGGAGGGGGTCCCCTTTTCTGAGCAGTAGGGTAGAAGATTAGGGGGAATACAGAGGGTGGGTGGGACCAAGAGGAGAGGGGGGAGGGAGGTTATGATTCGGGTGTAAAGGGACTAAATACATAAATTAATAATAAAAAGTATACTTGTTGATAGTGTACAAAGTATATGCTTTTCACAGTTGTAAAAGTAATTATATAGGGCATAATCATAGGATAAAGCAACAGTCTTAAAACTAGGTGTTGGTGTGTTTTGTTAATACATTTTAAAATTTTTAAGTTTTCAGTGGACAGTCATTTTGCAAATAAACTTGTAAAGCGCCACCATTTTGATTATAAACTGTTAGGAATAAAGCAAATCTGGCAAACAAGCCAGATTTGTCTCTCTGACAAATCCTTTGTAAGCATCCATTGACACTTTTAAGAGCAAGAACATTACACCAATGTGGTCCTCTGGGATTTTTAATTATGAAAGTAAGACAAGTCAAATTCAACAAACTGGCCTAATTCTAAAACCAGCTCCAAACATGTAGTTGCTCACAGATGTTCCTTATGTTTCAGAGTTTTCCAGATGACCTTACAGACACGGCAGAAATCACCACCATGAGACATTCATTTTTACATTAATAGAATCAGAGATTAAAATAGGGCAAATCTGGCAAACTTCAGTATATTTGTGGGCTGTTTCCCAAATTTTCTTTTCAAAAAATTATTTAAATATTTACCTGAATTTTGCCCTGAGAAGCAGCTTTCTGCCAGCCTTTTGAGTTCTTTCTTTTATCCAGCCCTATTCTACACAATTCCTTGATGTTTTTCTGTGTCTCATTTCAAGGAAAACCCTGTTGATCGATCCAAACCACTTTGACATTGGATGGGTCACTTTCTGTGTCAGAACTGATTGATACTAATTACAGAGAAGCATCTGTCTCCCTTTGCTCTTTTCTTTTTCTTCTATATTCTTAAGTCTTTAAAGAAGCAAGAACATCAGTTGAGTCACTTGGCTTTCAATTGTTTCTGAATTTAATTATCAATACACACATTCTGTGTGCGATAGAGCCTTGTGATGCCCAGCTTTCTCCAACAGGCAAAGCAAAGGCTTCCAAGGCCTTCATTCCTTCTGAATTGCTGCACAGGGAGGAGTTTCATCAATTTTTTTGACATTTACTGGAAAATAAAAAGTCCTGATCAGAGTTCCACAGACAGTTTATCTTCATACCTCCAATGCCATTTAGACTATGATTACTTTTTTGTGATTCTTTCAGATGTCTCCTAAAAGCAAAAGGCCTCATTGAAACTGTCCACATTTGGTTCACTAGGATTTTTGTTTTTCTTTCTTTTTAAATCTTTAAATGAAAAGGTAAAAGCACGAAATACTAGAATTTGCATTGATTGCGGTTACCTGGAAAGAAATGTAGATATTTTGGGGCCTTAGTGTTGTGTGTCTAGTAATATTTGACTAAGCATAAAATAAAAATAACTATAAAACATGTCATCTAATAATGCACATAAATGATTTAAAAATTGATACATAAAATCTTCAAGAAATTCCAACAACCTAGATATTGAAATACTTAATAACTATTAAACTATGACCAAATAGGTTTGAATTTAGGTTTGTAAAAATTAGTATAAATCACATATTTACTAAATTACAAATATACAGGTATTAGCACATAACAAAGTTCCAAAAATCTTAGAAAATATTTAAAATTGTTGAACAATTCATCATGATTTCATATCAGTGAAATAAAATGAAGGGTGCTTTTTCAACCTAATAATGGTTCATCTATGAAAACATGGTAGGATCTTACTTAATGCTAAAATACTTAATGTCAACTATCATAAGATTAAGAAAACGACCAGAAGTCAAACTTCAGTAATTATTTTAAATATTGTACTGAAGTTAAATTCTTTGAATATTCTAAATACCCCTAAATTCTCTGAATATTCTAGCCCAAATGACTTTCTGTGGTTGTCTATGGTCCATAGATTATCGCAGATTGACGTGATGCTAAGCTGTCCTGCCTTTACAGATAGTTCATTTGGAAGCCTTTTCTGGAATCTGAGCTAAGTCTGTATCTCCATGGAGGGTGACTTTATTGTTCATAACTGAGCCCGAATGTCTCATGGTGATGATTTCTGCCATGTCTGTAAGGCCATCTAGAAAACTCTGAAACATAAGGAACATCTGTGAGCAACTACATGTTTGGAACTGGTTTTAGAATTAGGCCAGTTTGTTGAATTTGACTTGTCTTACTTTCATAACTAAAAATCCCAGAGGACCACAACATTGGTGTAATGTTCTTGCTTTTAAAAGTGGCAATGGATATTTACAAAGGATGCAAAGTCATGGGCAACCAAAGGAAATATAATAATAATATATAAGTTTGAACTTCATTACTAACATAAAATTATGTTTATTTTTAAATAAATTATTCATAGAAGAAAAGCAATTCATCAACTGTAAGAAAACATAACTTAGATTACTGAAAGCAGATTATGGCATGAATAAATAAAAGCAGTAAAACTGAAAATTAAGAAAATACTTATTAATGATAATTGGGCAAATTCTCTGCATGAACATTTGTTCAAGGATGATATACAGCTTTCTAATAGTCATGAACAATTGTTTAGCAACTTTGGGGGAAAAAAAGTATAATTTTTCAGTGGTAAAACATATAGAAAAAAAGTGTGCGTGGATTTCTAAACATAGTCTAAACATTTATCATAGAAGTCAAAAGCTAAAAATACACCCAATGTTTATAAACTGATGAATATGAGAATGCCGGGAGGAATATTTCTCTTTATTGACCCTGGATACTTTGCTTGGTTACCAGTATCAGGCTTGCTTGCTATCTTATTGAGAGGATCAACTGTCCAACTAGAGAACTGTTGGTTACTGCCACGGTATGCATGCCATTAGAGCACCCATATTGTTACTGGCCTATGGTGTTTATTCTGTGTAGGAATTTTGGTTGCTTCTCTCCTTTCGAAGCTTGTATGGTGCCTTCTCATAAGAGACTTTAACCTTAACACTCCCCTTTAAAAAAAATCATAAAATATGTTTAACTGAAGAAAGGTATCTTAAAAATACAAAAATCATGATAAACGAAGACAATGGCTCTCATTAAACACCATGAAATATTAATTATATTATTTTATTAACTTTAATTTTATTTTGATATTTCAGAAATATTTAAGCTGTCAAAGGTTCTACATATTAACACACACACACACACACACACACACACATCCGTACACACACCACTGTGTTTTCCTTTAACCTAAGCTTTGAACTTGCACAAAAAAATATCCCAACTTACTGTTTTTTTTTCATATATTTTCCTTATCTTTATTCTACTCCAATAGCAAAAAACAACAATTTGATGCTCAGAAAAACCCAATCTTTCAAATGTTTTAATCTTTTGCACTCAAAAAAATAAAAAATAAATAAATAACAGCCTTAGAAGACTGAAATATGGCTCACTGTTAAGAATACTTGCTGTTCTTGGAGAGTACCTAGGCTCAGGTCTCAGAAGCCACATCCTGTGGATCATAATCACATATACTTTAATTCCATGGAATCCTTCAGGCATCTATAGAGACTGCAAAGACATATAGTGCACAAACATAGCCTGTAAAATAAAAAAATAAATCTATAAAACACCCAATGGTATGGTTTGAATATTAAATGAGCTTTTCATATTTACTTAATAATTTGCAACTTTTCTCCTTAAGAATGTGTTCATGAAGGGGGAGGGAAGGTGGAATTGGGAGCGGTGGAGGGAGGGGTTTATAGGGGGATACAAAGTAAATAAAGTGTAATTAATAAAAATTAAAATATAAAAGAAGTTTAAGGTCAATATTATGGAACAAAATCAACAAATAGTTTTTAAACTTAAAGAAACCCTGGCATGTTAACTTTTCTTTCTTTCTTCTGTCCAGTTCTCTCAGTGAGAAAAATTTCTTAATCTCTTGCTCTGATCTGTGTTTATTAAATGTTGTTAAGTTTTCTTCAGTATAAGTATGAAAATAAAATGTAATTAATAAACAGAAAAAGAATGTGTTCATGAAATACATTTATAACTTTCGCCTTCTCTTCCCCTTTGGACACATGTGGCAATATTGGTTTTCCTTCTGGGTTTTAAATTTACTACACTGTATCTTTTTTTTAATGTAATTTACTTATTTTCATATCAATCATAGGTTAGGTTATTTGCATCCCAGGCTTAGCCCCCCTCCCACTCTTCCCATCCCTCCCTCATCTCCTCCCCGCACCCTCCAAGTCCACCAAGGATCTC
>CM053764.1:78921083-78938413 GCA_028658305.1 Pachyuromys duprasi
TCTAGGCCATATCCATACATAGTCCTTGGTTGGAGAAACTGTCTCATATAAGACCCCTGTGCCCTGCTCAGTTTGGTCTTTGTGGAGCTCTTGTTCTCCCCAAGTCTTACTAACTTCCCCTAATTTTATTATTATTTCCCGCCCTCTGCCAAAGGCTTGATTGTGAGTCTTAATATCTGCTTTGATACACTGCTATATTGATTCTTTTAGAGGTCCTCTTTGGTATGCTCCTGTCCTGTTGCTTGTTTTCTCCTCTATTCAATGTCCATCCCATTTGTTCATCTAAACGAGTGTTGATCATACCAACCTGGGTCCTCCTTCTTTTTAGCTTCCCTAGGTGTGTAGATTTCAGCATGACCTTCCTATCCTATAGGTCTATATAAGTGAGTATATACCATATGTTTCTTTCTGTTTTGGGGATACCACATTTCAGATTATCGTTTCCAGGTCCTACCATTTGCCTGAGAATTTCATGATTTCCTCCTTTTTAATTGCTGAGTAGTATTCCATTGTGTAAAAGTACCACAATTTCTGTATCCATTCCTCAACTGAGGGACATATGGGTTGTTTCCATGTTCTGGGTTTTACAAATAAAGCAGCTACAAACATGGTTGAGCAAATGTCCTTGTTTTGTACTTGAGCATCTTTTGGATATATGCCTAAGAGTGGTATATCTGGGTCTTGAGGAATCACTATTCCTAATTGTCTAAGGAAGCACTAAATTGATTTCCAGAGTGGTTGTACAAGTTTGCATTCCCACCAGCAATGGAGGAGGGTTCCTCTTTCTCCACAACCTCTCTAGCATGCATTCTACACTGTATCTTATGTCACTGTTTTTTGAGCTTGATTTCTCTTTTTTTCTTTTTTTTCCCCCTTTAGACATTGGTATGTATCTTAATTGCAAATTATTTGGACATTCTTGTCAATGTCTCCATTTCCCTATCATTTTCTTTTCAAAGAATACATAGTAATTGAAGTTCTACTCTGTGCCAAGCATTTGTAGGTGTTTTAGTTTCATACATACTATAATTTGGCTTTGTTTTTTATCATGACTTTTAATTATAGTGTTTATTTCTTAGCTTGACTCGCCATAGTCTCCCTGCCAAGATGTCTGGTTTTGTTCGGTGCAGCCCTTTCATATGATCCAGTGCTAGGCCACAACATGGCTACACTGTGATGATTCTTTTAATGATATACCACTCTCTAGCCTTCTAAATATAGCCTTTATGTGAAACAAGCTATAACTAGTATATTCTAGCTAGTTAGGAATTAGTGCTAACTAAAAGTGTCCTTCCCTTCTATTCTTTAACATATTCATAAAATATCATGATTTTTATTTCTTTATACAGTACTTTAGCTCTTGATGATTACTAAAATATTACCCTGGGTATATTAGTTTATTCTCTTCTGAATAAATAACACAGAGTGTCTGTTATATATTAGTGACTATACTAAAAACCAGAAACCTATTTGTAAACAAGAAAGACATAATTGATAACTAACCATGCAAATCATTATACAATGCTCTGTAATACCAGTATTCGTAAGGAAAGACTCAAGAATTTTATTACAGCACAAAGAACAAAGCAATTGCGAAGTCAGCAGTCAGATATTCCTCAGGTATTGCTAGACTGATACACGTTTAAGCTGGATTTTACAAACTGGATTTTGTAGTTTATAAACTCAACCTTCTTCCTGAATTCTTGGCTCTGCACAATCCTTTGATTTTAAAAATAGTTTCCTTGTTTATCTAAGCATGATTCCCTTCACTATCACACCTAAATGCTGTAACAGAGCCAGCAGACTGCCATGTAATAAACACAGCCACTACAAGTGAATTTAAGAAAAGAAAATCTTGAGAAATGAATTTCATATCCAAGGACATTTGAGGAGAAGAGAGTGGATTTAACAGAAGCTAGGAAACTTATGACAATAGAGAATCGACCATAACCAAGTAGGCTTCATCCCAGGCATGCAGGGGTGATTCAATATACACAAATCCAACAACGTAATCCACCATGTAAACAAACTGAAACACACACACACACACACACACACACACACACACACACACACATGATCATCTCTTTAGATGCTCAAAAAGCATTTGATAAAACCCAACATCCATTTATGTTTAAAGTTTTGGAGAGATCAGGGATACAAGGCACATGCCTAAACAAAGATAAAGGCAATATACACCCAGTGTATAGACAACATCAAACAAGACAGAGAAAACTTAAATCAATCCCACTGAAATCAATGACAAGACAAGGCTGCCCACTCTCTTTATATGTCTTCAACATTGTAGTTGAAGTCTGAGCTAGAGCAATAATTTAATGGAGCATTAGTTAATGGAGAATCCTTTCACAAAATTTTCTCTGGCTTCAGAATAGGAAGTAGGGAATAAAAGTAGATTTATGTGTAAGATGACAATATAAATTTTCAGGCTCAAATTGATATAGTAACTAATAATGTAAAATGTTTGACCTCCATCAACTTGAACTGTTTAATACCAAATAAAAAATTGAAAGATTTGTTCAATGAAAAAGAAAATAGATCAAAGACTCCAAAATAGACCCACATACCTATGTAAATTTAATTTTTTTACAAAGAAGCTTAACCATACAATGGAAAACAATAGCATCTTCAACAAAAGGTGCTGGTCTAACAAGATGTCTACATGTAAAAAGCTGCAATTAGACCCATATTTATCACCCTGCACTAAAGTAAAGTCCAAGTGGTACAAAGATAGCACCATATTACCAGTCACACTAAATCTGTTAGAAAAGAAAAATGTGGCAAATACACATGACCTCATTGGCACAGGAGAAAACTTCCTGAACAGAACACTAACAGCACAGGCTCTAAGATCAACAATCAATAAATGGGACCTCATGAAACTTAAAAGCTTCCGTAAACCAAAGGACATTGTCATCAGAACAAAAGGAGATCCCACAGGCTGGAAAATGGTCTTCAACAATCATACATATGACAGAGGGATAATATCCAGAATATATAAAGAACTGAAGAAGACAAAAAGCAACAAATCAAGTAATCCAATTAAAAATGGGTACAGAGCTAAACAGATAATTCTCAACAGAAGAATATCGAAAGGCAGAGAAACAACAAAGATCTGCTCAACATTCTTTTTTTTTTCATCTTTCTTTTTTATAAGTAATTTATTTATTTTCATATTAATCATAGGTTATATAGTTTGTATCCCAGCAGTAACCTCCTCTCTCATTCCCTCCCACTCTACCCATCCCTCCCTCATGTTCTCCCTGCCCCCCTCCAAGTCCACTGATAGGGGAGGACCTCCCCCATTCCATCTGACCCTAGCTTATCATGTCTCCACAGGGATGGCTGCAATGTCCTCTTCTGGGATCTAGCTAAGCTGCTCCTCCCTTGGGGGGCAGGGGATGGGTCAACACGCCAGCCATTGAGTTCATGACCCAAACAGTCCCTATTCCCCTTACTAGGGAACCCAGTTGGGTACTGAGCTACCATGGGCCATGTCCGAGCATGGGTTGTAGTTTGTGTCCATACATGGTCCTTGGTTGGAGAAAGTCTCATAGAAGACCCCTTTGCCCTGATCTATTTGGTCTTTGTGGAACTCTTGTCATTGCCAAATCTTAGTAACTCCCCTTTTTTCATATGATTCCCTGCACTCTCACAATGGTTTGGATGTGAGTCTTAATATCAGATTTGATTCATAGTTAGTTAGAGTCTTTCAGAGGCCCTCTGTGGTAGGCTCCTGTCCTGTTGCTTGTTTTCTCCTACATTCAATGTCCATCCTGTTTGTCTATCTAAGCGAGGATTGATCATCCCACTCTGGATCTTCCTTCTTGCTTATCTTCTCTGGGGTATAGATTTCAGCATGTCTATCCTATCCGATAGGTCTATATAAGTGAGCATTTTTAGCCATTAGGAAAATGCAAATCAAAATGACCCTGAGATTCCAGCTCCCAAACATCAGAGTGGCTAAGATCAAAAACCCAAGGGATGATACATGCTGGAGAGGTTGTGGAGAAAGGGGAACCCTTCTCCATTGCTGGTAGGAACGTAACATTATACAATCAATTTGGAAATCAATCTTGTCCTTTCTCAGAAATTGGGAATAAAGCTACCTTAAGATCTAGCTATACCACTCCTAGGCATGTATCCAAAAGATTCTAAACCATATAACAAGGACATTTACTCAACTATGTTCATAGCAGTTTTATTCATAATAGCCAAAATTTGGAAGCAATGTAGATGTCCCTCAACTAAAAAATGGATACAGAATTTGTGGTCTATTTAAACAATGGAATACTATTCAGCAATTAAAAATAAGGAAATCATGAAATTTGTAGGCAAATGGTGGGAACTAGAAAAGATCATTCTGAGTGATTTAATGCAGAAGCAGAAATACATATATGGTATACATTCACTTATATGTGGATATTAGCCATGTAATGTATGATAAACATACTAAAATCTATACTCCTAAAGAAACTAAACTACAAGGAGGACCTTAGGGAAGAGGCCGGGACCTCACTTAAAAAGGCAAACATGATAGACATTGGAAGTAGGAGAAGTCAAGGAACAGAACAGGAGCCTTCCACAGGGGCCTCTGAAAGACTCTCCCCATCAGGGTATCAAAGGAGATACTGAGAGTCAGCTTATCTTTTGGCAGAGTGCAGGAAACCTTATGGAAGAAGGCGGAGATAGAAAGACATAGAGGAACAGAAATTCTACAAGGAGACCAACAGAGCCAAAAAACCTGGGCCCAGGTGGGGCCTGCAGAGACTGATACTTCAAACAAGGACCCTGTTCAGAGGTAGCCCATAGGCTGCTTAGTTTCCAAGTGCGTTCAGTAGTAACAGGATCAGTGGCTATCTCTGACATGAACTTTGTTCATCTCCCTCCGGGAGGGAGTGCAGCCTTGTGAGGCCACAGAGGAAGATTACATAGCCATCTCTGATGAGACCTGATAGGCTAGGTCACATAGAAGAGGAGGAGAACCTCCCCTATCAATGGACTAGAGAAGAGATATAGAGGGAAAAGCAGGAAGGTTGTTGAGATTGGGAGTTGATGAGGGAGGGGCCTACAGCCATGATACAGAGTGAATACATTTAAACACATACATACATACATACATACATACATACACACACACATACATACATATATACATGACTGTTGGAAACACTCCAAAACAAAAAGAAAAAAGGAAAGAAAGAAAAAAAGAATAAAAGAAAGAAAGAGAGAGAGAGAGAGGAAGAAAATATGGAGTGGTTTCATTTAAATGTTTAGTACTAAATCCAACAGAATATAGAGTTTTATAAGTAATTGTAACATATATGCACTTATACTTTTGATTTTGTTTTAAAAAATGTATTTCTGGCTTCCTCCAAAGAAAACAATATCCTGAATCTTATCAATAAATTCAGTGTTCTGACTTTACCTTACTTTATATTTTAGCACTTACCAGAAAAATATTACTATATATCTTTATATATATGTTTATATACTCATATGTATACAAAGAAACATACAAATTTTAATATATACATATATTAAATGTAAATGAATTATGATAAGAACTTAAAATTATATAACAATAATTAAATATACATAAATAAAAATGAGGTAATTATGATATAGTAGAGAATTTATTAATATTTTAATAAATATAAAAATCCTTTAAAATAAGGTAGTTTAAGAAATATAAATTAATTTAACACTTAATATGGAATTGAAAGGCATTCATTAAACTTGTGCAGTCTGACTGAAATGCTTTCTCTAGGCTAGGTATATTCTAACATTTTCCTAGAAAGAAACTGATAATATCTCTTATTGAAACTATTTTATAAACTGAAATAATTCAAAAGTTTGTTTACATGCTCACAAAGTAATTGTGTAAGAAATTACTGCCTGAATGAACCTAATATATAGTAATACACTGCAGATTGCATATTGTTCTTATTTTGATTAATTCTCTGAGAATTTTATTTAATGTGTTTTTATCACATTGAGGATGATGTATTAATATTAACCCTTTCAGATATGATTCTATATGTGAAAAGTTTCAATGATACAAATAATTATGAATTAGTACATAATTAATGATTTCATAACCCTCAACAGGAATGCAACTAGTAAACACATTAATAAAGGACTATTGTCATCTGATAACAGCTAGGAGATGATGTATCAGTTTGCTTTAAAAATGTAATACCTGACTCAGGACGATATCTTCTTGTTCCATCCATTTGCCTGCAAATTTCATGATTCCCCTTTCTTAAAAATTTATTTATTTTTATATCAATCACAGGTTAGGTACTTTGCATCCCAGGCGTAGCCCCCTCCCTCATTTCCTCCCACCCATCCCATCCCTCCCTCATCTCATCCCTGCCCCTTCCAAGTCCACCAACAGGGGAGGACCTCCTCCCCTTCCATCCAACCCCAGCTCATCTTGTCTCCTCAGGGCTGGCTGCAATGTCCTCCCCTGGGATCTAGCTAGGCTGTTACTCCCTGGCATGTATGGGGGAGGGTCATAGAGTCAGCCATCAAGTTCATGACTGAAACAGTCCCTGTTCCCCTTACTAGGGTCTTCAGTTCGACAATGAGCTATCATGGGCCACATCTGAGCAGGGGTTCTAGGTCATATCCATATATGGCCCTTGGTTGGAGAAACTGTCTCATATAAGACCCCTGTGCCCTGCTCAGTTTGGTCTTTGTGGAGCTCTTGTTCTCCCCAAGTCTTACTAACTTCCCCTGTTTTTATTATTATTTCCCGCCCTCTGCTGAAGGCTTGATTGTGAGTCTTAATATCTGCTTTGATACATTGTTGTATTGATTCTTTCAGAGGTCCTCTTTGGTATGCTCCTGTCCTGTTGCTTGTTTTCTCCTCCATTCAATGTCCATCCTATTTGTTCATCTAAACGAGCATTGATCATACCAACCTGGTCCCTTGTTTTTAATTGCTGAGTAGAATTCATTATGTAAATGTAACATAATTTCTGTATCCATTCCTCATTTGAGGGACATCTGGGTTGTTTCCAGATTCTGGCTATTACAAACAAAATTCCTAGGACCTACAACAAGCATATATCCTTGTTGTATACTTGAGCATATTTTGTTTATATGCCTAGGAGTGGTATAGCTGGATCTTAAGGTAACACTATTCCTAGTCGTCTGAGGAAGTGGCAAATTTATTTCCACAGTGATTGTACAAATTTACATTCCCACCAGGAATAGAGGAGGGTTCCCCTTTCTCCACATTATCTCCAGCAATGACACACATGGTAAATACTCACTTATAAGTGTATATTAGACTTGTAATATAGGATTATTATAGTAAAATCCGTACACCTAAAGAAATTCAGCAAGAAGGAGGACCCTGGGTAGAATGCTCAGTCCTCATTCAGAAGTACAAATGGGATAGATATCAGAAGAAGGAGAAAACAGGAAACAGGACAGGAGTCTACCACAGAGGGCCTGTGAAACACTCTATCCAGCAGGGTAACAAAGCAGATACTGAGACTCATAGCCAAACTTTGGGCAGAGTGCAGGGAATATTATGAAAGAAAAAGGAGACAGAAACACCTGGAGGGGAGAGGAGCTCCACAGGGAGACCAACAGCACCAAAAAACCTGGGCCCAGGGGTCATTGCATAGATTTATATGTCAGCCAAGGACCATGAATGGAGATAACTAGAATGCTTGCTAGATGTAGCCCATGGCAGCACATTCTCCAAGGGGTTTCCCTTGTAAGGGGAACAGAGGTTGTCTAGGGCATGAACTCAGTGACAAGCTCTCTGATCACCTCACCCTGGTATGTGCGGGCTTACAAGGCCACAGAGGAAGAAAATGCAGCCAGTCCTGATGAGATCTGATAGGGTAGTCTCAGTTAGAAGGGAGGAGGTCCTACCCTATCAGTGGACTAAAGGAGGGGCATAGGGGAAGAAGAGGGAGGGAGGGTGGTACAGGGAGGAGAAAAGGGAAGGGGCTACAGCTGGGTTACAAAGTGAATAAATGGTAATAAATAAAAACTAAAAAGTAATAAAAGAATATGACCCTAGGCAGATTGATCATGTTGTACTTTTCACCACTTCCAAGATTATTTTCACAATAAAAGTCAACACCATGGGTTGAAAAATGTGAAATTGGGGAGTTAGTGATAGATCTAGAAAGAGTAATAGCCACATCGATTTTATTCTTATCTATAGCATGTTGATAGCATTGTCTTAAATTTCTCCAAAATTGTGTATTGGTTTAATTTTATTTATTGACCAATGCAGAAAATTTATACGATAATATTGTACAATGTCACTACTGTGATCCATCTGGAGCTAAAAACCAGAATCAGATTTTGTGATGTCAATATTTTCATAAACAGACATTTAAAATTTCTATCTTTGTGAATAAAAGATAAATATGATCATAGATGGGCGTTTGCACATGTGCCAATCAAGAAATAATTATCAATTTAATTTTAATTTTTTTCCATATGTGTCCAGCAGCATGTGTTTCTCAGACAGGCTGAGAACCATGGAGTCTCTTATTGAGCCTCAATTCCCCTTTTATAACATGTGAGCTACAAAGTAGTCTATATTTAACTGTTGCTTTAACTGCTACCACTTTTGAGAATGGAAATGAATTCTGATTTGGCTATTATGACCTAAAGTTTGAATAACAGATAACTAAGCACTCCAAATAAAAATACCTTCTAAAATCACATGTAATTTAAATTTCGCACTATGTATTTCATCAATTAAGATCTTAAAAAAGAAATACAAGTTTCTATTCTTTTTTGATTTAAAAAATGGTTGAAAGCCATAGACATATAAATTATAGCAAACTGTTAGTATGCCATGTTAAATTTGGAACTATAGTTATTCTGATTATAGCTATTATTTGGAAAGATGAATTCATGTAAGCCCCGTAGGTCCATATGTTCTTGTAGGTAATGTAATGCTGGAAATAGGTTTGGGAAGACAGGGAGCTCAGTGTGAACCTGCTGAGCTTAAGTGGCTAAAGAGACTTTAAGGTAGATAGGTGAGACAAAGCGTGATCACAAAGAAAATGGGAAATATCAGCCAGGGCTCAAAAGTTAAAAGGAAAAGTTGAGTTTTGAGAGAAACTCACAGTAAGTTCAAGTTATGTGCACCAAATTTGAGGACCCTTTTCTTGATTTGTTTCTTGTTAAAAAGTTAAACTACTTATAGAAGGACAAATTTTGGGTCAAAGTTTCTGTGGATGGGGTGGTATCCTTAACCCTCCATTGAAAGTCCTGCCTGGTTACAAGAGGTGGCCCCTTTAGGCCCCATATACCCTGATGCTAGTAGTCTCAGCTATGGTGACCCCATAAGCTTCCTGGGGCCTCCTCTTTCCCAATTCTCTGGCAAATCACAGAGCTGCCCCCCACCTACAATTTCTGTTCTCTACATGGTCCTCTTTCCCCTGCTCTCCTTACCCTAATTCCAGCCCTGCTCCCTTCCTCATCCCTTCCTACCCAGTTCCTTCCGTACATCCGCCTCCAATCTCTATTTTATTTCCCCTTCTGAGTAGTCAGGAGCCATTATATTAAAGCAGTTCAATAGGCAAGTGGGCCTTTTGGAAGGTGATCTGGTATTTTACAAGGTCTGGTATTTTGATATGCCCTCAGAATTGTTTCCAACCTCTAACACTGATTTGGGGAAGTTCAGTACATATGAGTGATCAATGAAAGTAATCCAGTATTTTGCAAATTTTATACTGTGATGTACACCGGAACTGCTTCCACCCCTTGACAATTCCATCATTTGTTCACTGCTACATCTGTCTAAAATCTGGAATAGTTTGAACTGTCACTTTTTGTATTTACCCTCTCTGATTAAACAATCTTTCTATGGGATCATATGGAAGATGTTTTGTTGTTCAGATGAATTAATTCCAGATTATGGAATTACTGATTTGATTCAAACAAACAAACAAACAAAAAACAAAAAGTTAAAGTTGTTTTAGAACTGCAAGTTTCAATATGCCCTTGTTTTTGTTTTTTTTTTTAATTTCTAGTAACTTTAGTCATGATAGATTAAGCTGGAAACAAGTCAAACAGATATTTTTAAGAGCTAGGTAAGTAAATGTGTATTCATACAATGGAATACTATTCAGAAATTTAAAGGAATGATCTATTAATATGCACAGCAACATGGATGAATCTCAAAAACATCTTTTTCTGTTTTGTTTTGTTTTTATTTTTGTTTTGTTTTGTTTTTATTTTTTGTTTTGTTTTGTTTTTTGTTTTGTTTTGTTTTTAATAGCTGAGTAATATCCCATTGTATAAATGTACCATTTTTTCCTTACCCATTCTTTAGTTGAGGGACATCATGGTTGTTTCCCGTTTCTGGCTATAAGCATAGTTGAGCAAGTGTCCTTGTGGTATGGTAGAACATTTGGAGGGGAGATATGTACCCAGGAGTGTATATCTGGGTCTTGAGCTAGAACTATTCCCAGTTCTCTGAGAAAATGTTAGATTAGGTTGGGAAATGATAGTGGACACTGGAGGAGTCAAGGATTTCACAAGAAGACTTATAGATTCAATTAATCTGGGCTTATGGGGGTTCACATTCCTTAATGTGTCAGGGTGAGTTGGGATCCAAGAGGGACCTTTGTCTCTGAGGAAAAGAAGAGAAAGAATGGGGAAGAAGTGTGTGGAGGAGACTCGAGGTAATGTGGGGGTTGAAATAAATTTGTAAAGTGGATAAAGAAAAATAAATTAAATGATTTTCTCCTTCCAGCATGGCTTAAAAAACACTGAATGAACATTTAAAAATATCTATGGGTTCCCTCATAAAGGGAACAGGGATTGTCTCTGACATGAACTCAGTGACTGGCTCTTTGACCTCCCCCAACCCCCTTCCCTGAGAAAGGAACAGCCTTACCAAGCCACAAAGGAGGACAATGCAGCCAGTCCTGATGAGACCTGATAAGCTAGGGACAGAGGGAAGGGGAGGAGGACCTCCGCTATCTGTGGACTTGGAGAACAGCAAAGGAGGAGATGAGGGAGGGAGGGTGGAATTGGGAGGGAATAAGGGAGGGGGCTACAGCTGGGATACAAACTGAATAAACTGTAATAAACATAAAAATAAAAATACAATTTAAAATATAATAAAGAAACATCTATAAAATGGCATTTAAAGAAATAAATGTTATTTACTTCAAAAGGTATATAAAAGGAAGGAAAAGAGGGTATAAATATGAATTAATGAATACATATATTTTGAATTTCATTAAAGGATAGTTAAGGATAGGGAAGTTGAAGATTGTTGCAGGTTTTCATGAAAAACTCACACATTGTATCAAATTCTGCACTAGCATTTCTGTGATCCTTTTTGTTGTATTTCTTGATTTTATTGGTATCTGAACAATGGACAGTTTTATGGAAATGAAAAATCACCATGTAATTGTCATACACCACCCTTACTTGCTTGCTTTATCTTCCTAGATTCTGTGAAAGTTCAAAAACTTTAAACAACAACAACAAAAAGAGGTGAACTGATTCTTGTCTATGACCCTGAGGAATATTCTTCACTTAGCTAACAAATAGATTCACCCACAAACTGGGAAACTTTTGATCACTGCTTATTTTGATGTATATATCCATCTGTGTGTGATCACATATCCTACTACATAAGATTTTATTTTTGCTGGCCACAATGTTTTCTAGATTTTAATTCACATTTTCCACATCCTTTCCATACCAGATGATTTTTAAATTAAATATTCTATATTAAGAACATTATGCTAAAACATATTTCCTGAAAGAAGTCTGCCTTGTTTTGAACAGCTGTGGATAACACAAAAGTGTGTAATGTTGGAAACTAAACGAAAGAGGGATAAAGAAAGTTACCTAAGGATAATATATCTGAAATGTAAATAGCTGGTTTTGATTAAAACTGTCATCATAAAGGAGTCTTAAAGAAGTGAGTAGAAATTATTGGGAAGAAACTGTAACTAAGCAGATTCCAGGGAGAAGAAAAAAAGACATATACATCAAGAGTTAAGAAGTTTATATATGTTTTAACAGTATGAGTTCAAATTCGAAACTCTGTGATTTGTCCCTTGTCATCTGATTTTGTATGTGGTTAAAATTAATTTAAATATGCCTATATAGTATACATATAAGCTACAATTTCATATTGCCTATAATGACAATACATATTACTTATAATATTTGACCAGAATTGACATATCATAATAGTGATGCCAAATCAAAGTAAAGTATGTCTGCTGTAACCTGTTCAGTGAATGTATATTTACTTCTATTATTCTGCTTAAATTCACTTTTCTTAGTTTTTCATTAAATCAAGTATTTACTTCGCATGCATTTAAAATTTTAAGATTAGAATAGCCATTAATATATGTTTCCTTATATTCTGTCATTGTAACTTTTTAAATAGGTATAATAAAAAATGTCAAATATCTGTCTATGGTCAAGATCCTTTTCAGTTTCCACTGCTAAGTCTAACAAGACATTTAATTCCAGACAGAAACCTAAAAGAGGAAACATTACAAGTCAAATGACATAGAATTTTGAAATTTGTAAAATATGATAAAGACAGTGTGTTATCAGTAGAAAACACTTGAGTTCAGTAATTGCAAGGAATAGTAAATACTGTAGAAAAGGTGAGATAGCGCAACTAAAGAGCATTTCTCACTGGCTGAAATAGGTGCTACAATGCTCTGTTTGCCGTTTGGGAGATTTCTATCATTTACATTCTTACCAGCATTTTATAAACCTCAAAAGACAGATATGGATGTATGTGAATTCATTATGATACACACTGCTAAAGAGTGATATTTATGGAGAAATTTCATGTGTTACAACTCAGTTGTAACACATTGTTTTGTCATCTATCCTTCCTCTAAATTGTATTTATATATTTACCAATTCCCCTACTCTCTTATGTAAGGAAAATTAAAGGGGGGATAAAAAGAAAGATTTCCTTTTCCTTTTAGCAAGTAGTTTCTCAGTTTCAAATCAGGCATTTTTTTCTTTTGAAAACTCAGCGTAATTTTTTTCTGAATTACATGAATAATTACAAAACATTTTTAATATTTTTCTGGGAGCATCCAGATGATGGAAAGTTATGTCTTTCCTGATGTAATCCAGGAGATTGTTTCCCAGATGTCCTAGAAACTTGACCAATAGGAGAAGAGCCTAAACTGCATTTTATATCAATTATGTGCAAAACCCTGCCAATTATCTTCTCATATAATCCACATCAATAACTGAGAAGCACAAAAGATATAAACTCCCACCATCTGCTCTCCCTACAGTAGGCTACTGAGAGCTTAGACAATAACTCACATAGTAAAATACTCTGATACATTTATCTGGGATCATGCTGTGTAAGTGGGATTTGTGATTAAAAATATTACCACTATTAGAAAATATGTTTTCCCCTTTTAGGAAAAGCATTATCATTTCTCTTTTTATTGCAATAGTAAATTAAAAGAACTACTTCCAGCCACATAAAGAACAAAAACTGCATTTCTTTCTTTTTCTCTGTAAATCTTTTCCCTGTTGATGTTAACAATACTCAGTCTTCTACAAAGAGAAAAGGAAAAATACTCTATAGCCTCCAGAAATTCATTGTTTTGACACCTGCTCTATTTTAAACCATGTTAAATTCAGAAAGAAAGATAAATCAAAGTATAAAACACTAACCCAAAGTGCCCACATGACCCTAGAAAGGAGAGTATTTAAACACTACAATTGCAGATGATAGCTGATACTTCAGAGTGATTTAATGTGACTTTTCCAAGCTTTAGAGACACAGAGCTGACCCTTAGGGGAAAAAAGTAGAAATGACTTTAATCAGTATTCCACTGAAAGTCCAGAAGATAGATAATTCAATCTTGTCTTTCCCTTTGTCTCCTTCTTGTACTATACCATAGTATACTTGTTATAGTATCTCCATATACCTTTCTCTTTGCAGTGTCCAAAGTCAAACAAAGGCACTCTGGGAAAACAGAATAAACAGAATTTATTGGGTTTCCATACAGAATGTAACTGTGGGCTTACTTACAAGGAGGTGATTGTTCCTTCCCCCAGCAGGACCTTATACACATTTACCCAACAGACATGAGACCTTTCCTATAGCCTTCGCTAGCTTTTATACCTTACTGTCTTGAAGCCACATACAGATAAGACAATTCCCTCATGTCTATCCCTTGCCCTCTGAGAGAGGTTTAACCAGTGAACAAGCCCAGCTAGGGTTTGCTTGGCTAGGAGTAGAGTCACTTGAAAGGATTATGCAAATGACCAGATTATGCTGCCAATTCCCCTAAACATACTCATGTTTCCTCCACCAACTCCCAAATTAATTTGGTGACAAATTAGCATTTACAATGATAATTCTCACACATCTTATATAAACTATATTGTAATCATTTCTTCAACTTCAATAACGTAATTTTGCAATTATGAGTTTAAAATTATACCACACTACAAACTTTGCCAATTGGTGATATATTACTTTAGAGTAAATTTTCTTCACTCTGTTGCCAATGAAATTTGCATTTTAATTGGAGCAAAATGTATGCTTCAAATGATTAGGAAGGTTTGAAGAAATGCAGCAGCTTACTTATTCAGGAACCAGGAGTGCAAATCCACAGTAAAATATCGACAAAGGTTTGGAGAGTAACATAGGGATTCTAACTAAAACTACATCGCTTATCATGTGTATGCATAGTAGTTACATATTTTACCATTCTCATCTATGAATGTAAAAATTGTCCAATCTTTTAAGTGATTGGGAATTATGAACATTTTAAAAATCAGCCAACCAATGTTTTAATACAATGGAGATGAGTTTTAGAGCTTCAGGTTGGAAGTAAACTTGTAACCATATATTCTGATCATCATTTTCAAAGCCGTTTCTTTTTCTTTGAAGTCAGTAATACAATTTTCCAGCAGTAAATTCCTTAGCACATTTGGAAAAGTTCATCCAGAACTTTCAAATGCATATTAACAGTTTCCAAAAATTTAAATAACTACTTAAAGCATGTGAGATTGATTAAAGTATCAGTTGTAGGCTGATTGTACAGATAGTTTTCAAGATTCACATCTTTTGTGTGCATGCTCTGCTTAATCACCTCCCCTTGGCTGTATGTGCGTGCTGTAAATATGAAAGGACAGGCCCTCCCAAAACACAAGAAGTGGCTTCAAGCTACTTCACAGTTCTGAAAATTGAAGATAACAGATAGCAACGCAAAATAATACATACACACATATGTGCAGATGCATTCTGTAGTGAAAATTCAAGTCACTTCTCTCCTGTCCATGAATCTGTCCCATGCTTACCTGTAAATTATTTGAATATCTGAATATCCATTTACTCTGTATAAAAGTAAGGGTTTTTTAAAAAAATATTTCTCAGTAGTGTTGAATTCAACAGGTGTGTGCTTTCTTTATCACAATAAAATAATTAAAACAATCAAAAAAATTGTATTTTATTTTTTTAAGTAGTCCTTATTTTGTCTTTTACAGTTTTAAAAACTGCTATTAAGAAATTACAGTCCTGATGAGACCTGATAAACTAGGGTGAGATGGAAGGGTAGGAGGACCTCCCCTATCAGTGGACTTAGAGAGGGACAGGGAGGAGATGGGGAGGGAGCATGGGATTGGGAGGAAATGAGGGAGGGGGCTACAGCTGAGATACAAAGTAAATAAACTAAAATAAAGTAATTAAAAAATAAAAGAAAAAAAAAACAACCCAAAGCAACAACAGCAACAACGAAAGAACACACTTCAAATCCCTATGTTAGAAGAATAGTTAAAATGGATCCAAAGTTTGAGGCCAGGATGGGACAAAGCAGGATCAAAGGTTTTAGCATGATCTTTGTCAGCAAAAAACTGCCTTGTGCAGAAGGTGTTTTTGCTAGCTGAAAAACATATGCTGTAGACTCTGAGAAGATATAAACAGGAGTCCAGAAAAAGAGAGAGATAGAGAAAGAGAGAGAGAATGCTTTAAGGAAGTTGCTGCTGCCCCTGCTACTGTTGGCCCTTGTTTCTGCTTTTGCTGTTGCTGGATTTTATTGAATTGCTGGACTGCTGGACTGCTGATTTGTTCTGTTGCTGCATTCACCACTGCTGCCGGTTTGCTGAACTGATTGATATCCCGACTATGAAAATTGGAATCGCCCAAAAGAACTATGTCTAAAGAGGTCTATATCCCTTCTCTCCTACCAAGGATCTGGGGTCTGAAGGAAGGTGGAGGCATTTATGAACCCCAAATGAAGTAGATTAAAAAATTAAAGCCCACAGAAATATGTTGCTTTTTATTTCTTAAGATTGATTCACCTTGGTTTGAGACAGGATCTCTCAGTGACATGTGGAGCTCACCAAATTGACTCAGACATTACCCCTCTCTCCACTCCCTAGGTCTGGGGTAACAGCTATATGTCATCTTGTTCTGGTTTTTACATGAGATTTTGGTATCAAACTCAGTTCCTTATTCTTGCATTGGAAGGACTTTAGTTCACCTCATCAAAAATTTAGCAACTTAGCTTATTTGTCTACCTTAGTCTTTTCTTTTTGGTTTAAGCTGTATAATATCTGATCAATGTGTGTGTGTATATATATATATATATATATATATATATATATATGTATGTATGTATGTATGTATATCCTAACCAGGGAAATATGTGCTTAGCTTGCAAAACATAGTCTAAAACTTCTGATTTCTTTATCATCAATAGCCAGGGTATTTAAGCGAAGAATCTTGATGTCTGTAGGTTTCCTTAGAGCAGCAGCTCTCAGCCTCTCTAAGGCTTTAACACACTCCCCCATGTAAGGATGATCCTCAACCATAAAATTATTTTTATTACTACTTCATAACTCTAATTTTGCTACTATTGTTAATCATAAAGTAAACGTCTGATATGCAGGATATCTGATATGTGACTTATGGGAAAGGGTCATGATTCAAGACCCTTTAAGTTAAGAAGAGATGGCCTTTAGACTATCTACCTGAGTGCCATGTAATCACCATAGTTGTTGAAGGGAACAAAAGTTTGGGAGAAAGACAAAGCATCTGTATGAGGACATACACAGAGAGAGCAGGAGACTTGAAAATATGAATAGGCTATGTCACTAGAGCTGATGCTCTAGCTTGGAGCCCTGGGGAGAGGTCAAATTAGGGAACCAACAGCCACATATTGCAGAAAACTCCAAAACTGGGAAATGAAGGAAACACATTGTCTCTCATAGATTCAGAAATGATTCAACCCTTATGAGTAATTTTAGACTTTGTTGCACTTGAGTTATCCTACAATAGTTTTTGTGTATATTTA
>CM053764.1:78938513-78952071 GCA_028658305.1 Pachyuromys duprasi
TTTTGTGTTTTTAGAAAGGAAACAGGGACTGTTTCAGTCTTGAACTTGATGGCTGACTCTTCGACCCTCCCCCATACATGCCAGGGAGTAACAGCCTGGCTAGATCCCAGGGGAAGACACTGCAGCCAGCCCTGAGGAGACAAGATGATCAGATGGAAGGGGAGGAGATCCTCCCCATTTGGTGGACTTGGAGGGGGTGGGGAGGAGATGAGAGAGGGTTGGGGAGGGTGGGAGGGAATGAGTATAAACTAATTCTGTCGTCTTATATTTGTTAAAGATCATTCTAGTATTCTAATATCAATTTTATTTCTATTTGTTTGGGCATACATTTGTAGAAAATATCATATCAAAGTCCTTGTGTAAGGAGTACCTTGATAAATAAGAAGATGGTTGTATTTATTAGACTTCTTCTTTGAAGTTGAATAAAGTAGGTGGAGTTTGTGGCATGGAATCTTGTCCTCAGCTGGAAGCATGGTTCCCTTGCAATTATGAGTCCCTCCAGTATTGCACATGTGCCATGTTCTTAGACAATGGTACTGTGTGCATTCAAGTCATAATTATTTAAATAAGTACATAAATTTTTTAGTTAAAATTCAAGAATAGAAACATTGCATCTGGATCCTAAACTGGCAAAGATTTCTTTTTCATTTGTTTTTCTATCAAATGCAGTTATCATATTATCATAAAATATGCTAATAGCAGAACATTATCCCCGAAAAGAATGATCAGGCTAATAATATAATGTATAAAACATCATCTCAACATATTTCCAACTCAGTTCATGATGTTAACAAAAAATAAACAGGTATAGAAAGTCTGCAGCTGTAGACTGAAACTTTATAATAGTGAATGTTATTAATTTAAGACATACCAACACAAATGCAGATGAATTAAGGTTCTTCTGGGGATGATAACATCCTCATTCAAAATATATAGCATGTGGTATTTTAAATTACCAGTTAGCATTCTAAATGCATATTTTATTGAGTCGGCTATATAATGATGCTAACTTAATGTTACCGGGAGAACTGTAACTTTTTGTTCTGACTTATAATCTTACATTTGTTGCTTTGTTGTTAAATTAGCACTGCGTTGCAGTTGATGTATATTTTTTGAGGTTATAAAAGAGAAATAATATGTTTTCAAGATAATCTAAGTTATGGGAATATGCAAACCCAAATGTAATACTGCGGAAATGTAAAAATTTAGAATCAGAAGTATTTTAAAGGACCTATGTTCTCTTTAAAGAATGATTGTTTTCCTTATTCAAGATAAGCCTCACTTTTTCCTTGTAATAAATTATTGTAAAAGTTATTATTCAGAAAATTTGCATCATTACTTGTCTATCTGCCTTTTAATTCCTGAACAAACCAGTATTTATCATCAGTAAAATCCTCAAAATCTATGATGCTTAAGTGCTAGTTGACATTAATATTTTTCATGGAGAAAATAAAGTGTGATACTGTGGCACTTGGCATAATATGTCAGAGATGATTGGTAAGAAGGATCTGCAGGGAATGCTGCTTACAGCAAAGAGTGAGAATTTGAAATTGACTCCAGCAATCCACATGGTAAAAGGAGAAAAGTGACACACATGAAAGTCCTCTGATCTTCACACTTACACTATGGTATGAATGCAAATCCACACCCAACCCGACCCAACTACACACACACACAGGCACAGCACACAAGATAAGCAAATACTTCAAAATAATTCATAGATAATTGTTTCATTTTATTGACATTTAGAAATATAGAAGGATTCTGGAAATTAAGACTAAACATGTACTCCAATTTTATTAAAAACACAAATCTAAGATAATTTTAAAAATTAAGCATACTCTACAAAACACTACATCTACAAAACGCTACAGGACCCAAGGCTCAGTAAACATTGCTGAAGAAGAGGTGGAAAGTCAGTAACAACCACAGTATCTGGGAGTTTGAAGAGAAGTTGTATCTTCTAGTAATTCAGAAGATAATCTCATAAAATCTCACCAAGTGTGTAACTAAATATGAGCTGAACAATGATTACACCAATGGACACCCAACTGGATGGGCAAAAGCCGATAAGTTTTCAAGCCTAACAAAAAAATCACAGGCAACTAAGTTATGATGGGAGTGGTAAGGTGGTCTTCTCTAGGGGAGAGCATACTGACTGGTTGTTCATGGCCAAAGGTCACCCCAGAAAAAAAAAACACAAACAATAACATCATAGGAACAAAATGAGTTATATTTGGGAAAGTGTGTGTGTGTGTGTGTGTCTGTGAATATGCAACAATTAGAGAAAAAGAGGCTATTTCAGACCATGAATTAGAAACAGTGTTAGGAAGGTACATGGGAAGGTTTTGGGGAGGAAAGGGAAGTGAGACATATAATTAGATAATAATCTCAAAAATAAAATGAAAATAAAAGAGAAGGTTACATGTTATTTAAATGTTGTTTTTTTATATGAAGGATAGGAAAATGAAGACATAAAAAGCTATCAAAACGAATTTCTAAACTCTTGATTGGTATCCACTGGGAGAGTAATTTTATCATTTAAATGATGATATGGTTCATAAGTATAGAACTACAAATAGCTTTAAAATAAATAAGAGGGATAAAACATGTAAGAATTCTTGTGTTAGTTGTTATAGAAAATATGAAGGTTAGATGTGAGGCAACTCAAGGTACCTCTATAAACATTGGCAAAACTTCGTTATGCATGTTATTTCCTATTGAGAGAAGCAAAGAACAGGAATATTAAAGATATATGGGATGTATTTAGCAATATTGATGCAAATGCAAATACGTATATAAAATAAATATCATACAAGCAAATTAATACATATGAAAACAAATCAAAATGTACAACCTGTTATCAAATAGATACTATAAATTTAATTATTTGGGATTCTTTATTATTTATTTTAAAATAATTTAAAAAATAGATCATTTTAGTGTAATAAATTCTATAAGAATGCAATATGAAAAGCACTCAGTATATATTGAGGACAGATTAAGATAATTTAGTTCTGTGTTCTTTCAGCTGGGCTTTTCCCCTGCACTTAATTCACATATTTCAATGACAAACCTGTCCATGAAGTAGAGATAATTAAAACTTTAATGTGTGCAGAATTACTTCATAATAAAGAGTGGAAAAGACATCCCATAACAAATTAGATTTCATTGTCATTTGTGTGACACTTATTTCATGGCACTTATATGATGCTTGCATGTGTGTTTGTATATTTCTCTGTGTATGATTATCTCTTTCACTCTTGGTTTATGTGTTTGCATGTGTGTATGTGTGCATGTGCATAAGTTTATGTGTGCACACAGTAGGGAAGGAATGAGGACGAATCCTTCAGAAAATTAGTCCATTTCTGACAGATTATTTTTAATTTATTATCGAAACTGTTTTTTTTCATACAATATATTCTTACTCTATTCAACCCCCCCAAATTCTCCCAATTCCTCCTTACCTCTTGACCTAGCCAAATTTATACTCACTTTTGTTCTCATTAGAAAACAAACAGGTATCTAAAATTAACTACAATAGTAATAATAATCAATAATAAGAAGAAAATAAAACAAAAATAAGCATACCAGAATAGTACAAGATAAACCATCAACCAAACATGCTTAAAGAACCAAAGAAAAAGTACAAGAATCCCGATGCAACTTGATTAGCTGGGGTGGTTGGGAAGGGAGCTTTCCTTTTCTGAGGAAAAGAGGATAGAAAGGGGAGACTGAGAGAGGGTGGGGCTGGGAGAGAAAGAGGGAGGGGACTACACGGATTTAGAGTGAATAAAATAAATAAACGAGAAAAATAAAAGAAAAACAAAAGATAAAGCGCAATAAACACATGGAGTCATTTTAATATCAGGAATATGGACATTACTTGTTATTTAGTACAGTTTGATTTTGTAGGTATTTTATTTAAAATAACTGCGAATTTGAAAATCTGATCTCACATGAACATACAGATAAAGTATACTTTCTTAAAGCATCTAAATTTTTATTTCATTATATATATATATATTTATATATATATATATGTGTATGTATGTATGTATGTATGTATGTATGTATCGGTGCTTACCTGTAATCCTATCATTCGACGGGCTAGTGTAAAAAGAGCACTACATTTAGAATAACTGGGTTACAAAGCAAGACTCTGAGCAAATAAGAAAGGAAAGAAACAGTAGTAAAATATTGATCCTATATCTCTCCATATGAATATTGTCCACTAAATGACCCATTTCTGTTCTGTGTGTTATTGCCCTAGTGGGTACAAGACAGGGAAGCAATGATAGATATACAGGAAGAACATTTGGGTTAGGGTGGGCATGGGTTCTGATGCAAAAATACCAACAGCAAATCATGAACTCCGTGGGATTATTAGACAAGGCATGAAGGGGAGGGGAGAGAGTTACCTTAAAGGGTCAGAAGTCTCTGTTGAAGCACAGACTCAGAATGCGTTCATCTAGGAGGTTGAAGGTGTGGTCAGTACTTTCGGGACTTGAGCTGGAGCCTTCCCTAATTGGGGCAGTGAGTGAGGATTGGATTGGGGTCAGAGGTGAAGAAAGAAACAAGAGGAATCTGGTGTGGGAAAGACCGAAAAACAGAGTACTGAGAGAGAACTGAAATGGGAGGCTATCTCTGGGATGAGCTACATACCCAGGACAACAGAAACTCCCAGGAATCCACAAGAAAGCCCACAAACTCAACTAAGCTGGGCTTAGAAGGGCTTACAAAGATTGAACCGCCAACCAGTAGCCTGCATAGGACTGACTCAAGCCCTCTGCATAAATATGTTACATATATTCATGCATGAAGATAATAATCTTGCAGTTGTGCAGCTTGGTCATCTTGTGGGACTCCTAACAGATGGGGAAGTGTCTGTCTCTGACTCTGTTGCCTGCCTTTGGGACCCTTGTCTTCTTACTTATTTAGACTTAAGAGGAGGTGGCTAGTCTTACTGCAACTTCATTTGCCATGGCTGGTGAAATTGAGGAGGATCAGAAGTAATATGAAAGGCTTAAAAATGTTATCAGTATCATCTATTTGATTTTATTACTCTAAATTTACTTAGATGTGTATTAATATGTATATGCAGTTATTATTTGGCAATATATTAAAGTAATTTATTCAGTAGCATTTCACATGTAAAACCTCCTTTGCCTTTATTTTACTCAATTTGGAAATTTATCAATGGTGTTACAGAAGGTGCCCAAGGCTTTTAGCAACATAAATGAATTTCAAAGTTGTTTGAAGGGTGTTTTAGATAAGAACAAGCTGATTGTGCTTAAATTTATTGCTTTTTGTGCACAATGAGTATTCTGTGAGAAAAGAATTTCATATAAGACTTATGTCTGCCCTCTAATACTTTGACAAAGACTTACATTCAAAAAATCAGGTAGGTATGTATGAAAGTCAGAAATCTTTTCTCAACAGAGCACTCCCAATTCTTGGTATTGGACGCCTTTGATCTTTTGTGACTTATTGGCGGCTGTCACTGTAACAGATCCCATTTGAAAGACTCACTAGAGGTAATAAGTTAATTATGGGAAGTCATTTTCATTTCCATGAAATGCAATCACTAATCTATAACATTCCAGACATGTAGCTGAGCCAACAGAGGCAAATCAAATTAATTTATTCAACTTTCTAGTTATGATTTGGGAAAAGAAGAGCTAGAAACTGACTAGCCGTCTGACTAAAAACTCATGCTTATTCACAAAAGTGGCAAAAGTGAATGTTGGCTAATGAATTCAGGGTGTTTGCAATTGGAAACAAAAGGAAATTTTGCAATTTCCAATATTTTGTATTTATCAACTTGTCAGGAAAGCCAAAGTTGTAGACTAGAAACCTACTGTATGATGCTTTCTGCTATTCCAGTTTGTTACTGATCAAGTTCGTTTCTGTTCAGCTAAGATGTAAAGCATTGAATATTATCACTTTTCCTGAAACCTGAACAGGGGAGAATACTGCCTGGTGAGAGTTTCAGAGGTGAAAGCACATGGCAATTACAAAAACTGTGGGAACTTTGAAGGAGATGGAAAGCAGACAGAGGTAGCTGGGGTTGCTGCATAGCAAAAGAAAAGAAATTAGTCGTTAGTTCCAGATTAGACTAGAATGTAGAATGAAAAGATCCTCTCCCTGCAGTGCAAACTTGTTAGTATAGAACTTCACAGGGCCCAATCCTGTACCTCAGTTTTATTTTCACTTTATTCAAAATTCCTCTTATCTTCTCCCCTCCCCTCCCCCCTCTCCTCTCCTTATTCTTTCTCTTCCTAACTCTCTGCCCTTCCCTTCTGCTTCCTACCATCTTCTTCCTGGCATGCTCATCACTTCATAAAAAATGACACGTTACCTAATTAAAATATACTTGTAGTATATGGTATTCGAAAATTATTTGCATAATATATTAACTAAATGGGTCAATTGAGCATAACATTGAATTTAAGAGCATATCTATACATTTCCATTTAGATTTTGTCAACAAAGTGAATATCGAAATAAAATGGAGTTGTAATTGCTTTAAAAGTAGTCCTGACATGAACTCAATGGCTAGCTCTTCTACCTCCCCACCTCCTGAGGGAGGAGCAGCCCTGCTAGGCCACAGAAGAGGACATTGTAGCCATTCCTGAAGAGACCTGATAAGCTAGACTCAGATGGAAGGGGAGGAGGTCTTCCCCTATCAGTGGACTTGGAAAGGTACAGAGAGGAGATGAGGAAGGGAAGGGGGAGATAGCGAGGGAATGTGGGAGGGGGCTATGTCAGGGATTCAAAGTACATAACCTGTGATTAATATAAAATAAAAATTTAAAAAACAGTAAAAAAATGGTAGTACTGAATATGAGATCATCCATATAAAGTACAGTAGAACTGAATCCAACACACAAATCTATGGACAACATAGAAGCATGTACTGATTTTAACTTTAGGTAAATGTTTCAAAAGAATCTAACTCAACACAAATTACAAAAAAATAATTGTTTTTAAAATCAAAATTGTAAAAATCTTTAACAAAGAACATTTTACTTATTTTTAGGTTATTTATTTTGTTATGTACATCTGTATGTGTGGCTGTGTGAGTTGGTACACATTCCTAAAGTACTGGAAAAGAAGAAAATTAGGTTCCAGATCCCCTGGAGCTAAAATCACAGGCTGTTTTAACACATTATGCAAGTTCTGGGAGCTGAGATAGCTCACCAGCTCTTCAAAAGACAGTTTAATTTTTTAAAAATACCTATATGTCCTTCAACTGAAGTATGGAAAGTAAATATGATGAATGGTTAATGAATAAACAGTATATTTACAAAATGAAATAGTCAGCTGTTTAAAAAATGAAATTTGCAGATAAATGAATGGAGCTATAATCATCCTGAGTGAAGTAATCCACATTCAGATAAAGTGAACAACAACAGCAGCAAAACTTGGCATTATGTCTCCCAAATGTGTTACTTGAGAGACGTTACAACGTTACAGGAATGTTAAGACTGCACCTATGATTTTTTATGCAATGCTGATGGTTGATACAGTTCACAGTTATCATAACTGAGAAGGCCTTTTAGTTGCCTCCCTCCTTTAGAAGTTTGTACTGTGTCTTTTATCATTACAGCTAGTCCTCAGGGATTAAGCATTCAGAACAGTTACAGCTAAGCAGCACAACAATTTGTTGTTTGGTGTAAAAATAAAACTTGGAACTCTAGAAAAGGGTCACACTTTTTGAGTGTGGTCCCATGAAACTCCCAGCACCAAACAGTATAGGTATTGACAATGCTAAAGGTTACAAATCACAACTTAATGGTAACATTTTCCTAATGAGGATTCCACAGACCTATGTCATAGAACATGAAGAAATCAAGATGGTATTCAACTGGAAGCTACATCTGCCACTGGCTGGCATTCATAGAGCTGGAAAGTGTTATACATCTTATCAGAGCAGAGACATAATCATCAACCTCACCCAGCTATGAACCTTCTGAGCTATAATAATTACTTTCCTACTAGGTGTATTTCCAAAACATGCTGAAGTATAAAACAAGGACATTTGCTCAACCATGTTTGTAGCAGCTTTACTCATAAAAGAATCTAGAAACAACCCAGATGCCCCTCAACTGAGGAATGGATATAGAAATTGTGGTACATTAACAAAATGGAACACTATTTAGCAATTAAAAACAAGGAAATCATGAAATTTGTAGGCAAATACTGGGTTCTAGAAAAGATCATCCTGAGTGAGGTATCCCAGAAGCAGAAAGACACACATGGTATATACTCACTTATAAATGGGTATTAGACATATAATATAGGATAAAATGTACTAAAAAAAAGCTAAGCAAGAAGGAGGACCCTGGGTAAGATGGTGACTCTTCACTTAGAAAGATAAACAGGTTGGACATATGAAAAGGGAGAAAACAGGGAACAGGGCAGGAGCCTAGGACAGAGGGCCTCTGAAAGACTCTACCCAATAGGGTATCAGAGCAGATGCTGAGACTCTTAGCCAAACATAGGGCATAGTGCAGGGAATCTTATGAAAGAAGGGGAAGATAGAAAGACATGGAGGTGACAGGAGCTCCACAAGGAGAACAACAGGACAAAATAATATCTGGGCACAGTGGTCTTTCCTGAGACTCCAACCAAGGACCATGCATAGACATAATCTAGAACCCATGCTCAGACATAGCTCTTGGCAGCTCAGTCTCCAAGTGGGTGTCCTAGGAAGGGGAACAGGAACTGTCTCTGACATGAAGTCAATGGCTGGCTCTTTGATCACCTCTCCCTGGTGGGGGAGCAGCCTTACCAGTCCACAGAGGAATACAATGCAGCTAGTTCTGATGAGACCTGATAGTCTAAGGTCAAATGAACTTGGAAAAGGGCAGGGAGGAGATGAGGGAGAGAGGGTGGGGTTGTGAGGGAGTGAGGGAGAGGGCTACAGCTGGTATACAAAGTAAATAAACTGTAACTAATATTAAAATAATTATTTAATCAAAAAATAAATACGTAGAAGGGGAAGTGGATGCAAAGTTCCACTTACAGCTAAACAGCTATTTGCAATTGATAGCTTCTGGGAGAGAAAAATCAGCTTTCTTCAATGTAGTGACACTGGTCAAATCAACCTCATCACAGGGCAGACAACTCTCCTGCATTAACCAAAGAAAGAAGTGAAAGTTTTCTGGGTAGGAATGTGGAGGATGACCAGAATGAACCGGGGAGGAAAAATGATATAATCTAAATATATTGTGTGAAATTCTCAAAGAACCTGTTAAAAGAGTAAAAATAATTTTTAAAATACACAAACTTACTGTGAAGTCAACATAGATGTCTAATAAAGGTTTGCAGGAAGGAAATGTTGATAGTTTTAGCAAGCTTGTCTTGATACAAGCTTCTGATTGAACAAAGCATTTCCCTGCAAGGTAATTAAAGTCAAAGTATACATATATACATACACACACAAATACATACATACATATATATATATATATATATATATATATAATGGCTTAGAAAAAGGCATTCTAAAAATAACATTAAAAATTCTCTTATTCAATGTATTTCTACTAAGAGTTAACCATTTATGTGTTTCCATGGAATGTGTAGAAAATATGACAGATAATATTTGTTTATTACAGGATACACATGCTGTTGGCTTAGCAAGGGTATATCAGTAATAATATATGGATGCAGGAATACAAGCCTTGTGGGAATGATTTTTTAAGGAAAAGAATTAGAACAGGGACATACCAGTAATATGATATGGATGCAGGAATACAAATCTTATTTTTTCTTTCTTCATTAACTTACTTATTTGTTCATTACATCCCAATCACAACCCCACTCCCTGCTTTATTTCCAGTCCCACCTTCCCACCCACTTCCTCCGAATTCCCTTACCCCTACTTCTCCATCCCCAGGTACCAACCCACGTGGCACATCAAGACAGATCAGAACTAAGTACTTCCTCTTTCACTGAAGTAAGGCAAATCAGCCCTGCAAGGGAAATGGAATCCAGGGAGAGGCAACAGCATCCATGCCAGAGAGAGACCCTGTTCCAATTGTTGGGGATCTACTTGGGGACTAAAATGCAAATCAGCTTTATATTCATGGGGGGCGGGGTAAATCCATGCATGTTCTCTGTTTGGTGTTTCAGTCTCCAAGAGCCATTATGGACCCAGGTGAGTTGACTATGTAGGCCCTTTTGTGGTGTCCTTGACCCCTCTTGCTCCCACAATCCTTCCACTAACTCTTTCAAAAGATTCCCTGAGTTCCACCTAATCTTTGGATGTGGGTCTCTGCATCTGTTTCCATTATCTGCTGTATTAAGCCTCTCAGGTGACAGTTATGTTAGGCTCTTGCCTGCAAGTAGCAGAGTAACATTAATAGTGCTATGAGTATGGTGGGTCTACCATGGGTGGTTCACAAGTTGGGACAGTCATTTGTTGGCCATTCTCTCAATCTCTGTTTTGTCTTTTAAAAAAATATGGAACACTTCATGAATTTGAGTGTCACCCTTGCTCAGAGGTCATGCTAATCTCTGCATTGTCCTAATTTTAGTTGATGTATCGCAGAAGTGAGCACAGGAATACAGTCTT
Organism: Pachyuromys duprasi; assembly: GCA_028658305.1. Taxonomy (NCBI): domain Eukaryota; kingdom Metazoa; phylum Chordata; class Mammalia; order Rodentia; family Muridae; genus Pachyuromys; species Pachyuromys duprasi. The sequence goes on from CM053764.1 coordinate 78,949,099, forward strand.
GAGAAAATGATTTTCAAAGGAAAAGAATTAGGACAGATACAGTAAAGTTTATTAAAAGATAGGATTAGATGGAAGAGCTGAGGTGCAGGGAGGAAAGAATGACAGAGCTGCCTAACCTTGCTTCCCAATAAATCTTAAGAAAAAATATATTTTATTAGTGGATGATGTAGGTTTTATTATAAATTGCATAGAAATTTGTTATTAAAATATTCAAATAATAATCTGACTCCAAAATCAGCAGTCAAAAATATCTTCCCAGTTTCTCCTATCATTTTTTTTTTTATATTTGTGGTTGTTGTTAACTGAATCCACTATTTAGAAAAAACTTATTTTTGCATTCTTCTTGTGGTAGCTTTGGATAGTCACTGATGCATAAAATGTCAGAGGATATTTGGATAATTAATGCTGAGCACATTGACAGTGTTTAAATCTAAGAATCTGAAAGGAAAAGGACAAATCTCATGAATTAAAAAATATGGCAGAGACCCCTCTTAGTGCCCCTGTTGTTATTGGAAAGAAAATGGGAAATACTGCAATATTGGAACCTATAAATTTTTTATGAAATTCTTCTTCTTGGTGCCAGGATATAATCCTAGTGTGGCATGGAGAATTCTGAACGATTTCTGATCCATAAAATATCATAAGCTTCTACCAGTCGTGGGGTCTCTTTCTTGACCCCCAAAAACTAAGACTATGCTGAAAAGGATTGCCATGGATAACCTTGTCAATATGGCCCCACAATACAGACCTAGTGCAGTTTTCTATCAGATTTTTTTTTCCTTCACAGTAACTGCACTGATAACAATTAAAAAGTTCTATATTATTTCAGGCTGTTGAGAATTACTTTTCTTATTTGAAATATAAAGTAGGACATCATTTGATAAAAGACTAATTTTTTGGTAATTGGTTCATTCAAGCACTAGACTTAGGTAGCAATTGTTTTAGGGAAAATTAGTGTTATGGGAGAATGTTCAGTTTCTTGTACAGTGATATTCTAGATATGATCATTTAGAAATTATTTTTCAATAAAATTATATGGAGCTAATTGTATTATGTTGATGAAGATGCAAATTTCTAGTCAATGTGTTTTTCCTTAGCAATTTAGTATGATAAAACTTTCTGACAATGAAACTTTGTTATGAGCAATAATAGAATATTTTATTATTCTGTCCTCAAGTGTAAGCTGTGGAAATCTGTTGTAAAAAAGAAAACCACTAAATTTAATAAAGGCACTTGAGAACTTTTATAAATATTTTAGATGGTATAGGATACATACCAAATATGCATTAATAAAGAAAAATATCCGAATTATTTTTTGTGATTAGCTTCTCTGAGCCTTGGGTTAATAACTGAAATTTGTTTAGAGTCTTCATTAGAATTCTTATTGCAAATGGGTTTGCCCTATGGAAACAAAATAATACAATTTCTGCCTCTAAATAATGTTTAGAAGGTAAATAATGAGCATATTTTAGGTAACATATACTACTGAGTAACATAAGATGATTTATTAAAAGTGTCCATAAGTAATATAGATTATTAATTCAATAACATTTCATTCACAGATAAAAATAATTTATACATTTTAGGCTCCTCTTCTTTCTCAAATGTTAGATTTGTCCTGGAAAATAAGGTGAAAATTGAGCTTGCTTCATGGTGTAGGAATGAGCCTATATACATAACTGTACTTCAGAAAAGTCTGCTGTTAGTATCTGGCTCTTGTTACAGAATCGAGCTATGTGTTAGTTCCTTATTATTTGGATGATATTACGTCAGCTATTTTCCTCTTCTACCGCATTGTGAAATTGGAAAGTAGAAATAGACATGTGTCAGAATCAGAGAGAAGTAGGGCCACTAACATTATACCTGCCCGAAACACTTCTTCCTCAAATTGGATATAGGGAGTGTAGGATGGATGACTTGATTTCATATTTACATTTTCTCATTTTGTCATTTTTAAATTTATTTACTTTTATTACTAATTAGAGTTTATTCACTTTGTATTCCAGCTGTAGACCCTACCTTCAACCCCTCCCAATCCCACCGTTCCTATCTCATCGTCTTCCTTGCCCCTTCCCAAGTGCACTGATAGGAGACTGATACTCTGATCCTCCACCAATGCCCTCTGACCTTGCCTATCATGTTTCATCAGGGCTGGCTGTATTGTCTTCCTCTGTTGATTGTTCAGGCTGCTCTCCCATCAGGGAGAGGTGATCAGATAGCCAGCCACTGAGTTGATGTCAGAGATAGTCCCTGTTCCCCTTACTAGGAATCCTACTTGCAGATTGAGCTGTGATGGGCTACATCTGAGCAGGGGTTCTAAGTTATATCTATAAATGGTCCTTGGTTGGAGTATCAGTCTCAGAAAAGACCTCTCTGCCCATTTTTTGTTTCTGTTGCTGTTGTTTTTGTTTCTGTTGTTCTCCTATCCCATCCCTGAAGCAGAAAAACACAGATGGTCAATACTCATTTATAAGTGGATATTAGACATATAATATAGGAGAAATATACCAAAATCTGTACACATAGAAGCTAACCAAGAAGGAAGACCCTGGGTAAGATGATCAATCATCACTAAGAAAGACTAACGTGATGGACATTGGAAGAGGGAGTAAATGGGGAACAGGACAGGAGCTTACCACAAAGGGCTGTTGAAAGACTCTACCCAGCAAGGTATCAAAGCAGATGCTAACGCTCATAGCCAAACTTTTGGCAGAGTGCAGGGATTCTAATGAAAGAAAGGGAAGATAGGAAGATCCAGAGGGGACAGGAGCTCCACAAGGAGAGCAACAGAATCACATTTGCATTTTCAAATGTATTTCTGTATTCGACAATAATATTTTCTTTGTTCACCTCTGCTATGAAAACACACAATTCATTTTTGCTGTGGAGATGCACCAGATTGAGCTACAGTTCCTGCATTATAAGGAGGGGCTTAGTGAAGAGATATTATAATTCAATGGCAATTTGAACAAG
>CM053764.1:78952171-78975691 GCA_028658305.1 Pachyuromys duprasi
CCCTGAGGAGACATGATAAGTTGGGGTTGGATGGAAGGGAAGGAGGTCCTCCCCTGCTGGTGGACTTGGAGGGGGCGGGGAAGAAGGAGATGAGGGAGGGAGTGGGAGGGTGGGAGGGAATGGGGGAGGGGGCTACGCCTGGGATTCAAAGTACCCAACCTGTGATTGAGATAAAAATAAATAAATTAAAAAAAAAGAAAAATAGTATGCCCTCAGTGTCATTTTGATTTGCATTTCTCAGATGACTAAGGATGCTGAGCATTTCTTTCTTTTTTAATTACATTTTTATGTTAATTACAGTTTATTCATTTTGTATCCCAGCTGTAGCCCCCTCCCTCATTTCCTCCCAATCCCACCCGCTCTCTGCCATCTTCTCCCATATCCCTCTCCAAGTCCACTGATGCAGAGGTTCTCCTCTCTTTCATCTGAAGCTAACTTATCAGGTCTCATCAGGACTGGCTACCTTGTCCTAAGTGTTTTGCTGCCTTCGCTATTCCTCTGCTGAGAATTCTCTGTTTAGCTTCATAACCCATTTTTTAATTGGATTATTTGATTTATTTTGTTTAACTTCTTCAATTCTTTATATATTCTGGATATTGGCCCTCTGTCAGATATAGGATTGGGGACGTTCCCTTCCCAGTCTGTAGGCTTTCACTTTGTTCTGATGACGGTGTGCTTTGCTTTACAGAAGCTTTTCAGTTTCATGGGGACCCATTTATTGATTATTCATCTTAGAGCCTGTGCTGTTGGTGTTCTGTTCAGGAAGTGGTCTTCTGTGCCATACAGGTCAAGGCTCTTCCCCACTTTTTCTTCTAACAGGTTTAGTGTGTCTGGTTTTATGTTGAGGTCTTTGATCCACTTGGACTACTTTTATGCAGGATGATAATTATGGGTTTATTTGTATTTTTCTACATGGAGACCTCCAGTTAGACCAGCACCATGTGTTGAAGATGCTATCTCTTTTCAATTGTAAGGGTTTGGCTTCTGTATCAAAAATTAAGTTTCCGTAAGTGTGTGGGTTTATTTTTCGGTCTTCTACTCAATTCCATTGATCCACAATTCTGTTTCTATGCCAGTACCATGCATTTTTTATTACTGGTGCTCTATAGCCCAGCTTGATATCAAGGATGGAGATACCTCCAGAAGATCTAGCTATGCCTCTCCTAGTCATATATCTGAAAGATGCTTAGCCACACAAGTACATTTGCTCCACTATGTTCATAGCAGCTTTATTCATAATAACCAAAATGGATACAGAAATTGCAGTGTATTTACACAACGGAATACTACTCAGCAATTAAAAACAAGGAAAACATGAAATTTTCAGGTAAAGGTGGGAACTAGAAAAGATCATTCTCAGAGAGGTAACCCAGAAGCAGAAAGACACATATTGAATATACTCACATATAAGTGGATATTAGCCATATAATATAGAATAAACTTACAAAATCTATAGTTCTAAAGAAGCTAAACAACAAGGAATACCTTAGAGAAGTGGCTGAAACCTCACACAGAGGAGACTGGAGAATGGGACTACAGCTGTGATACAAAGTAAATAAACTGTAATAAAGAAATAGACAGATAGGTACATAGATAGATAGTGCCTTCTTTTAATTTAAGCAAGTACCTAAGGTAGTAGTTTTAGATACATGAATATGTGATCAGTGCTTCTTATTTTACATCTATTCTAGTTTACTCTCTCATCAAGTATAATATTTGACTGTGGGAAACATTCACAACCATATCTATATTTCTAAATTTTGTTTCATTTCAATACTTTGCTACCAACATTTATTGTATTTGTTTATTTCTTATTTCTATATTTATTGCTTTCCTGGAGACAATTATTCTCTGCCTTTATCAGAAAACTTAAGTAGTTAAGTGATGTGACATTTCATATCCTTTTGAATATGTTATCTGATTCCACATTCAACTTAATTTTTGATGACTTTTATCTGACCCTGAAGACAACTAAAATTCTTAATGACACTAACATTTACTTTTGTGGTATACAGATTTATGACTCTTTTTTTGTTATTTTTTTAAATTTTGTATTCTTTGTTTTTGTAAAGTGTCTCACTCTGAAGCTCTATCTTACCAGTCTGGACTTGAACTCACTGAGATTCCCTTATTTTCTTACTGCTGAGGATTGAAGGCATGTATGAGGACATTTGACGTAGGTGTTGAAAGTCATGTACAGTAACATTTCACTTTCCTACTTTTACAGCAAATGATTCCTTTATAACAAAATTCCACTGCGTCATGAATAATTCCGTTGTATAAAACCTTTAGCAAATATTATTTAATTACGTTCCTAGAATGTAACATGAATAGCATCATACAATATGTAATATTTCACTTTGAAAATATCACAGTTCATTATTTTTTCACTAATATAAATTATTGATAAACATTATTACTTTAATTTATATTATGTAGGTCATTAACATATCATTTGAAGCATACCTGTACTACAATTAATGATTATGAGTAAAATGAATATTATGTGAATCTGCTTATTGAAAACTACCAAAAAAAAATAAAGAAAGAAAACTGCCTAATTGTTTGATGGCACATAAAAAATTTGGTAGAACAAAACAATGAACAGATAAATGAGCAAGCTGATTTTTCATATCATTTTAATATCCGTTTATCATTGTTTCTATTTTGTATGTGTTGTTTTATTACATTTGGTTTTTTATTTGCATGTTTGTTTTCTAAATATAGAGAAAATAGCATATATTTGCATGGGTTGGGAGGTGGTTATGGGAGAAGATGTGGGAGCAGAAACCTTAATCAGAATATATTATATAAAATTATTTAATAAATAAATCAATAACAAATAAATCAATTAATTATAATAAGTTAAAATTAAATACTCATCAATAAATAAATTAATAATAAATAATTAATTGGTTAGTCATTTCAGAAGGATTTGAAAAGATTCTTTTCTTACTTTTAATTGTTTTCCTATTTAGTTATCTAAGAATACTTTAAAAAATATGAACTGACATCCATTACAATTCAGAAATGTGACCGGGTATTTTATATTTAACCAGTATTTTCTTATATACTGTATGTATTTGGGTGGTGTTATTCTATTCTTTATAACAATAAATTTTAATTGATATGGTAAATTAATGATTTTGAACCTGATGTTAAACTACAATGTTTCAAACAATTAAACATTTTCAATTATGCTGTACCTTGTTTTACCTTTCTTATTGATTTTCTTCTTTATCAGTTGAGTTTAACAGCTAATTTCATGTTATCTCTGCTATTGAAATGGTTGTTTTTCTTTTACATGTACAAATTTTCCCTACCCTTATACTATCCATCTTAAAATATTCAAATTATTAATTTTAATGATGACATACTGCTCTACATTAACTATAACAACTTTTAATTGCAACTTCCAACTTTCTCACCGTTTCTTTCCTGGGTATTTTATCATGTATTTTTTCTATAAACTTTAGTTACAGTTAATTAGGAGTCACTAATTGTATGTAACATCTGAATTGTTTCAAAATCTTTACATTTTATCTTCATTTGAATTACTTTTGAAAAAAGTAAATGTTTTTAATTTAATATTCTATGCTATCTACAGAAGTTTTTGAAACACTTCTCATAGGTTTGTACTGTGGCCACTGATTTATTGTATTTTGTGTATAGTAAATATTTTTATTTTTATTTTTATTTAAAAGTGTTTACTTTTATGTATGTTTATAGTGTTTGGTTTACTAAATAAGTATTGATTTTTCTTTCTCCACTTTGAAATGTCTTTTTTTTCTCTCTTATTGGGGGTCCATAATGTGACTGTTCATTTGTGTCATATTTTATACCCTTCAAGACCATGTTTATTTTTTAAATCAATAGCTTGATTAGAATCTAATGCTTTGTTTTGCTAAAAATGTTTCTTATGCCTTTAGTACTGTTTTATGACACCTGCTGTAGCATTCTTGTAACATTTTTGCTATTTTTTTCCTTTTTTTCTCTTTTCTCCCTTTAGCTTTGAGATTTTGGTTATGTATATATAATTTTGGCCTGTAAAGCTTGTATTGTAAATTTTTCTTGAGAGTAGAATCTTTACTTTGGGTTTCACTGGGCATGCTTTCCTTTGAGTTGCCTTCTGGTACGTTTAGTCTTTATTGATTTATTTTAAATTGACCCTATGGTTGTACTATAAAATATTTTGAATTTTAGACATTTGCTAGTCTCTCTGTCCCTCTAGACCTAATCTTCCAGTCTCTTCCCTAGCACTGCAACAACAAAAGCAGCTGCAGCCGTCCTTCTCCTCAGTCTCTATCTCCTGAGTATCTCACAGACCATCCCTTCCTAAACTCTTTGCCTGCAGTATTTGCTGTCCCCAACTTTAACAGACACCCCATGCTAAACCGTAGGCCAAGTCTGACAGGAAATCAAGTAAGCTGCCCACACACCTTATGCTATCCTTCTGTTCCCCAAGTCCAATTTCCTAGCCTCATCCTCACCTCTGCAGTAAAACACACATGGGACTTTCCCATTACTCCCTACCCACACCTACTGAGGATCCCATGGACCTTCCATTTCTAAACTTCTTTTATATGCTTTATAATATCTTTATGCACTTGTTTTGACTCCAACCGCAGCAGGCTAATTCAATGGTTGCTCTCTTCAGGGAAAGAAGTAGGCTGAAGGTAGAACCTTATCTATTTTATTGTACCTGAGATCCAACTGGTTGGGTACCCAAGAACCAGAGAATAGATAGAATGGAGACCATGGGTGTAGCCAAATACTACTGATAAGAAAAAAATCAAAAACATGATTTCTAATGATCTTCTACCATATACATAGATCAGAGTCTTGTCAAGTCATTATCAAAAAAGCATTTCCAGCAGCAGATTTGGAAAGATGCAGGGACCCACACCCAGACACTGTACAAGAGTCAGTGTAAAGTGGAAGTGTGTTCATCAAATTCCTCCCCTTAGATCTCCATAATCCCATGAAGGAGCAGGTGGAAGGATTGATGGAGAAGAGGATATGGATGTCACCAGGGGATGGACAACAGGGCCTTCTAAATCAACTAAGCAAGGCGTGTAAGAACTCACAGAATAAATCAGCAAGCCCAGACTCTACACTGGTTTATTTTGTAGCTATTAGCTTAGCATTTAGTGTCTCTGACTTTGGTTTTGGCTCTTGGGTCTCTTTTCCTTTTGTTGTACAGCCATGTCTAACTTCATAATGATAGGCTTTCCTTTATCCCATTTTTATACATTTTTCTGTTATTATTTCTTTTTTATAATATTTTATTTTTATTAATTACTGTTTATTCCCCTTGTATCCCACCTGTAGCTCCATCCCTCTTCCCATCCCAATCGCACCTTCCCTCTCTCTTCTCCACCCATGCCCCTTCCCCAGTCCACTGATAGAGGATGTCCTCCTCACCTTCCATCTGATCCTAGTCTTTCAGGTCTCATCAGGAGTGGATACATTGTCTTCCTCTGTGGCCTAGTAAAGTGGCACCCCCTTGAAGGGGAGGTGATCACAGAACAGACTAATCAGTTTATGTCAGACAGTCCCAGTTCCCATTACTAGGGAACCCATTTTGACACTGAGCTGCCATGGGTTACATCTATGTAGGGGTTCTAGTTTATCTCCATGAATGGTCCATGGTTAGAGTATCATTACTGTAACTAATATTTAAAAAATAAAATAAACACTAAAAAAAAGAAAGAAAACAAACCTATGTTCAGATTTTTGGTTTTGTTGCTTTCCTTGTGGAGCTCCTGTCCCCTCCATGTCTTTCTATCTTCCCCTTCTTTCAGAAGATTCCCTGCACTCTGCCTAAAGTTTGACTATGACTCTCACCATCTACTTTGATACTCTGCAGGACAGAATCTTTCAGAGGCCCTCTGTGGTAGGCTCCTGTCCTGTTCCATTTTATCCCTGTTCTGCTGTCCATCCTCTTTGCTTTTCTGAATGAGGATTGAACATCTTACCCAGAGTCCTCCTTTGTGATTAGCTACCTTAGGTGTACAGTTTTTACAATGATTATCCTATATTATATGTCTAATATCCACCTAAGAGTTAGTATATACCCTGTGTATCTTTCTGCTTCTGGGATACCTCACTCAGGTTGATATTTTCTAGTTCCTAACATATGCCTGCAAATTTGATGATTTCCTTGTTTTTAATTGCTGAGTAGTATTCCATTGTGTCAATTTACCACAATTTCTGTATCTATTCCTCAACTGAACTGAGGAATATCTGGGTTGTTTCTTTTTTAATTCTATATTTTATGTGATTTTAATTTATATTTCTTAAATAAATAACCTGTTCTAGTTCCTACCATTTGCCTGTAAATTTCATGTTTTCCTTGCTTTTAATAGCTGAGTAGTATCCAATTTGTAAATGTACCACCATTTTTGTAACCATTCCTACCTTGAAGGGCATCTAGGTTGTTTCCAGCTTCTGGCCATTATGAATAAACCTGCTTCATATGTGGTGGAGTAAATGCCCTTGTTGTATAGTTGAGCATATTTTTGATCTATGCCTAGGATTGGTATAGCTGGATCTTGAGGTACTACTATTCCTAATTTTCTGAGAATGTGCCAGATTGATTTACAAATTGTTTGTAAAGTTTACATTTCCACCAGAAATAGAGGTGGTTTCCTCTTTCTCTATATCCTCTCCAGCACGTGTTGTTACTTGAGTTTTTGACCTTAGACATTCTGGTAGCATGAACTCTGTGGCAGGCTATCTGATCACCTTCCCTGGGGATGCAGTCTTGCCAAGCCACAGAGGCAGACCATGCAACCAGTCCTGATGAGACCTGATTGGCTAGGGTCAGAGAGAAAGGGAGGAGGACTTCCACTATCAGTCTGCCAGGGGAGGGGCATAGGGAGATAGGAAAGAGGGAGGGTGGGATTGGGAAAAGAGAAGGGAGCGGTCCATCCACAGCTGAGATACAAATTGAATGAATTGTAACAAATGATAATAATTCAAAAAATCACCTGGAATATATTGCTTTATCTTCCCTTTCGAGTATTTTTACAAGTGAATGTTAGCTTTTCAGTGTCTAACCAAGGAAGTTATAGAGCCAAATGTTCATAGACTAAGACCTACAAGGCTTGCTAACCCCTCAAGTAAAACTTTAATCTGATCTAGTAGTGAACAGAAAATCACATTCCACAGAGCAGAGTAAATCTGGCAATGCATAATAACAAAACATATATCTTCTTCATCACTCTACCTCTTCCAAGCAAGCATTATGAAAATAATTTTTCTACCTAGAAACATAACCAGTGTAGATAACATGGGCTTAAATGTAGAGCCCCGTGCCAAATTCGCCATATTGAAAACCTGGTCATGATTACAGTTCCATAATTCTAATTTGCAGATCAGAGCTTATAAACTGGTTCTGGAATCCATGATACAGTTTTGCAAAGATACCTTCTTCATTTCCCCTCACTCAACTTCCAACCCCACTGAATGCAATTAAAAATAATAATAATAAAAGACTGTGTTTTCTCATGGTTATCTCTGAAATAAAGATGGTATTTCCCTTGTAACTCACTGTACTCTTTTAATCTGTCCTATCCCCTTTATATCCTGGGAACACCCGCTCAGCTTTCCCCCTTCATTTCCCTCTCATTCATTAAAAGTTAAGGCAATGCATTTCTTTCTGATACCTGCTTTTGAGTGCTATGTTGATAAAGGCAAGTTGGGAAATAGCATACATGAAAGTTTTCTCTTAGCATGTAGTAGTAACTAAGATTGAACATGCACAATGCATCCTTTATAATCTAATATTACCAAGCATGTTATCTTGAATAACAACAGAACTACAATCTTGTCCTTGACAATAATTGGAAGTCATTGTGCGCTTACACTTTTCCTTAAAGTTTACATAAAATATGTCTAAGTGTCCCTTGCATTTTACATCCCAAATAACTTCATATAATATTTCTTGATCTCATATTTTAATCCTTTACACTGTAGCCTAGAGGTATTTGGGTTCTGTCTCTATGAACAGCCATTATCCAGAAGCCAGCCTAATTTTTATATATTGGAAAATATCATGTCAAATCCAACTCTGTTATATTTGTAAACTATATGTCTTGATTAGTGTAGCCATATGGCTTATAGCTGACATGATATACATACTAATTTATATTGTTACGATGAATACAGTTTACAGCAAAAAACTTTTCAAGATAATATAACTTTAAAGGAATAAATATAGTGAGTCTGTGTGATTGTATGAATAATTATGGATAACTTAAATATATTCTTACTGCTAAAATCAAACTTCATATTTTTATTCCCTAGCCATCATTAAATATTCCATTTAAACAACATAGCAAAATTTTAGGAAACTATGTTTCCAGCAAGTAAATTTGTTTGCATTTACACACATATGAAATATCTGAGTATGTGAGGTTGTAAAATTCTTTTCAAAGTACATCTGCTACACACACAGAATTTTAAGTTCATGGGTCTTAGACTTAGTATTGTGTTTGAATTCATTTCTGACAAATAAACATAAAATTATTTTGTGAGAAAAATTGTTCATAATATCACATGTTTAAAGTTTAAAATATTTCATTTAAAATAATCCTGGTGACATAAAAAAATTAAAAAAAAGAAAAGAAATATGGAAAAACGAAAAGAGGCAAGAGAGAGAGAGATGAAGGCTGGGAGATAAGAGAGAGAGATAGGAGACAGAATCAAAAAAGAGAGAAAGGCAGAGAATTTTGTTAGCACTATTTAGAAACATTCAGAAGTGAGCCCTAGAAAAAGTGAGGTTTCTCCACAAAGTTATTTTATATGAAGCAATAAAGACACGGATTTGATGTTTAAAATAGAAAACAAATGGCAGTCCCAATTTTTATATAATTTGATTAAATATATTAACATAAGGAAACATCAGGCTGTACTGTGTGCATGTTGAGAGTGTGCCATGGAGCTTGGAGAGCCATGTGCGGTAACCAAGACAATTACCAAGAAGAAATGAAAAGTGCAGAAGTCTGAACATGCATTTCATATGTATCATACTCATAATGAACACGAACCAATTGACACTGATGAAAAAGCAAGATTAATGGCTCAGTTACAACACCGTGTTGGTGTATCAAATTCCCTCAGAAGGTTAATGAATTAAATGTTTCTTAGAACTTATCAAAGGAAGAGATACCATCTAGATGACAGGTTGCTTAATCAAAGTAATTAAATAACAGAGATTCCAGGAGCACTGTACAGAAATGAACGCATCTTAGAGCTCAGTAAAGTGCTTAGCTTCCAGTTCAGATTCACTTATTGAATAGTGTCAATGAAAATGTATGTATAATATATTTTTTACCTTGGTTGTGCTGATGGCATAGCAGGTGTGTACATGTATTCTAAGTTTCCACATTTTAATACAGGTCTACTCTTGCATTAAAATTATTTTGTAAGAAAATCATTTTTAATGAAATGTTTATTTTTCTATTATTTACAGTTTATTCACTTTGTATCCCAGCTGTAGCCCCCTCGCTCATTTCCTCCCAATCTCACCCTCCAAAGCCCCTCTCGAAGTCCACTGATAGGAGAGGTCCTGCTCCCCTTCCATCTGACCTTAGCTTATCAGGTCTCATCAGGACTGGTTGCATTGTCCTCCTCTATGGCCTCACAAGGCTGCTCCTCCCTCAGGGATGGAGGGGGCCACATCAAAGAGTTAGCCACTGAGCTCATGTCAGAGACAGTGCCTGCTCCCCTTACTAGGGAACCCACTTGGATACTGAGCTGCCATGGGCTACATTTGTGCAGGCATTCCAGGTTATCTCCATGAATCATCTTTGGTTGGAGTATCAGTCTCAGAAAAGACCCTTGTGCCCAGATATTTAGGTTCTGAAATCATTTTTAAAATATCCCCTGGTGGGTTAGAGAGCTACCTTAGTGCTTAATATTGTGTCGTGCTCTTGCAGAAAGTCCTAGATTTTGTTCTCAGCTCCCACAGTATAAGAACCTGTAATTCCATTTTCATAATATCTGACACCATCTATCCTCTACTCATGCCTGCGCACATGGTGCACATAATTCCCACATGCTCGCATACACACAGAAAAGTAAAAATAGTAAATAATATTTTTAAATGGTGGCATAAAAATGATGTTTGTATATTTCACATAATCCCAAATGGAATTCCAATAGATGATGGACAAATGATTTATGAAACATTTCTTACATAGCTTGTCTATGTGATAACAACTACTAAAGTATTGCAATTATATTAGAATTATACTCATCTAAAAGTCGCATACATTATCTTTCAAAGGTTTGAGATATTTATACGTTTACAACTAAAATCAAATGACATTCATTAAACACATTTTCTTCTAATAAGCTGATCCAAGCATTAATAAAATATTCTGTTCAGGTTCTAGTGAAAATAAATGACATAAAACCAAATTTTTAATTTCAGTTAGCAACTGTAACAGATTAATGAGGCACATGTTGGGTGTGTGTGTGTTTGAACTTCTCCAGGGAACATTTACTGAGCTGAGTGGGCTTGTTATGGCTTTTGAGGCACTAGAGGCACTATCTCATGGGATAAGTCCTGGAAAGAATAATATGTATGTGTGTGTGTGTTAGGTTATTTGAAACTAGATACAATACAAACACAAACATGTAATAGTTACCTGATGTTTATATTTCAATTGGTTTCCTTCCTACTACATTTAGTATAGCATTATACTCTTAAATTTCTATCTGGACACATTATTTCATCGAGGATACACTTTTACACTAAATCCACATATATTTACTAACCACATACTACAGTATAAAATGTACCTTATAATTACAATAAATGTAATTTTTATTTTCTACTTTAATTATTATACCCTTTTCTTAACACAGATTCTCAAGTCTGTCACCCATGCTATCACATATTCTTATTCTGCGGGACTTGCGTACAGACTTAGGCAATTCCTTTTGTATTTTTTTAAATCTTGTATGAATCTTTTATTTCTGATTTTCTTCCTATTTTCTAGTCTTTTGTACTTATTTTCTTCGCAATTAATCCACTATATATCCTGACTAAAGCCCCTTCCTTCAACCCCTCTCATCCCCACCTCCATTCCCCCTATCCTCTTCTCCTAGTCCACTGAAAGGAGGAATTCTCCTCCTCTGCCATCTGCCCATGGTCTCATCAGGACTGCCTGGATCTTCTTCCTCTGTGGCTTGAAAAGGTCGTATCACCAGAGGCAAGTGGTCAAAGAGCAGGCAGCCCTTGTTCTCCTTACTGGGAAACCCAGATTGAGACTGTGGTGCTAATCAGCAGCAGGGGGTCTAGGTCCTCTCTGTGCTCCATTGCTGGTGGGAATGTGAATTTATACAACCACTTTGGAAATCAATCTGGTGCTTTTTCTGAAAATTGGGAATAGCACTACCTCAAAATCCAGCCATACCACTCCCGGATATATACCCAAAAGATGCCCCACTATTCAACAAGGACATTTTTTCAACTATGTTCATAGCAGCTTTATTTGTAATAGCCAGAATCTCAAAACAATCTAGATGTTCCTCAGTGGAGGGATGGATGCAGAAGTTGTGGCACATTTACACAATGGAATACTATTTAGCAATTAAAAGCAAGGAAATTATGAAATTTGTGGGCAAATGGAGGGAAACAGAAAAGATCAACCTAATTGAGGTAACCCAGAAGCAGAAACACAGGCATGGTATACATTCACTTATAAACAGATATTAGCTGTATAATATAGGATAGCCATCTATTGACCTAAAGAAGCTAAACACTAAGGAGGACCCTAAACAGGATGCTTAAGTCTCATCCAGAATGGCAAACAGGGAAGACACCAGAAGTGGTGAAATAGAGGAAACAGGATGGGAGCCTACAAAAGAAGGTCCTCTGAAAGGCTCCACCCAACTGGGGATCAAAGCAGATGGTGAGACTCAAGCTCAGAGTTTGGGCAGAGCACAGTGAGTCTTATGGAAGAAGAGGAGGAGGGGCTAGAAGTACATGGAGGGGACAGGTTCCCCACAAGGAGACCAACAAAGCTAAAAAATCTGAGCCCAGGGGCCCCTGCAGACACCAAGGCAATTCTTTCATATGGAAACCTAACTAAGGATGTTCATGTTGCTCTCTAAGAACATTTGTCCAAGCCTGTGTACTTCTTATTCACTATGTAGGGACTCCATCACTTGGATTGGTTATCATTAGCATACTGATTGAAGTAAAATTAACATTCACAGTAGGAAATTTTATTATTCATTCATAAAACTCAGTGTCACATGTAAATGTTCTGCTCTCTTAACTCTTACATTGGTAAATGATTTGCTTTTGATACAAACATGTGCAAACTAGTTCTCGGCATCCTGACCCTTTCCTGACAATAACAACTGGAAGAATGAACAGGGAGGTTTGTTATTTACCAACCACAGCTCAATGCCTCATGTAATCAAATCTTTTGTCAGAGCATCCTGCCACATAATCAGATCTTGTGAATTGTCAAAGGGAATTTTATAAATATATATTCATTTAAAGCCTCAGTAAGCTTGTTATATCACATTTTCTCCTCCTTCTCTTTCTTTTCCTCTGTTGTTGTATTCTGAATTCTTGTATATTCAGTAATTACATTTCTGAAAAACATAGTTCAACTGTGGACAAAATAATAAATTCTCTATTCACCTGTGGTAACTATTGCCCTTCGATACCCAACACATTAAATTATTTTGATTTGATTTGTTTATAATTTTCTCCTAGGATAACTTTCTTACCGGGTAATTTTTTTATATGGTATTTTAAATGTATTTTTTAAAAATTTCAATAAATAATCTTGCTGAGCCATGTTGGAATTTAATAATAATGTGGTCCTCAGTTCAAGCTTATCAAACTTTTCAGAGAGCAGGTTTAGCAAGTCCAATATTCTTGGGAAAGTGACTTCATTTTAGTTTTATTTCTCTCTGCCATGCAGTTGAACACCCTTCAGATTTTGTTGACTCTGGGCAGCAGTGAGCATCACTCCTCATAAGGTTCATGATATTGACTCAAATGACTGAGATGAAAATCAATTCACACATCTTGGCAAAGGCCAACTCACCCCTAATGCTAATAACAACAGGGGTGTTACATGGTTATTTTTACAAGACAACAATTACATAGTCTCCAGGGAATAAGAGCAGAGAGAGTGACCCTTGCTTCTTTAAATGTTACTTACATGCCCAAGAGACACAATATAAGATAATTTTGATCTAGCAATCATTTGAAAAATGCAGAATATCTGCCTTTGCACTTAGTTCACTTTGGAAGAACAAAAGATACAGGGGATTCAGTTTCTGCCACTGGGGAGAATAGCTTATGGAAATCTCCAGAATAAACAGTAGGAGAACAGTAGCTAGAACAGATCAACTCTGAGTAGAAAATTTACTGATTACAGCTAGTGCCAATAAAGCAATAAGAGGTATTTTGGCTTATTCAAAAACATTTGCAGTAGAAAATGGTTTGTTCTGGAATAGAGGTTTATAGGCAAAAGTATTGTACTTGAAAATCACTACTGGAGAATGAGCAGAAAAGGGTTTCTGGGTAATTTAGACCCAATGGTATCATAAAATATATTATAATTGTATGGAATGATTAGAGATAGGCCTGTAATAGCTATATAATGACAAAGTCAGATGGTTCCCTAATGTAATGGTCTTTACTTGTTGCCTAATATCTTACCCATTCTCCAAGATGAAAGCAGTGATATACTGAAAAGTGAATTTGGCAGAAGTACCTCAAATGTTTAATTTAGCCTGCCCTTTCCCCACATAAAGATCCTGTGGAAACAATACCATGGACACAGGCTCAGTTGTGGTAGGCAGGGATTATTCACTGCGTCTAATTATAACCATGAAAGGTGTATGAGTTAAATTCAAGATAAATCCAAAAGGTGAGTGCAATAATTGTTCAAGCCTAGACTTCAGCTGTCAGTAAGTGTGTGCTAATGTCATTTGGCTGACTGCTGTATGTGCATTCCTATGTTTGTCCTTATTAAGGGTACATTATTATTATTCATTGCATACCTATAATGCCTACTTAATTTCAATTGTTTTGTTGTTGCTTTTAAATTTATTTCAATTTATTCACTTTGTATCCCAGCTATGGTCCCATCCCTCATCTCCTCCCAGTCCCACTCTCCCTCCCTCCCTCATCTATCCCTATGCCCCTTCCCTAGTCCACTAATAGGGGAGGACCTCCCCCCCCGCTTCTATCTGACCTTACCCTATCAAGACCCTATCAAGGTCTCATCAAGACTTGCTGTATTTTCTTCCTCTGTGGACTGGCAAGGTTACATCTCCCAGGGGGAGGTGATCAGAAAGCCAACCACAAAGTTCATGCTAGAGACAACCCCTGCTCCCCTTAGTAGGGAACTAACTTGGAGACTGAGTCTATGGGCTACATCTCAGCAGGGTATTTAAGTCCTCTCCATGCATGGTTCTTGGTTGTGATATCAGTCTCTGCAGAGCCCCCAAAGCCCAAGATTTTGGGCTCTGTTGATCTCCTTTTAGAGTTCCTTTCCCCTCCAGGTCTTTCCTCTCCCCCTTCTTTCATAAATTTCCCTGCACTCTGCCGAAAGGTGGGCTATGAATCTCAGCCTCTGCTTGGATTCATCAATCAGTGGAGTCTTCACTGTCCATCTGTAGTAAGCTCCTGTCCTGTTCCCTGTCTTCTCCTGCTTCCAACGTTTATCGTGTTTGCCCTTATGAAGGATAATTTACTGGGAAGCTAAAGCACAACATACCTAAACTGTTTTCTCAGATAGTTCATGTAATCCCACATCTGTGATTTAATGCCATTCAAACACAAATGTCAAGTTTAATCTGACATGTTAAGTAAAAATAGCAGCAAATAAGCAGGTGCATCTATTTTTATTAACCCAACAAATCTGGAAAATAATATTTACTACCACATAAAAAGGCTTTAAACTTTAAAGGAGTTTTCTCAAGCTTGGAAACAGAGGTTTTGTTAGTCTGTAGTTCTTGTGAGAAGCATTGTCAGACCAAGTGACTTGACTTCCTTAAAAGTGCACACATATCTTATATAAACATATTTATAAGTACATGTATATGATATAAGCTTATACACAATAATTTTGTACAATGGGATTTCTTGGGTCTTTATTAAACAACATTGCTGTTATCTGTCACTTGTCTCTCCTCCTTCAACTATATTGACCGTACTCCCTCCACTTCTATTAGAGACACCTCGCTTCTTTCTTTTATTTCCCACTTCATATCGCCTATATTTTCTATTTTCTTCTCAAACCCAAGCTTCTCATGCCCATACTCTGCCTGTGCTCCTTTTATGTTTTCCTGGTTTCTGTAGTTACACCATGTTGTTCAAGTTACTTCCAAAATAATATAGAATATTGATTTGGTCCTTGGTTGCATGACAGAATTTGAGGGATGGCCTCCACTCCTGAAAACACCATATACAAAATACTAGATTCTGTTGATTCATATTTAGAACACCCCTTTCCTGCGGAATAGCCTTCATGATACCCCCCCAAAATGTAAGCTGCCAAAGGGAGACAAGTAATCTAACACTTCTACACAGCTGTAATACCTATGAGCCACAAAGATTATCATGGAAAAATGTATACATGAAGATACAATAAGTCACTCACCTACTAGTGACAACCAACAGCAGTTTAATCAACAAAAGGAAAATCATGCCTCGGATGAAAAGATCTGCATGGATTCTTGGCACTTAGAGACTAGTTCAAGTAGTGCAGTATCTGTGAACACTCCTTTAGGATTCCAGCATTATTCATTACTACATTTTAAATCATATCCTTATGTCTACAGATTAATGTAGCTAACATAACCTCATAAAAGTAACATCTTTTTACAGCAATTAGAGACCTTCATGGAAAATAAAAAAAAATAAAAAAGACACACTGCACATATAATTAGAGCATGGGAAGCCAACCCCAACATTTACAGCTCCTCATCCATGGAGCAGAAAACAACACAAAAGAGGTATGGCGATTGTAAAAGCCAGAGTGTCAGAAATTCTGTGTAATAATTTTCATAGAAATAGTTTCATAAGAAACATTGAGACAATAGGAGTTTCAAGGGAATATGAATGTGAAAGGGAGACAATATGATAGGATTCCACCTCCAAAGAGTAACTACCAGGAAGTAGTGGTGCTGAGAGGAGAATTAGCCTCTTCTAAGAATAAGAAACTTATTAGCTGTGGAATGAACAGTAGTTATCCCTGAAATCATATACACATAAAACAAAAAATAGACTCAGCAAGTTATATTTATATTGTGCACATACACACACATCAATACTAATGAAAGAAAAAGAGACTATCAACTTGAGAGCAATCTGGGACCTGGGATAAGTTTTAGAGAGGACATTTAGGATATTTGGGAAGGCCTGAATGACGAAATAAGAGAGGGTGATATGGTGTAATTCCATTTCAATTAAAAACATATCCAGGGGCTGGAGAGATGGCTCGGAGGTTAAGAACAGTGGCTGATCTTCCAAAGGTCTCGAGTTTAATTCCCAGCACCCACATGGTGTCTCATGATCAGAAGAGATCTGGTGACTTCTTCTGGTGTGTAGACATACATGCAGGCAGAGTATAGTATAAATAATAACTAAATATATATCCAAAACGTAAATTCATGGCAAAAGTTATAAGAAATAAAACTTTCTCTTAAAATGTATTCACTGGGTAATGGTGGAGCATGCCTTTAATAACAGCACTTGTGAGACAGCGGCATTTTGATCTCTGCAAGGTTGAGGCCAGCCTGGTGTACAGACTGAGTTCTAGGAATACACAAACAAACCTTGTATAAAAATACTATAAAAAGGGGAGTTGGGGTGGGGATTCTAGCTTTAAGCATGGTGGTGGTGGCACACACATTTACTCCAATCACTAAGCAGGTGAATCTCTGAGTTGGAAGCCAGCCTTCAGAGGTTACACAGATAAAGCCTGTTTCAACCGCAACGAAAAAAATTTCACTCATCTATTCACTGTTTAGTAACAGTACAGGCAAATATTGTTCCATAGTTGAGTAAGACAAATCTCCATGACTTCAAACCAAATGAGAAGATATCAATTTTGTTCAGTATTAGACCAGTACTTAAAGTAAACATGTTTTAAAACCTTTTTTCTTTTGAATAAAGTTGTACAGTTTTAACAAAGAAAAGTTTTTCTATTATTATGTAATTTTGTGGATTTTTCTAATGATAAAACTTGACATTATTGTAACTTTAAGGGGATCATTTGAGTGTTATTTAGTCCTATAATGTCATCAATCTCTGACGTACATGCATATAATCCTATCATTCCACTATGCTTCCCAATAATTGCTTCCCAATTCCTTTCTCACCCCCTTCCAAATTCAAGTCCTTTTAAACTAAATTCACTGAATGCAGCTCTATGCAGTCCTTGCCTTTGTTTTGTGATGGACATAAGCATGCAAAGGCTAAAATCACTCAGAGAAAAACCTTTATTTTATTATTGCTAGATTGTTTTCTACAATTCTGGAACAAGAAGTGGTAGTCTGTATTTGTTTTTAACCTAATGTGTGAACTTTTACTTGTGGAAGGTGTCAAGAACAATCCACTTGATCAATTCTTTGAAAGTTAACCTACATAGCCTACATAGTGACTCACATCTTTAAGCCTAGTACTTGGGGAAGCAGAGACAAGCAGATCTCTTAGTTCTAGGCCAGCCTAGTCTACAAAGAGAATCCAAGACAGCTAATGATACCCAGAAAAACCCTGTCTTGAAACAACCTCCCCCCAAAAAATATTTAAGAAAGAAAGAAGGAAAGAGATAATTTTTGTACCCATCAAATATGCGTTAAAAATGATGAAAGGACCAGCATTAAAACTACTGGCCAGTGGGGGGCGGGGGGGAAGAAAACTGAACTCTGAATAGAATGGCATCCCAAACAAGGACAAGACATAAAGAGGACCTAAAACCCCAGCTCAGATGTAGCCCATAGATTCTGTCTCCAGGTGGGGTCCCTAGTAAAGGGAGCAGGGACTTTCTCTGGGATGAACTCAGTGGCAGGTTCTTTGATCAAATCCCTCTGGAGGGATACAGCTATGGCAGAGCACAGAGGAAGACAGTGCAACCAGTCCTGATTCCTGAGATATGATTGGCCAATCATGTCTCTAGACCTCCTCTGTCAGTGAACTAGAGCAGAGGCATAGGGGGGAGAAGAAGGAGGGAGGGTAGGATTGGGAGGAGATGTAGGAGGGGGCCACAGCTGGGATACAAATTGAATAACGTATAATAAATGATAATAAAATAATTTTTAAAAAAACTATTGGCCAGTGAATAGCTACTATGTTAACTGACTTTTAGAAGAAGTTATATTTTGGCTTTGATTCATAAATGTTTTTATCTTAGTTTTTCACATAGACATTTATATCATTTAATTATGAATTAAGTTTAATTAATTGCTGAGTAAACACTATATTAATGGTAACAATATATAAAAATCATAGTAAAATCAATAAGATTAAAATCAGCAGCACATAGTGACTGTCTTCTACTTCTTGGTCTGTAAATTAAAATAGTTGAGTCTGTGCTATTTGCCATGTTGTATTTCTTGGAACATGTAAAACTTGTATGCGTTTCCAAATTCAGATAGAGTATATTGACAGTAAGTCAATTGACATAATGTAGGATTATTGCATTAATTCTTAAGTTCATTCCCATTTTACTTTGCTAATATAAGTATAAACGATAGGTCATATCCCAAACTAAACATTTATATATGCCATATGCTCCTAAAAAAATGATAAAATATTCTCTTATTTTTTGTGTGGCTTTGATATTTTAAAAATATTCTAAATTTCTATTGTATAAAGAGTCTAAAGCAAAGATAATGATTAAAATTTTTATAGGTTATAGGATCTTAAAATATGTTCTTATTAGGCAAATTTTCAGTATGGAGAAAGGAAAAGAGAATAGATAATATATTTATATATAAATAAGAATATATATTACCATGAAGAATTGAAGCCAAGATAATAATAAAACAGCATGTAGAAAGCAGTTTAACTTAATTTGGGTGGCTATACCTGCCGTGTTTGCAACTATAACTTAATTAAAAGTGGAAAGAAAGATATTTGGGTAATATATTTTTGAACTTTCTCTTTAATTACCCACTATAAGTACACTGACCTCATGCTGATCCTAAACAACTGAAAATAACACAAAATATATTTTCCTAATGTTCCTTCAAAATAAGTGTAGTTAGCCAATTACTAGTAAGTATTTACTTTCATACTTCCATTTAAACAAATATACACTGAAATTTAGATCATTAGGAAAATAGAAGTTGTAATTATTTTTATTTCAGATAGTTTTATTTGTTATTATAATTAATATTATTATTGTTTATTGCAATTTATTCACTTTATATCCTGGCTGTAGCTCCCTCCAATTTCTCCTCCTGGTCTGACACTTCCTCTGTCTTACCCTTATATGTCTCTCTCCTAATCTACAAACAAAAAAAAAAATCATGAAATTTGCAGACAAATGGATGGAACTAGAGAAGATCTTCTTGAGTTAGGTAACCCAGAAGCAGAAAGACACAAATGGTATATACTTTCTTATAAGTGGATATTAGCCGTATAATATAAGATGAAAATACTAAACTTTATAGTCCTAAAGAAGCTAAACAAAAGGGAAGATGCTTAATCCTCATTCAAAAGAGCAAATAAGCTAGACAGCAGAAGTAGTAGAAGACAGAGAATAGGACAGGAGGGCCTCTGAAAGACTCTACCCATTAGGGTATAGAAGCAGAGGCTGAGAATTATAGCCAAACATTGGCCAGAGAACAGGGAATCTTATGAAAGAAGGGGGAGATATAAAGACCTGGAGGAAACAGGAGCCAAAAGAGGAGCCAAAGGAGAACAACAGAGCCAAAAGAAATCTGTGCTCAGGGGTTACTGCAGAGACTGATCAATCAACTAATGGCCATGCATGGAGAGGACCTACACTCCTTGCTCAGATGTAACCTATTGACAACTCAGTCTCCATGAGGGTTAACTAGCAAGGGGAGCAGTGACAATCTCTGTCATGAACTAGGTTTCCTGTTTGTTGGTCACCTTCCTGTGGCAGGGTAGCCTTCTTAGGTCACAGAAAAAGAGGATCCGGCAGTCCTGATGAGACCTGATAGACTAGGCTCAGAAGTCGTAATTCTTCATTAACATAAAAATGTGTGGCAGTATTTTATTGAAGGAAAGCATTTTAATATTAGGAAAACTTATTCAAAGCTCAAGAGGACCTTAAAATAAAAGTCAATTATATAGAAACAAAATAGAAATATAAAGCTGTAATTTGTTTACATTGAAAGATTCAATATTTTTTTTATGTGTAGTATCTCACTTAAAACACAAGACTGGTTGAGATGTGGAACTCAAAATCAAATTCAAAGAATGATGGCGAAGTCATGAAACTAGGAAAAAGTCTGTCCTTGACACTCTGTCCATCTGTCTTCTGTAGTTTTTAACTATGAAATGTGTCATTTTAGATATGTTCCCAGCTTAAAGTTCTAGGTATTAATGGTAACATCATGCACTGTTGTTTTCTGAAGACTATCTGCTCTCAGGTAAGCAATATTAAGAAGTTATGAAAAAATAAACATGATACATAAATGTAACTTTGTGTGAACTTGAATCTGAGTATACTTCAGTGAGACAGTCTAAAAAGGGGGGGGGTATAATTTCATTTAATTAAAAAGCATTGAACCTAATTGTCTGAGAAAGCACCAAATTGATTTCAAAAGTGGCTGTACAAGTTTATATTCCCACCAGCAATGGAGTAGGGTTCCTCTTTCTCCACATCCTCTACAGCATGTGTTGTCACTTGAGTTTTTGATCTTAGCAATTCTGATGGATGTAAGGTAAAATCTCAGGGTTGTTGTGATTTACATTTCCCTGATGACTAAGGATGCTAAGCATTTCTTTAAGTCCTCTTTTGAGAATTTTTTGTTTAGCTCTGTACCTAAATTTTTAATTGGATTACTTGATTTGTTCTGTTTAACTTCCTAAATTCTTTATATATTCTAGAGAGTATATATATATACTTTAATTATTTTTCTTTCAGACAGTTTTATTTATATATATCCAAAAAATGCTCAAGTATACAACAGAGACATTTGCTCAACCATGTTAGTAGCAGCTTTATTTGTTATAGCCAGAACCTGGAGCAACCCAGATGTCCCTCAAAGGAGGAATGGATACAGAAGTTGTGGTATATTTACACAATGAAATACTACTAGCAATTAAAAACAATGAAATCATGAAATTTGCAGGCAAATTGTGGGATCTAGAAAAGATCATCCTGAGTGTGGTATCCTGGAAAC
Source organism: Pachyuromys duprasi (assembly GCA_028658305.1). Lineage (NCBI taxonomy): Eukaryota > Metazoa > Chordata > Mammalia > Rodentia > Muridae > Pachyuromys > Pachyuromys duprasi. Next base: position 78,973,544 of record CM053764.1, read on the forward strand.
AGAAAGACATACATGGTGTATATACACTCATAAGTGAATATTAGAAATATAATATAGGATAATCATACTAAAATATGTACACCTAAGGAAGCTAATCAAGAAGGAGGACCCTGGGTAAGATGCTCAATCTTCATTCATAAAGACAAGTGGAATGGACATCAGAAGAGGGAGAAAACAGGGAACAGGAAAGGAGCCTACCACCAAGGGTCTCTGAAAGACTCTACCCAGCAGAGTATCAAAACATATGCTGACACTCATAGCCAAACTTTGGGCATAGTGCAGGGAATCATATGGAAGAACAGGGAGATAGAAAGACCTGGAGGGAAAAGGAGAGCAACAGAACCGAAAAATCTGGGCTCAGTAGTCTTTTGTGAGACTGATACTCCAAACAAGGACCTTCATGGAGATAACCTAGAACCCCTGCACAGATGTAGCTCATGGCAGCTCAGTGTCCAAGAGGGTTCCCCAGTAATAGGAACAGGGACAATCTCTGACACGAACTCATGGGCTGGCTCTTTGATCACCTCCACCTGAGCAGGGATCAGCCTTTCCAGTCCACAGAGGAAGACAGTGAAGCCAGTCTTCATGGGACCTGATAGACTAAGGTCAGATGGAAGGCGGAGGACGTCCCCTATCACGGGACTGGGGGAAGGGCATAGGAGAATGAAAGGGAGGGAAAGTGGGATTGGGAGGGGCTGGGTGAGGAAGCTACAGCTGGGACTCAAAGTGAATAAGCTGCAATGAATAAAAGTATAATAAAAATTGAAAATATAAAAATACAAACCATTGAACCAAGGAAATGATTATTAAAGTGTGGTACATCTATTGGTCAATTATGTAATCTTTCATGAGACAACATATATGCTTATCTTTGTTCATAAGGAATTTTCATTTTGGGCTAGAGTGATGGCTCAGAGGTTAAGAGAACTGGGTACTCTTCTAGGGGTCATGAGTTCAATTCTCAGCAATCAAATGGTGTCTCACAACCATCTAAAATGAAATCTGGTACCCTCTTCTGGTATGCAGGTGTACATGCAAACACACATCATATACATAATAAATAAATAAATAAAAATAAATAAATAAATAAATAAATAAATAAATATTTCCATTTCATGATCAGGGCTCTTGATGAAGAGTGAGTAAGATTCATATATATTGTGGTGTTATTTCAACAAGAATACTTTAATTACTGTACATATAAGAATTAAATATATGTGATATAGTATAAAGATATCTATTACCTAAATAATTCTGTGAAAAATAGTTTATATTGAATATATTAAAGTATTTATTGACATTATACATCACTATATATGTATAATATATTTGTTATCTACCACACCATGTAAATAAGTTTAACATAATGAAAATACATCCATTTGCACCTTAGAGATTGCTAAAAAGATAAGAGCATTTACTGCTCTTTGAGAAGATCCATACTCAGTTTCTAGCACTCACATCAGATGTTTGTTATCTGTAATTCTAGCACCAGAGTTATCAGAAACCTCTGAGTATCACTGGCAACGATATGCACCTGCATTTATTCACACACTGACACTCATATACTCACAATTAAAAAACAACATTGTATATAATCACTTATAAATGAATATTACACATATAATATAGGATAAACACATAAAGAAGCTAATCAAGAATGAGGACCCTGAGTAAGATGCTCAATCCACACTCAGAAAAGCAAATGGTATGGACATCAAAAGAGGGAGAAAACAGGGAACAGGACAGAAGCCAACCACAGAGTGCCTCTGAAAGACTACCCAGCAGGGTATCAAAGCAGATGCTGAGACTCATAGCCAACCTTCTGGCAGAGTGCAGGGAATCTTAAGAAAGAAGGGGGAGATAAAAAGACCTGGAGGGACACCCTTCACAATAGCCACTAATAACATAAAGTACCTTGGGGTGACTCTAACCAAGCAAGTGAAAGATCTATATGAAAAAAATTTCAAATCTCTGAAGAAAGAAATTGAAGAAGATCTTAGATGGTGGAAAGACCTCCCGTGCTCATGGATTAGTAGGATTAACATAGTGAAAATGACCATATTGCCAAAAGCAATCTACAGATTCAATGCAATGCCCATCAAAATACCTTCACAATTCTTCACAGACCTTGAAAGAAAAATTCTC
>CM053764.1:78976191-79007351 GCA_028658305.1 Pachyuromys duprasi
AGGATAGCTTGGCGTAGGACTGGAGGGCCTAGTGAGGAAAGCAGGGACTGTTTCAGTCTTGAACTTGATGGCTGACTCTTTGACCCTCCCCCATACAAGCCGGGGAGTGACACACTGGCTGGATCCCAGTGGAGGACATTGCAGGCAGCCCTGAGGAGACAGGATGAGCTGGGGTTGGATGGAAGGGGAGGAGGTCCTCCCCCGTTGGTGGACTTGGAGTGGGCAGGAAGGAGATGAGGGAGGGTTAGGGAGGGTGGGAGGGAGTGGGGGGGGGGGCTGCGCATGGGATGCAAAGTACCTAACCTGTGATTGATAACAAAAAAAAAAAAGGTAAAAAAAAAAAAGACCTGGAGGGGACAGGAGCCCCACAAGGAAAGCAACAGAACGAAGGAATCTGGGCTCAGGGATCTTTTCTGAGACTGATACTCCAACCACAGAACGTGCTTGGAGATAACCTAGAACCTCTGCACAGATGTACCCCATGGCATCTCAGCCTCCAAGTGGGTATCCTAGTAAGACACTCAATTATCATTAAGAAAGGCAAATGGGATAGACATGGGAAGCAGGATAAAACAGGAAACAGGACAGGGGTCTACCATAGACAGCCTCTGAAAGACTCTACTGGTTGATGTATTGAAGCAGAGGCTGAGACTCTTAGCCAAACTTTGGACAGAGTGCAGGGAATCTTATGAAAGAAGGGGGAGATAGAAAAACCTGGAAGGGACAGGAGCTCTGCAAGGAAAGCAACAGAACCAAAAACCTGGGCCAGGGGTCTTTTCTGAGACTGATACATACAAGGACCATGCATGAAGATAACCTAGAACCCCTGCACAGATGTAGCCCATGACAGCTCAGTCTCCAATTGGAACAGGGGCTGTCTCTGACATGAACTCAGTGACTGGCTCCTTGATCACCTCCCCCTGAGAGGGCGTGTAGTCTTACCAGGCCACAGAAGAAGACAATGCAGCCAGTCCTGAAGAGACCTGATAGGCTCTGGTCAGGTCGAAGGGGAAATTAAATAGATAGAGAGAGAGAGAGAGAGAGAGATAGGTAGATAGATAGATAGATAATGGGTCCTTTTTGCTTTTTCAGTCTCCGGCTACCATTTATAACATGCCTTCAGTGTCCATCTACCTTGAGGTGATGTAGGCTATTTCTTTTTTAAATTTTTTTTATTAATTGTACTTTATTCACTTTGTAGCTCCCTCCCTTCTCCCCTCCATACCTCTCCTTTCCTTCCCCTTCTCCATGTATGCCCCTCCCCAAGTCCACTGATAGGGGAGGTCTTATTTTCCTTCCTTCTGAGCCTAGTCCATTAGGTCTCATCAGGAATGACTGCATTGTCTTCCTCTGGGGCCTGGTAAGGCTGCTCCCCTTAGGGGGAGGTGATCAAAGAGTAGGCCAATCACTTCATGTCAGAGACATGTCCCTGTTCCCATTACTATGGAACCCACTTGGAGGCTGAACCGCCATGGGCTACATCTGTGCAGGGGTTCTAGGTTTTCTCCATGCATGGTCCTTGATTGGAGTATCAGTCTCAGGAAAGATCCCTGTGCTCAGATTTTTTTTTTGTTCTGTTGCTCTCCTTGTGGAGCTCCTGTCCTCTCCCTATCTTACTATTTCCCAGATCTTTCGACATGATTCTAATTTATCTACTAGAAATTTTTGGATTTAATAAATACAGTTATGTAAAAGGTACAAAATTAATGTAAAACAAAAACACAACCCCTCATTAATATCAACTGTATACTCTCATAGAATGAAATGAGTAAACCTTACAACAGTCAGAACAGCTATCATCAATAAACGGAAGAACAAACTTCACAGAGGATGTGAAGAGAATGCTACCCCTGTTTGCTGTTATTGGGAGTAACATCACCCACCCCAGTTCAGAAGTTTTTCAACAATTAAAATAAAAATCCATGATATGATCTTGCTATTCCAATCCTGTGCATATTACAAGAGAATTATATACCCTGATATTAGATATATTTGCACTTCGACGTTCATTGCTTCTTTATGTACTGTGACAAGAAATGTTATGGCTGGGATACAAAGTAAATCACCTGTGATTAATATAAAAAATTAAAAACAGAAAGCTACAGGACACACACACACAAAAGAAATTAGAATTAACCTAGTTGTCCATCAACAGATGAAGGATAATGAAAATTCGGAAAACATAATAAGTGAAATTCTATTGAGCTCTAAAAATGAAGTCAGAAAGTGTACAAGAACGTAGATGGAGGTAAAATGTATATTATTACGCTATGTCACGAAATACTAGAAAGATTTAATACATGTATTGTTTAGCCAATGATATATGTATAAATGTAAGGAAATGTTTGTTTTTAACATTTAAAAAAGAATAAGAAAGGGTATATATTTAATTATGAGGAAGGAACAAATATTACAGTTTACAAAGAGATATAAAAATGATTAAAAACTAATTGATTTTCAAATTCTGGCTCTGTCAAAACTTTTCTGCCATATCTAGTTCTAATTTTGACATGGATATATGTAAAATTTGCTTAATAATGAAAGTTGTGAAATTTGATGTGAAGCTCCACACTTTCCCTTCTGACTGTGTATTCTTACTGTTTGAATGTTTATTGAGTGGCATTGTATCTTGGTCTTATTAATTTTGGCGTGTGATTATTTTATTAACTGGCTGAGGTCTACAATTGTGTTAAGTACTTATGACTTAAATAATTTCTCTCAAACATTATAAGGAGAGTCAAACTTAAACAGTCCAAGATGTCTCACAGCTGAAGCAGAAAGAGCTAAGTCTTATGGAACAAAGACTACAAAAAGCATATGTGAATTGAATTGGTCATTTTACCTTCAACTCATTCCCTACTGGGCTCATCATGCAAAAGGAAGAATAGTAATGTGGAATGGATTTTCTTAACACACAGACAAAGTGAAAAATTGAAGACATGTAGAACAAGATTTCTGAATTAAAAAAATTATATTAAAAATTATTTCTGAATTATAAATTGTAGAATAAGACTACTAAATAATAATAATAATAAAGACAATATATTTACTCCACTCAAAAAAAACAAACAAAAAAACATATGAAACAGATCCATCTGAAACTGTAGTACCTCTTACTAATTCTGAGTTTATGTCAATGAGGGGCATCAACGGAGACTGACAAAAAGGTTGTAGTAAGTACTTTGAGGAAATTAATAACAAATACCCCAAAAGCAAAGGCATACAGTTTTAAAAAGAACTAAATGGAATCTTCTACATATTGTAAAGAGAATATCAGTTCCAAAGGAACCAACTTTCTATACTGATGCAAACAGATGGACATAGCAGGTTATAAGTCAGAAATAATAAGCAAGGTGATCAAAAGTCCATATGCCCCAGTCCAAAAATCCCAATTATATGCAATCCTTATGTCATTATTAAATTTTTCCTAAAATCTTATTATAATTGCTGATACTTTATACTCAGAGTTATTTTGCATATGGAGACTGCTAAATTAGTTCCTGATAACTCAAAATTAACCTCAATATTTGTATGATTACAACAGGCCATCAGAAGTAGAAACTATCCATTATGGGTTACTCATATTCAATCTCATATAGGTTTACCAGGTCCATTGGCACATGTAATGAGAAAATTTACCAGTTACTAATACTGAATGTCTTAGAAGCTTCCAAATTTCATGAGAAAAAGCATGTTAATGGGAAAGGCTTAAAATAAAAATTTTCTATCACTTTATAACATGCCATAGGGGAGTGGGGTGAAGTTCTACATATTCTCTATAAAACCAAATTCCATTATCTGCTGGTAGTAATCCTAGGGATATAAAAAGAAATAAAATCTAGAAAATGGATATTTTTCATTTTGCAGAATTTGGGAAACAAAGGTATATACACCATAACATTGACACATACTCAGAGTTTCATTAGGTAACTGTTTTAAGTTCTGAAAAAGGCTGATTGTGTAATTATAAATTTATTAGAAATATTGGTAATTATGAGGATGCATACACAAATTAAGACTGGTAATGGTCCTGCATCTGTATCTAATAAGATGCAGCAGTTCTTTGCATACTATTATATAAAGCCCATTACATGTATACCACAAAATCCTTCAAGACAAGCAGTTGTAGAAAGACCCAATCATACCTTAAAAGAGATGCTTATTAAACAAAACAGAAGAGTAAACCCTCCCAAGGGACATACTAAATAATGCTTTGTTAACTCCAAAATTTCATAATATTGGTGAAAAAAGGAACAACAGCAGCTTAGACACAGTGGGTTATAGAAAAATCTTAAGAACTAGGTCAAGAATATATTAACATTAGAATGGGAACCTGTGGAAGCACTATTCCTAGCTGTCTGAGAAAGTGCCAGATTGATTTCCAAAGTGGTTGTACCAGTTTACATTCCGACCAACAATGGATGAGGGTTCCCCCTTTCTCCACAAGCACTCCAGCATGTGTTTTCACTTGATTTTTTTATATTGGCCATTCTGATGGGCATAAGGTGAAATCTCAGGGACATTTGATTTGCATTTCCCTGATGACTAAGGATGTTGAGCATTTCTTTAAGTGTTTCTCTGCCATTCTATATTCCTCTACAGAGGAATCTCTGTTTAGTTCCATTTTTTCATTGGATTACTTGATTTTTTGCTTTTTAACTCATTTAATTATTTATATATTCTGGATATAAGTCCTCTGTCAGATATAGGGTTGGTGCAGATCCTTTTCCAGTCTGTAGGCTGTCATTTTGTTCTGATGACAGTGTCTTTTGCTTTACAGAAGCTTTTCAGTTTCATGAGTTCCAATTTATTGATTATTGATCTAAGAGCCATACCCATCCTAAGCATATGTCCAGAATTTGCTCAAGTATACAACAAGGACATTTACTCAACCATGTTTGTAGCAGCTTTACGTGTAATAGCCAGAACCTGAAAACAACCAAGATGTCCCTCAGTGGAAGAATGGATACAGAAATTGTGGTATATTTACACAATGGAATACTAACAGCAATTAAAAACAAGGAAATCATGAAATTTGCAGGCAAATGGTGGGATCTAGAGAAGATCATCTTGAGTGTAGTATCCCAGAATCAGAAAGACACACACAGTATATACTCACTTATAATCGGATACCAGACCTAAAATAGGATAAACCTACTAAAATCTGTACACCTAAGGAAGATAAACAAGAAAGAGGACCTGGGTAAAATGATCAATCCTCACTTAGATGGGCAAATGGGATGACATTGAAAGTAGGAAAAAAATGAGAAAAAGGACAGGAGCATATCAGAGAGGGCCTTTGAAAGAATCTACCTAGCAGTGTATCAAGGCAGATTCTGAGACTCATAACCAAACCTTGGGCAGAGTGCAGAGAATCATAGAAAAGAAGGGGGAGTTGGTATGACCTGGAGAGGACAGGAGTTCCACAAGGACCAAATATATCTGGGTACAGGGGTCTTTTCTGAGACTGATTCCCCAACCAAGGATCATGTTTAAATATAACCTAGGACCCCTGCTCAGACATAGCCCATGGTAGCTCCTTATCCAAGTGGATTCCCTAGTAAGGAGAACAGGGACTGACTGTGACATGAACTCAGTGGCTGGCTCTTTGACTCCCCACCCCTACCCCTGAGGGAGGAACAGCTTTGCTAGGCCACAGAGAAGGATAATGTAGCCAGTCCTGAAGCTACCTATTAAGCTAGGTTCAGATGGAAGGGGAGGAGGACCATCCCTATCAGTGGATTTAGAGAGGGGAAGTGAGGAAATGAGGGAGGGTGCTACAGCTGGGATATAAGGTAAATAATCTCTAATTAATATAAAAAATAAAATTAAAAATAGAAACCTGTAATAGTTTTGAGACAGGGACATGGTTATGCATATGTACCTACAGAAATGAAAAAAAAAATATGGTTACCCTGTTGGGTCCATTTGGATCTGTGAGTGAGGGCAGCACCGGCTGCCTCTATCATGAACTCAGTTGACTGCTCCCTGATCACTCACCCCTGATGATGCAATCTTGCCAGGCCTTGGAGGAAGAGGATCCAAGCAGTCTTGATGAGAATTAACAAGCTATGCGCAGATGACAATAATGGAGAACTAATTTGTGGACTAAGGAAAGAGGATGAGGGAAAGAGGGCGGTAAGAAGGGAATAGGGGGATTGAGGGGCAGGGATTCAGTGAGGATATATGATGAAAGAACAGGGAAAACATTTTAAATTATGTAAAAAATATATGGTTACCAACAAAATTTATAAAGGTTAGATCTGACAAGAAAAAAAAAAAAACTTTGTGAATGTCTTCACAAAGCAAGCAGACTAGTAAAGCAGACTAGTGATTCACTCTCACAGCCTGCTTCAGTTACTGATTTTTCCAAAATATGCATGCAAATCAACTTCAAAAGGACTAGTCCAAATGATAGCTCACACAGAAACTGAACAGACAACACAGGGACTGGATGGACAACACAAAGACTGGATGGACAACGCACATAGTGGACAAAGAATATACAACTAGGTTTCCCAGGTATTGGCAAATACCCCAAGTTTCATATGGCACCCTAAAGATGTCTTTGCCTCCAGATTAGTAATTTTAAGAACACAGATCTTCCATTCCCAAAAGGTGGGGGGTGGGTGTTTTTTGGGTGTTTGATATGTTATTTTACCTTAGTATGGATTGATGTATATTGATAGAAATTTAAGGTTTTGTGTGTGATTACTGTATATTGATGGAAATTTAGGTTATTTTATATTGTATATTGACAGAGATTTAAGATTATTTTGTTTGGCTATTGTTTGGTGTATTGTACATAAGCAATTCATTTAAAAACATTATGTAAAGTTCTAGTTTTATAGTTTCCATGATTTTCTTATTGTGTGTAGATTGTTAATGTTAGCGGAAAAGACATTTTTTAGTAGGACAGATATGTTTTTAGTGGAAAAAACTTTTAGAGGAAAAGTTACTTTTTAGAGAAAAAGATGTTAAAAAATAGAAAGGAGAAGTTTCTGGTTTCTTTGAAGACTCAGCTGTGTCATGTGACGTGTTGCTGTGAGATGTCTCCTGGCCAGGTCCTGATGTTGGCCAGGTATAAACATCCATGGGTGTACTCTGCAGAAAGAAGAAATTCAGCAGCTCATGGAGAGTGAGGAAATGCTTTTTGGACTGACATTGCTTCTCTGGTCTTTGTTCCTTGACACTTCACTTGCAGAGAGAAGAGTTCCAGATAACTTTTCAGGGCAATCCAGTTGAGTCTTGAGACTTTTCTTAACTTATTCCGGTTGGGTAGAGTCTCACTGTTTCTGCTGAATTTTGCTGCATTGCGTTGCTGCTTGGTGTTGGATTTTGGAAAGGACTGTTTGTATCCAGACAAAGAAGACAGGATTCATCCAAAGAAACTATGTCTAAAAATTTCTACACTCTGCTTTTCCTAATACCTTCTTTTTCCCCTATCTCTGGTCAGTGGGTTGGATTGTAGGTAGAAGTGTTTAAGACCCTAAAATAAAGTAGGTTTCTGAAAAACATTAACCTGTGTGTGTGTCTGTGTGTGTGTTGTAAACAATGCTTCTCTATATTTAGGTATCTTTGGTATTACCTCTGCTTCATCCTCCTTACTCACTATTATTCTCCTTTCTATGTCTCAGCTAGAACATATATATATATATATATATATATATATATATATATATATGATCATTTAATAGGTTGTAAATGACTCTTTTAATGTTGTGATTAAAGTTTATTAGACTCAAATCCTGTCTATGTATCTACACAATAGGTGTTCAAAAGAACTAACCCTTGAGTGCATTTTTCTTTTTTTAATTTATTTTTCTTTTTAAAATTGATTTATTTATTACAATTTCATAATTTTGTATCCAAGCTCTAGCAGACTCCCTTGCCCCTACCAAACCCACCCTTCCTCCCTCTTTTCCTTCAAGGCCCATGCCTCAGTCCACTGATAGGGGAAGTCCTTCTTCCCTTCCATCTGACCCTAGCCTATCAGGTTTAATCAGGGCTGGATGCACTGCCTTCCTCTGTGGCCTGGGAAGGCTGTTCCCCCATTACAGAGAGGTTATCAAAGAGCCAGTCACAAAGTTCATGTCAGAGACAGCTCCTGTTCCCCTTACCCACTTGGTTACCCACTTGGACACTGAGCTGCCACAGACTACATCTGTGCAGGGGTTCTACGTTAGTCCTTGGTTGGTGTATCAAGATCAGAAAAGACCCTTGAGCCCAGATATTTTGGTTCTGTTGCTCTCCTTGTGGCACTCATCTCCCCTCCAGGTCTTTCATCACCTTCCTCTTTAATAAGATTCCATGTACTCTGCCCAAAGTTGGGCTATGAGTCTCAGAATATGCTTTGATACTCCGCTGGGTAGAGTCTTTCAGAGGCCCTCTGTGGTAGGCTCCTGTCTTGTTCCCTGTTTTCTCACTCATGTAATGTCTATTCCTTTTGCCTTTCTAAATGAAGATTGATCATCTTACCAAGGGTATTCCTTATTGCTTAGCTTTCTTTTGGTATACAGATTTTAGTATGTTTATTGTATATTGTATTTCTTGTATCCACTTAAAAGTGAGTATATATCATGTGTGTGTTTCTGCTTCTGGGATACTTCACTTGGGCTGGAGAGATGAGTCAGTCCTTAAAGGCTAGGCTCACAACCATAAACATAAGATTGCATTTTTCATACATAAATTTGAGGTGTCTTTTTAAAAATGTGATCAGAAGGCAATAAAAGAGTGATTAAGCAAAAATAAAAAGAGTAAAAAGAAACTATATCATTTATGATTTGAACCATAAAATAATCAAGAATTCAAACCCAGAATTCCAGCACTAGGGTGGCTGAAAAGGAGGAGTGCCATTGGTTTCAGGCAGTGATGTGCTATCTAATCAGTTACAGTACAGTGCAGGATACTGTTTGAAATGTCTATGTAAATATTTAAAAACATCTGCAACATCGAAGTTCCACAGTTTTCTAAGAACTTATAAATTTAACCTTAAAATGAAACTATAAGGCATATAAAATAAAAGTTTAAAAAAAGCAATTGAGAATCCAATGAAAGTAAATAGAAAGTACAGTTTAAAATTGTCTCTGACAAGTACTCAGTGGTTGGCTCTTTGATCACCTCCGCTTGAGTGGGGAGCAGCCATACCAGGCCACAGAGGAAGACTATGAAAGACAGTCCTGCTGAGACTTGATAGGCTGGAGTGAGATGGAAGTGGAAGAGGACATCTCCTATCAGTGGACTTTGGAAGGGACAGGGACAAGATGAGGGAGAAAGGGTGGGGCTGTGAGGGAATGAGGGAGAGGGCTATAGCTGGGATACAAAATGAATAAATTGCAATTAATAAAAATATAAATAATTCAAAAATTTATAAATATATGTCTATACTTACTTTCAGCTAAATACATGCAAATTACATAACACTAAATTCTTCTGCTTGCACTGGGCTAATAACAAATCAGAATACTAGATAATATTCCATATTGATAACTAAACAGACAAATTGCCATTTTCATTTACAAAGCTGATATTCAAGCAAAATGTACTATTGTAGCAAAATATTCCCTCTGAAATTAGAGTCTAATCATATTTGATAGTGTCTTTTTTCTCATAGTTTCAAAATATAGTCATATTTCTCTTATGTGAATAAGAATACAGTTTGACAAATACTTTTTTTATTTATTATTATTATTTATTGCAATTTTTTATTTCTTAAAATTTATTCACTTTGTATCCCAGCTATAAATTTCTCACTCATCCCATCCTAATCCCATCCTCCCTCCCTCTTCTCCTCCCTTGCCCCTTCCCCAGTCTACTGATAGGGGAGGAACTCCTCCCCTTCCATCTGACCCTGGCCTATCAGATCTCATCAGGACTGTCTGCATTGTCTTCCTCTGTAGCCTGGTAAGGCTGCCCCTTCCCAAGGGGGAGATGATCTAAGAGCCAGCTACTAGTTTGTATCACAGACAACCCCTGTTCCACTTACTAGAAAATCCACTTGGACACTGAGCTGCCATGGGCTACAACTGTGTAGGGGTTCTAGATTATCTCCATGAATAGTTGGCATATAGTTCTCAGAAAAGACCCCTGGGCCCAGTATTTTTGGTTCTGATGCACGTTTTGTGAGGCTCCAATCCCCTCCTGGTATCTCTATCTTCCCCTTCTTTCATAAGACTGATCAAAATTTGGCTATGGGTTTTAGAATCTGCTTTATTGCTATTCTGGGCAGAGTCTTTCAGAGGTCCTCTGTGGTAGGCTCCTGTTCTATTTCCTGTTTTTTCCATCTAACTATGAATAAATGGTACCTCATGAAACTGAAAAGCTTATGTAAAGAAAAGGACACTCCCATAAGAACAAAACGACAGCCTATAGACTCAACCATATGTCTGACAGAGGGCTAATATTCAGAACATATATATAACTCAAGAAGTTAAACAGCAACAAATCAAGTAATACAAATAAAAAATCTGGTACAGAACTAAACAAATAATTCTAAAGAGAGGAATATGGAATAGGGAGGTAACATTTAAAGAAATGCTCAATGTCCTTAGTCATCAGGGAAACGCAAATCAAAGCGACCCCGAGATTTCACCTCACACCCATCAGAATGGCTAAGATCAAAAACTCAGGTGACAGCACATGCTGGAGAAGGTGTGCAGAAGGGGAAGCCCTCCTCCATTCCTGGTGGGGATGTAAACTTGTACAACCACTTTGGAAAATAACCTGGTCCGTTCTCAAACAATTAGTAATAGTGCGACCTCAAGATCCAGCTATACCACTCCTAGTCATATGTCCAAATTCTAATCAAGTATACAAGGACAGTTGCTCAACAGCAGCTTTATTTGTAATAGCCAGAATCTAGAAACAATCCAGATATCTGTCAGTTGAGGAATGGATACAGAAATTGTGGTATATATACACAATGGAATGCTTCTCAACAATTAAAAACAAAGAAATAGTCAAATTTGCAGGCAAATTGAGGGAATGAGAAAAGATCATCCTGAGTAAGGTATCCCAGAAGCAGAAAGAAAGACATGGTATATACTCACTTATAAATGAATATTAGATATATAATATAGGATAAACATACTAAAATTTGTACACCTGAAGAAGTTAAGCTGTAAGGACACCCTGGGTAATGGTGCACAATCCTCTTTCAGAAAGACAAACATAATATTCTGGAAGCATATTTAATATATACGAATACAGAATGTACCTTCATCTGAGATGAGTTAGATATAAGAGTAGATGCTTTTAATCCTGGCAATCTGAGTTTAATCCCTTGGTTCCATATAATGAAAGAAAAAAAATGGCTCTGCAGGATGACCCAATAATTGCATAATATAAACCTCACAGTTCCAACACTAATCAATGTAGCAATGTGTGTAGGAGAAATGAAAAGATACAGGCTATCAGTTTCTTCTCATAAAGGAAAAATTATTTTCTCCAATGATTAGTCTCAAGTAGGCTATTCAACCCCCAAGTGGTCAGCCGTGTACACATGTACATATGAGCAACACTCAAAGGATTTCGTAGGTTGTATGTATGTGCATGTAGCACAAGTTACTATAGAAAAGGTCATGAATTTGTGAGGGTGGGAAGAACCATGGTAAGAATTTGAATGTGAAACATAGAGGGAGAAATCATGTAAATATATTACTCATGTATGAACTTCATAAGGATATTTTAAAAATAAAAATAAAGCAGGATTTTTTGATAAAGTGTCATTTAAAAATAATGATTAAGAAATCAATACATTTTCAACTACAAGAAATCAGGGAATTAGGATAGTGGTAAAGACTTTAGCAATAATTGCCTAAGTCATTGAGTTTATTTATAATGATGAGGATTTAAATTTCAAAGGAGTACTGTTTTGTGCCAAATACTCAAGTATAAGAGCTAATCAATATTAATTATATTCTCATTATTTTACTTTTTCAGTCTGTGGGTTTTGAAGCAAGGTAAAGAACGCAGGTCATATTAGGTATGCTTTTCTTCTATGTAGATGCTGAATATATGATTGTTTCTTTTTGATAAGTATATAATCATAGTGCCTGTTTCACAGTATATGCAAACACTATCTTACATGCTTAAAATTCCCTCCTGATTCCACTTACCCCTGGATATTGGAATCTTTAGTAAGAAACCTGACCACCCAGGTATAATCTTTATCTCCAAAGGATGAATGAGAGTCTATGTCCATTTAAAACTATTATACCTACAGCATTATAGTTGCCTTGAATCCTACAATTACCCATATTTAAAGTGTTGGTTTATAGTACACAATATAACACCACTGTTTTTCCCCCTATGTTATTTAAACTTGGCTCTGGAAATACTACAGGCTTTTGGTAAGTGCTTCCGTCATATCACCATTAGATATAACATTAATATATAGTTATATAGAGGTATATAACATTATTATAATAATGGTCGACATAACAGAGCCTCTAATTGTACAGGTCCTACCCAGATTATTTTAGATCAGTGTAGAAAAGGAGATATATGTATGCATTATGGAATGGCTATTCCTCAATAAATAAAATAGGGAGAAATTCACATATTTCATCTCAACAGCTTATGAAACTATGTAGTATTTCAAAACTGCTCATATGCGTGAAAATACTTGTAGCATATTGTGAGTTCCTTTATTTTGCCTTTTCTCCATCTCTGATACTACCTTCTTCACTTCTCATTTATTGACCCACAGTAGAGCTCACAAATTAAGAGCTTTACCTTAGTCTAGCTATTTTATGTATAGGTCAGTGAATAGAAGAAGTAAGGTTAATTATGAATAAAGTTACTTAAATTTGAATATATTATTAAATAAATTGAATATAATCTAGATTTATTTCTCCCCTCAGGGAATTTTGAATAAGACAGTATGAGAAATAGCCACTGAAAGCAAAGCATGTGTAATTGGATTTTGAATTGGCCATTTCACCTACCTGGGGTTAATAAAATCCTTTTGCCTTTCTAAAGTATGAAATAAAGTTATAGCATGCCATAACATAACCCATTATTAAAGTGTTCACCTTCTAAAATTGTTATGTGATAAAGGCATTATAAGATCAAGTGGATGTTGCCCTGTGGATTTAAGGGCCATGAAGCTCAGAAGGATTGCAGGATAAGTGACGTTTTTTTATGACATTGAAAAACACACAAGAATTGATATGCGTAAGAACACATAATCTCTAATTTCAGATGTGTTTTAAAAGACAAGCTTTTGAAGCAGCTTTAGAGAAAATTATCATATCCCATAACTGCAGACAATGCAGGGCTAAAATCAAGCCTAGGATAGAGGAGAGTAATGCTAGCCAACTGTAATATTGTATGCTCAATTTCAGAACATAGTATTTAAAAAGTGGGATCCTGGGAGGTTACATTTAGAGAAGGGGCAAAGGTTCCTAAGACCACCGGAATTTCTTTGCTGGCAGAAGCCTCCCTGTCCCAGTGGCTACAAGAAAGTACTTTGTTTGCCAGAAGTTATTACGGTGATCAAGGTGTGAACATTTTACTCTTTTACCCCCTTTGACTTAGGAGAAAATACATGGACCTATTTCAACACTGCCAGATCCTGAAAGAGTTCAAGGATGAAAATAATTGTAGAGAAGGGAGACCTTCCGGAGGACACAGTAGTTTTAGATAATGGGATCAAAACTATGCTAATTGTGGGAGATTCCATTGACAACTGGGTTTTAACATGAAATGGAATGTTCTTCAAGGAAATGATGTGAATGTTTAGAAGAATTTTCCTGCAATAATTATGTCCAACCGGGTATTAAAATGATCAACATGAATTACATATGGTAATAAGGTTAGAACTTCTGTGTACACAGTTCACTAGATGCAGGGAGAGATCCCAAGGATCTGAAAAATGACAATGGTGGAAAAACACTGATTATTTTACCCCTTGAATGTGTTCTGTGAAAGAATGAACTGGTACTAAAACTGTATTATGACTAAAGCAGCACAGTGAGTACTGGAAAGAAGGAAATTATAATGTATAAAATGATGAGTGGTCGCCCCCTTTTTTCAGGTTAGAATAGAAGTCGTAAATGCAGTGTATGAGTCTGTTACACCTCTTCAGCTATGGCAAAAGCCAACGGCAGCATTGGATTGATGCAAAGTGGGATCAATTATCTTAATGAGGAGGAAATTTGAAGTTAGATTTGGAGTCTATTAGCCCCATGAAATATGAGGTAATGGATAATAAATAGATTGTGTTTAGGGTCTTCTGTAGGCAAGGCAGAAATCTGACTATAGTTTATTCTATTTGCATAATGTATAAAAGAAAAACAGCTGCAAGCAAGACTGACTCAATCTCTACCAGATTCGTCATGATTGCTCTACTATTTTCCAGATAAAGGCTGCTACCAGACAAAATGGTTAAAGTATGACATGTATCTTGATTGATGTGCTTTCTAAATAAGTACAAAACTTTCAAAGATTAAAAACATTACATAAAAATTAATATGACAAGTAGTATTAAGAAGGCATTATAATTACTATCCCAATATACACGGCTAATGTTCTTTTTTCTGTATTCAAAGAACCTGAGGCAACTTGCTCAGTCAACAGTTCCTACAAGGAAGTAGAAAAATCATTCCAAATCAGAAATGCTAGAAACTGACCTTGATAGTATTAATGAGAGTAGAAAACAGTGAGCTCATTTCAATCTATGTTGAGGAATGTGTTTATGCTGGTTTATCTCAAGTGCAGTACCCAGAAGAGCTATATTTAGATTTCCACAATGAAAGAATCTGAAATGGAAAACAGAAAGTACCAGCATGGAAGTGCTCAGATATTTCTAGATTTCTTAGATATTCTCTAACTGAAGACAAATCCTGATTTGACTCTGTGGCTCTGGGTACAGTGTAAAAGATGATCACTGTAAAAAATTGTTCATAGCCTTTTGTTTCTTTGCTTTAGACTGCAAGATAGCCTAAAAGTTTAGTTTAATAATGTACTTTACTTATTTGTATAATTCTGTTATGCACATTATGTTAAAGTTATGCATATGTCTTTCTCTGGGGTAAATGAAATCAGTGTATTGCCATAGTTAGTATACCTAAGTATGACATGGGGTACCAAGCAAAACCTGGGCCATAGAGAGATTCAGCTCATTAACTTCTTCTAAACCCGTGATCTCAGTGATCTGTAAGCTTGAACTTCATGCTGTTTGCAACACCACACCTTCAGCTTCATCTCCAAACCGTTACTACCCAGAGAATATCAAAGATTTAACTTGACACTCTTTCATGCCAAGCATCTTACCAACGCTAGAGAAATATGTCCCATATTTTGTATCTAGAGCACTCAGCTATATTCTTAGGAAAAATAGAAGAGGTCCACCTTAATGTCTGACACAGTTGAGATAGGTGTTGGAAGATTAACTCCTCACACACTTCTTCAGGAAAGACTGCTGTGAGGCACACTTATTCCATAAGGCTTTTTTGAAGGAGATCCTTTGTGACTAAAGAAATTGTTTTATTTCCTTTGCTGCTGTGGCCCTAGGTTACACAAACTTTTATTTACATCTCTTACTTCTCAGAGTCATTTCCCCATCTGCTAATACTTTCCTGGGATCTTTGGCTTCTAATAAGCATTGACACAATACTTTTGCTTTAAACCTTTTTTTATGGAAACAAAGAAATTTATGTTTTTAGTTTTAAAACCCTTAATACATATCTACCTTTAAGAAAAGTGCATAGCCCATAGTTCATAATCTACAGGGAAGATAACTCCCATTATTATTGTTATTACAATGAAGAAATAAAAAGTCTTATCACTAAATAGAAATCAATGAAGAGTTGAAGTGGTGTATGGTTAATAATAATGTAATATATACACTTTCAGACATACTTCTAGTTCCACATACAGATCATGATCACTACACTATAAAGCAAAGTTGATTTCAAACTGAGGGAAAAGATATCATCTTTTACTGTTAAGTAGTGGCTCATTTACCATGAGAGCAAATATACAAAATCAGAATTATAACATATAGAAATATGTTACATCACTTTCCCTAAAAATTCTATTACAGCTCCCTTCAAATTACCTAAGTAATGACCATAAAATTTCTCTCCAGTCTTGCTTGAACCACTTATAATTTATCAGGGTTGCTCACAGGAAATTGGGTGATTTGGGCAGCTATGGCACTAAAGAGCCTACCCCTGCATGTCTGATACTTACTAAATTATCATCAAAGGGATTTTATGACAAGGGCAGTCAGCTATGTATATAACTCCTCTTTTTTCTCAGCAATTGATTACTACTTATATAATATTGAGGAAAACCTCATAAATCATTCAGATTTAGTGAATTTCCTAACTCTTTTGAATTTTTTTATTACCTCAAGGAGGGAACATCTCATCTCAGAGAAAATAGACCCACACAGGACTCTTCCTCCTGACACTTATGCTCTTGCTGCCCCATGTCTCCTATATCTCCTGAGCCTTGGAGACAGTAATATCAGTGGATGGTTGCTTCCTTTCATTTAAAACTGAGCAGTAGACTGCTATGCCCTATCAAGGACCAGCAATTTATAGTCGTTAAAAAAAATACATAGAAGATGAGTTAATAAGCAAATACTATCCATTTCACTACAGTGTATGAGCACTCTCTTTACCAGAGGCCGTTATCACTACTCTCAAGCCCAGATGGTTTTGTGACTATAGTAAATGGCATGTTTTTCTTATTTGTTTTGGTTTGTTTTTGCTGCTGTTTTGGTTTGTTTGTATGTTTGTTTGTAGTGTGGACCTTAAATACAGTCAGTAAACAGTTGGATATTTCAATATCCAGTTGTGCCACTACTGAACTATTATACATATCTTATCTGTCATGTTACTACTGTGGCAAACAGAATCCATACTCCTATAAGATTCTTGAACATAATTCCCTTCTCCCATTAGGTATATCCCTTACTAGAATTATAAATGTCAACAAATAGGAAGGGAGCTACTTACTCATCTCCACCTTGACATCTTTATATCATGAAAACATAATAAATGTTGTATCTAGTAGTATGGAATTGCTATTCTTGCATATAGCAGAAAAATGACTATAACTTATATTAAGAGGGTACTTTGTTTTATTTCCTCTTCCTAGGGATATTCATGCATCTACCCAACCCTCCTTGATCCCCCTTGTTACTTAGTATCTCTGGGACTGTGGTTTATAGCATATTATACATTACATCTAACATCCAAAATATATGAGTATGCTCCATGTTTGTCTTTCTGACTCTGGATTACCTCACTCAGCATAACTTATTCTACCTTAATCCATTTTCCTAAAAATGTTATAATGCTGTTGGAGGTTGGTCTGGCCCTTAAGATCTGGTTACACCTATTCTTGTTTTGTAAACCTTCCTAAGACATATCTGATTGTTTGATTGAGCAGCTTATACCTGGGCAGTGCAGAATGGGGTAGGCATAGCTAAGATTCTCAGTCTTTGGATAAGAAAATCATGGGACAGAGACAGATGGGAAGAGAGGAGGAAGGAGGACAACATGGAAAACAAAACAAAACACATGGGCTGAAAGGAAGAACTCTAATAATGGTGTAAAAAGGCCAAAATGAAAAATACAAGCAAGGGATACCAAGAGATTATAGGTGGAAGGTGGTCCAGATAAAAAAAGGATTGAGGTGGATGGCATTGGACGGTGGCTGGGAGATGGATGTTGAGGATATTGAGACAGTGCAGGTGAAATATCTGCCTGGTCCAAAGTAAATAAGTCAATTAGAAAATCTAACAGGTGTCTTTGTGTATTATTATTTGTGATAGTTGGTTAGAAAATACTGCCATGATAATCTTAGGTTTAGTGATAAACATTATATAGCCTAACATTCAATTTTTTGTTTACTACAATATAATGTTATTTTTTTAACAGCTGAGTAATACACCATTATGTAAAAGTACTACATTTTCTTTTTCCATTCTTTGGTTGTGGTACATCTAGGTTGTTTCCAGTTTCTGATTATTAGAAATAAAACTGATATGAAAATAGTTGATCAAGTGTCCTTGTGTTCTGAGGGAGGGTCCTTTGGGTATATGTCCAGGAGTTATATAGCTGAGTCATGAGGGATATCAATTCCTAATTTTATTGGAAACTGTCAGATTGATTTTCAAAGTGGCTTTCCAAGTTTTTGTTCCCACCATCAAAGAAGGAATGTTCTTTTCATTCTATCACCTCGACAACATGAGCTGTCACTTGTGTTTTTTATATTATCCTATGACAAGTGTAAGAGGGAATCTCAGAGTCATTTTGACTTATATTTCCTAACGCTAAGGATGCGGAATATTTCTTTAAGTGTTTGGGGGCATTTGAGCTTTTCTCTATTGAGAATTTTCTGTTTAGATCTATACCCCATTTTTAATTGAATTTTTGGTTTGATAAAGTTTAGTTTTTTTTAGTTCTTTATATGTTTTGGATATTAGTCCTCTGTCAGATGTGGAATTAGTAAACATCTTTTCCCATTACAGGCTGTTTTTTGTTTATTTATTGATCTTGTCCTTTGCTTTATGGAAGCTTCTCAATTTCCTGATGTTCCATTTAATAATAGTTGATCTTAGTGTCTGAGCTGTTGGTGTTTAGTTCAGGGAGTTGTCTCTTAGGCCAAACTCTTTCTTCATGTGAGCTTTAGTATTGTTCTTTCATGGTCTGTAAAGAATTGTGTTGGAATTTTACTGGGAATTGCGTTAAATTTGTAGATTGCTTTTTGTAAGACAGCCATTTTAATATGTTAATCCTACTGGTCCTTGAACATGAGCGATATCTCCATCTGATATATTTTTAAATTTATTTCTTCAAGGATTTGAGGTTCTTATAGGTCTTTCACCTGCATAGTTAGTTATAGCACAATATTTTATATAATTTCTGTCTATTGTAAAATGTCTTGTTTCCTTCATTTTCAGTTGCTTATGAGTAGTATCATATCATCCTAAAACAGGGTCATGTTGAAGTCCCTTTTTCTAATTTGTATCTCCTTGATTTCCTTTAGTATTTTTATTGCTATAGATTTTCCAAGGAAACCTGGCATATGAAGGGAGGGGAACAGGAAGAATCAGGTTAGAGGATGGAGGGAAAAATACTGAAAGTGTGGTAGAATCTCAGTGAAGGGATTGGGACTCCAGTCCAGCCACAAAATCTTCAATCTCCATATTTTTCCTGCCTGTGAGATACGCTGGGGAAATGGTGGGATAGAACGTGTGCAAATGTTCAATCAATGACTAGTCCAATTTGAGGCCCACACTGTGAGAGGGAACTCACTTGTGACATCCATAGAGGGCCAGAAGCCATAGGCTGGATATTCCAGAGACATAGGATAGAATCAAAATTGACCAGAAAAATAAGTCAATGAAATGATTCTTAATGGCATTCTATTATACTTGTAGTGCAGAGCTTAGGCACATCTCAGGGAATCTTGCAGAAGAGTGGGAGGAAGGATATGCGGAAACAGAGATGTCACAGGCATCACAAGAATACCCACAGAACCAACTAAGCGTAACTCATGGGGGCTCACAGAGTCTGAACCAGCAACCAAGGAGCCTGCATGGATCTGACCTAGATCCTCTGCACACATGTGCATATTTTGGTTATGTAGCTTCCTGTTCCTGTGGGACTCCTAACAGTGGGGGCTGGGGCTATCTCTGACAATTTTACCTGCTTTTGTGACCCTTTCCCTCCTACTGGGTTGCCTCATCCAGCCTTAATATAAAAATGTGTTTAGTTTTATTGCAATTTGATATGCCATGTTTGTTTGTTATCTCTGGGAGGCCTGATTCTTTCTGAAGGGAAATGGAGGAAGGAGGAGCGATTCTAGAAGAGATGGGGAGGTACTAAACGAGACAAAGGGGTGGATACTGTGGTTTGGATGTCTTATATGAGCTAAGAATAAATTTAAAAATAATAAAAGAGGGCACTTCTGGGTATCCTTTGTTTTTGTCCATCCATGCAAGGCAACCTAGTATAATTACTTACCAACTTCTTTTGCTGTCCTTCTAAATGGTTTTTGTTTTATTTTTTCAGCTCTGTAATTCACTAAGGCAAAATTTCTCATATCAACCATCACTAGGCTGTGTCTAAAAATAGTCATCTGAGTCTATCACTTGAGTTTTGGGATTCTTATTCATGTTTTCAACAATTTGAATGATTGTGAACTTTTGTAATAGTTTCCATCTGTAGCAAAATGAAGGCTTTTTCATAATAGGTGAAATTTGCTCTTATCTGCATGTAAGGATAAATATTTAAAATATAGCTATACATAATATTTGTTTATGGAAGTGGCATGAGTGTGTTCTCTTCCCAGTCTCCATCATCTCATCAGGCATTGCTAGGTAGCTACATTTACAGAACTAGGCAAGACTTTTCTTCTAATAAGTGGACTTTAATCAAACTTGAAAGTTGTTATTACAGTCATGATATATGTCCCACTATTGTACCGTAGGTATATCTTGCAACCTTTGTAATTTTGTTGTGGTTTTGGTTTGTATCCAGCTGGATATTAGTATTGATTGTTTTTCTCCTTTGTTGGCTTGCTCAGAATCATTTCGACTAAAAGAGTTCGTCCTTAAGGAGGGATCTTTTAGTTCAATTCCTGCTCATTTCCTCCAACTCTTGGGTCCAAAGTGTTATGATTTCATTAAAAGTATATTATTTTCAAGTTTTAGAAGGCATCCAAGGGTAATAACTATAGCCTATATTATTTTTGTAATATCAACTCCTCTGATGAACAACTTAAAAGGAGGTTTCCCATACCAAGTACTGGGACTTTGATTAAATGGCTTCTTTTGGAGCTATCTCTTAGAATAGCATTATCATTCCAAGTGGAACAAATCCATTCAAACTATGCATTATTTATGTATATAGTTCTGCTATTATCTTGAACATTTAATTCTGTTTTCCATGAATAAAATTTAATACATGTTTTATGTTATATAAAGTATGCATTGAAATAAGTACATGTGCATTATTCTATAAGTCCTATGAGGTATTTACCTATATTAAAGTAATAATTTACCCATACAATATGATGGATGGTCTTCACATGTGTCGTCTTAAGTAAAATGTTGCTAGATTTCCCACATTTTCCCCACTCTGGTTGAATGTAGAGTTGAACCAGATACAAAAAAATGCACATGATATATTACAGAAATATTCAAAATCATATTCTGAATGTTAGACAAAGGAGTCAGAGCTGCTGAAGTTTACAAGTGTAGTTAAAAAATCTTCCTGTAAAAAGAATGTTCTTTTTCTTGTTTTGAGGTTACCACAAAAAGGCAAGAGCAGGAATGCAGAAAAAAAAATCCAAGCTCCATAGCTCTGTCTGTATTAGTTGCACTCCTTCTGTTGTGATAAATATTGTAAAGGATCATGTTAAAGTACAAAATCTTCCTTTTGACTTACCATTCCTAAGGACATGGAGTCCATTATGGTGAGAAACACGTTAATAGGATCATAAAGCCACTCTATTACATTGTAATGACGACAGGCAAGCAGAGACTGAACAGGGAATGAGCCACGCTAAAAAGTTTCAAAACTAACCCTGAGTAACATCAGGGTTAGTTCAATCAAGTCTCAAACTCCTAAGTAACCCATACACTTCTAAAAGTGCACCGGGTAAGTCCCAAGTGTTCATACAGATGAATGTATTATAAAGATTTCACATTTAAACCACAATGATGGTTTTCGTCTTCATTCACTAAATGTTTTCCTATGATTCTATATAACTTGGGATAGAAGACCTTGCAGTAGGCAGCTACAATTTTAGGTTGGTCAAGATGATGATGTTTTCAAAGTTTATCTCATATGTTCCAATCCTTTGATGTTCCTGATGGTCTTGAACTGTCCATGTCCATTTTGTTTCCTCAGCAAATCTACATGTAACCACCAAATGCAGTTAATAGCCTTGCATAAACTGTTCCCAAGCTCCCACAGTGAGGCAAGATTAAATACTGAGAGTAACTATTTGATAATATATGGGTCAGTTTCTATCCTTCTTATCAAACTGATTCATTTTTTACCAGAAAAATAAACCATAGATTACACAATAAAGAATATTTTATGTTCATTTTAATAAATTGAAAAGTTATGAAATTGTATTTTTTTCACAACAATGCAACATATAATTATTAGCATATGACACCTCATTCTGGACTCATTGACGATTGAACTTCACATAGTGTTCTAGTTTTAAATTACTAGAGTAATTTTATTTCTAAGTTGAAAACAAACTATGCTATTTATCAGATTGATTTGAAAATTCCAATGGTAATGTTTTTTAGAACTGTAAATATAATAAAGATACAATTTAAACTTTAAATTTATGTTAGGCAGTTTGCCTGCCCTAGAAGATTCTGTCAGGTTATCATTAAATTCAGAGTAACCTATCTTCAGTAACCTAATTCAATAACCTAAATTCAGACCAACCTATATTTGTATGGCAAGTGAAGAGATTACTGTTTTTGCCCCTCACAACAGTTTTGAAAAGTTAAAACTATAACAATTTACACAAAACATAATTGTTAAATGACAAATACAAGGACTTCTCTTTAATCTTTGGTAATGTTTTTTTGTGTGTGTTCAAGGCAGAATAAACTAGATAATACAAACATGAAAAGAGAAATAATTTTTAAAACAACGTGAAAAAAGATAATTAGCTTTTTAAGTTGTCCATCATATATTGAAATTATACATTGATAGATGGAGAAATCAAAGAAAATATAAATAAGCACATTTATCTATTGAAGTTTTGCTTTCAATTAAGAGAAACTATTTTAAAATTTCTTAATAAAAACATTTTTGGTGGTCTTATCCCCATAGCATTCTAAAATCATTTGCTTTCTTCATACATATAAATATGTCACATTAATTCTTTGACAATTTTATATAATGTTGTTTGATATGTGATACTTAACTGTAACTCATGTTCCTCTCCCTATATATCCAACTTTATAGCTTTTCAAGAATATATTAAATCAATTTGTAGTTCTCATATATTCTGGTTTTGTTGCCTTCCACTGCAGTATGATTGGCTATAACTTTTAGTGAAAACTGATACTCCCTTTCTCAAGAGTTATCAATTACCAGGTGAAGGGCTTCACACACAGCTACATTTTCTATGCTGGTATTTGACCTGGTTTTTGCTTTCACAGGGATTGGTGTGATAGAGGCACAAATGTTGGGGGATGTGGTACTTTGACTAAGAATGACCCGGATAGGTGCATGTATTTGAATGCCTAGTCACCAGGGAGTGAAACTTGGACCGGATTACAAGGATTACTATGGTGTGGCCTTGTTGGAGAAAGTGTTTCACTGCTTGTGGACTTTGAGGTTTCAGAAGCCCAAGGCAAGCCCGCTATCCTTTCTCTCTCCCAGTCCAGAGTGTAGCTCTCGGGTATTACTCCAGTACCACACATGCTGCCATGCTCTATCCAAGGGTGATAATGGACTAAGCCACTGAAACTGGAAGCAAGCTCCAATTTCATACTTTCCCTCATAAGTGCTGCCTTGTTCATGGTGTCTCTTCACAGCAAACAAAACAAAACAAAACAAAACAAAACAAAAACAAAACAAAAAAAAACAGGGACTAAGACATTTCTAAATTCGGTTGCTTGTTTTATGAATATTTAGAGGTTTTGTTTTGGTTTTGGCTTTATTTTTTGCATATTTTAAATTCTGTCAGTCTCAATGCGAAGGTCTTTAATAATTTTCCCTATTATGTAGGCTTCAATTTCATGTGATTTGTTGTGTCATTAGCTCTATAAGTAAGTTTTACTTTCATATCTGAATTATTACATCATTCTTCCCAATGCCTTCCCTAACAAGATCTTATTCTGAATTTTTTCTTTCTTTTTCAATGAGTTCAAGAATATATTCCCTATATTCTTCCCTATACTGTAAGTTTTATGTTGAGATCCTTTTGGAGGTGTGGTTTTTGTTCAGGGTGAAAGATAAGGATCAGGTTTAATTCATTTATATCACATTCCTTTCGAGGCACGAAGAGGTTATGAGGATAATCTGAGACTTGGTACTTTGAGTAAATTGGAGAGGAACTGGTGAAGGTGTGGCCTCAGTTGCAATAAAGACCTGAGGATTGTTACAGATGACAAGATCTTAGGACAGCTGCTAAGGACAGTGGTTGGTGTCTCATGGGGCTGAGCAGGACAGGCTGTTTGTGGTTTGAATGGCAGCCATGCTGGTGGAAGTGCAAACTTGTACAACCTCTCTGGAAACCAATCTGGTGCTTTCTCAGAAAATGGGGAAGAGTTCTACCTCAAGACCCAGCTGTACCACTCCTGGGCACACACCAGAAAGGTACTCCACCATGCCACAAGGACATTTGATCAACTATGGTCATAGTAGCTTCATTTCTAATAGCCAGAAACTGGAAACAACTTAGATGTCCCTCACAAGAAGAACATATACGGAAATTTTAATACACTTACAAAATGGAATAATACACAGCTATGAAAAACAAGGAAATTGTGAAATTTGCAGGCGAATGAATCAAACTAGAAAGATCATCCTGGTTAAGGTAACCCAGACAGACACACAGAAACACATACACACACTTGTAAGCAGATATTAGACCTGCATGTAGTACAGGATAACAATACAGCAATCCACAGACTCAAAGAAGCTAAGTAACCAGGAGGGCTCAAGGGAGGATGTACAATGTCACTCAGAAGGGGAAATAGAATAGACAGCAGAAGTGCATGAAAAGAGGGAACTTTGCAGGGAACAAAATAAGTGGGGATCAGATATGGGAAGAACAGCAGTGGGAGGTGAGCGGGCTGGGGGTAAGAAGGGAAATTGAGCAGGGCTTCTCTTTGTCAAGCTGGAGGTTTGGCACAAGGTTGGCTCCTGGGAGTTCATGGGTGTGACTCTAGCTGAGATTCCTAACATGGTGTGTTAGGGGGCGTGGCATGAAGACTGAAGTGTGATGGAGTTTCCAAAAGGCTGGAATTTATGGCTATATTGTATTTATACTATAATGTTAACATGAGGTGGAAACAAATAACAAAGGAAAGGTCATGGCTTGACAATGATTTGTGTATCCTGTTGAATTGACAAGAAGTGGAGTTGTGATGGCTGATCTTCATTGTTAATGTGATTCACTTGGGAAGAGAAAATTTCTATTGAGGAATTGCTTCAGTCAAGAGGGCTTGAGTCACTGTGGTCGATGGTTTTGCTGGCAGCCAGGATTGTGCTTTGTGAAAAAAGTAACTGAATTTGAGGTAGGTGCAAGCCACTAAGAAGTATTTGTATCCTTTCTCTGCTTTATATTTTCCCTTGTATTAAATTCCTTGTATTAAAAGTTACCTATGCTTTCTCAATAATGATCTGTAACCTTGAAGTAAATTTACCCTTACACACACACACACACACACACACACACACAGACATAATATATTCTGTATGTGTGTATAAGGGTATAATTTGAATTAAAGCAAAAACTAAACATCAATCTCACATAATCTGTTTTGAACTTTTATACATAACAATGCCCTAAAGTTATTAAATTTAATACTTATATTTTCTAAAACAGGTTGTGTCTGTATTTGTAAATAAAATTATTTTTCTGAAGCATTCATTTTTTTCTGTTTTACCTTATACTGACAGCTGTGTATTTTAAAGTGTGTATTAAAGCTGTGTTTTAAAGCTGCGTATTTTATAACTTAAAAGATCCATATATTTTTTACATTTCTATCATCAGATTTACTAATTAATAAAACACAATAGATAAAAGTGCAAGCACAGGAATAACAATTTGCTTCTTCAAATAAGTGTTTATAAGTTATGTGAGCATATGTGAGTTCATTCATCAATTTATCTTCTTTTTCTTTTCCTTTTCCAAAAAGGAGATTGTACTGATTTATCCAACATAGGATATAAATATTCATATAATTATAAAGTATATCATATGAAATTTGAAATAGATTGATTCCGTTAATTCTTGTTATCATTGGGTAGTATGTTGAGGCAAATTGATCTCAATTCAATTTTTAATTTAAATAGTTTAATTTCAGTTGTGTAAAGTATTGGCTTATCAGCTTATTTTCCTTTGTCAGATTGTAAAATGAAACCACTCCTATATAACCCTCAATTTCTCTCGTAAATTTTATGAATATACACTGTTATCAGTTTTTAAAGGAAATGGTGATGTTAATTGACATATATCTCCTGAAATAGAATTCCCTTCCTGTTATGAATGTCACTTTTAAAATTAATGTTTGGCATGCACAATCTGCTGTCAGCTCATTAGAAACAGTTAACTTCTGTGAAAGAAAGAAGTGAGGTAAAGAATAAAAGCACCAGTTGCTTATGCATAGACAGAGGCGACAGATATATGATATTCCAAGTATTTTTATGGTGCAAAGGATCATATTATATAACTTCATGCAAGACTGCTGTCATTCAAAGGCACGTATATTTTGCATTTTTAATAGTCAATTAGGAATTTTATCCATCCATCCAAGCAAAGGAACTGGTCTATTAAATTTGATGGGATCTCGTAGGGAACTGAACTCACTTGAATCACAATAGGTATATTGCAAATGTAAAAAGAGAGTTCCATCCAATAAATAAGAAAGTATATTCATTTCATTGAGAAATGACCAAATCCCTGTCTCGACGCCTGTCATAATACTGTTAACAAAATATCTGCTTTCTCTTACTATTAATGATCATTAAAAACCTTCTATTCTGACAAATTTCTGTTTTATAACAGAAATACTACTAAAACAAAAATGAGTGGAACATACTTTTCCAGGAAAGAGTGTGTTTGTGTGTACATGTATGATGTTTGTTTATGTGTGTGCTCGTGAGTGTGTGTCCATATACTGCGTGGGTGTTAAAAACAATTAATGGATAGGGAGGATATGAATTTGACATTTAAGCCAAACAAATTTATTAGGGCAGGTTTCAACATTTTATAAGATTTTAAAAACACAGTTAATCTGCTTTTAGGAACTCAAAACATACAGTCATAGTTTATTTTCAATAAACTTCAAGAAAACTTATATCTGTTTACTTTAATTTCTTAAAACTACTAAGAAAAGAATTAGCTTGTTCTTTCATTTACAGCATATTTCATAATCCCATGTAATCTATTCAAAATCCAAAAGAAAGAAAAACAATACAAAACAAAAAACAAAGCAAGGGTTCTGCAGAATCCTGATTTAATAGTTTGTTTTGAAGCTAAAATGAAGCCTGGAATGATAAAAGCATTGTAACCATTGAATAAGAGAACTCTACAATCCCAATAATATCCAAGAACATTTAGAAAAGAAGAGAATACACATTTCTTTCCTTTTTGCACTTTGACATGGCACTTAGAAGAAAAAGATTATTAAAATAAAAATAAATTTTAGCTGTATGATTTTTCCTACAAAGTGGCAGCTACTTTTAATTAAGTTAAAATTAGTTTTAACATATTAATATTATAACAGAACATACATATTAATTTATGAAATAAATTAGACTAACTATTTTTATGCTTAGTTACACAATGCAAACCATTTGTAAACCAATTTGATATTCTCCTGTTGGGCATACTGTCATGGAAGCTTTGTGCTTCCAGTGAATACTGGCTTTATTGAACTTTTCCTGGATCCTACCCAAACTTCATGTTGGTTTAATTTTAAGAGTTATTTATTTTTATTTGCATTGGTGTTTTGCCTGCATGTATGTCTGTGTGAAGATGCCAGATCTTCTAGGACTGGAGTTACAGACAGTTGTGAGCCCTCTTGTAGGTGTGAGTAATTGAAACCCTGTCCTCTGGAAGAGCAACCAGTGCTCTTAACCACTGAGCCATCTCACCAGCCTGTCACGCCGATTTTGTTCATTGCACCACACATGTCATTTGGTTTTTCCTATAATAGTTCATACACTAATATTTATATTGCCAATTACAGCACATGCAATTAAGCACAACTATTGTGCAAAACTATAGTTATAAAACTATTGTGTAATGTTTTATTCTCTGGGTCTTCTAATTTGCTTTCCATTGACACCTGCAGCTGCTATTTATGGGGTGTCTAGGCAATGGGAATAAAATTTGATGTTACTCTAATCAAATGTCTCACACAAGTGAGAATGTTCTCTTCATGTTTAGTTTTATCTCAGCCAACCATCAAACACATTCAATTCCAACAACATACCCTACTGTCATTCACTATATTATTTATGGCAAAATTGTTCTGCTTATTTTATAAACAACTCCAAGTTACCACCAAAGTTCTAGCAATTTAATAATGTGAGTTTCTCATTAAATTGAAATATGCTAGGAAAGTATACTTTTCCATTTTTTATGGAAACAAATAAGTTTTTATAAAAAAAAAAATCCCAAGCTGTCAGC
Source organism: Pachyuromys duprasi (assembly GCA_028658305.1). Lineage (NCBI taxonomy): Eukaryota > Metazoa > Chordata > Mammalia > Rodentia > Muridae > Pachyuromys > Pachyuromys duprasi. Next base: position 79,004,560 of record CM053764.1, read on the forward strand.
TTACTGTGTTGAATGAAGTCAAAGACAGGAATGAAAAAAAGTCATTGTCCATCAGCAAGAATCTGAGTAAAGCAGATAGAAAAAAATATCCAAGATTTACGACCCAAACACATGCATCAAACAACAACAACAACAACAACAAAACCACACATAATCACCAGAAATTTGAATAAATGTTTTCAATTTATCTTTTCTTGCTTTGATATATTTTGTTTTTGTGGGGAGGGTATTTGTTTTCTTTTGTTGTTGTAGTAGTCTGTTTGTCTGTCTGTATTTTTATTTATTTTTGTTTTAGATATGGCATCACTTACCCAAAACTGGTACAGTACTCTTTGTAGCAAAAAATGACATTAAACTTCTATTCATCCTCCCTCCGTGTTCCAAGTCCAGGTTTTAGAGTTCTGGGGTGCCACATCAATCATGTTCTCAGAAGTCAAACAAATAATCTTTAGCCAATTAATCATATAATACAGCTTAATGTCAGTTGAGGGGGAGGTCTCTGTTTAATGTCCTCTGAGTTCAGTGAATTGCGAAGATGAGATGTTTATAAGGAATTGCGATTGTTCAGCTTCATATTTATCACCAAGGTTGTCACATTGCAGCTTCTCATCAGGTTTATGCTTCTGATCAGGCCAGAGGCTTTCCTTTGAACCAGAATGATCATGCACAAATTCTCAAACTTCGTAGCTGCTGCATGAAATCCACTTTTTGACACCAGTGTGCCTACTCTTCTTGTCTCAGTCATCTGAGCCATTTCTTTCAGTGTTATCCTATGGAACAGAAGACATCAAGGTTTGGCATCTTTGTGACAACCACTTCTATTGTCCATGTAATTCAGACAGTGTCTGCATTTAAGTTGCTTCTTTCTCTTCCGGCCAACTATGTCTGCCTGGGCTGATCCTGCTCTTCTAAGACATATCAGATGGAAGTTGTTTGAAGAATACTATTCCTGCATGCAGACAGCCAGTTGGACCAGCACCATTTGTTGAAGATGCTGTTTTTTTTCCATTGAATGGTTTTGGCTTCTTTGTCAAAAATCAAGTTTCCATAGGTGTATGGGTTTATTTCTGGGTTTTCTATTTGGTTCCATTGATCCACTGTTCTGTTTCTATGCCAATACCATGCAATTTTTATTACTATTGTTCTGTAGTACAGATTGAGATCAAGGATGGAGATGCCTCCAAATGATCTGTTGTTGTACAGGATCATTTTGGAAATTCTTGGTTTTTTTGTTTCTCCATATGAAGTTAAGAATTTTTCTATCAAGGTCTATAAATAATTCTGTTGGTATTTTGCTGGGAATTTCATTGAATCTGTAGATTGCTTTTGGCAGAATAGCCATTTTCACTATGTTAATCCTACAGATCCATGATCACAGGAGATCTTTCTTCAGAGACATGATGTTTTTCTCAAACAGATCCTTCACTTGCTTGGTTAGAGTCACACCAAGGTACTTTATGTTATTAGTGGCGATTGTGAAGGGTGTTGCTTCCCTAATTTCTTTCTCGGCTCTTTTGTCTTTGGTATACAGAAGGGCTTCTGATTTTTTTGAGATAATTTTGTATCCAGCCACTTTGCTGAAGGTGTTTATTAGCTGAAGAAAATAGATCCATATTTATCACCCTGCACAAAACTAAAGTCCAAGTGGATCAAATACCTCAACATAAAATCAGACACACTAAATTGGTTAGAAGAAAAAGCAGGGAAGAACCTAGAATGATTGTCACAGGTGACAACTTCCTGAAGAGAACACCAAGAGCACAGGCTCTAAGAACAACAATCAATATATGGGACCTCATGAAACTGAAAAGCTTTTGTAAAGCAAAAGATACTGTTGTCAGAACAAAACGAGACTACAGACTGGGAAAGGGTCTTCACCAACCCTATATTTGACAGAGAGCTGATATCCAGAATATATAAAGAACTAAAGAGGGAGGATCCAAGATGGCTGCCCCAGGAGGACACTGTGTCTGAAGAACAGGACAGTAGTGTAGGCACAGCAACCGGGAGACTAAGATCTGGGACCTAAAACACCAGCATTTGCGACTGCCAGGTGAGCAGAATTCCTACAGTGGGGAAATCAAGTGGAAAAGTCCAAGGGACACCCAGCTATTCCCAGGAAAAACTCCGGAGGGAGACAGACTACACAGACTGCGCACAGCAGGGCGCCTAAGCCGCCATCTTGGGCTGAGGCACACGGTCCCCAGAGGAACTGAGATTCACACAGATACCGCGGGCTGCACTGTGCAGGCCCACAACCCTCTGTGCCAGCGGCCGCCGCTTTGGGCTGGGGCACAGGGTACCCCAGAGGGACTGAGTTTCATGCAGATATCACTGGCTGCACTACGCGGGCCCACAACCCTCTGTGCCAGCTGACAGCGCTTTGGGTTGGGGCACACAGTACCCCGGATGGACTGAGTTTCACCCAGATACTGCGGGCTACACTGGTCAGATCCACAACTCTAGGCACACCCAGCCACCACCCCGGATTGGGACCCATAGTATCAGGTCCAAACCGAGGTGCCCCAAATACCATCTCAGACCATGGTACACAGCCCCTGACCCAGAAGGAGGCACCAAGGCTCCAGTCCAGAAGAGAACCTTTAGCAGCAAGCTCAGGGCAGAGCTCAGAGCCTCCTGACAAGAGCAGTGCCCCCAGCAGTCATATCAAAGGGGGACACAAAGCCTCTGGCAAAGAGTGAAGAGCCAAACCTCCAGACCAGAGGGGAGACCAGCCTGTGGTGCTCAGAGCCTCTAGCACAGAGCATGAAGCCAGGCACACAGATCCCACA
>CM053764.1:79007851-79024499 GCA_028658305.1 Pachyuromys duprasi
TGTGGTACTTTTACACAATGGAATACTACTCAGCAATTAAAAAGGAGGAAATCATGAAATTCACAGGCAAATGGTGCGACCTGGAAATGATCATCCTAAGTGAGGTATCTCAAAAGCAGAAAGAAACATATGGTATATACTCACTTATATAGACCTATAGGATAGGAGCTTCATGCTGAAATCTACACTCCTAGGGAAGATATACAGAAAGGAGGACCCAGGTGGATATTATCAATGCTCGTTTGGATGAACAAATGGGATGGACATTGAGTGGAGGAGAAAACAAGCAACAGGACAGGAGTATGCCAAGGAGGTCCTCTGGGGGTGGGGGGGTCAATGTAAAGATGTATCAGAGCAGATATTAAGACTTGTGATCAAGCCTTTGGCAGAGGGCAAGAAGTGATGATAGAAACGGAGGAGGTTGGTGAAACTTGGAGAGAACTAGAGCTCCACAATGACTAAACTGAGCAGTGCACAGCAGTCTTGTATGAGATAGTTTCTACAACCAAGGACCAAGTGTGGATGTGTCCTGGAACCCCTGTGCAGATGGGACCCAGGATAGCTCGGTGTAGGACTGGAGGCCCTAGTGAGGGAAACAGGGACTGTTTCAGTCTTGAACTTGATGGCTGACTCTTTGACCCTCCCCCATACAAGCTGGGGAGTGACAGACTGGCTGGATCCCAGTGGAGGACATTGCAGCCAGCCCTGAGGAGACAAGATGAGCTGGGGTTGGATGGAAAGGGAGGAGGTCCTCCCCCTTGGTGGACTTGGAGTGGGCGGGAGGAGATGAGTGAGGGTTGGGGAGGGTGAGAGGGAGTGGGGAGGGGGCTGCGCATGGGATGCAAAGTACCTAACCTGTGATTGATAACAAAAAATGAAATTAAATAAAAAAAGAACTAAAGTAGTTAAAAAGCAACAAAGCAAGCAATCCAATAAAAAATGGAGTATAGAGCTAAGCAGAGAATTCTCAGTAGATGAATATAGAATGGCAGAAAAACGCTTAAAATAACATAGAGTAGAGAATTGCTCAATGTTCTTAGCTGTCAAGGAGATGCAAATCAATACAACCCTGAGATTTCACCTGACACCCATCAGAATGGCTAAGATCATATGAAGAAGAGGGAATTAATATGATTTGTAGAGGATTCTAGCTCCACAAAGACCAAATACATCTGGGAACAAGGGTCTTATACCAGACTGTTTCTCCAACCAAAGACCATGTGTGGATATAATCTAGAACCTCTGCTTGCTGGAAGCCCATGGTAGCTCAGTATTCAAGTGGGTACCCTAGTAAGGGAAATAAGGACTATTTCTGACATGAGCTCAATGGCGGGCTTTTTGACCTCCCCACCATGCAAGGGAGGACCAGCCCTCCTAGGCCACAGAGGAGAACTTTGCAGTCAGTCCTGAAGATCCCTGATAAACCAGGGTCAGATGAAAGGGGAAAGGGTCCTCCCCTATCAGTGGACTTGGAAAGGGGCAGGGAGTAGATGAGGGAGGGAGGGAAAAATTGGGAGGGAATTAGGGAGTGAGATTCACCTGGGATATAGAGTTAATAAAATGTAAATAATAAAAATAAAATTAAAAAAACTCAAGTGACAACACATCCTGAAGAGGTTGTGTAGAAAGGGGAAGCCTTCTCCATTGCTAATAGGAATACAAACTTGTACAACCACTTTGGAAATCAATCTGGTGCTTTCTCAGACAATTAGGAATAGTGCTTCCTCAAGACCCAGCTATACCACTACTGGGCTTATATCCAAAAGATGCTCAAGTACACAACAAGGACATTTGATCAACCATGTTCACAGCAGCTTTATTCATAATAACCAGAACCTGGAAACAACCCAGATGTCCCTCAGTAGAGGAATGGATACAGATATTGTGGTACTTTTACACAATGGAATACTACTCAACAATTAAAAAAGAAGAAATCATGAAATTTGCAGGCAAATGATGGGACCTAGAAAAGATCATCCTGAATGAGGTATCCCAAGACCAGAAAGACACACACAGTATATACTCACTTATATAGACCTATAAGATAGGATAAACATACTGAAATCTATACACCTAAAGAAGATAAACAAGAAAGAGGACCCTGGGTAAGATGATCAATCCTCACTTAGGAAGACAAATGGGATGGACATTGGATGTAGGAGAAAACAAGTAACAGGACAGGAGCCTACCACTGAGGGCCTCTAAAAGACTCTACCTAGAAGTATACCAAAGCAGATACTAAGACTCATAACCAAACCTTTGGCAGAGTGCAGAGAATCATAAGGAAGAAGGGGAATTAATATGACCTGGAGAGGACAGGAGCTCCACAAGGACCAAATATATCTGGGCACAGGGGTCTGTTATGAGACTGTTTCTCCAACCAAGGACCATGTATGGCTATAACCTAGAACCTTTACTCGGATATAGCCCATGGTAACTCAGTATACAAGTGGGTACTCTAGTAAGGGGAACAGGGACTATTTCTGACATGAAATCAATAGTGGGCTTTTTAGCCTCCCCCCCCAACCCTCCCCCCAACCCCCTGAGGGAGGAGCAGCCCTGCTATGCCACAGAGGAGGACTTTGCAGCCAGTCCTGATGATACCTGATAAACCAGGGTCAGATGAAAGTGGAGGAGGTCCTCCCTTATTAGTGGCCTTTTAAAGGGGCAGGGAGGATATGAGGGAGTGAGGGTGGGATTGGGAGTGAATGAGGGAGCAGGATACAGCTGGGATACAAACTTAATAATGTATAACTAGTATTAATTTTTTTTAAAAAAAATTAAAAGATAAAGAATACTATTCAATGCCCTTCCCCCACTTCACTGAGAAGAGAAGGGGGGGTGGGACTAGGAGGGGATGAGGAAAGTGGCTACAGTTGGGATACAAAGTGAATAAACTGTAATTAATATAAAAATAAAATAAAAACAAATAGTGTTTCATAAATTAAATTTTCCTCACTGTAGCCAGAAGGCTCTGTAGCTGAGGAAGTTCAAACTAATAAGGGGAAAATATAGATGATAAAAATAATGATAAGGAGTAAATGTGGAAGCATAAGATTTTTTAAATCTAATGATTTTTAAACGCTATGATTTATTAGGAAATCTGCATCACGATAGATTGCTTAAATCGAGATAATTTACCCTCTCAATGGAAAGTGTAAACTGCTTTTGAAAGAAAAGATAATATTTAGAAGAATGTTTTATAACAAACATAGAGAAAATGAGTCATGTGACACTTCAAAAATGCTGAGCAAACCGAACACCAAATGAGGTTTCCCAGGATATTTCGAGGCTATTTTAATTAAAATTAGAAGATATTACAAGAAAATCATTACAATTCATCTTTCTTTCTGCATCTAGATGATATAACTATTAAAACAAATAAGAGGAAATGAAGCAAAGCAAAACTAGCTTTCAAACTATTTTATAAGGAAAAGTATTTTTGGGATTTCATTGTGTCATCTTCAGGAAAGAGCTCATTGTCGGAATGAGAACTGCATTAACAAGAAAAAGCATTCAGAGATAACCATTTTACTTTGTGTGGAAGTGCTTAAAATTTTTCAAAAAGCATGGCTTATTCTGTTTGGGCTAAGTAATAGCAGTTTAAACATGAGTGGTCAGCAATTTTGAAAAGTTCATGGTTATAGATCTACATTCTACAAATGCAAAAATGATCTCTGGCTTTGCTTATTCATTTTCAAACAGTTGATAAATTCTTCTAAATAATGTCTCAAAGAACAATAAAATTAACTCAGACAGTTTATATAAAGTGTTGAATTTGTGACTGGGTTTTATTGACCACTTGATAAGATAATTGGCAAGAGTTGATTATAGTTTTTAGTGCTTGCACTTTTGTGTGTAGCAGATCTTGTCAAAACATTTGAACACTGAATTTAAACATTTTTGCATATTTTCTGTTAATGTTTTCGATTTGAAGTAGCAATATTTGGAATTACATTGCACAAATGTTACAAGTTATTGAATAAATCACTATCTTCTATGTCTACATGAGTATATTAAATATTGCATGTGACATTTAATGAAATATTCTTGACTTCAAGGATACTTAGTGAATGAAGTAAATAGCTCTAGATCCATAGTAGTAGAATGCTGATCATGTAAAAATTAACTTACATATGAATAATGTGTTCCAAACACTTGCTTAGTCTATGACTACCTTCCTTTACTAGTATGTTTACATTAAACATCAAGCCGCCAAATTAAAGACTTCAGGATAAATAATTAATTCTATAATTACTCTTTCAAATACAATTTCTACTTGATATTTTTAGGTGTTATCCTGTGTTTACATATCAGTTTCAAATATTGTTATCCATGAAAACACAATATAATATTCACATTTTTGTGTATTATAATAACTTATTTTCATATTAACAGCCAAGAAATAATTTCAAAATCTAACGAAAGAACCCTGTCTTTTTATCATTAGTACCCCATTGCATTGGCTTTTTCTTTCCCAAAATGCTCCTGCAAATGTGCCTCTGAGTGTAACCTCTTTAACCTAAACCTTGCTCCATTGTTGCAGTTAATAATGGAAAATCCACGTAAGTCATGGTGCTTGTAGCCCAAGAAGTAGTAATAAGCCTGGCTGATCAGATGTTGAAAATGCCATGAAACCAAACCAAACAAAACAAAACAAAAAACAAAACAAACAAACAAACAAACAAAAATACTTGGAAGACACATATTTTATTAGTAATGATGAGATCAGGACTTAACCTTGGAAAAGCATATCACAGAGCAACCACTGTACTTATTTCTCAGTGAAATTTTAAACATTTTTGTTAGTAGAACTCTATGAAGAACTTTTCAATTCAATCAATTATTTTCATGTAATATTTTCTGATTTTATATATATCATGTTTCATATGTATAGATTTCTTTTTATGTTATAAATATATAAATAATACTAAAACAATATATATTTCTCTACAATGTAATTGCAAAATAGTATCTCTATAGTTGTGAAGTACACAAGACAAATGAAATAAACATTGAATCATAATTTTTAACTCATTACAATTATGATACAAATTGCTTACTAATTATATTATAATGAGCACCTTGCTGAGAGACTTGATTCCAGTTAGTTTATGACTAAATCAAATTTTTCATTTTTTTGTTTCTTGAGTATAAAGTCTATTTTTCCTTATTTTTAAATATATTTGCATACTGATTTCATCATTATTTTCTAATTACATAAACTAACTCTTTCAGAAAAAAAGAGCACAACTGCTGTGATATTCCCGTGTCTTGCAGAGGATTCAGCACGTTTCAGCAGGCTTTCTTGTTAATGAAATTCTCACCTGGCTTTTCTGAATGCCCTCCACATTTTAATCGAAACTATTCTGTTTTCTTGGGGCAGGAACTATTAGTTAAGCAGGAATTTATCATAGTCATTGGTCTGTTGCTAGAGACACCATGTCCAAGGCAGTTCTCATAAAAGAAATCATTTAATGCGAGTCTTGCTTAAGGATTCTGAGGTTTAGTCCTTTATTACCATGGTAGCTACAGTGTTAGCACACAGGACACTAGGAAAGTAGTTGACCACTACCTCCTGGTTTGCAGACCAAGCGAGAGAGTAAGAGATACTGGAACTGGCTTGGGCTTTTCAAAAGTCAAATCCCACCCCAGAGTGACACACTTCATCTCACAAGGACACACCTCATCTTCTAATACTCTCAAATAGTGTCACTCCCTTGTGACTAAGCATATGAATACACATGTTTATGGACATTGTTTTTATTGAAACCACCACAACATTGCTAGTATTCTTGATTGCATTAAAGTTATATTTCTTCTTGACAAATGCCTACCTTTATTTTTCAGATATTGTTTAAACACTCATTAAACATTGAAGGGATAAATAAATGAGTGTGACTCTCACTAGTGAAAACAATGTCACTAAGCAAAGGCACCCTGAGGGAGGAACAGCCTTGCCAGGCCACAGAGAAGGACATTGCAACCAGTCCTGATAAGACCTGATATACTGGGGTAAGATGGAAGGGGAGGTCCTCCCTATCAGTGGATTTGGAGAGGGGCAGGGAGGAAATGAGGGAGGAAAGGTGGATTGGGAGGGAATGAGGGAAGTGGCTACAGCTGGGATACAAAGCAAATAAAATGTAATTAATGTAAAATAAATAAAAAATTAATTTAAAAATTTTTAAAAATAAAATAAAAGAACTTTGAGAGTTTGGTATAACATGTTTTGACCACATTCACTCACTCCCTCTTCCTAGAGCCATTTACCTTTCCCTACTCACCCTACTTTGCATAATCCTCCCCAAGCCACCCTCACCTCTAAGATTATTTATGCTAATCAGTTTCTCTTTGAATTATGTTCTTCTACTGGGATGAGACTGATTTACCAAGAACTATTCTCTTAGAGAAATAATTCTCCCCTTTCAAGCAGCTAACAATTGTCAAGTTCCCCAAGGCAATAAGAGGGATTTTGCCCATCTCTCTTCTCCATGTTTGTATTTTTCTCTTGCTTAAATTTTGAGAGTGGTTTTTTTTTTGTTTCTACAAGTTTTTTTTTAATTTATTTATTTTTATATCAATCACAGGTTAGGTACTTTGCATCCCTGGCATAGCCCCCTCCCTCATTCCCTCCCACCCTCCCCATCCCTTCCTCATCTCCTCCACGCCCCCTCCAAGTCCACCAGTGGGGGAGGACTTCCCCCCCTTCCATCCAACCCCAGCTCATCTTGTCTACTCAGGGCTTCAGAGTGTGTTTTAAAGCTCTTATGACCACTGCTTTGATTTCAGTCATGTATTTCTTATGTAAGGCTGTATCATTTAAAAAAAAAAAAAGGATGTTTATTTCACTCTTAGAATTTAGAGGAGCACAGTCTAAGAAAGATTTATTGATCAACAAAATATAGTTGAAGACCCAAAAATAAGTATACAAACTTATGGATACCTGTTGAAAAAGAAGATAGACCTATACATTGGGAAAAGAACATCTTCAGTAAATCATGCTGATCAAATTGCATGGTAGCGTGTAGAAGAAAAGAAGTGAATTCATACACAGCACTTCAAACAAAATGTAACTCCAAATGGATCAAAGACCTCAACAGAAGGCCTGATACACTGAATCTGATGGAAGACAATAGTCTTGAACTCAAGAATGGGAAGAACAAAGAAGTGGAAGGAAGTGGAAGGAAGATGGGCATGAGAAAAAAGAACATAGGAAGGGACAGCTAAAACTAAGGAGCATTTCATGGATTGTATGAAAATTTAATACAGTAGAAACTTCGTGTACTGTGTTCATGTAAGTGGCAATCTAAATGAAATCACAAAATAAAGGGGTAGACAGAGATGACTCACCTGGACATTTCTTGTCTCCAAAGGAAACCTCCAGTACCATAAATTGGTTACATATAATCCGATGGTTGGCCAAAAGTGTCCTGTGGGAACCTACAAACAACTCAGGCTCAGTTGGTTGCTCTACAAAAATTTGCAAAAGATCTATTGCTGAAGAAAACACCTTCAAAACTCACTGAATACAGAAGCTGATCTGTTGCCTACTGTAGGCCTTACCTACTAGTAAGGACTAGTATTTATGATATTGAAAGTTACTCTGTACTCAACCAAAGGAAAAAGATAAACACCATCTACAAGTCCTCTAATCTACAATAGTGACCTATCTGCAAAATACACTGCTGTTATATTGGCACAAAGCTTATGGGAATAACCAAATAATATCTGATTTCAGTTAATGCCCACTCTGTGCCACACAAGTCAGCCCAGTACTGCTTGAGTGGATAAGAACATGAGACTAGATAGGCCATAGACCCAGGGGGAAACCAATATTATTCTAATAAAGAGCCATAGAAAAAAATTACTCTTAACAACATTTTGCTAAACTCACCTATTTTCCTATGGTAGGAAGTTATTTTATAGCACAACGCTGCCTATGTAAAAAATAGAAGTGAAGCTGTGGGATATTTGGACAACTGAGCGTCTACACTTCAGATTTTGTTTTTCATTTTTCAAGTAATATAAAGAATGTTATAATAATATTAAAGAACTGAATATGTCCATGATTAAAATAGATTCATACAACTTTACCTTCTTTTATTTACTTCAGCCCTTCATAGCCGCTCTTGCTCAAATGCTAGGATGATAGTAACTCTCAGGTTGATAGTCATATTATTACTATTATTCTCATGAGTGTGTTTGTGATAGACACACATGTATATATGAACATAGAACCTGCTGGGTCACTTTTTCTTCTTGTTTTTGGTGTGTGTGTGTATGTGTATTTATGTATTTTCACTCCATATAATATTTGAACAACAAAAAAGTGTTTCACTCCTGGGAAAGACTAATTCTTTTGTGTGGTCACTAGTTGCATCTACTTGCTTTTCTAGGGGTGAGGTACAAGTATTTCATTGTCTTCCTTTATGTTAACATGTCTATTGATACTGCTACTGTTATGGTCTTGTTCATTTAGCCATTTCTAGGACAGACTATTTTACTCAGACTCTTTTGTCTCCTACAATATTTTGACCTCCTCTTCTGAGTTATAGATGCATGGTCTGTGATTTAAATCTCTCAATTTGGATAAGGCTACCACCACTGATCTCTGCAATGTGACTACTTGTATTTTTCTGTGATAGTCTCCATTTGTTGTAAAGAAAGGCTTCATTTTACAGGGTGATAGCTATGATTACTTGCGTATAAGAACAAGATTTCGAGTGGTGGTAGCAGATTCCTTTCCATGGTCCATGACTTTGCTAGCCAGGAAGCTGTATAGATTTCCAGAATTGGGCATAATTTTCTTCTCTTTGTTGGGACCAATTAAACAACTGCCAACAATATGAGATTGTCATTTCTGTACACATCTTTACAGACTCCTCATTCTCATGGTTCATAAACATAGCAGTTGGGTATGACTATATAATTACTTCCTTCTTTGTCAGTTTTCATAGTATTTTCTCTTACAACAGGGGCTGGATTGGAGGAAGGAGGTTGTCAGGTTAGATCCACCTAGATTTATCTGAGTCCAGTGTCATTAACATGCAGTGTCGACAGCAATAGGAAACTACCATCAACACCTGAAACACAACTAAGGGTAAAGCAGATGGTGTATATTATATTGTGACTCTTCATCATTTTTGAGCTACTTATACTAAGGATTTTAGTATAAATAATTTTAATATACTACTTATATTAAAGATCTTACTTTTATATTGCATATGAGCTCAAGAAATTTCATAATCTAAAAATACTGTTATACAATCAGTGCTGTTTTTAGGATTTGCTTTTTTTTCTTTTTTTACAAAAAAAATGACATTTTATGTATTCCTTGAAATATTAATACAAATTCTAAACCTAAAGTCACTAAAATTTGATTTTTATTTTGACATAGATTCAGGCACTAGGGGCCTAAAGAGAAACTAATGTACAAGGGAATATTGATTATGAATAGAAATAAAAAGGTAACAAAATTCTTGAGGCATTTATATTAATCCATAACAATAGTTTAGCTCAATTTTAGTATCCTTCAAGGAGACTGCATTTTATTTTATGTATGGATATTTAAAAAATTAAAATACTTTCATTAACTTTAAAGTATACGTTTGCTAAAATGTATTTCCTCCCTCTTTGGGCTTGACTAGTCAGTTTATTGAGTAGTTTGAAACTCATGCAGCTGATTAACAAAGCTTGCTGGAAAGTTTAAAGTGAGTTATGCATCAGCTGATTGCCAGTTACTTGTTGCTACTTTAAGGATGAGTTCATAGAGTTATTATGTTATTAAGATGAAGATTACTAAGGTGTTTTCAGTTATATTTAACGTATGTCAACAACCGTTCCTACAGGTCTCTTTTATACTGAAAAAATATGCAATTTTGTGGTCAGAACCATTTTTCAATAAAATCATAGGAATGATTGAGCTTCAATTAATTTTTGGTTCCTCTGTATACAGAAAAAAAATACATTCCTGATTTTCTGTGACTACTCCATTCAGTGGAATGGGCCCATGGAAGACTCACAATTGAAGAACATGCAATGTAATTTATATGATCAGCTGACAAAGCTTTTGTTGAAACAGAAAGAGAGCAAATAAATAAACATAAATAGAAAATAATAACAGAAAGTAAAGTGATATATTGATGAGAGATGCACAGGTTTTTGTTTCATATTTCACAGAAGACCATTTGTATTATGCTCAATGGCAAGTGAATATACTGAGTGACATAACATTTAAAACATTTGTGAAGTGATCTCACTAAAAACACAGAAAAGACACAATACTGTGGGGAAAGTTAGAATTATCATTGTAGAATAAACTACGAAGAATGATCAAAATTTTCTTTTTTGCTATTTCATTTTTTATTTATTACACTTTATTCACTTTGTATCCCAGCTGTAGCCATCTCCCTCATCTCCTTACCCCTACCCTCTTCTCCTCCCATGCCCTTCCCCCAGTCCTATGATAGGGGAGGTCCTCCGCCCCTTCCATCTGACCCTAGCTAGCAGGTCTCATCAGGACTGGCTGCATTGTCTTCCTCTGTGGCCTGGTAAGGCTGCTTCCCACTCAGGGGAGGTGATCAAAGAGCCAGACACTGAGCTCATATTAGAGCCAGACCGTGTTCCCCACACAAGGGAACCCACTAGGAGACTGAGCTGCCATGGCAACAACTGTGCAGGGGTTCTAGGTTATCTCCATGCACAGTCATTGATCGGAGTATCAGTCTCAGAAAAGATACCTGGGCCCAGATTTTTTGGTTCTGTTGCTCTCCTTGTGGACCTTTTCTCTCCTCTAGGTTTTTCATCTCCCCCTTCTTTCATAAGATTCCCCATATCTGACAGAGGGTTAATATCCAGGATATATAAAGAACTCAAGAAGCTCTTTATATAAGAACTTCTTTATATAAGCAACAAGTCAAGTAATCTATATTAAAAAATGGGGTACAGAGCTAAACAGAATTCTCATTAGAGGAATATAGAAACAAACTCTTAAAGAAATGTTCAACATCCTTAGTCATCAGGGACATGCAAATCAAAACAACCCTGGGATTTCACCTTACACCCATCAGAAAGTCTAAGATCAAAAACTTAAGTAACAACACATACTGGTGAGGATGTGGAGAAAGTGGAACATTCCTCCATTGCTAGTGGGAATATACTCTTGTACAACCACTTTAGAAATCTATTTGACCAGAAGATTTAAAGTTTCCAGCTTCTGGCTATTACAAATAAAGTTGCTAAGAACATTGTTAAGCATGTTGTATACTTGAGCATCTTTTCTATATATGCCTAGCAGTGGCATACCTGCATCTTGAGGAAGCACTATCCCTAATTGTCTGAGAAAGTGCCAAATTGATTTCCAGAGAGGCTGTACAATTTTACATTGTTGTACAAGTTTACATCTAATTTTCTCAGAAAATTAGAAACAGTGCCACACATCAAGATCCAGCTATACCACTGCCAGGCATACATCCAAAATATGCTCAAGTACACAACAAGGACATTTGCTCAGCCTTGTTATTAGCACCTTTATTTTTAATAGCAAGAATCTGGACACAATGCAGAGGTCCCTCAATTGAGGAATGGATACAGGAATTGTGGTATATTTACACAATGGAATAATTCAAGGTTATCATGAAATTTCCAGGAAAATGGTGAGAACTAGAAAAGATCATCTTGAGTGAGGTATCCCAGAAAGCAGGAAAGACACATGCTATATACTCACATGTAAGTGAATATTAGACATATAATGTATGATAAACATACTAAAATCTGTACAACTAAAGAAGCTAAGCAAGTAGGTAGATCCTGGGTAAGGTGATCAATCCTCACTCAGAAATGCAAAATGGACAGACAATGGAAAAGGGGAAAAACAGGGAACAGGACAGGAGCCTACCCCAGAGGGCCTCGAAAAGACTCTATCCAGCAGGTTATCGAAGCAGATGCTGAGACTCTTAGCCAAACTCTGATCAAATTTTTCTTACACTGTCCAAGCACAATAATGACAGTTGTAATATCACAGGAGCACTGCAGGGGGAACAGAATACAGAGGTCTAAGATACAAACTAAGTTATTAAACATGATAAATCAAAGGACAAACTCAAGATTAATTCTCTGTTGTATGGCATAAAAGAGAAAATTTTGATGTTATTCTTAGGATTATAGAAAAGGGTTGTGAGTAAGATTTTAATAGAGATGGGTAGTTTTTATATGGTTTGTGGTTTGTTTGAATTCATTTCTTTTCAGTTTTTGGTTTTATTTTATTTTTTTATTTTTAATTGTTTTGAAAATAAGACTAATCTGAAATAGCCTGAAATCCCAAATCTGTTTTATAATATTAGTGAAAATAATAGTGTTTGATTATCATGTCTTTCATTTTGCTTTTGTGGTTGAAAATATCACATTTCAATGTACAGTGTGAATGAAGTGAATGAAATCTAAAACTTCATGAAGAGTTGAAATCAATCAAAAATATAGCTGTTTATGAGCTTGGTATTCTATATATATAACATCATTTGATATTTAAGAGCCTTTGAAATGTGTGATGTTATTTACAATTTATAGATATTGATATGAAAAATATTCTTGAACTTTTACAGATAACTTCATTATATATGATGCTAGAGTAACACACCTAAGAGTATCACAGTAAAATAGAATTAACATTCTTCCCTGTTTTGCTGTTCTACAAATTAGGATATTTCTATAGGTATTATGTCTAGTTGGCCTACAAAATCTGAACCATGAAGTTTTGCTTTTTGAGGCAAAATAATTGATTAGATGTAAATGCTGTGAGTCTGGGGCAGCAGCAGAATGCAGAGAACATGGTTTTGGCTTCTGTTAAGAGCTGAGCCAAAGTATGAGCGTTCAGATTGGCAAAGTGGAAGAAACTGCAGATATGAGAATATATTTGAGAATCTGTTAAAACATGTTTAAATGTTTCTAGAGGACAAAAATCTGAAACAATTCCATCAGAGAGACTCTTTAATGCCTGCTATGTACAATAATAATCTTGGTTATTTGGAATTTTGCATCATAAAGGCGACTACAAATAATAATTTAACAATTGTTCTGTCTGACGAAAAGGTTTAGGGTATTGATATTTAACCTTAGTTTTAATTTTATTGTCCTTTAATACAAGTTTGAAACTAATATTTCAATCAAAAATTATCAAAATTCAGATACTATCAACAAAAATATATACATTATATGTCTTTTTATAGAAGAAAATAACAAAAAGCTATACATATGGGGCTATCCCTCCAGTTAGAAGATGGCCCTTTATTTCTTTTTTTTTTTTTTCATTTTTTATTAGTTACAGTTTGTTCACTTTGTATCCCATCTGTAGCCCCTTCCTTCACCCCCTGCCAATTCTACTTTTCCTCCCTCTTCTTTGCCTATGCCCCTCCCACAGTCCACTGATAGAGGAGGTCCTTCTTCCCTTCCACCTGATCTTAGTCTATTACAGGACTGGCTTGTCTTCATCTGTTGACTGGTAAGTCTGCTCCCCCGTGGGAAGGTGATCAAAGAGCCAGCTACTGAGTTCATGTTAGAGACAATCCCTGTTCCCCTTACTAGGGAGCCCACTTGGACACTGAGCTGCCATGGGCAACAACTGCGCAGGGCTTCTAGGTTATCTCCATGCATGGTCCTTGATTGGAGTATCAGTCTCAGAAAAGAGACCATATTTTTGGTTCTCTTGCTCCCCTTGTGGAGTTCCTGTTCTCTCCAGTTCTTTCTATCTGCCCCTGCCCCCCTCCCCCCGCTCCCCCTGCTGCTTTTCTCCTAAGATTCCCTGCACTCTGCCTAAAGTTTGGCTATGCATCTCAGTATATGCTTTGATACCGTGCTGGATGAAGTCTTTCAGAGGCCTTCTGAGATAGACTCCTGTCCTGTTCCATGTTTTCTCCCTCTTCCAAAGTCCATCTCGTTTGCCTTTCTGAATGAAGGTTGACCTTCTTACCCAGGGTCCTCCTTCTTGATTAGCTTCTTTAGGTGTACAGATTTTAGTATGATTATCCTATATTATACATCTAGTATCCACTTATAAGTAAGTATATACCATTCGTGTATATTCTGAGATAACTCACTCAGGTTTATTTTTTCTATATCCCACCATTTGCCTGAAAATGTCATGATTCCCTTGTTTTTAATTCCTGAGTAGTATTCCACTGTTTAAAAGTACCACAGTTTCTATATCCATGTTCCTCAACTGAGGGACATCTGGCTTATTTCCAGCTTCTGGCTATAACAAATAAAGTTGCTAAGAACATGGTTAATCAAATGTCTTTGTTGTGTACTTGAGCATCTTTTCTATATATGTGTAGGAGTGGTACACCTGCATCTTGAGGAAGCACTATCACTAATTGTCTGAGAAAGTGACAAATTGATTTCCAGAATGATTGTACAAGTTTACATCCCCACCAACAATGGAGGAGGGTTCCCCTTTCTCTACATCCTCTCTAGTATATGTTGTCACTTGAATTTTTGATCTTAGCCATTTTGATGGGTGTAAGGTGAAATCTTAGGGTAACGTTGATTTGTATTTCACTGATGACTATGGATATTGAGCATTTCTACAGATTGGGAAAGGATCTTCACCAACCCTATATCTGACAAAGGGCTAATACCCAGAATATATAAAGAACTGAAGATGTTAAACAGCAACAAATCAAGTAACCCAATTAAAAAATGGTATACAGAGCTAAACAGAGAATTCTCAAAAGAGGAACATCAAATGGCAGAGAAACACTTGCAGATTATACTTCTTCCAAAGCATCTACTGGTAAGGATTTTTTTTTTTACTTAAATAAGCTTAAATAATGAACTAGATTGATGAAATAGATTGAGAAGATGAAGTAAATATTTTTAATGTAAGGAAAATATTAGAATAAACTAAGCTTATATAAATGATTTTCCCTAAATAAAAAAAATATATAACTGAAGAGACCTAATAAACTAGGGTCAGATGGAAGGGGAGGAGATCCTCCCCTATCAGTGGACTTGGAAATGGGCAGGATGAGGGAGGCATGGTGGGATTGGGAGGGATGAGGGAGGGGGTTATGGAGGGGACACAAATTAAATAACCTGTGATTAATATAAAAATAAAAATTATAAAATTAGAAGTCAATGCTTACCCAAAATTATACTTTTTTCTAGATAATAATCCTGAGGTTTGGAGCTTAACAAAATTAGAATTTGGTTCTTACTTGTTCAGGGAATGATTGATCTCCGATGGGTGAATTAGTCACTGTGTTCTTCCTTTTTCCCATCGGCAGAAAAGAGGTCATCACACGTCAAACTTAGCTGTTTTTATTTTAAAAGAAGTATCTGATATGATTAAGTAGCCATCATACAATAGTTCCTTCTTTTTTGTCAGTGTCAAGGCATATTTTTCAACACTCAATTTCTTTAATATTTGTGATATGTTTGGTTTGTATAAACAACAGCTTGGAATACTCAAAGAAATGGCTAGTCTCCTAGGAAAATATTGTTAGCACTCTAATATTTTAAGTTTTGGGTTTTGAAAGATTTTACAGATGATTTGGCGTGTTTACAGTTTCAACAGACTGTGAGCTTCAGCATGAAACACATTATGAAGCTCAGGTAATTTTACACTGATTATTGTAACTTCGTAAAAGGATGTGTGATTTATTATACCTGTCTCTCTAAGTGAGATAAAACATTTGAATAAAAAGTAATTTTCATCTTTAAGTCTAGAAATGTATTTCATAGGAAACAGCCAATTAGCTCTAAACCCCTTGTGATGTAAGGAGTTGAAGGAAAAGACAGAGTGAAAAGAAGAGCACTTCCTTGTTTCAAAAGTGTTAAGAAATTATAAACACAGTGCAGAGAGAGGAGCTATGAGAATTCAGAGCTGTGCTATGGGCTTTATTAAACAAATATTATCTTCTTTCAATTAAACATCAAACCCTATTTCCTTTAGAGTTATTGAAGGATATATAAAATCCAGTTTGTGTTTTTATTTACTTAGTTTACAGAACTACTCTACTACCTATGGAATTAAAGTCTATCTTACAGGATTAAAATACATTTCAATAGAGCCAGTGCAGAAGAAGGAATACAGAACAATGTGGATGCCAGTGACTTCTTATTGTATATATTATGGGTCCCCATTTCTGTATGTTGAAATCTGTTCTGAAGAGTCTTATTTTACCTGGCATGTGATATTAGCCTGAGAATATGTTTATAATAAAAGCATTCTATAAGTCTAGTCATGAATAGATACTTTTCTATTGAAACAATATAATCCATCTTTATTAGCAATCATTGCATAATAAATGGTTACTTACACTCTGCCAAACAATACACTAGATAAACAGGTGTGTTAGGAAATGGTACCAATCTGGAAGGAGGCAAGAAAGACATAGCATCATAATGATTTTGTCATCATCAACATCTTATAAGTTTCTTCCACTAGCCGAAATCCAGAAGATTAGCTGAAAGAACCCATGTATGTTTGTGCATAAGTTTCAATCACAACATAAAATAAGTCAAAACCTGTATCGAGTAAATAAATACTGCTCAATGAAAAAATAAGTACATAGTAGATACTGAATAACATTTACCACACCAATCAATTAATGCAGTAACATGCAGTATGAAATTATTTACATGGTTGTGGTTG
>CM053764.1:79024599-79045257 GCA_028658305.1 Pachyuromys duprasi
AAGACTGAAACAGCCCCTGTTTCCCTCACTAG
The DNA here is from genome assembly GCA_028658305.1 of Pachyuromys duprasi. Classification (NCBI taxonomy): domain Eukaryota; kingdom Metazoa; phylum Chordata; class Mammalia; order Rodentia; family Muridae; genus Pachyuromys; species Pachyuromys duprasi. The sequence continues at coordinate 79,024,632 of CM053764.1, forward strand.
GGTCTTCAGTTCACCAATGAGTTATCATGGGCCACATCTGAGCAGGGGTTCTAGGCCATATCCATACATGGTCCCTGGCTGGAGAAACTGTCCCATATAAGACCCCTATACCCTGCTCAGTTTGATCTTTGTGGAGCTCTTGTTCTCCCCAAGTCTTACTAACTTCCCCTATATTTGTTATTACTTCCCGCCCTCTGCCAAGGGCTTAACCGAGAGTCTTAATATCTGTTTTGATACATTACTATACTGATTCTTTCATAGGTCCTCTTTGGTATGCTCCTGTCCTGTTGCTTGTTTTCTCCCCCATTCAATGTCCATCCCATTAGTCCATCCAAATGTGCATTGATCATACCAACCTGGGTCCTCCTTGTTGTACATCTTCCCTACGTGTGTAGATTTCAGCATGACCTTCCTATCCTATAGGTCTATATAAGTGAGTATATACCATATGTTTCTTTCTGCTTTTGGGATACCTCACTTAGGATGATTGTTTCCAGGTCCCACCATTTGTCTGCGAATTTCATGATTTCCTCCTTTTTAATTGCTGAGTAGTATTCCATTGTGTAAAAGTACCACAATTTCTGTATCCATTCCTCAACTGAGGGACATCTGGGTTGTTTCCAGGTTCTGGCTATTACAAATAAGGCAGCTACGAAAATAGTTGAGCAAATGTCCTTGTTGTGTACTTGAGCATCTTTTGGATATATGCCTAAGAGTGGTATAGCTGGGTCTTGAGGAATCACTATTTCTAATTGTCTAAGAAAGCGCCAAATTGATTTCCAGAGTGGTTGTACAAGTTTGCATTCCCACCAATAATGTAGGAGGGTTCCTCTTTCTCCACAACCCTAAGAAAGCATATACTAACTCATTCATTTTCATCAAATCTTTAGGTTTGGTGACAGAAGCTAGTACCCTATTATCTTAAAAAATAAAACTGAATTGGAACAATGTTAATGTAATAAATATTTTATTTTTATGTTACTATGGATTAAAAGTCATTTTGAGCTAGAAATTTCAGCACAACATTAATTCCAGCATTCAAAAGACAGAACTATGATAATGAGTTTGAGTCTAGCCTATGCTACATAGCATGACTCTGTTTTTTTAAGCTACATAGAAGGAAATGGTTACTGAAATAAGCTGGGTGAAGTGCATAAGTCATGTACTGTATAAACTTCAGAACCTGTGACTGTGTTAGATTTTTAGATAAATTAAGGAATCAATTTTCAACTGAATTTACATCTGAATTAACTAAACCAAAGAACCAGAATACACATGTAAGATTTCTTTTCCTTAAGTAAATTAGTTGAAGTGTGAAGTCTGAAAACCAGCATTAACTCTGTCTCTTTTGAAGTGGGAAGATCTACCTGTAATCTGTGCCGTAGCTTCCATTGGCAGCCTATATAAAGGAAAAGAAAGAAGTATTGTGGAGTTTGTGAGCCCTGGAAAAAGACCATAGACTGAATCCAATCATAATGAGAAGATTTACTGATTATGTGCTAACTGGACAAACAACCTCTCAATCAAATTCGAGACTGCTTTGAAGGAAAGATATGGAGTAATACTTTTAAAGGGAAACATGCAAGAGGGCTTTCAATATTCATGCAATCAATCAAAAACTCTTCTGTTCCACCAAGTTAGGTGGTTAAAGCAACTCAAAAAACAATCTTTGGAAGTCTGCATAAGCAATTTACAGAAGCAAGAAAAGCAATTGCTCATACTACAATAAATAAATAGTCTTTGTGTGTTCATAAAAGCAAAAATAAATCAGTTTAGTCATACCATAAAAAGTAGATAGTTTTTACTATACATTTTTGGGTGGGCATCCCTGAGTCAGGGTTACTGGGAACTTATTTTCCTGGGGTAGGAGTCAGAGATAAATAGCTAGTGGGTACCAAGATGGATGCTTTGCATACAATGGAGCTTCTTTAGTCATGAGAGAAGGAAGCTGTCTCTTACATGTTTTCTCTTGTTCTTGTTGGCAAGTCCATTCCTTCACTGGCATTAGATACTACTTCTTGAGAATTACAGTATATATTGAATAGCAACTAAGGTAGTGGGCCTCATGGACTGAGCAATAACAGGATTCTAGGAGTTTCGATATGTAGAAAAGCTATTGTTGGACTAACTGGGATATAAACTGTATGCCATTTTAATATTCTCTCCCTCCCCACCCCATCATTCCTCATATTGTTGGTTGTCAACTTGACTACATATGGAATTAACTAAAACACAAGGATCTGTGTGTGTGTGCATGTGTGCTCATGTTCATTCTATAAAATCTCTTTATGTAGAAAACTATGACTAATAAATCTTAGTGTACCTACTAAGATCTGAAGATACAAAAATTTCTCCAGGTTGAATCAATAACATGGACAATATGAAATCATAGAGAATCAAACTGTGAAAGAGGCTGCAAAATGGTTACCTGTTTGGTCTTTGAGTCCACATGCAAGTGTTTAATGTAGCAATTGGAGATAATGGGAAACAGGAAATTGAGATTTGGTAGTCTGTTTCCAAATCATGTTAATAAAATAAAAATAAAAGTATAGTTGCTTGTTTACAATTTTTGTAGTGTAGCAAGCACCTACTTACAGTGCTACAATGCAGTCTTTTTTAATATATATATTTTTATCTTTCATTAGTTTTTATTGTGGCATTACAGATGTCCTACACATTTCATTCCAAAAGAATATTCTTGCATCTTATTTTGTTTATTATTATTGTTATCATTTATTATAATTTATTCAGTTTTTATTCCAGCTGTGGCTCCCTCCCTCTTCTCCTCCCAATACCATCCTCCCTTCCTATTCTTCCTCTATGCCCCTCCCCTAGTCCACAATCTTAAAAAACATAAACTGAAGTCAGGAGCCAACTAATATTACCATTTCTATCTCTGTTCTATGATAAGATGGGCAGATTATATTCCTGACCTATCATGAATACAGAAATGATTAATACTGTTTGGCTAAAATATTTTATATTTGACAATTCTCTTGAGCTTCTGATCCATTGAATTGTTGACTCAAAAACTACATTCCCCATTATATACCCAGTAGATATAATACAGAAGAGCATACAGTATACTTTGTATTTAATATTGTACATAGAAAGTGAACATCTCATTTATTTGTGATAAAAAGATGTGTTGATCATAATTGTCATCTCACAGCTAAATGATATTTTGGCTGTTAATCCATTGCAGTGACAGGGTTAACAGCTGTATTTCACCTACAATCCATAGCCTGTTCTTTAATGGTGGGAACTAGAAAAGATCATCTGAGTGAGCTATCCCAGAAGCAGAAAGACACTCACTTACGGTATATACTCACTTATAAGTGAATATTAGACATATAATATAGAATAATAATAAAAATATATGTACACCTAAAGAGGCTAAGAAGGAGGACCCTGGGTAAGATGTTCAATCTTCATTCAGAAAAGCAAATGGGATAGTCATCAGAAGAAGGTGAAAATAAGTAACAGACAGGAGCCTACCACAGAGGGCCTCTGAAAGATTCTACCTGGCAGGGTATTAGTGTGGATGATGAGACTCATAACAAGGCTTTGGACAGAGTGCAGTGAATCTTAAGAAAGAACTGGGAGATAGTAAGACCTGGAAGGGTCTGGAGCGCCACAAGGAGAACAACAGTACAAAATCTGTGCCTGTTGTTTTAACTAACAACAGAGAGAACAAAGGGTGGCATGGTTACACAAATGAGACAAGAGAGGCTTAGGTGGGCTTGGGAGGGATGAAGAGGAAGCTAAGAGAGGAGAGCAGAGGCTCTGCAGGAGAGGTCTTGGAGCCATGTGGAGAGATGAACATATGACTAAAGCAAGTATATTGGCTGAAATCTGAACTATGAAGGATTGGTGGTTTAGGATGGACTAATTATTGCCCAGCATTGTGCTATAGGTTAATTAATAATAAAAATTCTAGGCTTAGACATCTTTTCTGAGACTGATACTCCAACCAAGGACCATGCATGGAAATAAACTAGACCCCCTGCACAGAGGTAGCCTGTGGCAACTTAGTCTCCAAATAGTCTCCCTCATAAGGGGAGCAGGAGCTGTATCTGACATGAACTCAGTGGCTGGCTCTTTGAGCACCTCCCCATGAGGGAGAAGCAGCCTGACTAGGCAACAGAGGGAGACTATGAAAGACAGTCCTGATAGGCTAGGGTCAATGGAAGTGGAGGAGGTCCTCCCTTATCAGTGGACTGGGGAAAGGGCATGGGAGAAGATGAGGGAAGGCCGGATTGGGAGGGCTCTAGAGTGGAACTACAGCTGGGAAACAAAGTGAATATATTGTAACCAATAAAAATTATATTAAAAAAGCAAAACAACTAAAAAGCTTGTCCATTTCAGCATTTTAGTGTTTTATCTTGATGTTCCCACTTTTATATCTAAATAATTGTTTCTATTATGAGCATCATCTGAAAAACACATAATTGTTTTTAACAATGAGAAGAAATTAAGAAGTGTTAAATAAGGAATAAGAGTAAATTTCTTGCCTGAGTATAACACTCAAACTTTTAATACTACTTTAATATAAAAGCATAAAACAATACCAAGGGGGTACATAGATACACACACACACACACACACACACACACACACACACACAAGAGGAGGGGACAAAGGTAGTAGACAGATTATTGATAGACAGACAGACAGACTGACAAATAGAGATATTAAGTAAGGTGATTTCCTTAATATAACATGCAAGATGTTCTTGCAGATTCTGGCTTAAAATGATGTAAGTTATCTTATCAGTCCCTTATTAGCTTGCATAGAGTAGATGCTGTGTAAAAGTACATGTAGATTCTGGGCTTCACTGATGTTATGGGACTCATCATGATAATCTGGGTAAGAAAACTGTTATTTTGTATTTTAATGATGGGAAACAATTACATACTAAATTCTTAATAGAAGAACTCTCTTTGAGTTTAACATAAAAAATACAAGTGGTTTAGTGAAGTATGAGGTTAAAGCACTCATTTACTGTATTTGTCTTTATGCTAGAAAGGGAAAACAGCCAACATAGCAAGCCCACATAGATTTTTCTAGGGATATGAATCAATTAAAATTCAAGAGAGGAGAAAACAAAAGTCCAGAGCAATTCATTAATTTGTTTACAGCTGTTTGAATATGTAATATGAAAGAGTAGTTTGGGGAATAGCTGTAGATTGAGGGATATATTGATTTTGATGATATTGCTCACAGAAATAGACAAATGCTTTTGATGTACAAACTGCTACACTATAACTTGTTTAGTCTATTGATTCATGCGCTTTGATAGAATTGGATTTGCCTGCTGTTCTGGGACTCATTGAAAAATGAGATGCCATTTCAATGTGTAGCAAAAAAGAGCATATTTAAATGTGAAAAGGCTCTAGTTGCTTCTGCTATTTTACTGTAGCTTTTGTACACTGGGCCAGAGGTTTTGTAGCAGCAATCACTATATCTGATTTTAAAGGGAACAGAAAGAAATAATTTAAATCTTCTCTATAAAAATTGATATATATATATATAATTTTTGAAATGTAATTATATACATATATGAATATATAAAAGAAAGATGGGTCAGTAATTAAAAGCATTTTAATTGTTCTAGCAAGAGACCATAGTTGGGTGCACAGCATGCATGTGGAGTGTCTTACAAATGAATGTAACTTCATTTACAACAGATCAGACATCTGGGGTTAAATCGGATACCTGTACTACATAGAGACACAGAAATCAAAATATAAAATAATAAAAAATAAAAAGCATACAGTATTCTGTAGTTAATGATAAACTTTAAAGATAAAATGACTGTTCCAGAGACAAAGCAATTGAGATATTGAGAATGAATTCATAATTATATCACATTTCATTTTTTGTGATTTGAAATACTTATTCTATACAAAAATGATTTTGCAATTATAGAATATAATTTCCCTTCACTTCCCTCTTTCCTAACCCTTCCATATACTCACCCTTGCTCATTGCAATTCATTGGCATCTATTTTTTATTAAATGTAAACACATATATTATTTACTTTAGTATTTTCTGTAAATATATAATTACAAGTTAGTCTTTGCAATCTTGTATCTATGTTTTCAAGGCTTATCATTTTATATTGAATAACATTTCATTCTTTGACAATATAGAAAAATATATACTAAATTACGGTGGGTGGAATACTTTTATTATTTTTATATTTTATGAGTTTATTGTTACTATTTTGATAGTTTTGTTATTTCATATTATAACATAATTACATAATTTCCACATTCCCTTTTCTCCATACAAACCCTCACATAATTTCCTTCTTCCTCTTTCAAATTTATGGCCTTAAAAAACCAATTGTTGCTACATGCATGTATTTATATGCATATATTCCTAAATATAACCTGCTCAGGCTCTATGAAGTAATTTGTATGTGGTTGTAATAATTATAAATTAGCTTTAATTAGTCAACTTTCAAGTGATTCTGTCCTAAATTAAAGTAGTTTTGAGTACCCTTTAGGATATTAGAGCCTATTTTTGAAGTTACCATACACTTTGGTCACAAAATGTATAAGAATCACTATAGAACTTGGCTGAAAAATCTCTTGTTCATGGCTAGTTCTTATGGTGCTGGAAGGTGTTATACAAGATAATATAAAAGAAAAGCTATTAATAATCTATACTCACTTGTTAACCCTGTGAGCAACAGGACAAACCTTCTAGGCAATATATGCCCACTGGTGCAGCAACCTCCTTCTGACTGGATTTAAAGTCCACTGAGCTGGTGAGAACTTCTGCTCCATTCTATGCACTTTGCTAAGTTCTGATGAGTGGGGATGTCATGGATTAAAGACAGAACTTACTACCATTGTTTTGATAAAAGAACATCATATCAAATTACCTTATAATTACAAAGTATCAAATTGCCTTTTAGTAATGTCTCTAGATTATTCTTGTTTTCACGCCTCATCAGGGAAGCTTCTTGTTGCAGTGAGGGCCAATTCATACAGAAACTCCTACTAGTAAGAAGTGTTAGAAGTAGATAACAGTGAATTGCTTGTCCCTAAATGGATATTTGTATTGTGCAAAATCTAAAGCTCAGTGAATGCTGTGGAAAAACAGTCAGAACCAGAAAGTGGTTCTTGATAAGGTATAGCTGTTAGATTCAGGCATTCATTGCTGCCTCTGCCTATTTACATATGAAAAGCTTAAACAAAATTGTGACTAACATTATTTTGCATGAAATGTGAAGAGGCTCATAAGGCTCACCTTCATTATGAGGGATTATTAAAAGTTAATGACCTTATGGAGAGAATAAGTCATTGTCTTCAGGGTGTCACCTTGATGAGTTACTCATATTTAATCAAATATCCTTTCACACTTTCTTCTGAAAGAAACCACAATTGAGCTCATTGAGTCACATGCAGGAAAGAGAGACAGCAGGATGCAAATTGTTGGGAAAAAGAAGGGTTTCAGTTGAAGAGTGTAGGGGTTGAGATAAAGTCATAGGAAGTAAAAAGTACTATAATTCATCATGTATCATATATTATTTATTATTACATAATACATAGTATGTTCATTATATATTATATAAAATATATTTATATTATGTGATATATTTATGTAATTAATTGTAGTGGTATATATAAATGAAAATACAAAAATTAACAGATATTAAAAATATTTTCTTTAAATAAACATATTTTACTTAAGATAACATGTGTTGTTGATCCTGTTACATGGGAACAGCTCTGACACTGGCTGAGACATGAATGTTTCTGCATAGCCTGTAATAATCTTGTTGGCTACTAAATCTCCATGTTATCCTTTCATGACATGAACGGCTATTTACAAATGTTTTTCTTCTGCTCAAAGATAAGAAAAGCATCCTGAATTTATCTGTACATCCTGCACATCCAATACATTTATAGTTATATAACTGCATATTACTTGTGAGACGTTACATGTTTTCAGAGCAAAAGAACTGGGCACCAATGAAATGGAGAAGGTCTTAGTGGGACTCACTCACAATAGGCTGCTAAGACTGAAACACATTTATTCCAGTATTGTACAGGACCCAGCCTGAGACTACTTCAGTTGCTGTTCCATCAAAGCTTGCTTCCAAATGTACAGGACCCAGCCTGAGACTACTTCAGTTGCTGTTCCATCAAAGCTTGCTTCCAGGACAGCTTCAAAGAACGATACAAATCTCAGTTGGTCCAGCCTTTCACACTGTTCCAAGCAGGGCTTCACTTAAGCCAGCAATTTCTCAACATTTAGTGACTCGACAACAAATGTTATTACTAGCTTACTTAACCTTTTCTTTTCCAATTTCCTATTGGTACCAGAAAGAAATTCTGTACCCCAAATTACTAGAAAGTAATTTTAAGAGACCTTCATTTCAGTTCTTTAGGTTGGGGTGAGTAGGTTTTAGTTGTATCATATCCATCCTTGCGTATGGATGCTTGTCATCATAAAGTGGTTGAGAAGAAAAAGGGCAGAAAAGGAATAAATAAATAAAAGAGTAGATTATTTAGTCTACTCTTCAACTTATACCTATTTTTATTCTCAAATAAATTTAATTTGGATGTACTGTTATTAATACAAAATTAAGGTTAATTTTATTACACCATAATATATGCGTCAAATCTTATGTAAGATACTGTGCCCACACTACACTTTTAAAAATACAATCTTTACTTCTATTCCTTTTAAAAACTGCTATTACAAAATAGTTAAGATAATTGAAAAATATAAGCTAATAGTTACTCAGTCAGACTCATGGTCATATCAGATACTAGTCTAATTGATCACAGAAATATACATCCTAGATTGAACAGGTGGTTAATGGCTAAAAACAAGCAATGTTTGCCTGTTCAGATAGACAGACAGACAGACAGACAGACAGATAGATAGAGAGTTTAGATACATACATATATACATGCATACATAGAGATAGATAAAATATAGATATTAATAGATAGATGATAGGTGGATACATGATAAATAGATATGATTATGCACTATACAAAAGTAAATAGGTGATAGATGGTCTTCCCAAACCTCAGAAATCTATAGAAATATAGAAATCTATATTTAAGGATGTTTCCAAAAATTTAAGGATTCTTTGTCAAGAGACATGTCAGCTCCTGGCAACACACCATTCAACTTGGAAGAAGATGTTGAGCATTGAAGAAACTCCATTAGCATATGGATTCAAATGTGTCAAGTTAGCCACTGGACAAAGAAATGACCATATTCTACCTGCAGACAAAATGCTTTCAAAAATGAGCAAATCTTGGACTGAGTCTGAGAAGTTTACTGCCAACATACACTAAGACAGGTTAAGCAAGCCCTTCACAGTTCCTGCTTCACAAATATGTCTGCCAGATACACTGGGCCAGAAGGCTGATGATGCCCCAACATTGCGGAGAGATATTGGGTGACTAATCAGGCAGTAAATTGTCCCTTTCATCTCTACTGTTTTGGTAGCTCTTACCTGAACTCACTACTTACTCACCTAATAATTTTGTTCCTTCTTAAATCTCTGATAAGGTTGAAGACTATAAAATTATTAGTCTCACAGTTAGGCTGCAAGTGCTTACAATTTAGGAAAATATTTTAAGATCTACAAAGATGTTTTAAAGTTAATAAATACAAGATATGATAGAAAATGGTTTAGGTACAAACTTTAGACTCAATAAGATAGAATAGATAGTATTTTCTTCAAGGTTGCCAAATACAGATAAACTGAACATTTTGAATATAACTTTTATATTATTATTTCTAATTGTTTTGTAATTGTTCTTATTACCTGTAACCCTTTTGATTAGATAAAAAAAGAGGAATTGTTGGAGTTGTTCTGGAGCTACTATGTTTTCAAATGTTAATTGTTTACTTCTCTAGATCCTTATCAGCAAATCCTCAATATCCAAAATAATTTGTGTATACCTTGACTACAAAATTATCTCTGACTTGGTGTAATTAAACCTTGCCTCCAAATTATTCCTGATTGGCAAATAAAGTTGCCTACACCTGGGCTGGAGAGAACAGAAGTAGGCAGAAACAAGGTCCGTGGGGTTTGTGGGTTGGAGAAGGACCACAACCACATGGAGGGCACCCTAGTAAGGGGAACAGGGACTATTCCTGACATGAACTCAATGGCGGGCTCTGTGACCTCCCCACCCTGCAAGGGAGGAGCAGCCCTCCTAGGCTGCAGAGGAGGACTTTGCAGCCAGTCCTGACAAACCTGATAAACCAGGGCCAGATGAAAGGGGAGGAGGTCCTCCCTTATCAGTGGACTTGGAAAGGGGCAGGGAGTAAATGAGGGAGGGAGGGTGGGATTTGGAGGAAATGAGGGAGTGAGATTTACCTGGGATACAGAGTTAATAAAATGTAATTAAAAATAAAACATAAAATTAAAAAAAATCTAACAGGTTTCTTTTTCTATCTATTTGTGAATAGTGGGTTAAGTAATACCTGCCACCTCAATTATTATATGAATCAATATTAAATATAAATAATTATTCTATAGTTCCTAACTAAACCACAGTGAAATTTTATGTATTACTAAGCAATTTTACAGAAAAAAATAACTGAAGATAATAAGGTTTAATAATTTTATCTAGGTCAAAAGTTCTTATAAATTCAAATATCTTTAGTTTTGATTGAAGCTATTACTAACTTTTATTGCGCTTATTTTGACATTCATATACTCAACTTATAATAGCTAATACACAATTATGCTTAAAAACATTGCAGACATAGTTAAATTCAATGTTCTCTATAATATAAATGATATATTAATTATGACAATCAACAAAATATAAAGTTGTCTACGGTAAAACATGTATTTCTTTCTCTGTATAGTCAAAGCTAAGATACTTACTCCACATAATTTTATGAGTACATATGGGAAAAATGTAATACACAGAAAAATTCTTAAAATGAGAATATTAGTGATGGTTAACAAATACTCTTCAGAAAAATAGTGGTTTTACCTGTTCTAGTTACTTAGGTCTCGTTTAAGTTGAAACACTAAAACACTCATGTAGTATACCACTTAGAAACATTGAAAGACAATCCCCAAGGCCCCTTGTGGTGTGCAGCAATTTGCCTCTTTGAAGATATTTTTTACCTATAATCCTAGTAAACATATAATCTTGCATATTACCCTGTAGCCAGCTTATTATTGGAAATGGGTATTAAATCATCTCCCTCTCTCTGGAGGGAATGATACGGAGAGTTGATATTAAGCCTTCTAAAGCATCCTTAATTTAAACATTCAACTTTGTTATAAACCCCACTGCATACATGGACATTCAAATATATTATATTACATTTGTTATATATTGCTCTGCCTGTTGGGATCCGTAAGCAGGCATCTCTATGACCAGCCCCAAGGGACCTGACAACTGGTTATCTGGCATTTGTGAGGCCATCTAGAAGACCACCCACTACTCACCTGGAACCACCTGCACATGCTCTGGATCACCTTATAAGAGAACTTGGAACTCCTCCCCCCCCTCTCTCTTGCCTTGCCCAAAGAAGGTCTCTGTGACCCCTTCCCTTCCCCTTTCTTTCCCCCCTCCCTTCCCTTCCCTTAATAAACTTCCCATGTGGAACTGGTCACATGGCGTAATTTGTGAACCCGCCCTGTAACTCTCATCCCACATGATTTGTAACATTGGTGCATTGGGCCTGGAATAGGCTCACTCCAGCAGCCACACTACATGGGGTGTGCTGGCACCCCACCGAGGTTGCTGGAGACCTATTTTGTTTCAAATCCGCACGTGATCCCCCCACTTTCCAGCAACCAGATCACTACCATGACATCCAACACCTGCTAAATTGATGAGTTCCCTCTGTTGGTCAGCATAAACATTTCTCTGGGTAAGATAAGATTGACAGTTGAGAGTGCGGCAACTTCTCAATACCTATGGAGCAGGGACTCCCCAATCACGGTCTTTACTGGCCACGGTTGACACCCTTTGCTGGACCTCTATCTCCATTAGGGCCCCACTTTCCCTTGGGGAGCCTCCCACTCACACACAGTCTGTTCTCCCCCTTTGGCTCATGGGAAGTCCTAGCGCTAGGTGGACCATCATGCTCTTGGGCCGTACCCCCGCCCCGGGCATCTGTGCCCCAGTCTCTGGCCAAAAGCTGATGAGCTATTGGATCAGGTAGGACCTCTCATTTGAGTCACATCTTGCCTTTGGGATGCCTCTGGAAAGTCACTGACTTCTCTGCCTCCCAATGGGAAATGCCCAAATGTCCATCCCTCTAGTGTCCCCACTGGGATGTCTTCTGGAGAATTTTAAAACATTACATATGGGGCCTGAATTAAAGGCCTCTAGGCTCACACACCTCTGTAATAAGACTTGACCTACATATTCTTTAGGTAAGGTTTCAAACTGGCTGATTAATGGCACATTAAATCCCAATATTTTACGGGATCTTCTTAGTTACTGCCAGCAAACTGGTAAATGGAAAGAGGTATCCAATGTTTAAACTCTTCTCCACTCTGCTCTAAACCTCCTCTCTGCTCTTCCTGTCCTCCTACCCAACTTCTAGCTGTAAAGTCTCAACCCCAAGAGGTCTCTACCTTTGACCCTGCAGATGAACCTCCACCCCGCCTTTCTCAAACTCCAGCTTCTCCAAAATCCTCACAACCTCCGGTGTCTTCTCCCTCCTCTCCTACTCCAGTTTCTTCCTCTTCAACTTCTCCAGAATCCTTACAACCTCTGGTGTCTTCCCCCCCTTCTCCCCTCCTCTTCTATCCCCTCTTCTTCTCCTTCAGCTTCTCCAAAATCCTTAACCCCCTCCCCAGCAATGGGCTGTCCTAGTTGCCTCACCTGCTACCGACTTTCACTCCACCAACAACTATTAACCCCCCTGCTACCCGTTCTCATTCTATAGCAAAGCCTGCTTCCTCTACTCAGCAAATGCCAGCCTCAGTTCTTCCCTTTCGAGAAGTAGCTGGTGCAGACAGCTTAATTAGGGTGCATGTTCCCTTCTCATTAACTGAACTTTCTCAAGTAGAAAAGAGATTAGGATCCTATACCTTTAATCCTTCTACTTTCATTAAAGAATTTCAATATCTCACTTAATCTTATAGTCTCACCTTCCATGATATATATGTATGATTCTTACCAATTACCTATTACCTGAGGAATGAAGGAAAGTTTGGGAACAGGCTAGAACATATGCAGATGAGGTTCAACAAACAAATGCTTCACACCCAGTTGGGGTTGAGGCAGTTCCTGACCAGGATCCACAATGGGATTATAATACACCAGAAGGCATTTTAGCCAGAGATCAATTCACAACCTGCCTCCTGGCTGGTCTCCGCAATGCGGCCCTTAAACCAGTTAATTATAAAATGCTCCAGGAAGTCATTCAGGACAGAAAAGAAAACCTGTCTCAATTCCTAGAGTGCCTTACAAAGGCCCTCTTACAACACACTAATCTAGACCAAAAGTACAGAGGGCAGACAACTCCTAATGACCTATTTTTTCTCCCAATGCTACCCCGACATCAGGGCTAAGCTTAAATCCTTGGAGAAGGGACCTCTGACTCCACAGGCAGAAGTCTTAGCACTGGTCTTTAAGGTGTACCACAGGAGAAATGAAAAAGTCCACAAGCAAAAATACCAAATGCTGGCCAAGGCCATCTGACCAAACTTGGCTGCTATCCAGGCTCTCTTGCCTTCTAAGACATGAGGACCACCGAGTCCCTGTCTTAAATTTGGTCAAACGTGTCATTGGTCCCAGGCTTGTCCTACAAGGGGACCACTAGGCCCCTGCCCCAAATGTGGTCAGAAGGATCACTGGGCCAGGTCTTGTTCTAACCCCTGCAAGCCATCAGGGCCATGTCCAAAATGCCACCAAGAGGGACATTGGGGTGTTGACTGCCACCATTTCTTCCATGATATGGAGGCATTACTTCCAGATCACCCTCCAGCCAATATCGTAGGCCTGACTACGGAAGACTGAAGGTGCCCAGGTTCCTTGGCCTGACTACTGCCATCACTAAACAGGGAGGCATGGGTAATCATCATGGCATCAGGGCAGGCCATCTCCTTCCTTGTGGACACTAGAGCCACTTACTCAGTCCTAAAGGAGTACTGGGGATCAACCTCTCCTTGTAATTCTTCTCTTGTCAGGGTAGAGAGACAACCTTGACCTTGAGACAAGCCTTGCCAGACTCAACCACTTAATTGTATTTTTAGGGGTGTTCCCTTGACTTATTACTTTTTAGTAATGCCAGCCTGTCCAGTTCCCCTAATGGGAAAGGACTTTTTAACCAAAGTGGGAGCCTCTATCAACTTTAGTCCACCCATTCACCTGACTCCAAGCTCTCAAGCATCCTCTCTCTTTCTCCTAGTTACCCTACCTACCAGTTGTAAGACGTTCTTCCTTTACCAGCCTCTCAAGTGGAGCCCCAAGTCTGGGATGTCCAAAATCCCTCTGTTTCTAGGCACCATTCCCCTGTGGTCATTCAGCTACAGGGTCCCACCTGGTATATTACTCAATCCTTGAGGATGGGAGAAGTAGAGAAGGTAATTAAATAGTCCTCTAAAGTCAACACCTCTCTAACATCCCCTCTCCTAAATAACACTAACCTGTCATTTCATCTCCTACTTCAGACTCTGACCTCGGCTTACAAGCTCCTTAAGGTGACCCAACTGGTCCATTTTAAAGCTTGCTGGCTGTGTGTACCACAAGGAACCAACTCAGAAGTACTGCTGACAGCTTTTGCAGTGACTCTGTCAAGTAACCTCACTTCACCATTTACTAACTGCCTTAACTGTGATGTTGCTATAACCCCCTACCTTTTTCATATTACCCAATTTGGCATGGCAAGCTGTTTCAAGGCTTCTGGGACACACACTGTAAGAATGCTAAGTTACTTAGAATGTACTGAAACTATAATCCTTGATACCTCATCTCAACCGCAATGCCCTACCGCTAATAATATATCTATTCTTTGTGGCACTAGGGTCTAAGGTTGTCTGCCTACTCTTGGTCAGGAATTTGCACTCTGGTACTCCTCTTCCCTGAGCTGGGGGTGATAAATGGAAAGGAGCCACTACCAATCCTGGTCATGGACTCAATAGCTGCCCAGGATAAGAGGGCAATTCAAATCCTGCCCCTGCTGGCTGTTGGAGGAATCACGGCAGCTCTTGGGACCAGAACAACAGGACCAGCCACTTTCCTAACTTTGTATTATCAGCTTTCTTCCCAGTTCATCCAGGACCTTCAGCTCAAACAATACTAACCCTCCAAGGACAGACTGACTTGCTGGCAGCAGTAGTACTTCAAAACCAACGCAGACCGGATCTCCTCTGATTTGCATAACTTTGGTGTCCTTCAGTTGTCTTATTGTTCTAGAGAGGATTTCAAGAATAACATTTAAGAGATAAGGAGAGAGTGGGCAGCCTTGCCTTGTCCCTGATTTCAGTGGGATTGGTTTGAGTTTCTTTCCATTTAGTTTGATGTCAGCTATACTCTTGCTGTATATCGCCTTTACTATGTTTAGGTATGTGCCTTGTATCCCTGATCTCTCTAAAACTTTAAACATGAATGGATGTTGGATTTTGTCAAACGCTTTTTCAGCATCTAAGGAGATAACAATGTGTATTTTTTTTCTTTCAGTTTGTTTATATGGTTGATTACTTTGATAAATTTCCATATATTCAACCACTCCTGCATACTTGGGATGAAACCTACTTGGGTGGAGGAGGAGTTCTATCCCTTATGATGGTGGAAGCCAGTACTTTGCTAACCCATGAAAGCAAGGTGGCTATGGAGGTTCCAGCAGTATCAGTAGCTATGGCAGTGGCAGGAGGTTCTAATTGCATCACAGCCAGGAAACAAAGCTTAGCAGGAGAGCAGAGCCAGAGAAGTGATAGGGAAGCTACAAGTTACAGTAGATTTGTGAACTCAGTCAGACACAGTGTTGGCAGGACCAACCTGTACAAAGAAGATATGTTTTAGACAATGCTCAGGTGTATGGGCAAAAACTTCTAGGGTTGTATGTTTGACTAATTGTATAACAGTTTTTTTTAGTCTCTGCTCTGTGCAAAGTATAAAGCATTCCAACAAAGGATTTAATGTAGACCTTTTTCAGCTGTGCCATTTGGTTGAAAAAAAAAGAATTATATAGGCACAATGCCTTAGTTTATTGTAACAAATATAATACAAAGATCTACACCAATGTAAGATTTTTGGTTTGCTAGTGTCCTTTGTTCTCAAAAGAGATTCAATAATTTATCATTTTACTTATCATTCCTATAAACAACCTCTTTAAAACAATAACAAATATATAACAACCAAAAAAAAAATCTACCACCAACCACCAAAAACACTACTACAACAAACAACCTCATGTGAATGAGACAGTTTTCATGAATTGCTTCCTGCTGCCTTAGTATGTTTTTTTTTTGGGGGGGGGATACCCAAGAAAATTGGGATATATTCCAGTCTTAAGAAAGTTAGCTGTAACTTTTGCACTCCAGCCTTTGAATATTGAGAAAGTTTAGGGCTTAACTGAAGTCCTAACTGCAATAGTTTGTGGTGATGGATGATCTAGACAGTCATTTTGAAATTGTCCCAGATGCTTTCTTAGCAGACTCTACTTTCTTAGATCCAATTTCCCTTCTAGGCATGACCAGTTCACATGTTTGGGCATTTATTTTTTTTAATTTTTTTTAGCAAGGGCTTTGTAAAAGAACTGCTTCTCTGCCTCTCTGGGGTTTGTCTGTTTTTGCTTTGATGCAGTCAGTTGTGGGTGGTTGGGAGGAGAGTGGGGTCAGCTTACAGGCACACTAAAGAAAGCTGTGAGCTCCTGGAACAGAACTAAGAAACTGTTATTTGTTTTAGTTTAGATTCTGTATAAGTTCTTTCTAGATTAGTGTAACTTATGCCTTACTTGATATTCTAAAAGACTACAGTTATTTTACTGAAGTTGTGTTTGTTTCTCAGCTCCTCTCTTAACTCCTTTACTATCTTAACCTGGCTATCCTCAAATAGTTGAGACTGTATTATGTTATTTTTAACAAGCTTCACTGCCCAAGAACTGAGCAGTTACTACTCTATTCTTAACTCTCTAAGCTAATCTGGTTTTCCCTAAGCATGTGTCTCAGAGATACTTGTACTTTGTAGCTGTCTTACTCTAGCTCCTCTCTTGATGCCACCTGCACCTCATCCACGGCTGGTCTTTTCTAACTCCTCCTCCCCTATCTGGCAGGAGCCGCAACCCTATTTTCTGCTCTGCTCAGTAACTGCCTTTAAGCTGCTTTATTGCCATATCAGGGACATTTGGAACAATGTTTACACAACATTGTGACAGGAGATTCTCAATACAAGAATTGCAAGCAGGTATGGGGGAAGAAGAGAAATCAGCATTTGAATTATACAATAACCTATGTCCACACATTTATGCACATATATTTTAAATACCACTTGTTAGTTTTCCCATAGAAAAATCCCCTCATAGTTTCTGACACTGCAGTATACTTTAATATTAAAAATACCTAAAATATGGTATTGATAAGTGAAGCATAAAAACTCTGCTTTGTGACATTTACTAGGTATTTGACTATATTTGTATCACCCTAAATTAGCTCTGACCAAGTTTTTTTATATTAATTTCAGTTTATTCACTTTGTATCCCAGCTATAGTCCCCTTCCTGCTTTGCTCCCAGTCCTACCCTCCATCCCTCTTCTCCTCCCATGCCCCTCTCCAAAACCACTGATAGGGGAGGTCCTCCTCCCCTTTCATCTGACCCTAGCTTATCAGGTCTCATCAGGACTGGCTGTATTGTCTTCCTCTGGCCTAGTGAGGCTGCTCCCCCAACAGGGGAGGTGATCAAAGAGCCAGCCACTGAGTTCATGTTTTTAAAATTTGTAAGTATAATATGTTACATCCCAGACTTAATCATGAGCACTTGAACACAGGGATCAGAAAGAGATACAGAAAGAGAGAGAGAACAAAACAGAGCAAGACAGAGAGTAAGACAGAGAGAGAGAGAGAGCATAAGATAATTATGACTCTCTGTTTTGAGTTTGTCTGAAACATGATGATGGAGAAGTGAGGCTAGAGTATGGTGTCTGATGACAAAAAGACCTGCCTTTAACTTTGATCTAGCAGTGAAAACTCAATTTTAATCAAGCAAGGAACGGAATCTTTCAGCGATCAAATAAGAGTGGGCCAAAAGGCCACCAAATCCTAGATATTCACAAAGAAATACAGTTCTAACAGCACTTTATTTTTAACTTCACTTTATTTAGAGCAATTTGCCACTGCTTCCAGCCACAGAAATGACTTTTGATTGTTTTGAGAGAATCAGCGTATCCATCCTTTCAGCTGGGTTGATAGGCATCCTAATCAGCAGGATAAGAGGCATTATTGGTAATGATTATGAAAGAACTCTGTTTCTTGCAGCCATTTGATCTTATTTTTAAGCAACAACTTCTAACTTTCTGAAAGTATATTATCAATATGTTGGGAGTAAGAAAAAGAGCACTCATATCACAAAGAGGAATGTAGAGCCCGGGAATCTACACTGCATTTATTTGATCACTGAATTTAGTTTTAATTCAAACCAGATATTTTCTTAGGTATTTTCATTGTATAAGTCAATAAAACCAGTTTTATAGACAAGTTATATTTTGAGTTTATAATTCTGACTAAAACTTAACATTATTTTACAAATGCTATGTTCTCTACCGTAAGCTTTTGTCAACATTTTTCATGATTTTAAAATGTTTTTTTCTGATAAAGTGCAGATTGTGTGTTGAAATAAAATTCACGAGTGACAAAAATCTTCATAAATTTACCTAGGTCATTCATTATAGGGACAGTTTAAACCAGTAGTACATAAAACACAGTTTGCCGACCAGCATCCTCTTAAGAGCTGGGGCATTATTAGAAAAGAGATTGAAAATCATTGGTTTCACAAGCTCAAATTACTCTCATCTAACTCATCAGTACTTTTTATTTGAAACTTCACTGTATAAAATAAATTTAGCACTGCGTTTCATATGATATCGATGAGCTTTTTGGAGAAATACAGATTTATAGTTTATAGTAGCATAATTCAAAGAAGCAAAAATAGACATTGATTTTTTGAGATGGGTTATTGATAAAAGAGAGAGAGCGTTACTTTGATACCTGTACCATACAGCAAGGTGAACTGTGACTTATTTTTGCTTTCATATAATTTTTCTATTTTCTTTAATTGGTGATGGTCACTGTGATCAAATATAAACAGATAAATGTGTGTCCCAGATCTCGTTTTAACCTGCTCTCTGTTTGGTCAGGAGAAAAACAAATGTTCAACAATTTGCAACAAAACAAAATAAATAAGGGTCTGGAGAGACGGCTCAGAGATGAAAGTGCCTGCCAACCAAATATGACCACTTGGGTTTGGTGCCTGACAGAAGGAAAGAACTAAGGCTATAAGTTGTCCTCTGACTGCTGCATGCATGCCACATAACACACACACACACATACACACACAAACACACACAAAAAATGTACTTTTTTAAATTTAGTGGAAATAAATTAGTTAAAAAGGCACATTGCAAACATGGGCACTCAGAATCTTTTCTCTCTATTGACTTAAAACAGAACTTTAAATAATGGAGGAAGATAATCATGACTTTCATTAAGCTAAAGACAAGCAGCACAGAGAAGAGAATGTACTTAGGAACAACAATAAGCACCACCATCCCCTCCTCTAATAATAAATTACTACTGACAACTCTGGCCTTCGTTTTGATCCCGGAAAGTCTGAGGACCAAGTTAAGAAACACTTAACTCCCTCCATATGGGTGAAAGCTTACATCTATAGCTCTAGAAATCATGAGTTTGGAGTAAAAAGACTACTGCAATTTTGAGGAAGGCCTGGGATAAACAGTAAGTACCAGGTTGGCCTGACTATAAAGTATACTGAGAGTGTTAGGGAGAGATGGACAGGAAGAGACAGAGAAGGAAAGAGAGACAGAGAGATAGCAAAACGAAGTCAGAATCAAAGATTTCTTTTTGCTAATGCTATCCAAATGTAGCACTTGGCCCTGATACTTTATACAAAATAGAGGCTATAAATTATACTTATATACAACCGGATAGATTATAGACTAATAGAATACTTTTAGATATTTATTCAATGAACTTTAATAATGTTACATTTATTTAGTAAAATAAGTATCTGTATATATTTTGACTCTTAATTATAATTATTAAGTCAAAATGAAGAAATATTTGCAAATATTCCAATTATTTTCTTTATAGATTTTTAAAATTAACTAGATATTTTAACCCAGTGTTGAAACTTGTTTTTGATTTGTTGCTTATTTCTTTCTTTCTTTCTTTATTTTTATCTCAATCACAGGTTAGGTACTTTGGATCCCAGGCATAGCCCCCTACCCCATTCCCTCCTACCCTCCCACTCCCTCCCTCATCTCCTTCTTCCCTGCCCCCTCCAAGTCCACCAACAGGGGAGGACCTCCTTCCCTTCCATCCAACCCCAGCTTATCCTGTCTCCTCAGGGCTGGCTGCAAAGTCCTCCCCTGGGATCTAGCCAGTCTGTCACTCCCCGGCTTGTATGGGGGAGGGTCAAAGAGT
>CM053764.1:79045757-79069790 GCA_028658305.1 Pachyuromys duprasi
AGGAGTATTCTTCAAGAAGATCAGGGATTTATGATGGTTTGCAGTGTGTGTTTTGTCTCAGTTGATCTGTGTTGTGGGCTCTGTGTGCCCAGCTTCGTGCTCTGTGCTAGATGCTGTGAGCACTGCAGGCTGAGTCTGGAGTCTTTACTCCTCACTCTGTGCTAGAGTCTGAGTGTCCAGATTTGAGATGTCAGCTGGGGGCTGTGCACTCTGCCCTGGGCTTGCTGCCAAGGGCTCTCCCCTGGAATGGAGATTTGGCGCCTCCTTCTGTGCCAGGGGCTGTGCACCATGGTCTGAGATGATATTTGGGGCACACACAGTGGGTTTGGGTTTGTGTGCATCCGCTGTATGCAGGGCTGTCAGAAATTTTGCCTGAGGCCTTCTCTGTCTGGCCTGTGGACAGACACCCGAACTGGGATTTTTGCTGGTGGATGGGTGCAGTTTTCGCCCTCAGTGTGTGGTCTGGTCAAGATGGTCCCAGGATCCTCTCAGCTGTGGGTTGAGACAGAACTCGGGTTCTTCCCAGATCCGCTGGCGGACTCACACACTGACTGAGTTTTTGCTGGCGGAAGCGTTTGGTCAGCGCCCCTGCAGTTTGCGGACTGGTCAGAATGGTCCCCCACTCCACTCAGTCTGTGGTGGTTCTGGCGATTGGTTCATGCACGCAGCACACCCGTAGGTTGATGCAGAACTCGGGATCCTTCCAGATCAGCTGGCGGACTCACACACTGACTGAGTTTTTGCTGGAGGAAGTGTTCAGCTCGCGCCCCGGCAGTGTGTGGACTGGTCAAAATGGTCCGTGTTGAAACTTTTTAAAATAAATTTTTATTTTCTATAGTAAATACAGTTTATGCACTTTGTATCCCAGCTGTATCTCCCTTCCTCATTCCCTCCCCTTCTTACCCTCCCTTCCTCATCTCCTCCCATTCCCCTCTCCAAGTCTACTGATAGGGGAGGACCTCTTCTCCTTCCCTCTGACCCTAGGTTATCAGGTTTCATCAGAACTTGTTGCATTGTCCTCCTCTGTGGCCTGGCAAGGCTGCTCCCCCTTCGGGGGGAGGTGTCAAAAAGCCCACTACTGAGTGCATGTCAGAGACAATCCCTGTTCCCCTTACTAAGGTACCCACTTGGAGACTGAGCTGCCATGGGCTACATCTGAGCAGGAGTTTTAGGTTATATCCAGGAATAGTCCTTGGTTGAAGTATCAGTCTCATAAAAGACCCCTGTGCCCAGATATTTTGGTTTTGCTCTTCTTGTGGAGGTCCTGTCCTCTCCAGGTCCCACTATGTCTCCTTCTTTCATAGGATTCCATGCAGTTTGCCCAAAGTTTGGTTAAGAGTCTCAGTATCTGCTTTGATACACTGCTGGGTAGAGTCTTTCAGAGCAGCTTTATTCATAATAGCCAGAACTTGGAAACAATCCAGATGTCCCTCAATGGAGGAAAGGATACAGAAATTGTGCTACATTTACACAATGGAATACTACTCAGCAATTTAAAACAAGGAAATCATGAAATTTGCAGGTAAATGGTGGGATCTAGAAAATATCATCATGAATGAGGTATCCCAGAAGCATAAAGACACACAGGGTATATACTCACTCATAAGTGGATATTGGACATATAATGTAAGATAAACATACTAAAATCTGTACTCCTAAAGAAGCTAAGAAAAAGGAGGTCCCTGGGTAAGATGATCAATCCTCACTCAGAGAGACAAACAGGATGGACATTGGAAGAAGGAGAAAATAGTGTTGAAACTTAACTGTTGTAGTACTAAGCTGCAATGCAGGTTTACTTATTTATTTTGAAATACTATTCTTAAACAATAAAATGTTAAGTTACAATACGATTAAATTTCCATTTTTGTAAAATTTTTCAACGTTAGTCTTAATTAAATCAGTGAATGCAAAGCCAAGCTTATGAAAGTAACATCCAGAAAATGTAAAAGCCAATTTTAATTACTTAAAACACACACACACACACAATACTAATAATAGGCTTCCTTCATCCTTACTCACCTACAAGACATATTGATTTAATTGACTTGCCATTGTTATATGCTTCTTAATGTGCCAAAATGATGTACTAATTAACAACTTTCAAATAATTGTTGTCAATAATTATGTCCAATTAATGTATCATATAAAGGCTCATCTAGTTAATTCTTAAACTTATTTTATAGATACTTCAAACATGTAGTTCACCTTCATCAATTTTGAGATTCTTCCTTTTCAGTATTTCCCATAAAATACAGACCTATGTATTCCTTTACCATTTTCAAAGCCTTTGAGCCTTCCTTCTATTTTAAAACAAGTTGCACATGTTAACATTAATTCATATTTACTTATATCATTATGTATAGCAACTGCATATAAAAACTTCATTTCTATACTGTGTGGTTAATCAAATTGTGTTTATTGATGAACTCAGCTATAGGAAACATGATTTGAAAAGCTCTTTTTATCAAATGACTTTAAGCACACTGAATAACATTTAATGCCCTGAACATTGCTCATGAAGTTTGAGTTGGCTCCTCTTTCCCCTAAGGGCATTCCATGGCACTTTCCTAGTGAACATGATCATGTTTCATTTCAGCCACAGTAACCTCTTGAAGAGTTGACTTTTAACATTTTTTGTCAATAAATATACAAAACAATATGCATAAACATAATGAAATTTTGAATGATAACTTAGCCTCTATTAGTTGTCTTCCTTTTATAATATAATATTTGCTCATTCAAATTTGATATTAAAAAAGAGATCTTTCTAAAAAATTTGAAAAGATAAGTTTTCATATATAATGATACATATTTTTGTTTATATATGTATATATGTATAATTATAGATAGTATATGTATATTATATATGTATGTTTACATATTTATTGTATATACCATATATATGATAATCAATAATGACTCAGAAATGTTATCTTTCTAAATATTATTTTGTAATAATTTATAGTAAATTTCATGTTCAACAATGCTCTAATTTTTATGCAAAGACAATTGAAAAAATTATATGATTATCACATGATGAATGAACAATGGAAAAAATGTGATGTATTAGCACAATGAAACTTCCATATGAATAAAATTATGATTTTTACATGTAAAAGATGATACTAGAAAGGACCATCTTGAGTGAGGTAAGCTAGATCCAGATGGAAAAATATTACTTGATTCACTCATATGCAGAAGCTAGCTAGCTTTTAAACTTTAGATATGTATAAAGTGAAAACTTGGAAGATTCATTGAATTCATGAAACTAGCAAGGGCCTATTTTGGTGTGTGTCTGTTTCATGGGGGAAAAGGTAGAATACAGTGATGTAAAGAAGAAAATGGGAATATTGGAAGAAAACAAATTACATGTGGATGATGAGGGGAGGACTGGGTGGAGGAGAGAATATGGAGTTGGATAACTAATACTAAAGGTCTTTCGTGAAACACTTGGGGAAACGTGCTACTATAGAGGATTCTGAAAAAGAGGTTAGTGGATTTATTTTTTAACAATGCAACAACATTTCTACAAGTACAAAAGCATAGTAAGTAAAAATCCCCACATAAGGAATGATATAATTTTAGAGTTGTTGTTCAATGAGGTCCTTAAGACATAAACATATTAAGGTATTATTCCTGAAAATCCACATATAGCCTTCTTCCCGTAGTGACTTGGAAACTTCATATTGTCTGGTTTTCATAGTTCTGGAAAGTTCTATGTTACTAGAGAATAAAAGTAATCTTTAGGCTGACTCAACAATGAATTCTATGAGTTACAAACTGTCTCGCCTAGGAAGACATATCCAACAATCTAGTAATGGCATGAATATCCTGAGGGTAAACAACCCCTTTCTGATTAAATTTAAGGACTGCTTTGCAATATGAAACACAAACCTGGAACCATTTTAAGGAGGAGAATTTAGATCATAGGCCATGTGGGAAAACCTACTGCTACTATTATGCCTAATGGACTTAGTATTAAACTAACTTCTAAAAACTTATCACTATACCCATAGTTGAATACATGAAGGCATCTCTCAGTTCTTATAAAAGAAACCTTTTCTTGAAATAGATCATGATTACTTCATATACATGCAACTGTTCAACATACATGTAATAAAATATTTTAATTTTGTGTATATATGTATATATGAATACATACTATTATTTCATATTTTTCTTAATTGTATTCTGTAGATCTTTTGATGTGTTGCTTAAATATGTTTCATCTAACTTGTTCTTATACTATATTTATTTAATGCTTTGTAAATACTTGTGTAAAACTTGTAAATTGTTCCCTCCCCTCAGATGGGGGAACAAGATAAGAGCCTTTCCCAATCCTTTCTAGATCTTCCTGAACATTCTCTGGCTGGTTCAGCTTAGCTGTTCTGACCTAAATTCTTCTCTAAGGTGACTGATTTAAACTGGCTTCTCGGGGAGGGGGCTAATCCTGGGATTCAAAGTACCTAACCTGTGATTGAGATAAAAATAAATAAATTAAAAAAATAAACTGGCTTCTCTAGGCTATTGAATGAAATTCTCTGTCTGTCCTTTAATTCCAGAAATATGGCTTAAATTCTGAGTCATTATTTTTTGACTCATTCTGTCTTCACCAAACTGTGTTCAGTTTGCTCTCTGCTAAAAAAGCCATGTTAATATCCCATTCATAGGGGTGTATACTAAGACTTTGGCTGTATTCCAGAGAGATCACACAAACCTACATCTTTAGATGTGATCCCTTACCAGAGTAGTCATGTTGCTAGATTAAAATTTCTCTCCAAAAACATAGCCTTTAGATTAGGTATGACAAGTCAATGATAGCTTATACTTTATTTTTAGTCTTTCTTCCTCTATTGTGTTTCCTCTTTATGCATGTAATTAGCAGAGAGGACACATTTTAAAATAGAAGAAATTCTCATATTTTTTAAAAGAGATATCACCAGGTGATCAATTCCTAGTTTTTATCTAAAAGATTAAAAAGCCATTATTTATATTTTAAAATTGATGGATACTTTCATTAAATATTGACTCTAAGCCAACGTTTTTTCTTTCTTTTATTCATCATCCCTTATTAAAATTCACTCCAGTCATTTTCTTGCATGTTTTCAGATCATAAATTGTCAAGAAATTAGTTTTGTTTCATTAAAGGCATTCTCCATAATGTTTAAAGATGTTATCTTTTATGTACCTTTCTAGTTATGAGCATGATATGTCTTTTTGTTGGTTTTTTCTTTTGTTTTGTTTTATTATTTTATTATTTTATTATTTTTAAATTTTACTTTATTTTACATTCAACTGCAATTTCCCCGTCTTCTTCTCCTTTCAGTTTCCACCCTCCCCTCTCCTTTCCACTCCTCCTCCTTCCTTTATTTTCAGAAACAACCTCAATGGATATCAATCAGTAATGGTTTATTAAGTTGCAGTAAGACAAGATACCTCCTATTCTGTTAAGGCTATACAAAACAATGACACAGCAGGGGGAATGTGTTCCAAAGGCAGGCAAAAGAGTCAGAGACAGCCATTGTGAGGAGTTCCACAAGAAGACAAATCTACAGGACTGTAACATATGTGCGCTGTCAGGCCCAGGCAGGCCCCATGTTTGGACATTCACTCTTGGTGAGCCCCTATGGGCTCAGGTTAGCTGAATTTGTGGGTTTTCTTGTGGTGTCCTTATGGCTTTTGGCTCCTACAATTCTTCCTCTCTCTCTTTCACAAGATTCCCTGAGCTCTGCCTAATGTTGGGGTGTGAGTCCCTGCACCTATATCCATTAGTTCCTGGGTTAGTCTAGACCCCAGTCTATGAGTATAGCCTCTGGCACCTGGACCTCTGGGCACTGTCATGGGTAGGAGCCTCTCATGGCATGTGTCTTAAGCTGGACCAGTCATTGGTCGTCCATTCCTACAGTTTCTCTGCCACTATTTTTCCAGCACATCTTGTAGACAGTACAAATTGTAGGTTGAAGGCTTTGTGGCTGGATTTGTGCCCCAATTCCTCCAGTGGAACTCTTGCCTTGTTCTTAGAGATTGCCTGTTCAGACTCTCTATCACTCATTGCTAGAAGATTTAGCTAGGGTCACCCTCATAGATTCCTGAGTATTTCTAGTGTCCCAGGTTTCTAGCTCATCCTAGAGATGCCCCCCATTTCAGTTCTCTCTCCTAGTATTCTGTACTTCTGTCCTCCTCTCGCACCTGATCCCTCCTGTCTCCATCTCCACACCTGTCCATTCCTCTCTTCCCTTCCATCTGTAGTGTCTATTCTGTTTCCCTTCATGGTGAAATTCAAGCATCTATCCGCGAGTCCTCCTTGTTACTTACCTCTTAAGGTCTATGGACTGTAGCTGGTTTATCCTTCACTTTACAGACAATATCCAAGTGTAAGTAAATACATACCATGTTTGCCCTTCTGGGACTGGATTATCTCATTCAGGATTATCTTTCCTACTTTTTTTCCATTTGCCAGCAAACTTTATCACGCATTTTATTGAAAATAGCTGAGTAAATACTCCATTGTATATATGTACTACATTTTCTTTATTTATGCTTCAGTAGAGAAACATCTACGTTATTTCTAGTTTCTGACTATTACAGATAAACCTGCTAGGAACATAGTTGAGCAAGTGTCCTCCTGGTCTGGTGGAGCACCCGTTGGGTGCCCAGCTGTGATATATCTGGGTCTTGAAGTAGCAGTATTCCAGATTTTCCGAGAAACCACAAAATTCATTTCCAAAGTGGCTGTACAAGTTTGTACTACTATTAGCAATGGAGAAGTATGCTTGTGCCACAAACTCACCTTCATGAGCTGTCACGTGTGTTTTTTATATTAGCCATTATGACAGGTGTAAGAGGGAATCTCAGAGTCATTTTGATTTGCATTACTTCCCTGATGTTTGTTTGTTTGTTTTGTTTTTGGTTGTCTAGGTAGGTAGAGCTTCTTTATTTTTGTATTTATTCTGATTTGTTTTGTGATTTGATTTTTTAAAAAATAATATTTGGAAGAATAAGCGATTACTGGGAATAGTTCTATCTCATTTTCTACCCACTCTCTTTGATAAATTACATGCATGTTACTAATTTTAAATTTGTGTTGAAATATCTGGATATTCTATTGTTTTTACTTTCTTCTATCTGTGTTACTTCTGGGTAATTCCTATTTACTGATGTTCAAGATCAATGATTCTACCTACTATGTATTGATAAGTTCATTACAACAATTCTGCAAGTCTTAATCAGTATTTTGCCTTTTTAATTTGTTTAATCTTCATAGTTCTCTTTATCTGTTTATATTATGCCATGATATCCAGACTTTCCACTAGTTCTTATTCATTTATTAATTTGAATCTTTCTCTGACACAAAATATTTGTCATAACAGCATCTCTTTGATTCTTTGACTCTTCCAACTAATGTTTTATCATATTGGACATTTTTTTATAATTTTCTTGTTGGAAGTATGGTGCGATTTATTCAGTATGATGAACTAAAATAAACTAAGGCAGTTTTATGTTAATCTTTCTTAGAGTTAGGCTTTTGAGTGTGTTTTACAGTGTAGTATTCTTTAGTGCTAGTTAGAATTACAAAAACAAAAACAAAACAAGACAAAAACACCAAAACAACAGCAACAATTAAAAGGGGAGGTCTTATTTTGGTCCTTCTTGAAGTTTTCAATGCTTCTATAGAATGGATTCATGCCACTTCTTTGTTATAATTTACTTTAATCTTTGATCTATAGAATTTGTTGAACAGGAGCATAACAAAGGCTCATGATCATCTGTTTCATCACGAACCTTTCTTTATCTTTTATCTGTGTACCTTATAAAGGTTTCTAATGGGGTATAATTTTCTATTTTGCTTTCTGTGCCTAGTGCCATTTTGGGTGCATCATTTCTACTTGAGTATTGACCTTGAGTTTTTTATCTTTTGGTTAGGATCTGATTTGTCAATAGAAAAACAAAGACAGGAGAGTACTTGAGTGGGAAGAATTCCTCAGACCACTTTGAATAGAGATGTTTAAATTTGCTTCCCTAAAGTTAGGCCATTTATATGCAGAAAATTCTGAATAGTATCACAGTAATTGATTTTTCCTTTCTCTTGACCTATAAGGGAACATAGCTATCCTTACTGTGTACTAGAGGTAATGTGAATGAAAATGTTGGTCCTTCACCTAAGACTGTGGTCTTAATGACTACTGACTTTGTAGTTTATACTAAACATGCCATATTTCTTCATTAATTCTATCTGATTGAAGCAAGTATTATAGTACAATCTGATCAAAATTTGTTTTTAAATTTTGAATATAAATTAAAAGAATCCTTATGTTTTTTGTAAAAGAGAAATTGAAATTAAACTTTTAAATTCTAATTTATTTCATAACAAATATTTTAAAAGAATACATTCAAATACTGTTTAAAATGTAACTTTTACTGAGTTTTTTGTCTAATAGCTCAAATATCATTACTAAAATACAATTTGTAATTCCTATATCAAAAAATAAAATCTAATTACAGGCAAAGTCTTTTTATAAACTTTATCAAAGTTGTAGGAACAACTTTGTTTATAGTTTATAGAATTAATAAATTTTCAAATATACTAATTTGAAAATTAATAAAAACAAATCCAGTTAAAAAACAATTTGGGATTTAACCACTTTCAAATTTTTCATTATTCATACATGTTCTCACGGTGGACCTTGAGAAAACATGGGATTCACTGTTTTTGTCCAAAGAAAAAATATAAGAAAACAAACGAAACCCATCTGAGATTTACTCAAATCACTTCCCTCTTGCTTTTGTCTTAGGGAAACATTATAACATTATTACTGATCTGATCAATTCCATTCTCATCAGTTAAATAATATGTTCAAAAAAGCATAAATATCTCAAAAATAATTATTTTATATTTATAAAATATAAACCAAAAATATGATATACCTCGTGAACTCAATCAGTCCCATAGTTTATATTGGTTTAGAGGTATACATGATTCATATAATCAGCATACAGAAAAATTAATGTAGATTGTATGAGATGAATTAATGGATTTACTAATAACAATCTTAAGAAAGTCTTCTAAAACGTCCTTCCCCAGAAGTGCTGCTCTAGCAGAAGATTCAAAACTACTTCACCTGTGTAGTCATTATGCATCTGACACAATGAGAGCCTACTATGTTGATGACAAATGACTCTCCAGTGGACTGATTGCTGAGCCAAAGCAAGAATACCCTAGGTGTGCATTAATGGAAGTCTGTGTCATTTGAGAACTCTTCCAGAGGAGATGCTTTATTAAACAATGATAAGGGAATCTCATTGAGCATTTCTTGTGGAATATTGCATTGGTGTAAGGACTTTAAGTACACAAAACATTAATTTTTATCACCTGTATTTTGGCACAGGATATAATAGGACATTTATATAATATTCCCAGGTTCTGCTCCATACTATATCTTGGTGGTAGCTTTACTTTAATTAAAACTCTTTCATCTGCAATTTAGTGTATATAATATATATATATATATATGTAGTTTCACATAAAATTGATTCTACCCTCATATAACTATGTGTACTTGATAATTTTAACAAAGCAATTATTTGCTTTTTTGATACATTTATGTAATTTGTCTCCATTTACTCAGATGTTGTTAGTAATTGTAAGTTAATAGGATGCAGCTCTTATTTAAGTTCATGTTGGAAAGCCTATTTTATAATTTTAAATATTAAGAGTATTAAAATTAATTTATATTAAGCTTAAACTTATTTCAGAAAATACCCTGAGAGTAATAGATGTCTTTCTATAGTCATATAATTCAAATAAGCTGATTTTGTCAAAAGATTTTATATAAAATTATAATAACCACTAATTTTTCTTATTAAATAGCATAAACTGCAAGGTTTGGACTATCACGTGATTACATATCTAATTATGTGGAATCCATTACAAAACTGTGATATATTGTATTGAGTATATAGTATTTCCTCAGTTTTTGCACATGGTATCATACTGATTGAATAATTTCTTCCAATTTTATTGTTTTAGGTTCACAATAAAATTCTCTGATCAATATTTAAAATGATACCAAAATTGTTCATTTACACATCTATTTTTGAAATCTCCCTTATGGCAGTGTAGGAGGTATGCATATCTAAAATCAAAGGCACAAGAGCTTGCCTAAGTGTGCAAACAGATGTAAGTACTCTGGTCACTCATATCTTAGACCACAATCAACACACCTCTAATTATCTCATGAATGATGAATGTATGTTTCCATAATTGCCTTTTCCTCAAGCGAGCTGTCTGATTCCCTGGATCATTGAATGTGACCATTTGTTTTATTTTTGTCATTCAGAAAGGCAGTCCCTCAACAGATTGCTGACACCAAAGGCTAAGAAGCCAGACATAACTACTGTCTATGAAAGACAGAGGAGACACTAATAACAATAGTGTTTAACTAAAGAGATCTTAGGAAAATCACTTGAGATAATTTTGAAATGGAACATATTGTACAAAGATGTGAGAGAGTATTATTGTGTGAAAAACAGAACAACCCAAACAATCACTAGAGTCCAGCAAAGCAAGATCTTTCTTTGAATTAAGCAACAAAACCTGACCAGTCAGGGACAACATCCCTGACTCAAGAACTGACTGTGTCTTTAAACATTCATCTTAATAAGTGTGTAAGGAGACAACATTAACTCATTGTACTCAGGCCACTGATAATTGATAATGGCCACAGAACAGACTTGGGGGCCTGAATTGCAAACCTGAGGAAAATTTGCACAGCATTTTTAAAAGATGAAACCCCAAGAGGAGAGGAAGAAACTGGGCAGTCCAGTTGTAGATTGGCACAAGGGGCTGAGTAAGGAAGTTAATGGTGGTGACTGGGACTCATTGGCATCAGCTGTTTTCAGGGTGTTTGATTCAGCTTTTGAATTAAGGTCCCCTTCCGGACTTCTGGCCGAGAATACAGAATAATAATAATAAAAAGGAGTGGGCAAGCTGCATGTACTCAATTAATTTGAGCCAGGCAACACTTTTAAAATTTGTGTGCCTCAGTTTAGATAATGACAATTTCCCTCTTTAAATTCTTTGCTGGTTAACAGACAAACATTGAATATTAAAAAAAGCAGGATATGTATTGGTTCCAGGACCTGGGAATATGAATTCAGTTTTGACATTGCAAGAAAGATGGAGATTGTTCCTGAAATGGTTGGACTCAGGTAACTGACATTTAACAGTTAGGATATTAATATTTTATAATTTACAAATTATAATTAAGTTATTGTCAGAAAATTGAGCTTAATAACAATGAGGATAAACCCAACAGCTGATTATTTTTATACATGGGGTAAGTAGTTAGTTTTGATGTTATAGAAATATTCTCAAAATAATTGCTGCAATAATAGATAATATAGACTATATATTTACATATTTTTTCTGAAGCTAGGACAAACTCTTGGATACATTATTGCACTAAACATGAAAGCAAAGAAAAAGGGTAAAAAATGCTCTCATTTTTACTAATAATTGAGCTAAGCTGTGGAGAAGTTAAGAAGCATTCAGAGCATAATAAAATTAATTGGCAGTCACATCTTAGTCATTTGGCTATATAGCTATTGTTCTTAATTGCTTCTCTATAGATTATTAAAATAATATTAAAGTTTCAATTATAATATTTTAAACAGAGAGTCAAGATCACCTGCTGCCTGGTTTACCCAGGGCAGAATCTGCCAGTAAAGCACAGACTGTGAACACAGCAGAGCTGAGCTAGGTGCCGTTTTCTTCCATCGCAAGGAAGCCGGTAGGGCAGTGGAGCAGCTCTAGGGTGGAAGATCTTTCTGCCTGCTCCCCAGCTGCCTGGCGGACCTGGGTCAGAAACAGTGAGCCCAGCACAGGCAGTGAAAAGAGCAAAGTTGATCCAGGCTAGGGACCCAAATCCCATTTTCTTCTATCCTGAGGAAGACTGTGGGGCAGCTCTAGGGTCTGGATCTTTCCACCTCTGTCCCAGCTACCTGGCATACCTGGGTGACAAATATTGAACCAGCACAAACAGTTAACCAAGAGAGACAACTTCCGACTTCAGCGACAGGTGGACCCAGTCTCCAGTAGAAGATCCAGGAACAATTCAGTCATGACTACAGACAGCTAGGTGGCTTGAGGCCAGCATAAGAATACAGGCAACAAAACTCAGAGTGTCATGGTTTCACCAGAATCTCCAAAAATCAACAGACACTCTAATTCAGCTGAAACACAGAAAAGTTATCTTAAGTTTATAATTATGCAGTTATTTGAGGGACATAAAGAAGAAATGAATAACAACAACAACAACAAAGTAGAGGCCATTGTAGACAGACAAGAATCCACATTCAAACAGATGAAGGAAATGGTGCAAGATATGAATACAGAATTAGAATCAATAAAGCAAATACAAACCAAGAAAACCCTGGAGTTGGTGAACTTAGAGAAGAGATCAGGAACCACAAAGTAAGCATCACCAAGAGAATACAAGAGATGGAAGAGAAAATCTCAGGTGCTGAAGACACGATTCAGAAATTGATATACTGCCCCACCCACCAAAAAAAGTGTAATCAGAAAAGTTCCAGACACAAAACATCCAAGATCAAGGACACTATGAAAAGATGAAGCCTAAGAATAATAGGAATAGACAAAAAAGAAGATTCCATCCTCCAAGGCCCAGAAAATATTTTCAAGAAAATCATAGAAGAAAATTTCCCCAACCTTCAAAAAGAGATGCCCTTACACATACAAGAATCCCACAGAACACCAAATAGACTAGACCAGAAAAGAAACTCCTCCTGTTGTATAATAATCAAAACACTAAATATGCAGAACAAAAAATAATATTAAAAGCAGGAAGGGGAAAATGCCAAGTAACATATAAAGGCAGACCCTATCAGATTCACACCAAAATTCTCAACAGAGACTATGAAAGCAAGAAGGGCCTGGATGGATATCATGCAGAAACTAAGAGATCACAGATGCCAACCTAAAATACTATACCCAGAAAATTTCAATCCACATAAATGGAGAAAACAATATATTCCATGACATAACTAAATTTAAATGATATATACACAACTACCCAGCCCTACAAAATATAATAGAAGGGAAACTCCAAACCAAAGGAGATCAACTACACTCAAGAAAGCACAGGATAAAGATACATTAACAACAATAAAAAAGCAAAATAAAACAATCACACAAAAACACAATCACTAGCAACACCATAATAAAAGAACTAACAATCATTAGTCACTAATATCTATCAACGTCAATAGAATCAATTCTCCAATAAAATATATATATATATGTATATATATATATATATATATATATATATATATATATATATAACAGAACTGTTGAGGAAATAAAATCCAACATTCTGCTGCATTCAGGAACCACACCTCTGCAGCAAAGATAGAAAACATCTCAGAGTAAAGGACTGGAAAAAGGTTTTCCAAACAAATGGATCCAAGAAGAAGTTTGAATAGTCACCTTAATATCTAATAAAATTAGAATTTTAACAAAAATTAGTCAAAAAAGATGAAGACAAATACTTCATTCTCATAAAATAAAAATAATCTACCAGGAGGACATCAGAATCTTGAACAATTATGCAGTGAAGAAAATAGCTTTTGTAAAAGAAATTTTTTAAAAACTTAAATCACACATTGATCCCAACATTTTAATAGTGGGAGACTTCAACACCTCACTCTTACAAAGGCACAGATCATTGAGACAGAAGCTAAACAGAGAAATATTGATACTTACAGAGGTCTTTAAACAAATGGACCTAATAGATGTCTACAGAACATTTCACCCTAACACAAAAGAGCATATCTTCTTCTTACCACCTCATGGAACCTTGTCCAAAACTGACCATATAGTAGGTACACAGTAAGCCTCAACAGGTACAAGAAGATAGAAATCATCCCTTGTTTCATTTCAGACCACCATGGCCTAAAACTAAACATCAACTGTAACAGAAATAGCAAAAAGCCTACACATACATGAAAACTGAACAATTCTCTACCCAAGGACAGCTGAGTCAGAGAAGAAATAAAGAAAGAAATTAAAGACTTTTAAGAACTCAATGAAAATGAGCACACAACTTACCCAAATTTATGGGACAAAATGAAAAGCAGTGCTAAAAGCAAAGTTCATAAGACTAAGTGCCTTCAGAAAGGGTTTGAGACAACTCATACAAGCAACTTAATGGCACACTTGAAAGGACTATGAAAAAAAAAAAAAAAGAATCCGACATACCCAAGAGGAATAGATAGTTGGAATACTCAAGCTCAAGCTCAGAGATGAAATCAATAAATTAGAAGCAAAGAGAACAACTTAAAAAATCAATGAAACCAAGAGCTGTTTCTTTGAGAAAATGAACAAGATAGACAAACCCTTAGCCAAAATAACTAAAAGTCAGAGAGTCACTATCCAAATCAACAAACTCAGGAATGAAAAGGGGTACAAAATGACAATCACTGATGAAATCCAAAGATTCATTAAATCCTACTTCAAAGGCCTATATACAGTAAAATTTGAAAATTTAAATGTAATGGAGAAGTTTCTTGATAGGTTACATTTACCAAAGCTGAATCAAGATCAATTAAATTAAATAATTCTGTATGTCTGAAGGAAATAGAAGTTGTCATGAAAACTCTCCCATACAAAAAGAAGCCCAGGACCAGTTGGTTTCAGCATATAATTCTACCAGACCTTCAAATTATTCCACAAAATATAAACAGAAAGAACATTATCAAACTAATTTTGTGAGTGCACAGTCACCTTTATACCTAAACCTTACAAAGACCCAACAAAGAAAGAAAACTTTATACCAGTCTCACTTATAAACATTGACATAAAAATATTCAACAAAACATGCAAACTGAATCGAAGAACACATTAAATATATCATCCACCATGACCATGTAGGCTTCATTACAGGCATGCTGAGGTTGTTCAATATGCAGAAGTTTGTCAATGTAATCTACCATATAAACAAACTTAAAAAATATGATCATATCCTTAGATGCCAAAAAAGTATTTGACAAAATCTAGTACCTGTTCATGTTTAATGTTACGGACAGATCACAGATACAAGGCACATATCTAAACATAGTAAAGGCAATATAGAGCAAGCCTATAGCAAACATCAAAATAAGAGGAAAGAAACTTAAATCAATCAAAAAGAAATCAGGGACAAAGTAATGCTGCCTACTTTCTCCCTATCACTTCAACATAGTACTTGAAATACTAGCTTGGGCAATAAGACAACTAAAGGAGATCCAAAGGATAAAAATCAGAAAGGAAAACTAACAGTATCACTATTTGCAGATGATATGATAGTATACATGAGTGACCATAAAAAATACACCAGAGAGCTCCTTCAGCTGATAAACATCTTCAGAATAGTGGTTGGACTCAAAATTACGTCAAAAAATCATAAGCCTTCTTGCATTCAAAAAAAATAGGCTGAAAAAGAAATTAGGGAAACAACACCCTTCACAGTAGCCACAATTAACATAATGTACCTTGGTGTGACTCTATCCAAGCAAGTGAAAGTCCTGTATGAATAAAAACTTCAAGTCTCAGAAAAAATAAATTAAAGAAGATATCAGAAGATGGAAAGACATCCGATGCATATAGATCAGTAGGATTAACATCATGAAAATGGCTATCCTACCAGAAGCAATCTACAAATTCAATTCAATACCCATCAAAATACCAGTATAATTTTTTGCAGACCTTGAATGAACAAATCTCAAATTCGTATGGAAAAACAAAAACGCAGAATAGCCAAAACAACCCTATAGAACAAAAGATCATATGGAGGTGTCTCTGTCCATGATCTCAAGCTGTAATATAGAGCAACAGCAATAAAAGCAGAATGGTACTGGCATGGACAGACACTGGTGGATCTATAGAATCAAACTGGAGATACAGAAACAAATCCATACTCGCATAGAAAACTGAATTTTTCCAAAGAAAACAAAAACATACAATGAAAAAAGATAGCATCTTTAACAAATGGTGCTTTTCTAATTGGATGTAACATGTATAAAATTGCAATTATATCCATATTTATCATCCTGCACAAAACTAAAGTTCACAGACCTCAACATAAAACCAGACACACTAAATCAGTTAGAAGAAAAAGCGGAAAAGAGCCTTGAAGCCATTGGCACAGAAGACAACTTCTTGAACATAACACCAAAAACACAGGCTCTAAGGTCAACAATCAATAAATGAGACCTCCTGAAACTAAAAAGCTTTTGTAAAGCAAAGGACAGTCCTATATCCCCTAAGGAAATAGAAGTGGTTATCAAAAGTCTCCCATCCAAAAAAAGCCCAGGACCAGATGGTTTCAGTGCAGAATTCTACCAGACCTGAAAGAAGATCTAACTCGAATTCTCTTCAAACTATTCCACAAAATAGAAACAGAAGGAACACTACAAACCTCATTCTATGAAGTCACAGTCACCTTGGTACCTAAACCTCATAAAGACCCAATGAAGAAAGAGAATTTCAGGCCAATCTCCCTTAAGAACATTGATACAAAAATACTCAACAAAATACTTGCAAACCGAATACAAGAACACATCAAAGATATCATCCCCTATGACAAAGTAGGCTTCATCCCAAGTACACAGGGGTCCTTCAATATATGGAAATCCATCAATGTGATCCACCACATTAACAAACTGAAAGAAAAAAACCACATGATAATCTCCTTAGATGCTGAAAAAGCATTTGACAGAATCCAACATCCATTCATGTTTAAAGTATTGGAGAGATAAGGGATACAAGGCACATACCTAAACATAGTAAAGCAATATACAGTAAGCCTATAGCCAACATCAAACTAATCAGAGAGAAACTTAAATCAATCCCGCTGAAATCAGAGGTAATGCAAGGCTGCCCACTCTCTCCATATCTCTTCAACATAGTTCTGGAAGTCCTTGCTAGAGCAATAAGACAACTGAAGGAGATCAAGGGGTTACAAATGAGAAAGAAAGAGGTCAAAGTATGCCTATTTGCAGATGATATGATAGTATACCTGAGAGACCCAAAAATTCTACCAGGGAACTCCTACAGCTGATAAACACCTTCAGCAAAGTGGCCAGATACAAAATTAACTGAACAAAATTAGTAGCCTTCCTGTATACAAAAGACAAAGGGGCTAAGAAAGAAATTAGGGAAACAACACCCTTCATAATAGCCACAAAAGACATGAAGTACCCTGGTTTAACCCTAACCAAGGATGTCAAAGACTTGAATGAAAATAATTTCAAGTCTCTGAAGAAAGAATTAGAAGATTTCAGAAGATGGAAAGATCTCCCACGATCATGGCTTGGTAGGATTAACATAGTAAAAATGGCCATCTTACCAAAAGCAATCTACAGATTCAAGGCAATTCCCATCAAATTACCAACACAATTCTTTACAGACCTTCAAAGAAAAATTCACAACTTCTTATGGAATAACAAGAAACCCCAAAATGTTAAAACAATCCTCGATAGTAAAAGATCTTCTGGAGGTATCTCCATCCCTGATCTCAACCTGTACTGTACAGCAACAGTAATAAAAACTGCATGGTACTGGCATAGAAAAAGAATGGTGGATCAATGGAAATGAATAGAAGATCCAGAAATATACCCACACACTTATGGACACCTGATTTTCGACAAAGATGCCAAAACCATACAAAGGAAAAAAGATAACATCTTCAACAAATGGTGCTGGTCTAACTAGATGTCTGCATGTAGAAAAATGCAAATGGATCCATACTTATCACCCTGCACAAAACTAACGTCCAAGTAGATCAAAGACCTCAACATAAAACCAGACACGTTAAATCGTTTAGAAGAAAAAATGGGGAAGAGCCTTGAACTCATTGGCACAGGAGACTACTTCCTGAACAGAACACCAACAGCACAGGCTCTAAGAGCAACAATCAATAAATGGGACCTCATGAAACTGAAAAACTTCTGTAAAGTGAAGGACACTGTCATAAAAACAAAACAACTGCCTACAGATTGGGAAAGAATAATCAACAGCCCTTTAACTGACAAAGGGTTAATATCCAGTATATATAAAGAACTACAGAAGTTGAAAAGCAACAAATCAAGTAATCCAATTTAAAAATTGAGAAACAGAGCTACACAAAGAACTCTGGGTAGAAAATATGGAATGGCAGAGAAACACTTAAAAAAATGCTCAATGTCATTAGCCATCAGGGAAATGCAAATCAAAATGAGCCTGAGATTTCACCTTACACCCATCAGAATGGCCAAAATAAAAACTCAATTGATAACACATGCTGGAGAGGTTGTAGAGAAAGGGGAACCCTCGTCCACTGCTGGTGGAAATGTAAACTTGTACAACCACTCTGGAAATCAATCTGGTGCTTCCACAGACAACTAGGAATAGCACTACCTCAAGACCCAGCTATACCACTCCTAGGCATCTATCCAAAAGAGGCTCAAGTACACAATAAGGACATTTGCTCAACCATGTTTGTAGTAGCTTTATTTGAAATTGCCAGAAGCTGGAAACAACCCAGATGCCCCTCAACTGAGGAATGGATATAGAAATTGTGGTACATCTACACAATGGAATATTACTCAGCAATAAAAAAGCAAGGATATCATGAAATTTGCAGGTAAATGGTGGGAACTGGAAAGGATCATCCTGAGTGAGATATCCCAGAGGCAGATAGACACACATGGCATATACTCTCTCATACAGACATATAATATAGGATGAACCCACTAAAATATGTACACCTACAAGTAGCAGGACAAGAGCCTACCACAGAGGACCTCAGGAATACTATTCCTCGCAGTGTGTCAAAGCAAAGATTAAGAATCATAACCAACCCTTTGGCACAGTGCTGGGAATCATATGAAAAAAGGGAAAGTTAGTATGACCTGGAGAGGTCAGGAGCTCAGCAAGGTCCAAATATATCAGGGCACAGGGGTCTTTTCTGAGACTGTATCTCCAACTAAGAACCATGTATGGTGATAACCTAGAACCCCTGCTTGTATATAGGAAATGGTAGCTCAATACCCAAGTGGGGGAACAAGGACTATTTTAGACATGAACTCAGTGCCTGGCTCTTCGACCTTCCTGCCCCCCGATGGAGGAGCAGCCTTGCTAGGCCACAGAAGAGGACATTGCAGCCAGTCCTGAAGAGTCCTGATATGCTAGAGTTGGATGGAAGGGGAGGAGGTCCTCCCCTATCAGTGGACTTGGAACGGTGCAGGGAGGGAATGAGGGGGGAGGGGGGATAGGGAGAGAATGTCGGAGGGGGCTACGGCTGGGATACAAAGTACATAAACTGTGATTAATATAAAATAAAAGTGAAAAAAAAGAGAAACTAATCAAGAGGGAGGACTCTGGCTAAAATGCTCAATCCCCAGTCAGAAAGGCAAAGCAGATTGACCTCAGAAGAAGAAAACAGGAAACATTCTAGGAGCCTGTCACTGAGGGCCCCTGAAAAGGTCTGCCCTGCAGAATATCAAAGCAGATGCTGAGACTTATGGCCAACTGTTGGGCAGTATGCATGGAATCTTATGAAAGATGTGGGAAATAGTAAGATAGGGAGAGGACAGGAGCTCCACAAGGAATGCAACAGAACCAAAAATCTGAGCACAGGGGTCTTTCCTGATACTGATACTCCAACCAAGTACCATGCATGGAGAAAACCTAGAACCCTTGCACAGATGTAGCCCATGGCAGTTCAATATCCAAGTGTGTTCTATGATAATTGGAATAGGGACTGCCTCTGACATGAACTGATTGGCCTGCCCTTTGATCACTCACCTGATGGGGGAGCAGCCTTACCAGGCCACAGAGGAAGACAATGCAGTCACTCCTGATGAGGGCTGATAGACTAGGATCAAAATGAAGGAAAAGAAGACTTCCCATATCAGTGGACTTAGGGAGGGGCATGTGTCGAGAAGGGGGAGGGAAGGTGGGATTGGGAGGAGAGGGGTTTATGGGGGGATACAAAGAGAAAAAAGTGTAATTAATAAAAAATTTAAATAATTATGAAATATTAAAAAACCCCAGCAGCCTACAGACTGGGAACAGTTCCTCACGAAGGCTAGATCTTACAGAGGACTAATACAGAATACATAAAGAACTCAAGACATTAAACACCAACAAATTAAGTAATACAACTGAAAAAATGGTGTATAGAGCTAAACAGAATTCTCAGCAGTAGAATATGGAATGGCAGAAAACATTTAAAGAAATGCTAAAATCCATAGTCATCTGGGAAATGAAAATCAAAAAGACCCTGAGATTCTACCTTATACCCATCAGAATTGTTAAGATCAGAAACTCAAGGGAAAACACCTGCTAGAGAAATTATGGAGAAAGGGGTACCCTCCTCCATAGCTGGTGGGAAAATAAACATGTACAACCACTATAGAAAACAATCTGGAGCTTTCTCATAAAATTAAGAATAGTTATACTTAAAGTTCCTGCTATACCACACAACCATTCAAAAAGGACTATTGCTTACTGTGTTTATGGCAGCTTTGTTTGTAATAGTCAGAATATGGAAATAACCTAGATAATCCCTCAACAAAGGAATGGATACAGAAAATATGGTATGTTTATACAATGGAATACTACTCAGAAGTTAAAAAGATGGAAATAATGAAATTTGCAGGCAAATGGTGGGAATTAGAAAAGATCACCCTGAGTTAGATGACCCAGAAGTAGAGGACACACATGGTATATACTCACTTATTCGTGTATATTAGTCATATACTATAGGATTAACATACTAAAATCTA
The DNA here is from genome assembly GCA_028658305.1 of Pachyuromys duprasi. NCBI lineage: Eukaryota > Metazoa > Chordata > Mammalia > Rodentia > Muridae > Pachyuromys > Pachyuromys duprasi. The sequence goes on from CM053764.1 coordinate 79,066,584, forward strand.
TAGTCCCAAAGAAGTTAAACAATAAGGAGGACACATGTAAGATGCTTAATCCTCATTAAGAAGAAGGGCAAACAGGATAGACACTGGGAGGGGTTGAAGAAAGGGAACAGGGTGGCAGCCTACCATAGATGTTCTCTGAATGGCTCCCCCTACCAGGGAAAGGAAGTAGATGCTGAGACTCACAGCCAAACTTTGGGCAGAGCGCTGGGAGTCATATGGAAGAGTTGGGGGACAGGAGGACCTGGAAAGGACAGGATTTCCACAAGCAAACCAACAAACCTAATAATTCTGGATTGAGAATGGCCTCTATCCAGACCATGCATAGAAAGGGTCTAGGCCCTCTGCTCAGATGTACCAGATATGCATCTTAGTCTCTATGCTGGGCCCCTAGAAAGGAAAGCAGGGTCTGTCTCTGGCATGGATACAGTTGCCTGCTTCTTGGTCACTTTTCCCTGTTGGGGTGGCCTTGCCTGGAGAATGCATCCAGTCATAATGAGACTTTGTAGGCTGGGTCAGTTGGTAGGGAGTAGGATTCTCCCTTCTGAGGACTAGGGGAAGGGGAGGGGTTTAAGAGAGAGGGAGATTGGGAATGGGATAACAAGAGGGAGGAGCCTATGGTTTGGATATAAAGTGAATAAATTTAAAAAATTTAAAAATAATTTTATACCTATTTCTGGACTATGTAGCATGAAAATATGAGAACAATTCAATAGAAGATCCAATCGTTATATATTGTATATATGCATATATATGTACTATTTCCTGAATGTTGTATACCTGTTGTAACTTTTAACATAAGTGACATCAGATTTGCATATGATCAAACAATATTCTTATAAGAAGTAGTGACATATCAATGATTAAATCAAGTATTTGCATAGCTAAAGATGGATGTGAACTCAAATGCATGGATTATTAGATTAAAGAATATTTCAAAAATAAAATAAAAAATATAATAAATTTTTAAAATATGAAAAACATTAGAAGCTGTTCAACCATTTTCATGTAAACTCTAGCCATCCTTTTCATATCAGTTTACAAACTCTTTATTTAGGATCTTATATTTTATTCATGTAATATTAGATTTGGACTTTTATATTTTTGGGATTTTTGCAATTATAATCATATGATTCCCTCTTCCCTTTTCTCCCTCCAACTCTTAAGATGAACATATTTTAAGTTTCTGTCTCATATTCCTCACTTATTTTCCCTCAATTGTTGAATATATTTTCTATATATTCTCACAGATATAAGTTACGCATGCTCAGTCCATATGCTTCCTGTTCATAAGACTGAGCACTGGGTATTGGACAATCAAATATTAGCTCTTCTCTAGGAATGTCATTTCTACCATTCTAAGCATTTCTTAGATTCCTGTATTTCTTTGTCTTGGGCTGAGTCTCCAAGAACTTTATCCCTTCCATGTGAAGGTGTTTTCCTTCAGGTATTTGTTAGTCAGCCATGCTGATGAGACATCTTGTGAAGCCTCTTGGGATTTTCTAGGAGGCTGTATCTTAAGAAAACTTTCTTTTACTCTAGTTCTTACCATCTTTTGGCCTTCTCTTTCTTCCCCAAAGATCTCTGAGCCTTATATGCAGTAATACAATTGTAGATATATCATTTGGGACTAGACACCACATGTTCTCTACCTCTAAATTAATTGTGTTTTCTGTAACGGTCGCTCTCTGTTTCAACAAGAAGTTTCAAAGGCTTGCAGAAGTATATGGAAGGGCAGATGAAATAGGCTTACATGGCTAGGCTGTGATGAAGGATCTATATAAACTTTTGAAATGTGTTTTTGAACATTAAGCCTTTACTAGCATTCTGGCTAACTTCCTGCTTTTAAACATTGCCATGCATAAATATATGCCATTTTTCACTTACTGTTATCAATCCCAGAAATCAAATTACTTTATAAGATAGAGAACTGGAGTGGATGCAAGATGGCTGCCAGGAGAGAACACTGTGTCTGAGGAGTAGGAGAGCAGAAACAACTCAGCGAACAGGAGACTGAACTCTGTGACCTAAAACGCCAGCATTGTGAGTGCCAGGTGAGCTGAACTCCTACGGTGAGAAAATCAAGTGGGAAAACCCTAGAGACACCCATTTATTACCTGGAAAAATTTCCCGGTGACCAGCAGCGCACAGCTCTGATCTGAAAGAGCAGCTGCACTGGGCTCCCGCACCCGCCATTATAGACAGGATCACACAGTCTCCCTGGCAGTCTCAGGAGGAACCGGGTGCCATTTTCACTGAACAGCACCCTATGCGCTCACACTGCACCCGGGATCTGCTTCAACCTGCGGATGTGCTGCATGCACGAACCAATCGCCGGAAACACCACAGACTGAGTGGATTGGGGGACTGTTTTGACCAGCCTGCACACTGCAGGGGCGCTCACGGAACGCTTCCCTCAGGAAAAACTCAGTCAGTGTGTGAGTCCACCAGCTGATCTGGGAGGAACCCGATTTCTGTCTCAACCCACAGCTGAGAGGATCCTGGGACCATCTTGACCAGACCACACACTGAGGGCGAAAACTGCACCCATCCACCAGCAAAAACCCCAGTTCAGGTGTCTGTCCACAGGCCAGACAGAGAAGGCCTCTGGCACCATTTCTGACAGCCCTGCATACAGCAGATGCACACAAACCCAAACCCACTGTGTGTGCCCCAAATATCATCTCAGACCGTGGTGCACAGCCCCTGGCACAGAAGGAGGTGCCAAATCTCCATTCCAGGGGAGAGCTCTTAGCAGCAAGCCCAGGGCAGAGTGCACAGTCCCCAGCTGACATCTCAAAACTGGACATTCAGACTCTAGCACAGAGTGAGGAGTAAAGACTCCAGACCAGAGGGGTGACCAGCCTGCAGTGCTCACAGCTTCTAGCACAGAGAACAAAGCTGGGCACACAGAGCCCACAACAGAGTTCAAGTGAGAAAAAACACACACCACAAACCACCGGAAATCCCTGATCTTCTTGAAGAATGCTCCTGACATAAGAGATTGACAGATTCAGACTGAAGTACAGCCTTAAAGCACAAACAGCTCCCTGATTATATATAAACAAATGCCCAGAAATCGGCGAAAGAACTCACCCCACAAAAAGCAGGACACCATGGCCCCACAGGAAACACCCAAAAGCAGTGGAGTTTTTAATTCAGCGGAGACACAGGAAAATTATATTAAAGCTTTGATTATGCAGATATTGG
>CM053764.1:79070290-79104029 GCA_028658305.1 Pachyuromys duprasi
GGGGGAGGGGGCTACGCCTGGGATTCAAAGTACCCAACCTGTGAGTGAGATAAAAATAAATAAATTAAAAAAAATAAAAATAAAAATAAAATTAAAATAAATAAATAAAAGTTTCATAAAAGGAAAAAAAAGACCTAAATTATATATAAAAATTAAAAGCACAACTTGAATTATTGTCAAGTTTTTTGTTAATCAATAAAGAATGACACTGTATCCATCATAACAGAAAACTGGGAATATGGGATTTAAAGCACAGAACATCTTTTCAAGTTTTTAACTCCTCAATGTATAAGACTGAAATAAAATCAATATTATGAATCAATGCAAAGAAAAAATGTTGTTGCTTTGGTCAACATTTTTAACTTTTCTGCTATACAATAAGACAAAAGTAAACAAAAGAAGTCAAAAAATATAAAGACAACCCTTGAAATAGACATTAAATAAAACAAATAACATTGAAGGCATACATTATATATATTATATTTTTACATATTTTATAATGTATTAATTTAAAACATTTTCAGAGAATTTTCTTACATCCTGATTGCAGCCTCCTCCTCTTCTTCCTGTCCCAGCATCCTCCTTTCCCCCAAGGCCCACTTCACCACCCTCTTCCTTACCTGCCTCCCCACTTCCCCAACATGTCAAGTCCTATCATGTCTCAGTGTATCCTCTTACCCTGAGGCCAGACAATGCAACCAGTGGAAAATAATCCAAAAGCAGGCAACAGAGTCCATGTCAGAGACAGTACATCCTCCCCACTTTTCTTGGTAGGGGATCTACATAAAGAGGAAGCTGCCAATCAGTTACCTGTGTGTCATTCCAGTCCATGCATGCTCCTTGGTTGGTGCTTCAGTTTCTGCAAGCTCCTATGGGCCTAGGTTAGTTGACTCTGTTGGTCTTATGGAGTTCTTATCATCTGCAGGTCCTTCTATCCTTCCCTGCACTCTTCCACCAGACTCTCCAAGCACCACCTAATATTGGTTTATGGGTCTCAGCATCTCTTTCAATCTGCTGCTGGATGGAGCCTTTCAGAGGATACTTACGCTAGGCTCCCATCTGTAAGCATAGCAGAGTGCCATCAACAGTGTCAGGGGCTGGCTCTCTCCCGTCAGGTGGATCTCAGGTTGAGCCAGTCCTTAGTTGGCCATTCCTTCAATCCCTGTTAGTATTTATCCCTGCACATCTTGTAGGCAGGACAGTTTTGGGGTTGACAGCTTTGTGGATTAGTTGGTGTCCTCCTCTGTCCACTGGAAGTTGTGCCTGGCTAGGAGATGGCCACTACACTCTATATGTCTCCTGTTGTGAGGAGTCTCAGCTAGAGTCACTGTCATATCCTCCAGGGCCCAAGGGAGGATTCTTGAATCCCATTCATCAGGGGAAATGGAATAGACATCGGAAATAGACAAAGAAAGGGAACTAGATGAGAGAGGGTGTGAGGAGGGGAACAAGGGAAGAGTTCAGATATGCAAAGAGAGGGGGCTGGAGGCTGGAGGGCTGGGAGAGAGAAGGGAAACTGAGGAAGGGAGGGCATTTCTGCGACAAGCCAGAGACCTAAGACAAGGTAGGTTCTTAGGAGGAAATTCAATGATATAGTGTGACTTGCCAAAATTGAATTATCTAACTACAGAAAAATCTGTACAAACACATATCCTGTAGAAAATTCAGTAAGCAATAAAAATGCCTCAGGAAACAAGAAAAATATTACAAAACCTCTTCTTTTTATTAGTGATATCTATGAATATTTTTAAAAATGTCATTTCCCCAAAACAATTCAAAAAATTTAAGTATCAGACCATTTTCAATATATTTTATAAAACAAGCATTCCTAACACTAAAACAGACTGAAATATTTTAGGAAAACTGTTGACCAATAATCCTGGAAATTACAGATTCAATAGTCCTCAGGAAAATAATAGTAAATTATATTCAACAGCATAATGCAAAGATCACACTCTGTGACTGGGTGAGTTATCCCTGAGAAACAAAGATAATTCAAAACACAAAAGCCAATTAATGTGATAATTATCTCATTAACAGAAAGAAGGTAAAATAAAATCATGTGTGTATGCCAATAAATGAAGGTAAATAACTTGACAAATCTAGCATTTTTCATAAAGAAAAATGATTTTTAGTGTAACCAGAAATGGGAAGAAAACACTTAAAATAAACTCTGAGTTTGGCAAGCAACAGCCAGTGTCAGAGGAAATGAGTCTTACATGTCAGTCACTGAAGCAAGGCTAGGACACTACTCTTATCCCTTTCGTTAAACCTAATAATGGTAACCAGATTATCTTTACTGTCAACTATCCATTTGTAACCCTACTGGCCATTCCCAACACTTTGCTATCCCAACTTCAGTTGTTCTTTCTTTCTTCTTTCTTTCTGTCTTGATTTCTCTCTTTGCTTGTTTGTTTCTTTTCTCTGACTTATTGAGACCAATTAGTGTTGCCTAAATGTGCATTATTGTGGACCATCCACTGAGTTGAATCATGGTCTGCTTACCTGTGGCCACACCCTCCTCAAAATGTGACAATTTCTCTTGGAGCAAGCACCATCTTCCAATAGTTCTCCAGGAAGGAATGGGTCCTTTGAAGCATTTCTCCTTTTACATGCTGAATTGTTTCACTATTTTGATTTGTTCAGGTCTTGTGCAGGTAACAACAGATGCTATACAGTGTTCCTTGGCCAGAAGATAACATCATTTCAGTCCTTATTGTAACCTTTGCATTGTGTGGATTTACATATTTTGCCCCTTCTGCAGAGGTGATACCTGAGCCTACTCAGTTTATGCTCATGTGTGACTTTGATACCAGTGACCAATTTCATTTGGATAAACTATCAAGTGGCTTCTCCCTGGAAAAAAAAAAAAACTGATTCTGATTCTGCAGGTATTGATTGCATACATCTCTTCGTCCAAGGTTAAGAGCCCATAAAATCCCTCTTCCCCTATTTACATTGACATATCAACTGGAGTTGTTATTTAGGCCTTAGGTGGCCATATTTTAGATAGATTCAGTCACATATAGAAAGCCATATCTTGCAGCATATCCTGGTCCCTTATTCTTGCAATATTTCCAAACATTCTTTTGCCATGTTCCCTGAGCCGTTGTATGTTAGCTGGTGTTTTCATTATTCAGGTATTGTATACATAAATATATTACTGAGATTTTAACTTTGGAATTGGTTCAATAATGGTATAGAACTTGATGGTTTAGAATTATTCATTAAATAAATATATTATACTCTACTGTATACATGGAAGATAAAGCATTATTTTCCCCAAATATATAAGAAGGATTATCCCTTTCAGAGGAATCACTTTCTCTACTTTCTTAAAGTTGTTAAATAACTTTTTTTTCTTAAAATAACAACATAAAAATGTCGTTTACTGCCACTCTGCCACTCTTACTGTGTTTCTACAAAACAATCTGGATTAAAAAAAATTGTGTGCTCAGTAATTAGAACATAAATCTTGAGCCACAGATTGACATAAAAAGCTGTATAGTTGTCCTAAAGTTGATAATTTAGAAATGAATCTGGAGTTATACATCTTTGAAAAATTTCTGAAACTAATATAAAATTAACCCTGAATGTAATGTAATTTGGCTTGAATTTCTAAGTGCATCTGCCCATTGTTTGCTACGCTGTGCTTTGGGTCACACAGATGGTAGCACTTATAATGTCCATTCTTGATTAGTTGACATATTTGGATTCAGCCAAAATCCCCTTTTTGGATGTCAGAAATTCATAATTACATTGTAAAAAATAAAAGATATGAAAAATAATATATTTGAGTATGTTTCTCACATGTAGGACACTCATTCTAAACCATGTACTCTACAGTACCCAGAGGTCAATTCTTTCATACATATAAGATACCCACTGAAGGACTTTCATGGACTTGCAACAGGAGCTGGAGAGTAACTGTTCTCTGTGGGGAGATACTTTAGTTGAACAGCTCATTTGATTTAGTTGGAATCCACAATTCGATTCCCAGAATATCGAATCTCTTTAAGAGTTTCATCAAACAACATGAGAAGGTACTGAAATTTCTGCTCCTAATTTCTTAAGTGGAATCGTTTTTATAGTTTTTCAAAGTAAGTATAAACTGAATAAACAAAATATTCAGACAGTAACATTGTAGGAAATGTTAGAAAAAGGCCTTGAGCTCATTTGGAAATTCACCAGCCATACCTTTTGTGTGTCATTGTGGAAGTGTTCCATAGTTTCATAGGTAATATGTATTTTTCCGAGTCAGTAATTAAGTCCTCAAGAGAAGTCCAGGAAGAAGTCCTCAGTTAACCTGAATCTTAATGGTCTCAGTTCAGGGTTTGTCCCCTCTCTCCCCGGAAGTATCGATGTCATTTTTCTGGGTACAGCTGTCCTTCCACTCACCAATTTCAGAGTTCTAGATCCTCTGCCCCTCAGATACGATGAGGATGAGTGCTGGTCACCGCCATTTTGGACCCTCCCCCACTTTTTTTTCAGCAAGCCAGGCATATCATTATTCATGGCAGGATGATTATGTTAAAGCAGTCAAATGTTTACTCATTTAGAAAGGCAGTTATTTGTTCTTTAGATTTCTTTCTTCTTTTTACAGCCAGTTTTGCAATTATTAGGATTTCTAAAGTATACACAAGAAATTCTAAAATGACTTGTTTTCATGCAAATCATGTAAGTATATAAAATTTCATAAGATCTAATTCATTAATTAGTGGCATATCATTTGCTTTATGTTAATCTAAACAGCCCAGGTCAGATGAATTCATGCAGAGAACATATCTGTTCTGTTTTCTTTATGCTCTCTGGATTCTATAAAATTTTCTTCTTGAAATAAATATTTTCATATTTCCTTTCATTGGGATTATTGTGTTCTCTCTTATGGAGAACAATAAATCACATATCATGAACTAACATTGCTAAACATTAGCAAGTAAATGAACAACGCAGTATTTAGACCATTTTCCAACAGTCCCTCATAGGACTGTGATAGCAACATGTGATTCTATTTTCATTCTTTTATCCATAATATAATCTTTAACAACAACAACAACAAAATAATGTAAACTAGGGCTTGAAGTGGGAATTTCTGATTTCCTTAAAGACTGAATTTTGTCATGTGATGGTTTCCTGCAAGCTGGGTATTTGACGTTTTACCCAGGCTAGCTTGTGAGAGAGCACTTGATGTTTTGCTGTGACTTGCAAGGGGCTTGACTTTGGCCAGCAGAGAACGTCCACGGTTGTGTTTTGAGGATATGCCATATATAAAGGCCCAGGCAGAGGGAGATAATCAGTTTTTGGATCGACATCACAGTGCTGATCTTCATGCTTTAACACTTGTCTTCACGGAGAGAAACGTTCCAAAGAGCTTCTCCATGCAATCCAACTGAGTTTTTCAGCTTTCATAGCTTCATGTTGGCCATTGAACTGTACTGCTGGTATCCTAAAGACGGAGTCTGGAAATCTCCTAATAACCTATCGACCTTAATCAGCAGGAAGTAGATAAAAAAGAATTGCAGTTCTTTTTCCTACTAATCTTCTACCTACAATTTTTGGGCATTGGAAGGGAGGTAAAGGTGCTTAAGAACCCTAAATAAAATAAGTTTGGTGAAAAACAAAGCCTGCAAGGGCTGGAAAGATGAACCAGATATTCCAATACTATAACTGAAAGCTCACTTGGGAAAAATGCCTTTTTCTAGTCTGTTGCAAATATTTGAGTTTGAATCTTGAATTTGTGTTATGATATATACATAGTGACTCAATCACAGGACTTTCACCACAGCAACAGTGCTCTCAGTAAGTCTATGGCATATATCTTGTATGAATTTCTCTATAGTAAAGTCATATCAAGTGCAAATAGTGCTATGCAATAAAATTTTAAATGAGGCTACAATTTAATATTCTATTGAATTTAAATGCATATCTCTATCTCTCTGCCTCTCTCTTTCTTTCCTACCCCTTGTGTGTATGTATGTATGTATAACTGATAGAGCAAGCACTTGCATGTAATTATTTTTTGTGAAGCAAAGTACTGTAGATCATGCTTTGACTCTAATGCTGAGAGGATGGAAACCTTTCTGTATCACAAGTATGGTCTCAGCTACTGGTCCACATGCATTTATCATTAGTTATCTTAATTCTACATGCAACTTGGTATTATTGATGAGACACATATTTTAAGAACATGCAAACGGAAATTTTTGTTGTTGGTGTTGTTGAAAGTCTCAGTGCCTGGCTGACCTATACTTTACTTTGTAGTCCAAGATGCCCTTTCCAAGTGATCAAGTAATGGAATAGAGATTTGTACCACCATATTCATATTCCTTAATATTAATAAGAAATAATAAAGTTGAGAAAGAGTCAGCTGGATATAGAAAGAGTTGGAAGTAGGAGAAGGAGAAATGAAATCAATTTGATCTTTTTTTTCTGCTTTTGTTTAAAAGTACCCACAATAAATCCTATAGCTAAAACGAAAAAGAAAAGTTTGATGCTTCTATGCCCAGTGTTTGTACTCATTTTCATTTCATTTTTTCAATTTGCAGTTGAAAGATGATCAACTGAAACATTTATTGCAACACACCTGTTTGTATTAACATGGTATAAAACTAGTGTTTTAAGAATATTTTAGGATTATCATCTTAATATCTTCCCAAATATTAAAATTTGTAATTTTAGTAATAATTAATTATTTATTAAATGTTAACACAAGAGATGAAGACAGTCAGCTCATTGAAATTATATATAGCCCCTCTGATGATGTGTGTGTGTCTACACTGATTTCAGAGGTCTACTCTGATTTATGATGTTGGGACTAGAAGGCAGCTCTAGGCCAGCTAGCATTACTTTTTAGAGGATGTTGTTCAAGGCTTCCCTTATACTTAATAGAGTGACTGTTCCCTTCTGTTTCACTAAAGTCCAATGTATGCATTTTATTGACTGAGAGTACTAGAGTTTTTAATATAATATTTCTTGGGCTTTTCTAAATGCATTCCCCCTCTAAAATATGAAAAAAATAATAATTTTACCTTTTTTACTCTAAAAACTGAAAGGCAACAATGGCTAGAACATTTATATGTCATTCAATGAGTTTGCATGCTTGCCTTAAGTTTCTTCTATAAGAGAATTATAAGTTTTGTTCATAGTGTTCTAGAGAAATCAACTTTCTTTTCATAGCCATATTCACATAAGCATCACATATACTACAAGACCCAACATTAAATGTCATGAGAATAAGTCAAGATTTCCAAACCATTCAGTTAATTCTCCTCCAATATTTTACAAACATAAAGTCAGTAAATTTTAACAAAGACTAAAGGGAATCATTTGAATGAGTTGCTTGTGTTTTTATTTTGTTTTGTTTTGTTTTTCACTGTCATTACTAAATACTTACTTAGTATCTTCATGATACTTATTTATCCTCTTTTATCCTTGTGTTAAGAATACACAATTGGTTGTCTTCTTTGTTGAAACTAGCATGATTCTTTCACTTGGAACAAACCCATTGAAATTCCTACTTTTTCTTCCAAACGGATTATGGCACTCTGGCCAAATTTTGGCTATTATTCTCAGTATCTTCTTTGATACCCTGGTGGGTAGAGACTTTCAGAAAAAGAGCTGGAGAGGTCAGGAACTCCACAAGGAGAACAACACAATCAAAATACTTGGGCCCAAAGAAGCCTGCAGAGACTGATAATCCAACCAAGGACCATGCATGGTGAGGACCTAGACCCCTTGTTCAAAGGAAGCCTATTTGTTGCTCAGATTCCAAGAGATTCCCTAACAATGGGTACAGGGGTGGTCTCTGAAATGAACTCAGTTGCTGGCTCTTTGACATATCCCCCTGTGAGGCATAGCATTGCCAGGCAACAGAGGAAAATGATTCAGCCAGCTTTGTTGAGACCTGATAAGCTAGGGTCAGATAGAAGGATGGGAGGTTCTCCCCTATCAGGGGACGAGGGAGAGGGCATGGGGGAGAAGAGGGAGGGAAGGTGGGACTGGGAGTAGACAAGGGAGGGCACTTCAACAGGGATATAAAGTGAAAAAAATTGTAAAAAATAAATATATAAATAAAATTAAATTTAAAAAAGAAATTCCTATATTTTCACATATTACATTTTTTCAGTGATAGACAAGGAGTGATGTTGCATTCTATATAACATGTCTTATCTCAAACTCAAGTGCTTTCATCATTATATAGCATACAAATTAGTTATACTTCAGAATAGTATAATGGGTGAGGTGTCTATACTTACACTTAACATTTAAAATTCAATGTTCATGGACTGCTGAGATGTTTCATGATATAAGAGCAATTGCTTCTTTTGAAGGAACCTTGGATTGGTCCCATCACATGCTGGGACAGGTGCATGTCACCGTGTCCTGCTTATTAAAAAAAAACTACACACACAATATTTACTTATTTATTTATTTATTTTCTGTATACATGTGTTTTGTCTGCATATATATCTGCTTATTAGATGATTGCATCAATCACTGTGAGATGCCATTTGATTGCTAGAAATTGAACTCAGGGATTTTTCAGAAGAGCAATAAGTGCTCTTAAAAACTTGAGCCATCTCTCCAGCCCCAAAAGAATAATATTTTTATTATTATTATCATATATTACAATTTATTCAATTTTTATCGCTGTTGTGGCCCCCTTCCTCATCTCCTCCCAATCCCACCCTCCCTCCCTCTTCTCCTCCTATGCCTCTCCCCTTGTCCACTGATAGAGGAGGTCTTGCTCCCCTTCTATTTGACCCTAGCCTATCATGTCTCATCAGGACTGGTTGCATTGTCTTCTTCTGTGGTCTGGTAAGGCTGCATCCCCCAAGTGGAGGTGACCATAAAGCCTGCAACTGAGTTCTTGTCAAAGACAGCCCCTGCTCCCCTTTCTAGGCACCCCACCTGGAGAGTGAGTCTATGCGCTACATCTGATCTGATGATTTAGGTCCTTTCCATGCATTGTGCTTAGTTGGTAAGATTCCCTGCACTCTGCTCAATGTTCGGCTATGAGTTTCAGCCTCTTTCTGGATACCTTGATCATTAGAGTCTTTCAGAAGCTGTCGGTGGTAGGCTCCTATCCCTTTCCATGTCTTCTGCTGCTTCTGATGTCTGTCACATCTTTCCTTCTGAATGAGGATTCAGCATCTTCCCTAGGGTCTTCTTTGTTCATTAGCTTCTTTAGAGGTATAGATTTTAGTATGTCTATCCTATATTATTTGGCTAATATTCACTTATGAGTGAATATATACCATGTGTATTTTTCTGCTTCTACAAACACTTTGGAAATCAATCTTGAACTTGCTCAGAAAGCTAGGAATAGAGCTTCCTCAAGAACTAATTATGCACTTCAAAGCATATATCCAAAATATGCCCTAATATACAACAAGGACATTTGCTCAATCCTGTTCATAGGAGCTCTATTCATAATAGCCAGAAGCTGGAACCAACCTGGATGTCCCTCAACAGAGGAATGTATACAGGAAGAATAATATTTAATAAGATAATTTTTGTACCTTTCAGCTAGCAATTGAAATATAATGGTTGCTAAGAACTCTCACAAATACATACATATTTAATGTCCTTATAAATCTAAGTTGACTAAAGTTCACCATGTACAATTTTAACCTCAACCATGTACATATTAATTATTCTAACATGTGCTAAAATATAGTTGACATTAATTTTCAATTAGTAACAATAAGTTGATGATTTAGCTTTCATGCTCCTCATGTATAAATTCATATGATTAAGTACTAGTGTCCCTAAAAATATAATTATTGAAAATTATGGTAAAAATTCCTTTGGTATAATGTTAATTACAATTGTAACTTACAGTTCTTTGTGTTTAATTATTACTAATTGTTTTATTAATTATCATTAGAAAACATAGAATAATTAGTAATAACAAGTAGACAAAATGTTTCATTTTAATATTTTAAAATTTCATATGTTTGAGTGTTTGTTGTAAAGATATATATATATATATATATATATATATATATATATATATATACACATATATATATATATATCCCCCCCCGTACTGAGAGGTGCAGATGAATGTATAAGTTTGTCAGATCCACAAAAAACACCAGAGACTGGGAATCCCAGTTGAGAGAAAAACCCACAGGGAAGGAAGGAAATGGGACTGACCTAGGTCACCCAGCCTTCCCCAGGAAATCATCCCGCAGAATTGTGGGCCTGCTCACTCCATCTCTGAACTAGGCTCCACCCCCGAGCACAGAGACTTGCTGTGTGCCCAACTCTCCATCACAGAAGAGCTGTGCGCACCAGAACACCAGAGCCTGGCTTTCCCTGTCGAGAGAAAAACCCCACAGGGAAAGAAGCAAACAGGGACTGAGTTAGGTTTTCCAGGGTCTCCCTGGAAAAGGTCCCCTTGATCTCCAGGTGCTCGTGCTGCCAGCCTAGAGACCTGTTGAACACCAACTACCCCTCACAGAGAGATCTGTGTGACCCAGAGCATCAGAGTCTGGGTTTCCCTGTCGGGAGAAAACTCCACAGGGAAGGCCTCCGAATTGGTAAATCATGGGGCTGTGGAACCCAAAACAACCATACGAGGAGCCCAGGGAGAAGGGGGACAAAACCTGATCTGAGTCCAGTAGGACACAGGTCAACCTCAGACATCTCTGTGGAGTCCTCCTGGGGAATCAATTCCCTGGCACTTCTCATTAATGGGCAGGAGCAGCAGCAGATGTGCCAAACCTGCAGCAGAGGAAGCCCAGGAGAAACCCTAGCCAGCTGGAAGGCAGCAGAGGAGGTACACTAACCAGCATTGAAGCAGAGGAGGCAGCCCACAGTGCAACAGCAACTTGCAAGGAGCACAGTGCTACATGCTCTAAGCACAGATCTCTGGCATTCCCCCACAAACTTGTCTGAGGGGGTAGCGGCTGAACAAGCAGATAGTGCTTCCCAACTCAGGGAGCAGAGTGAAGCCTGCCAGGCATCCAGCTTCCAGCACAGAACTCAGGGCCAGGCACAGAGAGTCCACAACAGAATACATGTCCTGCCAGAGCACCAGCCAAAGACCTCAGAGTCCAGCTTGCTGACCATGTTACAGACTGTAGACCACTGGGTATTCAAAAAAACCTGTGCAGAAACATAATGCCCACAATCTCCACTTGGTAACTGCACTAGCATCCACATCCCCTCCTATGCTTGCTCCCAACCCATATATCCGAGCAGCTACACACGCTCGCACTCCCTTTCAAGACAAACATCCCTGCACCGGCTTCCAAGCACTCACACACACAAACACAAGATTCTGCACCATCAGCTTCTTCTCCTCCAGGAACAACTGAAGCAACAACAGACACTCTCAAACCGCTGGTCCCCACTGATCTTCCTGAAGAATTCTACAGAAACCAGAGTAAGATGGCTCCAGTCCAAAGGTCAGACTCCAGGAAGAAACATTGAAGATTATATGTGTATATATATATATTTTTTTTCCCAATGGCCAAAGGTCAACATAAGAACTCACCCAACAAAAATTAGGACACCATGGCAACACCAGAAACATCAAAAACTAATGGATATTTAATTCAGCAGAAACTCAGGAAAATGAATTTAAAGCTATCATTATTCAGTTAATCCAGGAATAAAAGAGGAAATGAACAGAGCTCTCAAATAAATTCAAAAGAATATAATGGCCCACATAGAGGTACAATTGGAAACATATATAGAGAAAACAAATACAAAAATAGGAGCCACATTCAATCAGATGTAGGAAATGGAACAAAGCATGAAAACAAAATTAGAATGTATAAAGAAAACACAAACAGAGAAAAACCTGGAACTGGAGAAATTACAGAAAAGATCTGGAACCACAAAGGTAAGCATCACTAATAGAATACAAGAGATGGAAGAGAGAATCCCAGGATCTTAAGATATACTTGCTGAAATTGATTCCTCACTCAAAGAAAAACTAAAATCAGAAAAGTCCCAAACAGAAAACATTCAAGAAATCAAGGATGCCATGAAAAGACAAAATCTAAGAATAATTGGAATAGATGAAAAAGAAGACTCCAGGCTCCAAGGACCAGAAAATATTTTTAAGAAAATCATAGAAGAAAATTTTCCCAACTTAAAGAAAGAGATCTCCATAAACATAGAAGAAGCCTACAAAACACCAAATAGACTAGACCAGAAAAGAAAATCCTCATGTGACATCATAGTCAAAACACTAAACCTAGAAAACAAAGAAAAAATATTAAAGGCAGAAATGGAAAAAGGTAAAGTAACATATGAAGGGAGACCTATCAGAATCACACCAGGCTTCTCATCAGAAATTCTGAAAGCCAGAAGGGCCTGGGCAGATGTCATGCAGTCTTGAAGGAAACACAGATGCCAACCCAGATTACTATACCCAGCAAAGATTTCAATCAAGTAGATGGAGAAAACAGAATATCCCTGACAAAACAAAATTTAAGCAATACCTACACAGCAACCCAGCCCTACAGAAGATACTAGAAGGAAAAAACCAATGCAACAAAAACAACTACACCAAAGAAAATATAGGATACAGACAATCTCCCAGCAAAAATTAAAAAGAGGGGGGAAAAAAAGCAATGAATCATAGTAAGAACAACAACTCCACAAAAACCTAACAGTCATTGGTCACTATCATCTATCTCTATCAATGGACTCAACTCTCCAATAAAAAGACAGAGACTAACAGAATGGTTGCAGAAAAAGGATCCAACATTGTGCTGCATTCAAGAAACACACCTATGCAACAAAGATAAACACTACCTCAGAGTGAAGTGCTAAAAAATGTATTTCAAGCAAAGGAACACAGAAAACAAGGTGGGGTAGTGATCCTAGTACCTACTAAAATAGATTTTCAAGCAAAACTAATCAAAAAAGATGAGGAGGGGCACTTCCTTCTCATCAAAGGAAAATTCCCACAGGAGGACATCACAATTTGAACATCTATTCCACAAATAAGAGACCACCTACATTTGTAAATGAAACATTATTAAAGCTGAAATCTCACATTGATCCCAACACCTTAATAGTGGGAGACTTCCACACTCTACTCTCACCAAGGGACAGCTCATCCAGTCAGAAGCAAAACAGGGAAACAAGGGCACTCAAAATCCAAAATCAAAAAGGTATACCTTTTTTTCAGCACTTCATGGAACCTTCTCCAAAATAGACCATATATTTGGTCACAAAGCAAACCACAGCAGATAGAAGAAGATGAACATAATCCCTTGTATCCTATCTAACCATCATGGTCTAAAGGTGGACCTCAACAACAACAGAAACAGCAAAAAGCCTGCACATAAATGGAAACTGAACAACTTACTATTGAATGACAGCTTGGTTAGGGAAGAAATAGAGAAAGAAATTAAAGACTTCCTAGAAGTCAATGAAAATAAAAAGCACAACATACCCAAACCTATGAGACACAATGAAGGCACTGGTAAGAGAAAAGTTCATAGCACTAAGTGCCTTCAAGAAGAAATTTGAAACATCTCATTCAAGAAACTTAATGGCACAATGGAAAGCCCTAGGGAAAAAAAAAAGAAGCAGATACACTCAAAAGGAGCAGACGGCTGGACATAATCATACTCAGAGCTGAAATCTATCAATTAGAAGCAAATAAATCTATTCAAAGAATCAATGAAACCAAGAGCTGGTTTTTTGATAAAATCAACAAAATAAAAAAGCCTGTAGCCAAACTAAAAAATAAATAAATAAGTAAATAAGTAAGTAAGTAAGTAAATAAATAAATAAATAAATAAAAAAGGCACAGAGAAACAATCCAAATCAGCTAAATCAGAAATGAAAAGGGGGACATAATAGACCCTGAGGACCAAACAATCATTAGGTCTTAGTACAAAACTTGTATGCAACAAAATTTGAAAATATAAATGAAAAGGACGATTTTCTTGACAGATCCCATCTACCTAAAGTCAAGATCAAGTAGAGAAATTGAATAGACCTATATCCCCAAGGAAATAGAAGCAGTCATCAACAGTCTCCCTTCCAAAAAGAAAAGCCCTGGGCCAGATGGACTCAGTGCAGAATTCTACCAGACCTTCAAAGAAGTGCTAACTCCAGTTCTCTCTAAACTATTCCACAAAATAGAAACAGTAGGAACATTACCAAACTCATTCTATGAAGCCACAGTCACCTTGATACCTAAACCACACAAAGACCAACAAAAAACTTGATGGCTGGCTCTTTGACCCTCCCCCATACACGCCAGGGAGTAACAGACTGGCTAGATCCCAGGGGAGGACATTGCAGCCAGCCCTGAGGAGACAAGATGATCAGATGGAAGGGGAGGAGATCCTCCCCTGTTGGTGGACTTGGAGGGGGCGGGGAGAAGATGAGGGAGGGATTGGGAGGGTGGGAGTGAATGAGGGAGGGGGCTACACATAGGATGCAAAAAACCTAACCTGTGATTGATATAAAAATAAATAAAAAAGAAAAATGAATGGCAAAAAAAGAGAACTTCAGGCCTATTTCTCTTATGAACATTGATGCAAAAACACTCAATTAAATACTCGCAAACCGAATCCAAGAACACATAAAAAATACCATCCAACATGACCAAGTAGGCTTCATCCCAGGCATGCAAGGGTAGTTCAATATACAGAAATCCATCAATGTGATCCACCATATTAACAAACTGAAGGAGAAAAACCACATGATCATCTCCTTAGATGCCGATAAAGCTTTTGACAAAGTCCAACATCAATTTATGTTTAAAGTCTTGGAGAGATCAGGGATACAAGGCACATACCTAAACATAGTAAAGGCAATATACAGCAAGCCTATAGCCAGCATCAAACTCAATGGAGGGAAACTTAAATCAGTCTCACTGAAATCAGGGACTAGGCAAGACTGCCCATTGTCTCCTTATCTCTTCAACATAGTACTTGAAGTCTTCCTAGAGCAATAAGACAACTAAAGTAGATCAAGGGGATACAACTCAGAAAGAAAGCTGTAAAAGTATCCCTATTTGCAGATGATATGTTAGTATACATGAGCTACCCCAAAAATTCAACCAGAGAACTCCTTCAACTGCTAAACACCTTCAGCAAAGTGGCTGGATACAAAATCAACTAAAAAAAAAAAAAAAAGAAAAGAAAATCAGATGCCCTCCTGTACACCAAAGACAAAAGGGCTAAGAAAGAAATTAGAGAAACAACACACTTCACAATAGCCACTAATAACATAAAGTACCTTGGGGTGACTCTAACCAAGCAAATGAAATATCAGTTTGAAAAAAAAAAAACTTCAAGTCTCTGAAAAAAGAAATTGAAGAAGATATCAGAAGATGGAAAGATCTCCCGTGCTCATGGATTGGTAGGATTAACATAGTGAAAATGGCTGTTCTGCCAAAAGCAATCTACAGATTCAATGCAGTTCCCATCAAAATACCAACACAATTCTTTACAGACCTTAAAAGGAAAATCCTTAACTTCATATGGAGAAACAAAAACCCCAGAATTTCCAAAATGATCCTGTACAACAACAGATCATCTGGAGGTATCTCCATTCCTGATCTCAAGATGCACTACAAAGCAATAGTTTAAAAATTGCATAGTATTGGCATAGAAACAGAATAGTGGATCAATGGAACCAAATAGAGGACCCAGAAATAAACCCACATACCTATGGAAACTTGATCTTTATATAAAGAAGCCAAATCCATCCAATGGAAAAAAGACAGCATCTTCAACAAACGGTGCTGGACCAACTGGATGTCTATATGCAGATAAATGAAAATATATCCATATTTATCACCCTGCACAAAAATAAAGTCTAAGTGGATCAAAGACCTCAAGATAACACCGGACACATTAAATCAGTTAGTAGAAAAAGTGGGGAAGACCCTAGAACTTATCGGCACAGGAGATTACTTCCTGAACAGAACACCAACAGCATAGGCTCTAAGAGCAACAATCAATAAATGGGACCTCATGTAACTGAAAAACTTCTATAAAGCAAAAGACACTGTCACCAAAACCAGACGACAGCCTACAGACTGGGAAAGGATCTTCACCAAACCTATATCTGACAAAGGGCTAATATCCAGTATATATAAAGAACTCAAGAAATTCAAAAGCAACAAATTAAGTAATCCAATTTAAAAATGGGGAATGGAATTAAACAGAACTCTCTATAGAGGACTGTAGAATGGCAGAAAAACACTTAAAGAAATGCTCAAAGTCCTTAGCAATCAGGGAGTTCCAAATCAAAACAACCCTGAGATTTCACCTTACACCTGTCAGAATTTCTAAGATCAAAACCTCAAGTAAGAACTCATGGTGGAGAGGTCCCTCCTCCATTGCTGGTAGGAATATAAACTTGTACAACCACTCTGGAAATCAATTTGGCATTTTCTTAGACAATTAAGAATAGTGATTCCTCAAGATCCAGTGATACCACTCCTAGGCATATATGCAAAAGATGCTCAAGTACACAACAAAGAAATTTGCTCAACTATATTTGTAGCTGCTTTATTCGTAATAGCCAGAACCTGGAAACAACCCAGGTGTCCCTCAGTTGAGGAATGGATACAGAAATTGTGCCACTTTTACACAATGGAATACTACTCAGCAATTAAAAAGGAGGAAATCATAAAATTTGCAGGCAAATGGTGGGACCTGGAAACGATCATCCTGAGTGAGGTATCCCAAAAGCAGAAAGAAACACTTGGTATATATTCACTTATATAGACCTAGAAGATAGGATAAACGTACCGAAATCTGTACACCTAAAGAAGATAAACAAGAAAGAGGACTGGGATAAGAGGATTAATCCTCACTTAGAAAGACAAATGGGATGGGACATTGGATGTAGGAGAAACAAGTAGCAGGACAAGAGCCTACCACAGAGGGCCTCGGAAATACTCTCCCTAGCAGTGTATCAAAGCAAATATTAAGATACATAATCAACCTTTTGGCAAAATGCAGGGAATCATATGAAAGAAGGAAGATTTAGTATGACCTGGAAAGGACAGGAGCTCCACAAAGATCAAATATATCAGGGCACAGGGGTCTTTTATGAGACCTTTTCTCCAACCAAGGACCATGAATGGATATAACCTAGAACTCCTGCTTGAATGTAGGAAATGGTAGCTCAATATCCAAGTGGGTACCCTAGTAAGGGGAACAGGTACTATTTCTGACATGAACTCAATGGCTGGCTCTTAGAACCCCTTGCCCCCAAGGGAGGAGTAGCCTTGCTAGACCATGGAAGAGGACATTGTAGGCAGTCCTGAAGAGACCTGATAAGCTAGAGTTCCATGGAAGGGGAGGAGGTCCTCCCCTGTGAGTAGACAAGTCAGGGAGGAGTTGAGGGAGTGATGGGGGAAATAAGGAGGGAATGGGGAAAGGGGCTACAGCTAGGATACAAAGTACATAACCTGTGATTAATTTAAAATAAACATTAAAAAAAACAATGGGTTAATTTATCCTTGATTTATTGATCTTCTGAATTTTGGCAAATAAATGGAAATGTATCAAAAAAAAGTTTGGCAGATCCCCTTGAACTGGAGTTACAGATGGTTACTAGATACTACTTGTGTGATGGGAATGCAACTCTGTCCTGCACAAAGGTAGGAAGTACTCTTAACTGCTGAGTTATCTCACCATTCCTGAAAGTAGATATTTCAAATATAATTTCCAAAATCATATCACACATTATTCTCAGTTCCACAAAATAAAAAATGAAAATGTAATACTTGGCTTTCTGAATAAGAGAAAAAAAACTTTCAGATTTTAATATCCTTAACAAAAATTTCTGGATATACTCAGATTTAAATGAATATTTATGGTTTTCTTTCCTAAAATATTTATAGTTATTTCATGACTTACACCAATACAACAATATAATAAAATATAAACTTTTTAAAGATAACATGAGATAGATGTATATATTCCAAGTGTTCATAGTCAAGTGAGTATGTTATAATTTCCCTCTTCATACTAAGTAAACCCCATATTGTGATAATAAAGATTTCATAAGCTGAAATGCACATGATAAATCAGAAACTGTTGAAATGTAAACAATAATATAAAGAGCATATATCATGAAACCTCTGTGCGCAGAGTCTGAAATAAGAATTCTTTGATAAACTGAAGTGTAAATGAAAATACTTTCATAATATTAGAGTTCAATACAGTTTAGTTGGTCTGTATTTGAAATGATTCATAAATTTAATTCCCAATTAAATAATTCTATAAGAATTACTTAAATTCAGTGCTTAGATGTCCTTTTAAAGGCAGTGTGTTACAATTTTAGATATCAAATTATATTATAAGTATAAACAAAACAATGTGTGTATCCAAGAGAAGTCCGATAGTCTGTGTAGTTACATACTATAAGAAAAATTTATCAGCAAGGTTTTAAAACGTATTGCTTTATATAAGATAGAAAACTTGAACAATTTGCGGTTTATGTAAGATGTACTTTTGTTATGTGGACTATATTTGATAATAATAGGTTATACGTTTTGGGAAGCATGTTTAAAACACATACTTTCTTCAATAAGTTCTGTATAGGTAAATTAAGCATCAGGAGAAAGAATCCAATTCTGGGTGACCTGTTGTCTTCTTTGGTCTCTGTGGGGACTGCACACATACATTGCACAGACATCCAGGCAGGGAAGCACCCATTCGCATAAAATAAAACATTAAGAAATAATTTTGATGCCAAGTAAATTTTTATTTAATGAAATTTTAAAGTTTTGTATGAATAATTCATTTTTTGAGCAAGTAGTATGTCATAGGACCGATTATAAAGCAGGCCAGCTAAGGATTACTCACATGGAGATCTAGAATGCCAGGACTGAGAACAGGAGAATATGAGACATAAACATGAAGCATTGTCATTCTTCTACAGGACATTTGGCAAAGAAAAATCATAGGGATATATTAGAAGTGGGATGAAAAATGTAAATTGTCCTTGTCAAATACATTTTTAAAAATGAACTAAAATCTTCATGCATTCTATAAATAACTACAATTGTAAAATAGGCAACAACAAAAATGAGGATGCATTCATTGTTCAAAGCAAAATAAAACTCTGCTACAAAACATAAAACTATGCCTATTTTTGGCAACACATGAACACACACGTAGTTCATAATTCTTGATTATCTTCTGATTAAGAACTTTAGTGGAAACCTTAAGGAAGGGAAACTATTTTATTTGAGTGGAGGAACAGACTAATGCAGAGTTTCTACCAGATATCTGAACTTAGAGACCATTATTAATGCACATCTTAGTCCCTCTGAGAAAGTTAAAACATCCATATATTGTGTTTCTTGAATCTTTTATCTAGGCAAAGACTGAGCAGTTATTTAAGGATACAACATGACTTCTGTAGACAAAGTATTAGAGGAATGATTTCAGGATCAGGCTGGCCATTAGAGTAAGAAGGTTATCAAATGAGCAGAATAAAGCATTTACAAGTGCAACATAAAGTTGAGGAAAGCAGTCAATAATAATTAATGGGAAGGAACCTGAATTTCATCCTGATTTGCTAGAAGGACTGAAAATTGTTTCCTCTAGTTGTCAGCTAAAATTGCCTAGAAAATAAAGTGATGGTCTAGAATTTTGATGCGGGAAATGCCTTTGTTTAGGAAGTGGATTTTGTTTTATAGTTGTCTAGTCAGGCACCATCTATCTACCAGTTATTCTGGGAGCTCCAGGCTAGGAATGGAATCTAAGGTAAAACTGCTCTGTAGAAGGGAAAAATGTGTTAGCCTTTGAAGTAAATATGAAACTATAGTCATAGAGTACTTCTTTATCATTTCAGGCATTAGCTACATATGCATATATACATATATATATATATATATAGTACTTGTCAATTATGAATTTGAAACAATTGGATAAAATATCTGCTTTTATAGGTTTTTTTTACAAAAAACTAGTTATTATTATTATTATTTACATTCTCGTAATCTTGTATCCCAGTTTCCTCCCTCTCCCTCATCTCCTCCCTGTCCCACCCACGCTTTCTCTTCCTCCCCTGTACCTCTTCCTTAGTCCACTGATAGGCGAACTCCTCCTATTCTGCTGTCTGACCCTAGCATATCAGGTCTCATCAGGAAAGTCTGGATCCTCTTCCTCTGTTAGCAGATTAGGTTGCCTCAAAAGGATGTAATCATCAAATGTCCTGTGTACTTGGCTATTTTTTTGGATATATGCCTAGGAGTGGAATAGCTGTATCTTGAGAAAGCACTATTCCTAGTTGTCTGAGAAAGTGCCAGATTGATGTCCAAAGTGGTTGTACAAGTTTACATTCCCAAACACAATGGGGAAGACTTTCCCTTTCTCCACCTCCTCTCCAGCATGTGATGTCACTTGAGTTTTTTGACTTAGCCATTCTGATGGATGTTATGTGAAATCTCAGGGTCATTTGATTTGCATTTCCCAGATGGCTAAGGAAGTTGAACATTTCTTTAAGTGTTTCTCTGCTATTCAATATTCCTCCATACAGAATTCTATGTTTATCCCTATACCCAATTTTTAGTTGTATTACTTGATATGTTGCTCTTTAACTTCTTGAGTATTTATTTATTCTTGATTTTAGGTCTCTATCAGATACAGGGTTAATAAAGATCCTTTCTCAGTCTGTAGGCTGTCATTTGGTTCTGATGATAGTGCCCTTTGCTTTACAGAAGCTTCTCAGTTTCATGAGGTTCCATTCATTGATTGTTCCACAGCAGCTTATTTGAAATAGTCAGAACCTGGAAACTACCCATATGTCCCTCAATGGAGGAATGGGTACAGAAATTGTGGTACATTTACACAATAGAATATTACTCAGCAATTTAAAATTAGGAAATCATGAAATTTGCAGGCAAATGGTAGGAACTAGAAAAGATCATTCATGGTGAGGTATCCCAGAAGCAGAAAGACACATGTGGTATATACTCATTTATAAGTGGATATTAAACATATAAGATAGGATCAACATACTAAATTCTGTACACCTAAAGAAGGTAAGCAAGAAAGATGATCAATCCCCACTCAAAAAGGAAAACGGATTGGACATCGGAAGAGAAAGAAAACAGGCAACAGGACAGGAGCCTTCTACAGAGAGCTTCTGAAAGACGCTATCCAACCGGGTATCAAAGCAAAGGCTGAGACTCATAGCCAAAGTTTGGGCAGAGTTCAGGGAATCTTATGAATAAGGGGAGAGATAGAAAGATCAGAAAGGGACAGTTGCTCCACAAGGATAGAAAAAACTTCGGCCCAGAGTTTTTTTTTCTGAGAATGGTACTCCAACCAATGACCATGCATGGAGATAACCTAGAACCCCTGCATAGATGTAGGCCATGGTGGCTCATTGTCCAAGTGGGTTCCCTAGTAATGGGAACAGTGACTGTCTCTGACATAACTCAATGGCTGGCTCTTTAATCACCTCCCCCAGAGAAGGGGGCAGCTTTACCAGGCAGAGGAAGTCAGGGCAGTTAGTCCCAATGAGACCTGAAAGACTAGGTTCAGATGTAAGGGAAGGAGGGAACTCCACTATCAGTGGACTTGGAGAGGAGCATGGGAGGAGATGAAGGAGGAAGGGTGGTATTGAAGGGTAGTTATAGTGGGATACAAAGTGAATAAACGTAATTACTATAAAAATAACAATATTAAAAAAACAAAACATTAAAAACAAGGGAGTAGTGATCAAGGAGCAGGCAACCAAGTTCATAGAAGGTGTCTCTTCTTTTACTAGGGAACCCACACTGAGACTGAGCTCTCTATGGCTACATTTGAACATGGTTCCTAGGTCCCCTCTATAAGTTGCACAATTTATAAAAATTATTGGTAAAAATTCTCATAAAATGAAGACAGTATAGAACAATTTAAATCTATAATTAAGCATGAAATTAAATGTTGTTTCCTCACTATCAAGATTATATATGCATATTATATGTATATATGTACATACATACATATGCACATATAAAATCATTGAGGACACAATATTGTCTTTTTAATATTATGAAGAATTTGTCATCATCATTTCTGATATATTTTTCCATTCAGTGAATTGGGTAGGAGGTTATGAGAATAGATTTTAATACATTAATATCATCAAATGGTATAACTCAGTGAAATAGTGAACCAAATTTGGTATAAAAATAGTATGATACTCATATATTTTAGTGACATGGGTTTTAACCAAACTAATTTACAAAAATGAAATTGGTCGGTATAATGTGTCTTTTTCTAGTACATTTAATACCTTAAATGGCTTTTATCTCTTCTTCTTTTTAATGTAATAAGTAATGTTATTCAGATTTATACCATATAAATCCCTGCTTATTTTAGTCATATTATTGCTTGTAAATTTTTTATCATTTTTTAAATAAGCATTTTTCTCATCAAAACACAAATACTCATCCCTAATACAACATTAGTTCTTTATAATAAGCTCATTTAAGAGTAAGCCCTGTCTCTAGGGAGATGGCTCATCTCATATACCTTAAATGGTGTGATCCTCCAGAACCCACAAACAATAGGTCAGAAACAGTGTTATTCACTGTATTAATCAAAGCATGCGTATCTCTGGCGGCAGTTGACAATCAGGGATAGCCTATTTAGCAATGCACACAGCACTGGAGGAGTTTTCACACTTTTTGAGGTTGACTTCTCTGGCTTTCACAAACTTACACACACAAACACACACACACACAAACAGAGACAGAGACAGTGAGAGAGAGAGAGAGAGAGAGAGAGAGAGAGAGAGAGAGAGAGAGAGAGAGAGAAAGGGAGGGAGGGAGAGAAGGAGGGAAGAGAAGTTCATTTTGTTACTCTGAAAATTAGAAGTATTGTTATATTAAGATATAATAAAAACATTGAAGTTGTTCAAGTGAGTGATGGTGAAAAATATGGTTCCTAGTAATACCATTAAATACTCATTCTATTTGTGCCAAGCTATAAGCAATAATTCTTATCATTGCTTTCTGAAAATAAGTGAAATCTCCACACAGTGAAGCATCATTATTTCCTATCTCACAGATATCCAAAGTCATAGGTTACAGTTTTAGATGCTGTGATATAAACTACTAGCCATGTTTACTATTATTCACCTTTCTTTAAATGTTCTAATGTAATATGAAAAATTCACATATATTCTGAATTTTAAGTTTTCAACCCATACTAAGACATAGCACTTCCATCATCACCTGTAAAAAGAACTGGGCACCAGTGACTTCCTTTGAGATGTTCATAATACTCAACATTTTTAATTTCTTATATTTATCTTAATTTTCATTTCTTAAATAAACACAAAGATCACAAAATTGAATACCTTCACTGCTAGAGGATTTTTATATAAAATCACTGAATTAGACAAGTTGTGAATAGGAATTGACACAAGTGATAACTTGTGATGGTTTTGAAAAAAATTTTTAAACCCTTCTCCCTTTGGGAGTTGTGAATCTGTTGAAAGTAAACTGAAGATGCCTTTAAGATAAATTCTTATCCAAAGAAACCATGTTGCCACCTGTGATTCAGACTGAAATATTTATAAGGTAACAGATAGTGAAATATTTTCTTAATATTACACCAGAGTCAAAAACAATAGAGAAAACATGTTGAGGTTTCAGATGACAAGTAACATGTAAAAGAATAAAATTTTACTTCATTTTAATGTTAATAGATATATATTTTAGTTTCTAAGAGGCTACAGTCATGAATCTAGTCTCTTAAGTGCATGCAAACTAAAAGTGACATCATAATTATGTGAAAGGTAAGTTACAATTAAATTTAAAGAATGTAATCATGATGGTTCCAAAATCAAATGCCTACAGAACCATATAAGAATTGAGTAATGATTAAAAGTAAAAGCTATAACAATGAAAATTTATAGCTCTTTATTTTGGATATTTTCCTTCCTTCTAGAATAAATTTAATTTCAAGCCACAAACAATGTGATGATTAAATTAATTATAAAAGAGAGTAAAATGAATGCCTGAAATGCTAAAGAGCAAGAAACATAACACTTGGTACAATACAGAAACCACACACATTTATTTTTCAGTCAATAAAGTAACAACATTAATAATGACTACTAGTAAGGTGTCATCTCAAAATTTAAGTGATTGTTACCTGGGAATGTACGTGACATGGATATATAAAGAATGTGTGGAAATATAGATGGAAATCAGTTTAAATATAAGGAATTATGTATTTGCAGGACTATATCCTAGTGGAAATATTATTTGCTTTCCTTTGTCAGATTTTATAGAAAAAGAGGACTGATCTTTACTTTTATTTTCCTGTTCCAAAGTCATTTGTGTGAGAATTAAACTTACAAATACTCTCTACTTAATACCTAGAACTGTGTGAACATAGATACAACTAATATGTCAATACCAATATGTGTATTATTAAAGACTTTGATTATTATATGTGTAGTTAATCCTACTGAGTCTAGTTAGTGTTGTCCTTATTTGCAAATGTTTAAGACTGGCCTCTTAGAAGTGAAGACTTTTTCTTGAAAAAAAAATCTGATTATTTTTCTCTCAGCAGCCATTGACTGTGTGTAGTGTATTGTATGAAATTTACCTCCATTAAGTTGAGTTACCAACTAGTATGGTATTTTTTGGTCTTGTATAATATTAGTCTCCTGTAGAAAATATGTCATGTCGAAGTAGTCACTTTGATCCTCAGGCTTTTACAATCATGCCACTCACCCTTCCATAGCCTTGATTTTCTCATATTCTTAAGGCAGGCTCAAAAGGTTTTTATATTATTGTGTGATTATATTATTTATCCTTCCCTTAACTCCTCCAAATCATAGCATATACCCCCCATTTTCCTTTCAAATACATAGACTTCTGTTCTATTTATGCTATGTGTTCCTAAATATATAAATACAAACTTTTTAGTTCACAAAAAGAAACACTTCAATTTGTTATCCAATAGCAAATAGTCAGCTCCCTCCCTTTTCTCCACCCATGCCCCTCTTCAATTCCACTGATAGGGGAGGTCCTCCTCCCCTTCCATCTGAACCTAGCCTATCAAGTCTCATCAGGCCTGGCTGAATTGTCTTCCTCTGTAGCCCCTCAGGTGGGGGTGGAGGGGCGTCAAAGAGCCAGCCACTGAGTGCAGGTCAGAGACAGTGCCTGTCCTATTACTAGGGATCCCACTTGGACACTGAGCTGCCATTGACTACATCTGTGCAGGGGTTCCAGTTTATCTCCATGAATGGTCCTTGGTTGGAGTATCAGTCTCAGAAAAGATCCCTGGGCCCAATTTTTTTCCGTCTCCCTGTGGAGCTCCTTTCCCCTCCAGGTATTTCTATCTCCCCCATCTTCCATAAGATTCCCTGTACTCTGCCCAAAGTTTGGCTATGAATCTCAGCCTCTGCTTTGATCCCTGCAGTGTAGAGTCTTTCAGATGCCCTTTGTGGTTTTATCCTGTTCCCTATTTTCTCCCTCTTCCGAAGTACATCCTGTTTGCCTTTCTGAATGAGGATTGATCATCTTAGTCAGGGTTTTCATTCTTAATTAGCTTCCTTTTTTGAGTTTTTTTCATTTAATATTTTTTATTTTTTATATTAATCACAGGTTATTTACTTTGTATTCCAGCCATAGTCCCCTCCTTCATTCCCTACAAATATGACCCTCCCTTCCATTTCCCCTCCCAGTATCTTAGACAATGAGGTTTATCCAAGGTGTGATTATTGTTAATTGATTATCTTCTTTAGGTTTACAGATTTTAGAATCATTATCCTATATTTTATGTCTAATATATGACTTATAAGTGAGTATATACCATGTGTGTATTTCAGTTTCTGGGATACTTTACTCAGAATAATCTTTTTCTATTTCTCACCCTTTGCCTGCAGATTTCATGATTTCCATCTTTTAAATTGCTGAGTAGTATTCCATTGTGTAAATGTACTACAATTTCTGTATCCATTCCTCAGCTGAAGGACATCTGGGTTATTTCCAGACTCTGGCTATTAAGAATAAAGTTCTTATAAATATGAATGAGCAAATGTCCTTCTTGCTGTATACTTGAACATATTTTGGATATATGCCTAGGAGTGGTATTAATGGATCTTGAGGTAGCACTGTTCCTAATTGTCTAAGAAAGTGCCAGATTGATTCCCAAAGTGGTTGTACAAGTTTACATTCCCACCAGCAATGGAGGAGGGTTACCTTTTCTCCAAATTTTCTACAGCATGTATTGTCACTTGAGTTTTGATCTTAGCCATTCTGATGGGTGTAAAATGAAATTTCTGGGTTGTTTTAATTGGCATTTTCCTGATGAATAAGGACATTGAGCATTTCTTTAAGTGTTTCTCTGCCATTCTATATTCCTCTATTGAGAATCCTGTTTAGCTCTGTATGCCATTTTTAATTGGATTACCTGATTTCTTCCTGTTTAACTTCCTGAGTTCTTTATATATTCTGGATATTAGTCCTCTGTCAGATACAGGGTTGGTGAAAATCCTTTTCCAATCTACAGGCTCTCCTTTTGTTCTAATGACAGTATTCGTTGTTTCACAGAAGCTTTTCAATTTCTGAGGTCCCATTTATTGATTGTTGATCTTAGAGCCTGTGCTGTTGGTGTTCTGTTCAGGAAGTTGTCTCCTGTGCCAATGAGTTCAAAGTTCTTCCTGAATTTCTCTTCTAACAGGTTAAGTGTGTCTGGTTTTATATTGATGTCTTTGATCCACTTGGACTTTAGTTTTGTCCAGGGTGATAAGTATGGATCTATTTGTATTTTTCTACATATATACATCCAATTAGACCAGCATCATTTGTTGAATATGCTATCTTTTTCTATTGTATGGTTTTGACATCTTTGTCAAAACTTGGGTGTCCATAAGTGTGTGGGTTAATTTATGGATCTTCTATTCAATTCCATTGATCTATCAGCTGGTTTCTATGCCAGTACTATGAAGTTTTTATTACTCTTTCTTTTTTTACACACTGATCCCTTCTCCATAAACGCATGTATTTGGACCAGAAAGGCAAGGCTTTGACTGATTCTGAGCATATATTACTAGAAAAGCCTTCGCCAGTATCATATGGATTGGAGACTGCAGCTTTATCATGACTCCGCCCATATCAACAGTACTATCCCCTTGACTTCCCTCACCCAGGACATTCTCCAAATTCTATACCTGATTGGCAATACATTCTCTCCTAATAAATCCTCCTGATTTGCTTGTTACTATGTGTGAGTTCTGAACATAAATAAGAATCTAGCACTACTCAGCAATTTAAAAGGAGGAAATCATGAAATTTGCAGGCAAATGGTGGGACCTGGAAACGATCATCCTGAGTGAGGTATCCCAAAAGCAGAAAGAAACATATGGTATATACTCACTTATATAGACCTATAGGATAGGAAGGTCAAGCTGAAATCTACACACCTAGAAAGGATATACAGGAAGGAGGACCCAGGTTGGTATGATCAATGCTTGTTTGGATGAACAAATGGGATGGACATTGAGTGGAGGAAAAAACAAGCAACAGGACAGGAGCATGCCAAGGAGGACCTCTGGGGGGGGGCAGTGTCAATGTAGCAGTGTATCAGAGCAGATATTAAGACTCATAATCAAGACATTGGCAGAAGGTGAGAAGTAATGATAGATCTGGGGGAGGTTGTTGAGACTTGGGGAGAACAAGAGCTCCACAAAGACCAAACTGAGCAGGGCACAGGGGTCTTGTATGAGATGGTTTCTACAATCAAGGAACATGTGTGGATGTGGCCTGGAACCCCCGCACAGATGGGGCCCATGATAGCTCAGTGTAGGACTGAAGACCCTAGTGAGGGAAACAGGGACTGTTTCAGTCATGAACTTGATGGCTGATTCTTTGACCCTCCCCCATACAAGCTGGGGATTGACAGACTGGCTAGATCCCAGGGGAGGACATTGCAGCCAGCCCTGAGGAGACAGGATGAGCTGGGGTTGGATGGAAGGAGAGGAGGTTCTCCCCTGTTGGTGGACTTGGAGGGGGCAGGGAGGAGGGAGATGAGGGAGGGAGAGGGAGGGTGGAAGGGAATGAGGGAGGGGGATACGCCTCGGATGCAAAGTACCTTACCTGTGATTGATATAAAAATAAATAAAAATTAAAAAAAAAAGAATCTAGCTATCATTCTGTGATCCAAACTCCTGGAAATGCCATAGGTCTTTAATGTTTTTGTTTTGCCAGTTGTATTTGTGTTTCTCTTTGGTATAGTTTTTTTAAGATGTGGATTTTACTTTATTTTCTCCAGAAAATACTACTTTTAGACAGTCATATTTTCAAAGTTAAGCAATTAGTAATACAAATACTCATTTAAAGAAATATACTCATGAATATATTGCTGTAATCTGGAGCCAGATGGATTTATAATCCAAAATTTGAATCCAGGTGTTGTATATTTTTGTACACCAGATGGTATATGCTAAGCATAAAAAGGTTTAAGGCAAGATAAACATGCAATTGCATACTAAAAACTCTAAGTAAAAAAGTAATGCATAATCATTACAGGAACTGAGTAATTATGAGTCAGGTAAAGAGAACCTAGATATAGTGGGAAGAGTGAATCTTCATTATTTTCTCTGAGAGATGTTAGGGTCCATTCAATTCCAGGTTGCCAATTTTACCAGTATATAGTAGAGTTAGTAAATTAAGAAAGATCTTCAGCTGCCCTGCTAGGGAGGAGAAAAAGATTGTGACACAAGTAAGATGTTTTTCATTAGTAATTGTTTGTTTACTGAGAAGCAAGATTTTGGTGGAGAAATAATATCAAAATGTATCTCAAAAGGGAAAATAAGTGTCCTTATTCAACGCCTTCATTCTGTCTGTCAAAGATAAACAAACACAAACAGGCAAGTGGAGAATAGGCACCAACAAAACTGACAAAGTATTATTTGATGAAAAGAGAGAAGGTATAACAGAAAAGACAATAACAGATAACAGAAAAGATAATTAATCAGGCAAATATGTCCCCATAAAAGAATTTTTAAGATATGTAAAGAACATAGCATCAAAAGATAGTTCCTCTGAAAGAGACATCAAATCATAAGAGTTTATAACATTTCTATCCAAACTTCCCAATAGTCCTAAAGAAGACAGATCATTTATGTGGATTACAGACAATTTTTTTTCTGACCTAGAATGTTTGAAGAGGAGAAAGTTTCCCAAATCCTGACTAGAAATCAAAACAATATCACCAGCACAATTCAATTGTTCCTCTACTGTCAGTAAAACCATAATAAATTATTTTTCTGAACACACAACATACCCAGACTTATGAGACACAATGAAGGCAGTGCTAAGAAGAAAGTTCATGGCACTAAGTGCCTTCAAGAAGAAATTCGAGATATCTCATTCAAGCAACTTAATGGCTCACCTAAAACCCCTAAGAAAAAAAGAAGCAGATACACCAAAAAGAAGTAGACGGCTGAAAATAATCAAACTTAGGGCTGAAATCAATAAATTAGAAACAAATAAACCAATTCAAAGAATCAGTGAAACCAAGAGCTGGTTCTTTGAGAAAATCAACAAGATAGACAAACCCTTAGCCAAACTAACTAAAAGGCAGAGAGACACTATCCAAATTAACAAAATCAGAAATGAAAAGGGGTACATAACAACAGACTCTGAGGAAATCCAAACAATTGTTAGGACTTACTTTAAAAGTCTATATGCCAAAAAATTTTAAAATCTAAATGAAATGGAAAATTTTCTTGATAGATTTCACTTACCAAAGGTGAATCAAGACCAGGTAAATCAGTTAAATAGTCCTATAACCCCTAAGGAAATAGAGGCAGTCATCAAATGTCTCCCATCCAAAAAAAGCCCAGGACCAGATGGTTTGAGTGCAGAATTCTAGCAGACTTTCAAAGAGGAGCTAACTCAAATTCTTTTCAAACTATTCCACAAAATAGAAACAGAAGGAACACTACAAACCTCATTCTATGAAGTCACAGTCACCTTGGTACCTAAACTTCACAAAGACCCAACAAAGAAAGAGAATTTCAGGCCAATCTCCCTTATGAACATTGATGCAAAAATACTCAACAAAATACTTGCAAACCGAATACAAGTACACAACAAAGATATCATCCCTATGACAAAGTAGGCTTCATCCCAAGTACGCAGGGGTCCTTCAATATATGGAAATCCATCAATGTGATCCACCACATTAACAAACTGAAAGAAGAAAAAAAGCACATGATCATCTCCTTAGATGCTGAAAAAGCATTTGACAGAATCCAACATCCATTCATGTTTAAAGTATTGGAGAGATCAGGGATACAAGGCTCATAACCTAAACATAGTAAAGGCAATATACAGCAAGCCTATAGCCAACATCAAACTAAATGGAGAGAAACTTAAAGCAATCCCACTGAAATCAGGGACAATACAAGAGTGCCTAATCTCTCTATATCTCTTCAACATAGTTCTGGAAGTACTTTCTAGAGCAATAAGACAATTGACGGAGATGAATGGGATACAAATCAGAAAGGAACAGGTAAAATTATCACTATTTACAGATGATATGATAGTATACCTGAGTGACCCCAAAAATTCTACCAGGGAATGCCTACAGCTGATAAACACCTTCAGCAAAGTGTTTGGATATGTAATTAACTCAAAATAATCAGTAGCCCTCCAGTATACAAAAGACAAAAGGGCTGAGAAAGAAATTAGGGAAACAATATACTTCACAATAGCCACAAAAGACATAAAGTACCTTGGTGTGATCCTAACCAAGCAAGTTAAAGACTTGTATGAAAAAAAAAATTCTGGTCTCTGAAGAAAGAATTCGAAGAAAATATCAACAGATGGAAGGATTTCCCATGCTCATGGTTTCGCAAGATTAACATAGTAAAAATGTCCTTCTTACCAAAAGCAATCTACAAATTCAATGCAATTCCTATCAAATTACCAAGACAATTCTTTACAGACCTCGAAAGAAAAATTCTCAACTTCATATGGAATAACACGAAACCCAGAATTGCTAAAACAATACTCTACAATAAAAGATCTTCTGTAGGTATCTCCATCCCAGATCTCAAGGTTTACTATAGAGCAACAGTAATAAAAACTGCATGGTACTGGCATAGAAACAGACTAATGGATGAACGGAAATTAATAGAAGACCCAGAAATAAACCCATACACTTTAGGACACCTGCTTTTTGACAAAGATGCCAAAACCACACAATGGAAATGGTGCTAGCCCAACTGGATGTCTACATGTAGAAAAAAGCCAATAGATCCATAGTCATCACTCTGCAGAAAACTAAAGTCCTAGTGGATCAAAGACCTCAACATAAAACCAGTCACATTAAATTGGTTGGAAATAAAGTGGGGAAGAGCTTTGAATTCATTGGCACAGGAGACAACTTCCTGAAGAGAACACCAACAGCACAGGCTCTAAGAGCAATAATCAATAAATGGGACCTCTTGAAACTCAAAAGCTTCTGTAAGGCAAAGAACACTATTTTCAGAACAAAACAACAGACTACAGATGGGGAAAGGACATTCACCAACCCTATATCTGACAGAGGGCTAATATCCAGTATATATAAAGAAATTATTAAGTTAAACAGCAGCAAACAAAGCAATCCAAATAAAAAATTGGTAAGAGAGCTAAACAGAGAATTCTCAGTAGAGGAATATGGAATGTCAGAGAAACACTGAAAGATATGCTCAATATCATTAGCCATCGAGGAGATGCAAATCAAACAAGCCTGAGATTTCACCTTATGCCCATCAGAATGGCCAAGAGCAAAAACTCAAGTGACAATAAATGCTGGAGAGGTTGTGGATAAAGGAGAACCCTCCCCCATTGCTGGTGGGAATGCAAACTTGTACAACCACTTTGGAAATCAATCTGGTGCTTTCTCAGACAACTAGGAATAGTGCTACCACAAGATCCAGCTATACCACTCCTGGCCATGTACCCAAAATATACTCAAGTACACAACAAGGACATTTGCTCAAGCATGTTTATAGAAGCTTTATTTGTAATAGCCAGAAACCAGAAACAATTGAGATATCCATCAACAGAGGAATGGATACAGAAATTGTGGTGCATCTACACAATGGAATATTACTCAACAATTAAAAATGAGGAAATCATGAAATTTGCAGGTAAATGGTGGGAACTGGAAAAGATCATCCTGCGGGAGCTATCCCAGAAGCAGAAAGACACACATGGTATATACTCAATCATATAGACATATAATATAGGATAAACCTACGAAAATATGTACACCTAAAGAAACTAATCAAGAAGGAGGACTCTTGCTAAAATGCCCAATTCCTATCCAGAAGGACAAAGGGATGGACATCAGAAGAAGGAGAAGGAAGGAAATGGGTTAGGAGCCTGCCAGGGAGGGTCTCAGGAAGGCTATATGACTGACATACAATATAGGATAAACCTACTAAAATCTGTACACCTAAAGAAACTAATCAATAGGGAGGACTCTGGCTAAAATGCTCAATCCCCAGCCAAATAGGCAAAACAGATTGACATTAGAAGAAGGAGAAAACAGGGAACAAGTCAGGAGCCTGCCACAGTGGGATTCTGAAAGGCTCTGCCCTGCAGACTATCAAAGCAGATGCTGAGACTTATGGCCAACACTTGGGCAAAGTGCAGGGAATCTTATGAAAGAAGTGGGAAATAGTAAGATCTGGAGAGGACAGGAGCTCCACAAGGAGAGCAACAGAACCAAAAAATCTGAGCACAGGGGTCTTTCCAGAGACTGATACTCCAACCAAGTACCATGAATGGAGATAACCTCGAACCCCTGCACAGATGTAGCCCATGGCAGTTCAGTGTCCAAGTGGGTTCAATAGTAATGGGAACAGGGACTGCCTCTGATATGAACTGATTGGCCTGCTCTTTGATCACCTCCCCCTGAGGGGGGAGCAGCCTTACCAGGCCACAGAGGAAGACAATGCAGTCACTCCTGATGAGATCTAATAGACTAGAGTCAGAAGGAAGGAAAAGAAGACCTCCCCTATCAGTGGACATAGGGAAGGGCATGCATGGAGAAGGGGGAAGAAGGGAGGGTTTGGAAGGGGAGAACAGAGGGTGCTACAGGGAGGATTCAAAGTGAATAAAGTGTAATTAATAAAAAATTAGAAGTAAAAAGAATGTGAAAAAATAAATAGTTTTCCCCATGTATGAGATCTGTTGCACACAATTCTCAGTGCAATATTAAAAAGAAAATAGTTAAAATATTAATCAGAAAAAACTCATTTAAAGAAATATACTCATGAATACATTGCTAGTGTCTGGAGCCATATGGATTCCAGAGAGAAGAATGTCAAAAATGAAAAACAAACAAACAAACAATAACAATATGTCATTCTAAGGAAAGAAAGCATATATCCTCAGTTTTTTGTCATTTTTTCTTTTATTGAAAATAGTTTTTTTTTTCATACAGTATATTTCAAATACATTTCCTGTCTCCCTACTCCTTCCAGTTCCTCTCTATATCCCCTCATACCCAGATCCACATCCTCTCTCTATCTCATTGGAAAACAAACAGGCATCCAAGAAATAATAATAAAATAAAATAAGATAAATCAAAGCAATTTGAGTGACAAAACATCAAACAGGAAAAGGCACACTGAAAAATCACAGGAAATGCATATGGATAACATTCCTGATTTTAAAAATTATTTTAAATGCTACTGTTTAATTATTTTCTTATCATATAATTTATTAACATGCAACAACTCAATTAAACTTTTCTATGTTGCT
>CM053764.1:79104129-79131228 GCA_028658305.1 Pachyuromys duprasi
CAATAGGGTTTTCAGTCCTACACTGAGCTATCATGGGCCCCATCTGTGCGGGGGTTCCAGTCCACAACCACACATGGTCCTTGATTGTAGAAACCGTCTCATACAAGACCCCTGTGCCCTGCTCAGTTTGGTCTTTGTGGAGCTCTTGTTCTCCCCAAGTCTCACCAACCTCCCCCAGATCTATCATTACTTCTCGCCCTTTGTCAGAGGCTTGATCTCCAGTCTTAATATCTGCTCTGATACATCGCTACATTGACCCCCCCACCACCACCACCAGAGGTCCTCTTTGGCATGCTCCTGTTCTGTTGCTTGTTTTCTCCTCCACTCAATGTCCATCCTATTTGTTCAGTCAAACAAGCATTGATCATACTAATCTGGGTCCTCCTTCTTGTATATCCTCTCTAGGTGTGTAGATTTCAGCTTGAACTTCCTATCCTATAGGTTTATATAAGTGAGTATATACCATATGTTTCTTTCTGCTTTTGGGATACCTCACTCAGTATGATCGTTTCCAGGTCCCACCATTTGCCTGCGAATTTCATGATTTCCTTGATTTTAATTGCTGACTAATATTCCATTGTGTAGATGTACCACAATTTCTGTATCCATTCCTCTGTTGATGGATATCTCAATTGTTTACTGGTTCTGGCTATTGCAAATAAAGCTTCTACAAACATGGTTGAGCAAATGTCCTTGTTGTGTACTTGAGTGTATTTTGGGTATATGCCAAGGAGTGGTATAGCTGGATCTATATCACTATTCCCAATTGTCTGAGAAAGAACCAGATTGATTTCCAAAGTGGTAGTACAAGTTTGCATTCCCACCAGCAATAGAGGAGGGTTCCCCTTTATCCACAATCTCTCCAGCATTTATTTTCACTTGAGTTTTTGCTCTTGGCCATTCTGATGGGCATAAGGTGAAATCTCAGGGTCATTTTAATTTGCATCTCTCTTATGACTAAGGACATTGAGCATTTCTTTAAGTGTTTCTCTGCCATTCTGCATTCCTCTACTGAGAATTGTCTGTTTAGCTCTGTTCCCCATTTTTTAATCAGATTGCTTGATTTGTTGCTTTTTAACTTCTTGAGTTCTTTATATATTCTGGATATCAGGCCTCTCTCAGATGTAGGTTTGGTGAAGAGTCTTTCACAGTCTGTAGGCAGTAGTTTTGTTTGGACAGCAGTGTCCTTTGCATTACAGAAGCTTTTCAGTCTCGTGAGGTCCCATTTATTGATTGTTACTCTTAGAGCCTGTGCTGTTGGTGTTCTGTTCAGGAAGTTGTCACCTGTGCCAATGAGTTCTAGGCTCTTCCCGACTTTTTCTTCAGACTGATTTAGTGTGTCTGGTTTTATGTTGAGGTCTTTGATCTACTTGGACTTTAGCTTTGTGCAGGGTGATAAATATGAATCTATTTTCATTTTTCTGCATGCAGACATCCAGTTAGACCAGCACCATTTGTTGAAGATGCTGTCTTTTTTCCACTGAATGGTTTTGAGGAATATTGAGTTATAATATTGTTTTTGTTGTCCTTCTTATCTTCATCTTTTTTTGGTACCATAGTGCTATCTACTATACAAAGTTTTGTCAGTGTTCCTTTTGTTTCTGTTTTACAGAATAATTAAGAAATGACAGTTCTTCAAGGATTTCTGATGGAATTTTTTTCCTTTGAAATGTTTTTTAGTACTGGTTCATTGTTGTGTATTGGAGATCTGTTCAAATTTTATGTCTAATGTTAGTATTTTGACTGGAATTTGGTGAAAATTTTAAAATATGTTTTAATTGTTTTCAGAATTTCATTGTTTTCTGATGCAATGTCTTTTTGATATCAAATGTTGTTAACTTCATCGTCATACTTTCTTTTGTGCAATCTGGCTAAAGATATTTTGGTCATAGTTATCATTTCAAACTAACAACTTTAGCTTTCAATGATTATTTGTATTTTCTGTATGTGTATATGTGTGCCTATATTAATATTTATAGTGTTCTTAATTATTTTCCATATGTTGATTTGGTGTTTGACATATTCTAATTCTTTTTAAAGGCCCTAAGGTATGTCATCTGGTTATTTCATAGGGTTAGTATTTTATTTATTCATGTAGTCACTTGTAATTATTAGATTTGCTGCTTGGATGCTTTTCATTTCATTGTATACATTTCATGCTATAAACTCTTAAATTTTGGTTTTTATTTATTCAGTGTCCCAATCAAAATTCTATAGTTTATATGGTTCACAAGTAAGGGGGAGGGTTATGGAGGGTAGGTGTGTGTGTTTTGGGTAATTTCTCTTCCCGTTCACATCTAGTTTTCTTAACTGAGTTCATACATAAAACAATAAATTATTTCAGTTTTCCTATTTGTTAAGAATTGTTTGTATCTACAATAAGATCACTTGTTAAAATTAAAAAATTAAAAAAATAAACAAGATATAAAAATAAAAAATTAAACATTTTTAATTTACTGCTTGAGAATTATATACATCTACACAATGTATTGCAATCATATCCTTTCTACATTGTCCCCATCCAACTCCTCCCCAGCCTTCTCTCCCTCCTGAATGTATG
This sequence comes from Pachyuromys duprasi, assembly GCA_028658305.1. Lineage (NCBI taxonomy): Eukaryota > Metazoa > Chordata > Mammalia > Rodentia > Muridae > Pachyuromys > Pachyuromys duprasi. Next base: position 79,106,690 of record CM053764.1, read on the forward strand.
CCCATTTTTATGTTTTAACTCTGTGAGACAGTATGTGCATGGGTGTAGAGTCACAGTGACAACATACCAGAGGCCACATCTCTGAGAAAAACGAAAATGACTCTGCCTTTCCCAGTAACCATCTATTACCAAATATGGGCATATTTTGTGAGCTCCCATTCGCCCATGGTATCATGCATGAATGGCTTGATCTTACACTTATATTACATAATAATTCTAATGCAAGTAACCACAACTGCTGTGAGTTCCGGTCAGTGTTTCTCAACCTGTGGGTTGTGACTGCCTTGGGGTTCTAAACACCCACTTACAAGGGTATCTTAATGTCATCAAAACCACACACAGCTGTTTACACTACTAGTTATAACAGCAGCAAAATCACTGTTATAAAATAGCAACAAAAATAAATTTAAGTGTGGGAATCACTACCACTTGAGGAACCAAAGGACTGAAAAATTAGGAGGATTGAGAACTACTGTTTTAGGAGTGGTTTCTACAGAACATTGTTTCACAGAAATCTCCATTACTTTTGGCTACACAGTATTTCCAACCCCTCTTCCCTAGTGGTCCCTGGTTTTGAGGGGATAGATTGTGATGGAGATATCCTATTCAGGACTAAGCACTTCACAATCACTCATGTTAAGAAAGTAGAATGAGGATCTCAAGTGTTTGAATGTAATATTCAGTAGATATATATAGAGAAAGATATATGGATATAGATAATTCCTTTTTATCTATGATATAAAGTAATTCAGATGTTTTTCTATTTATGTCTCCAGGCACAATCAGTCCATCGATCGGAGTTAAGATATGGAAGTTTTTCACTACTCTTATGTTGAATTTAATCTATATTGTTCCATGGTATGTTGGTTTTATGAAGTTGAATATGTCCATTTTATGTTTATATATTTAATATTCCATTGGTCATTAAGTGGTATGAAGGGACCTTTTTATGTCTTCTAATTGTGATTTGAAATCTACTTTGTCAAATATTAGGACAGTGGAATCTACGTGTTTCCTAGTTTCATTTGTTCAGAAGAAATTTTAAATCCTTTGACCCAAATCTTGCCTCAGTATTTGAAGGTGAAGCATTCATTTCTTGAGTTAATAAATAGATGAATCATGTTCTTAAAATTCTGCAATTCTTTAGCATGATTCATGTTTTATGGTAACTACATGGATATGTTTATTTTTCTCCTCAACATGAAGCACACTTTTCATTATGTATTGAAGAGCTGTCTTAGTTGTCATAAATTTCTTTAGCTTGTTTTTATTTGGGAAAATGTGATTCTTTCTTTCAATTATGAATGGTATTTTTTTGCTCAGTAGTTATCTGTGTTGACAGATGTTGCTAATCTGAGCTTGAAATGTATCATTTTCAGAAGGGAAAACAGGATAGACACTACAAGCAGTAAAAGAGAGGGAACAATATGGGAGCCTACCACAGATGTCCTCTAAAAGACTTCATCCAGCAGAGGCTCAAAGCAGATACAAAGATTCACAACTAAACTTTGGACAGAGCACAGAAAGTCTTATGGAGGAAAGGAGATATAAAATGACAAATTGGGTACAGGAGTCACACAATGAGACGAAAAAGCAAAAAAGTGCAGGGCCCAGGGGGTACTGCAGAGACTGATGCATGAACCAAAAAACATGTATAGAGAGGACCTAGTCCCCTGATCAGATATAGCCCATAGACAGCTCAGTCTTCATGCAGGTCTCCTTCTAAGGGGAGATGAGACAGTCTCTCACATGAACTGGGTTGCCTGCTCCTTGATCACTTCTCCCTGGTGAGGCAACCTAGCCAGCCCACAGAAGAAGAAGAGCCAGGCAGTCCTGATGGGAACTGATAGGCTAGGATCAAACAGTAGGGGAGGAGGATTTCACATCTCAGTAGGCTAGGGGAGAAGGATGGGGGGGGGGAGAGGGATTGAAAGGAGATGGGGGAGAAGGATACAGTTGGGTTATCAAGCAAATAAATAATAATAATAAAACTTCATAGATAAATCAAAAGGAAGATTGCTAGTTATTCTGATAATAAAGTAGTATATCACAATCAGAAGTCTATTTTCTTAATAAAGGCAGTATACTTCCTAATTATTTTGCATTTGTGCATATAGTAAGTATAATTTTTACAGTAGAGCTCTGATTGAGATGAGATATATGCTTTATCGATTAATGAGTATATGCATAATTTCTACTTATCTATGAATGTATCTGTAATATAAAGTAGTAACTCTAACTAATTAAAATATTTTTACATTCTTCTGTTTTATAAAGTGCAACATAGAGTATATGCATGCTTTTTTGTCTGGACAATAATTGTTAAATAATTATTACATGGGTAAAGAAACAGGATTATGAAGGACTCTAAGTTTTTTTGGCTGAGTTTTTTTATCTATTGATGTGAAAAAGAAATATGGAGACAAAATTTCTGTTCTTTGCAAGGGATTGGAAGTCTTATGAGAATGGGTAGATGATAGTATGTATACACACGCAGACACTCACCATGCTTTAATATTAACTGCTTCCTTTCTCATATGTCTGTATCTTTGGTGCAGCACAGTCATGGAGAAAGGAAAATGTAAAATTAAAAGGGTGAAAGTCCTCTTGTTGTGTTTTCTTTTACATTTTTATTATTTTTAGTTTTCATACAACATACTTTGAATATATTTCCCCTCCACCCTTATCATATTGTTTTTTTTCCTTATTGACTCAAATTCTAAACTTCATGTTCTCTCCATCCCCCAAATAAAAACAAACAAAAACAACCTAACAAACAAAATCACAGAAAATAAAACGAGACGTTTTGTGGAAGGCTCCTGTCCTGTTCCATGTTTCCTCCTACTTCCCATGTCCATACTGTTTACCCTTCGGAATGAGAATTAAGCCTCCTCCCTAGGGTTCCCCTTGTTGTTTAGCTTCTTTAGGATTATCGATTTTAGTATGTCTATACATAAAAAATCAACAGGCCAAAAAATCTGGGACCAGGGATGCCTGCAGAGACAGATGAATCAACCACGGACCATGCATGGAGAGGGTCTAAACCCCCTGCTCAGTTGTATCCAATGGGCAGCTCAGTCTCCACAAGGGTATCCTAGTAAGAATAGCAGAGGCAGTCACTGGGAAGAGCTTGGTTGACTGCTCTTTGATCATATTCCTCTGGAGAGCTGGCCTTACTAGGCCACAGAGAAAGAGGACCCAGACATTCCGCATCAAACATGATAGGCTAGGGTCAGATAGTAAGAGAGGAAGACCTTTCCTGTCAGTGGATTAGGGGAGGGACATAGCAGAGGAAAAGGAAAGGAAGGTTGGGCCCAGAGGAGATGAGGAAAGGAGCTACAACCAGGATATAAAGTGAATAAATGGTCATTTATAATATTATTATTATTATTATTTCTGGAAAATAATTGAAGCTATTATTTTCTAGGTTTTGATATCTGATTTATCAGTTCTCACCTGGAATTTTGACGGAGGTAAAATAATTGTGCCCATTCTATGGAAACATATATTTGAACAAAGATTTCTTATTCTAGGTTCTTATTTAAATCTGATCTTTGAAATAATCAAAGCATTATGTCACTTTGCCTATAATTTCTGACATATTTTTGTTTCAAATTATGCTGTATCTTATCCAGTTAACAAGAAACTCTGTGATTTACATTTTGTATAAAAACTTAGGTGTACAATTATGGACTATATTGTTACCTATGGATAATATGCCTCCCAACTGCTTATAATGATAGGTTTATTATCAAATATAAATCAGTTTTTGATAAATAAGACCCTCTAGAAAAACTGTAGGATTCAATTAAATGTCAAAATTTCATCTTATAGTAAAATATAATTATATAGAAGTTTGAGTACTTTACAAATGAGACTGTGGCTAAATTGTCACGTTTTCTAGTAAAACTAGGTGAGGTACATTTTTCTGATTTTTGAGCTACATGTCTTAAAATCATTCTTTTTGTTTTAATTTTGTAAGAACATGTTATATTGCCAATCATGTTTGTTGTATAACTAACTGTATTCTGGAAATATTTCAGAACATTAAGGGTAAATTTAATGGTGCAATTCAAAATAACAAAAGGGGCCCTAAATAATTCAAAACTCAGGATCTATCATTTTCCCAACAATTAAGAGGAGTTAAGTGACTTGTTTCTTATATTATTCTCTTTTTCCACTACCTAAATAGTCAACAAACAAACAGACAAACAAAAAATACAGATGTCATTCAGTGCTTACCCTGAAAATAAATGGCGATTATCAACAGCTTCTAAAACAGACTATATGAGTTTTCAATACAGTAAAGTGTTTCTTTTTCTAAATTTTTTATTATTACCATTTTTAACAATTTATTCAGTTGGTATTCAGGGTATGTCCCCCTCCCTTGTCTCCTCCCAATCCTGCCCTCTCTCCCTCTTCTCTCCCTAAACACCTCCCCTAGTCCATTGTTAGGTGAGGTCCTCCTCCCCTTCCATATGACCCTAGCCTGTCAGGACTCATCAGGACTGGTTGCATTTTCTTCCTCTGTGGCTCTGGCAAGGCTTTAACTGCCCCCTTCCCACTCCTACCCCACCACCAGGAGGAGGTGATCAGAAAACCTGCCCCTGAGTTCACGCCAGAGAAAGACCCTGCTCCCCCCTTTAGGGAATCCACTTGGAGATTGAGTCTTCAGGCTACATCTGAGGCACAGATTTAGGTCCTCTCCATGCATTGTCCTCGGTTGGGGTATCAGTCACAGTGGGAGACCCCAGGGCTCAGTTTAATTGGCTTTGTTGGTCTCCTTTAGAAGCTCCTGTCCCCTCAGGTATTTCTATCTCCCTCTTCCTTCATAAAATTAACTGTACTCTGCCAAAAGTTTGGCTATGAGTCTCAGCCTCTGCCTCAAATACTTATCAGTAGAGTCTTTCAAGGCTGGCTGTGTTAGGCTATTGTACTGTATCCTGTCTTCTCCTGCTTCCGATGTCTATTGCATTTGTCCTTCTAAATAAGGATAGAGCATATTCCCTAGGGGCTACCTTGTTAGCTTCTTGAGAAGTATAGATTTCAGTATGTTTATCCTATAATATATGGCTAATACCCACTTATGAGTGAGTATATACAATATGTATCTTTCTGCTTCCAGGTTACCTCATTAGATGATCTTTTCTAGTTCTTACATTTGCCTGCAAATTTCATGGTATTCCACTGTATAAATGCACCACACTTTCTGAATCCATTCCTCCATTGATGGACATTTAGGTTGTCTCCAGTTTTTGGCTGTTGTGAACATATCTGCTATCAGCAAATGTCTTTCTTGTATAGTTGAGGATATTTTGGATATATGCCTAAAAGTGGTATAGCTGAATCTTGAGGTAGCACTATTTCTAATTTTCTGAGAAAGTGCCAAATTGATTTTCAAGTGGTTGTACAAGCTTGCATTCCCACCAGCAATGAAGGTGGGTTCTCTTTTCTCTAATCCTCTCCAGCATGTGTTGTCACTGAATCTTAGCCATTCTGATGGGCGTAAGGTGAAATCTCAGGTTTGTTTTGATTTGCATTTAGTGATGACTAAGGACTTTGAGCATTTCTTTAAGTGTTTCTTTACCATTCGCTAGTCTTCTATTGCGAATTCTCTGTTTAGCTCTGTACCCCATTCTTTAATTGGATGACTAGATATATTATTTTTGAACTTTTTATGTTCTTTATATATTCTGGATATAAGCCCTCTCTCAAATATAGGATTGGTAAAGATTCTTTCCCAATATGTAGACTGACTTTTTTTTTTTTTTTTTTTTTTTTTTTTGCCAACAGCGTCCTTTGCTTTTCAGTTTCATGAGGTCCCATTCATTGACTCTTGATCCTAGAGCCTATGCTATTGGTGTTCAGTTCAGGAAGTTGTCTCCTGTGCCAATGAGTTCAAGATTCTTCCTGACTTTTTCTTCTAACAGGTTTAGTGTTCTGGTTTTATGTTGAGCTCTTTGATCCACTTGGACTTTAGTTTTGTGCAGGGTGATAAATATGGATATACTTGCATTTTTCTACATGTGGACATCCAATTAAGCCAGTATCATTTGTTGAATATGCTATCTTTTTCCCATTTTATTGTTTTGGCTTCTTAGACAAAAATAAAGTACCTCTAGACCTGTGGGTTTATTTTTGGGTCTTCTATTCAGTTCCATTGATCCACCATTTTGTTTCTATGTCAGTACCATGAAGTTTTTATTACTATTGCTCTATATACAGCTTGAGACCAGGGATGGAGATACATCCAGAAGATCTGTTATTGTACAGGATTATTTTTAGCAATTCCATTTTTTTGTTTTTTCCATATGAAATTGATAATAGTTCTTTCAATTTATGCAAAGAATTATGTTGGTATTTTGATGGAAATTGCATTGAATCTGTAGATTGCTTTTGACATGATGACCCTTTTTATTATGTTAATCCTACCAATCCATGAACATTGGAGATTTTTCCATTTTCTGATATGTTCTTCAATTTCTCTCTTCAGAGAATTATTTTTTTTTCTCTCAGGGCTTATACATGCTTTGTTAGAGTCACAACAAAATAGTTTATGTTATTTGTGGATATTGTAAAGGGAAGTTTTCTGTAATTTCTATCTCAGCCCTTTTGAATTTTGTATACAGAAGGGCTACTGATTTTTTGTTTGTTTGTTTCCAGCTACCATGCTGAAGGTGTTTATCAGCTGAAGGAGTTCTCTGGTAGGATTTTTGGGGTCAGTCTTCCTTTAAGTTGGAAAAATTTTCTTCCATGATTTTCTTGAAAATATTTTTGGAAATTTGTAGCATGGAATCTTCTTTTTCATCTAATCCTATTATTCTTAGGTTTCCTCTTTTCATGGAGTCCTTGATTTCTTGGATGTTTTGTGTTTAGGACTTTTCTGAATTTACTTTTTCTTTGAGAGACGTAGCAATTGTATCTTCAGTACCTGAGATTCTCTCTTCCATCTCTTGCATTCTGTTAGTGATGTTTACCTGTGTTCTTGATCTTTTCTCTAAGGGTTACAGCTCCAGGGTTTTCTCTGTGTTTACTTTATTGATCCTAATTCTCTTTTCACATCTTGCTCCATTTCCTTCATCTAATTGAAGGTGGATTTCTGTCTTTCCATCATGACATTTGTTTTTATATTTGTTTCCTCTTTATATGCCTCTATTTGTGTGGCTGTATTTGTTTATATTTCTTTGAGAGCTTTGTTTGTTTCCTCTTTTTTTAATTTTAATTTTTTAGTTTTTATTTTATTTTCAGTTTATTCACTTTGTATCCCAGCTGTGGCCGTCTACCTCATTCCCTCCCAATCCCACCTTCCCATGCCCTCATCTCCTCCTATCCCCTCTCCAAGTTCACTGATAGGGGGGTCCTCCTCCCCTTCCATCTAACCCTAGCCAATCAGCTCTCATCAGGATTTGCTACATTTTCTTCCTCTGTGGTGTGGTGATTATGTACCTTTATTTGTGTGGCTACTTCTTTGAGATTTTTGTTTCTTTCTTCTTTATATGTCTCTAATAACTCAATAAGCATAGCTTTGTAATCATTTTCCTGTGTTTTTGATGATTTTGTGGGCTTCTGGTAAAACTATGATGTCCTGATTTTTGTTGGGTGCATTCTTATGCCTGCCTCTAGCCAACTGATGGTCAGTCGTCTTTGCGGTTTGTTCCTAGAGGCTGTAGTGCAGACTGGGTCCTTATGACTCTAGTGTCTAGAGTATTCTTTAGGAAGGGGAGAGATGTCCACTGGTTTGAGTGTGGGTATTGGTGTTTCAGATGCAGCTAAGGGAGGAAAGTCACTGGTGGATGTGTGCAAAGGAAGGAATGTGCATGGAGGTGTGCCTGCCTGGAAGGGTGAATTGAAAGGTAGAAGCAAGTGCAAGTGCAGATTGTGGTGCAGGCACCATTTGCAGGGGTGCAGTATGCAAGAGCAGGTGCCCTGAATGGCTCAGTGGCCAACAGGCCTGTCTCAGTACTGTGCTCCAAATACTCAGATCTGCCTGAGCTGTACCATCTCATCTCCAGGAATTGTCTGGCTCGATTCAACTGGGACATTCACAGAACAGATGTTTCAATGTTAAGAATACTCTACCAGGGATCCCTGTGTTGCCCCCGGGAGGAGTGTTGATGGGAGGGATCAGATGCCTGGCTGCTAGTACCAGATCTGGGCCTCTGTACACACTCTCCCAGGAGCACTCACTAGCAGATGTGCAGAGTGCCTGCCTGCACACACTGCTAGGAATGTGTGGAAAGCACTGAGAGCTTGTGAACTCACTAGCAGGTATCTGTGGGAAACACAGAGGGCCCACAGTTTTTTCACTTTCAGATTTGAGCCCCCTCTTCTGCCATTAGAGTAAGGAGGTACCCACTACTGTACCTAGGTTTATGCACTCCCTGCCACTGAGCTCAGCCTGGGCCAACTGAGCAAGGGAAGGTATAGCTGAGGGTGTAGTGGGTCAACAGTTTAGCCTCTCTCAGACCACTGGAGACTTCCATGGGGTTGGGGAGAGGAGGTCCACATCCAATCTGTCCCAGCTCAGGAGCTGACCCCTCTGTCCTGGGAAGACTCAAAGTCAATACTTGGGCTTCAGTCACCCATCCACTCACCAGTTTTGGAGTGTCAGATATTCTGCCTTTCAGAAAAGTTGCACACTGGTCCCTGACATTTTGGAGCTCCAAGTAAAGTGTTTCTAAGCATTGAAAATTAAACAGAAGTAAATACTTCATTTTATAAAACTCAGTTCTATAGGACTCAGATGTAGACATTATCTCTCAATGTTTTTAGAAATGCAGAACTCTGTATGGATTGTTTAAGCAGCATTGTAGAGACACATGCACTACAACATGAAGTGTCTTCCTAGTATAATTGTCTTTGAAAGTACTTAAAGTAAAAATTTGAAGTATTTTATGCCATCTTCATTGTATAAAATGATCTCAGGGAATGTATAATAAATTATAGGAAATGAAAAAAAACTTTGTTAATTCTATATACTGTGATGAAGAGAAAAATCATTTTTATTATTAAAGAGTTTTACAGAATATATGGAAATTTTATAGTATTAATCAGCATGTGCCCTGCATTTAGTCCCTATTGTTGGAAAATAAAGTCATTAAGTTTTAGAGCACAATAATTAGGTAGCAAAAAAGTAGGCACTGGTTTCTCCACACTATTAAAATTATTATTAGCAATTACCTTATATAAAACAGTTTTCCATTAAACTTTATTTATGCTTACATATTAATAAACTGATACTCTGCATTCAGTGAGTTAACATTTGCAAAATTGCTTCATATACTACTCAGAAACAGTAAAACATAATGAATGATAGGTGTCATGATTTACAAAAACTGATGTTCTATTTTAGTAAAAATATTTTTAGAGTATGCAAATTATAGATGAGATGAATGAATGCTGTTTATATTTTAAATAATAATTTATAATAAAAAATCATAAACTAAAAATCATAAAGCTCAATCTGTCTTCATTTTTATAGGATATTTGAAGACTAGTCAGTCATAAAACAAGGTTATGAAAGTCTAAAGCAAATTGGTAAAACAAATATCACTTTTAATTAAGAAGTGTTCAAAATATGATTGCATATCGTACACATACAAATATGAACATTGTGACTTGCTTTAAATATTTGTTTTCTTTCAAAATCTTTCAAATTTTTATAATATTCTCTTATAATTATAGACAATGAAGAGCTTTTCTATCATTTATAACATTCAATTTCTTAACAATAAATTAAAATAATGAGACATTTACACCATTGGCTGAAAAGTAGATTAGAATAGTCCCATGGATAATCATGGAGATTCATAAAATAAAATAATGAAACAGAGATACAATCCAGCATTCTCTCTTTTAAATACACACCATTTTTAACAAATAAAAGCAGCACGTCATAAAGATATTATGCCCTAATTTTCATTATGGCATTACAAACAATAGCCAAATATAGAAACACCAATTAGGCTGTCAATGGCTGGATGGATAAATGGAAGTAAATATGTATAACAGAATTTACGTTGTTGTTTTTAATGTTGTTTATTTGTTTTTATTTTTTAAAGAAAAGGTTCCATACTGCTTCACCCACCACCAGCCATTGGGAAGATTACGTTTGAGGACCATGGCTTCCAGGGCAGCCATTATGAGTATAGCATCGACCATTTCACCTTGCAGCCCTGCTATAGCCACTGCAGCTTTATACATGTGCACAGTATGCTGGGTGCTCTATGAACAGCCCAACAATGAGGGCTGCCTGTACTTTCTGCTTCACCAGGACTGCCCTGACTACCAGCATTGGACTCTGTGTTAGGTCCTACAGCCTTATCCCCAGCTCCAGTTCTCACACTCAGGATCTCCGAGCAGGAAGATTGCAGAGCCAGATGGTGGAGCTCACAGGAGATTGCTGACTGCTCCTACTTCCGGGATCACTTCCACTGAAGTGACTGACTTCCAATTAGTCCACGTGGTGGGAGGCTACTGGGCCCTCTACTAGATTCCTCAGGACCAGAGGTGGTAGTACCTGCTGAGGCCTGGGAACACATGAGCTACTACAATTGGGGCACCATTACCGGAGGGCGTGCTCTCAGGGAAGAACCATGGATTCTTAATTGAAGTATGTTTCTCCATGTGGACATTAGTGAAATATTTCCTGTGTTTCATGGGAAAACATTCTCTCTGTCATATATATCATATCATATATATATATATATACACACACAAATACATAATAGTATACATATATACATATATACATGTATACATGTATACATATATACATATATACATGTATACATATATACATGTATACATATATACATATATACATGTATACATATATACACATATACATATATATACATATATACACATATATACATATATACATATATACATATATATATATATATATATATATATATATATATAATACACTAAGGGAGCTAAGCCAGTCAGAAATTAAAAAACAATACATGATCTCATGAACATAAAGTCTATTTTGCAAGAGAAAAAAGCTGTCATGATTTGGTAAAATGTAGTGCAATGAAATAAAATCAAAATTACACAGGAGAATAATTCTAGAGAGCTAGAGCATACCTGGAAGAAAACTATGTTAGGAAGTTAGTGCGAACTAACTATATTAGTGAATTGTTAGTGTGACAACAACAGCGGACGTCATGCAGTATTCCACATTAAGGGAAAATAAAGGAAACTGCAAAATGTACTTAGTTAAATTAAATATATGTATATATATATATATTGTATATACATATATATTCATGGCATATGTGCTACTATATATATGTTAGTAAATATACACATATTTTGTCTATCTGTATATATTATAGTTATATGTATATATGTATATGTACATATATAGTTTATGTACATGCATTTAAATTTATGCATATAGACACATAAAAACACATATATACATGAATATATGTATAGTCTTGAATTGAATGAATCCAACTTTTAAAAAGTTAATAGTTTTAAAAATAAGTGGTTTCAAGACATTAATTAAATATTAAATTAAAATTAATAGTTTCCATCTAAGCTTAATGAAAACTACTCAAGGCTTAAAAAAAGTGTGAAGTTTTGCACACTGTCAGCTATTCAACAAACTTTAACTCTCTGAGTATAAAGGCAAATATTTCTTCCTTACACGGTCTGATGTGCGGTTAAAACATGAGTAACTTGAATTAGTTGCTTTTAAAATCTTAGTCCTTGTCCATTTCATATATATATATATATATATATATATATATATGGCAATGGTTACATTCTTTTTTCTTTAAGTGAATGATTACAATGAGCGTACGTTAAAAAAACATGTTCCCTAATACCCTCACATGATCAGATATTTTGTATAATATGGGTGAAAAACAAATTATATCCCAGGAACCAACATACATTCATTTCTAAACAACTTGTTATAGATTAACAAACTGTACCAAGCAAGATAATTTTGTCAGCTAGTTTTTCTTACTGGCAAGCTGCAATTTGCTGTTACAAAACAAGGATCAATCTTTTTCTTATTTATCTTAAATATTTTAATAATCTTAAAATAATCACAAACCTAAACTCTTTTGTAAAAAACCAGTCACTTCTACTTTAAATCTTCAGAGTGCATACCCGTTTACTACCAGTTTTTCATTAAATCATATCGGAAAGCTGAGGCCAAACTGTGTATAAAAAATCACCAACCAAGCTTCAGCAAGACAGGCATGGCAGCTAATACTAGTTGAGTTGTCATTGTTCTTGTCCCCTGACCTCAAAGAATTTCTGGCTGAACTACTGAGAGTGTACCCTTCTGAACTGTAAACTCTTCCCCAATATATTGTACAGCAAAGCCACTAGCAAAAACATCTTAACCTGACTTTGCTCACAAGCTACATTTCTAAATTCTTTCTAAGGGTGGTGGTCATTGTTAACCATCCATATCTCTAAGTTCTTTCTTTCAGCCTTGCCAGACCACAGTGGAGGACATGGCAGACAGTCCTGATGAGACCTGATAAGCTAGGGTCATATGGAAGAGGAGGAGGACCTCCTCTATCAGTGGACTTAGAGAGGGGCATGGGAGGAGATGAGGAAGGGAGTGTGGGATTGGGAGAGAATGAGGGAGGGGGCTACAGCTGGGACACAAAGCGAATAAAATGTAACTAATGTAAAAAATAAAAATTTAATTAAAAAGGAAAAATCAAAAATAAAGAAATAAACAAGAAATAAACTCTATTTCTTCAGATCTTTCTTTATGGCAGTTTCTTCAGTCTGTTTCTTATGAGGGTGAAGGCGGTTTTGGTTTATTTCCCATCTGTTTTAGTACTCACTATCCCCAGGATACTATAAAGGTTCATGTCCATGTTAGAGAAGAGCTGAGCATGGCAGGTCAAAAAAATAAAAATAAAATAGGGTGGGTATAAATGGTTGAGATTTGACCCAGAATAATTTAAAAGTCAGGAAACAAAAGAGGCTTTTCTTGTTTGATTTGTTTAGCTTGGATATTTTCTATTGATTATTTTGTGTTTTTGAGATTATAATTACCATATTTATCCTTGCGTTTCTTTCATCTGTTAGGCCAGCAAGGATCCTAACTATTAAAGAGGCTTGCTGGGAAGGAAACTGGGAGGCCGGACTTGATTCAGTTAACAAGAGGTTTATTCATACCAGCGGACTGGGACTAAATTAGCTTTCAGGATAGAGTCAGCCCTCACTCTCGGGAGCCTCGGGGTTTTTAAAGGTGTAGACGAGGGGGTTACAGGTCTGACAGCATGGGAGCAGATATAGGGTCTATTGTGGGCACCAGGTCCGGTCAGCTTTGTCTTAGATATCTTTGGGATATCTGATCTTTCCTGATATGTGCAGATTCAGCTACTGTCAAAGGTGGGAAAAGGATTAATACATTCTGTGGTCAGACTAGGCCATGGTTAAAGGTGGGAAAGCAATTTTCTGATCCTGCGGTCTCTCTGAGAAGAGGGGCTAAGTGTCTTTAGTCAAAAGTTCAGGAACTATTTAGGAGGAGAATTAGGACCATCTGGATTCCCTGCTATTTCCTTCTGCAACCGGGTGGAGGTCTTTTCCTTATCTCTGTCCCTGCAGATGGCCAGGGTAAGGAGGGGCTCTTACATTCTTCTGTTCTCTGGAAAAGTACTGGGAGACTTTATTTTGACATGGGCCTATAATTTAAAAATATAGGTTATAAGGCTAGTCTGATTCTTTCATTTTCAAATTCATTGTTTTTAAAATTAATTATATATGAATATAACAATATATGTAATATATATAGCATACATAGCATTACTATATATAGTATATATAAGGTATATTATATATAAATAAATTACTAAATAAAACCTGCTTAGTCCACATAATGTTATTTCTAAGTGTATTTTCAGGACTGATCATTTGGCACTGGACTCACTCCTGAACACAAACTTCTCCCAAACATTAGAATTAGAGCATAAACCAAAATCCTTAAATTTCATCCTAAATTATTGATTTGGTAGATTGCAAATGTATTGGAAGAACAACCAGTGTCTAGGCTCCATTCAGAAGAGCCAAAATTAAAAACATGCAAACACCAGGGCAATTGTCCTGGTTACTCCATGCTGCTAGAAGAGTCACATCTACATTTGCATTTAAATACAACCAGGATGTAGGTCTAACTTCAGATTTCCTCAGAAGCTGTGTTACTTACTTCATGAGAGAGAAAAACAAGCAAATAAACAAAAAATCCAGTGTTCAGAGATGTCTTTCCAAACAGATTTTAGTTCTAGGTTATTATTGAACCAATAGCTATTCTACTGACCCATATGACCACTTTCCCTTCCAATTATAGACATTATTTAATACTGGCCACACATAGCTAAGTTTCTAACTAATCAAGAATGTGATGACAATCTGTGATGTAGAGCAGACCTCTTCACCATGGGACACATTATGATTGGTTTCATGAATCTATATATTTTACAATGTATTTACCTGGAGATTCATACTCATTTTTTTTCTGGAAAACATTTTTCTGGATAGAAATGTTGAACTGTTTCAAATAATATAGTAATTTTTTGAAAATAACGCCTATATGTATATTTCACAGACACATACACAGACACACACACACACACACACACATATATATATATATACATGAAAAATATACCCATGAGATAAATACCTAAATATCATACTGTACTCTTTTGAACTAATAAACTTCATTTGTAAAAATGAATCATTTCCTGTGAATTTTTAACACTGAATAGGGATAGAAATACTTAGAACTATTTTAAAATATGCAAGATAGACATTGCATTTTAAAATATTGTTGCTTAAATTTGCGATGGAAAGCAACAGCATAAATATCAGAGACATTAATTATATAACAAGTATTGTGATTAATTAAGGTTTGCTAAAAATTCTCTAAAATGTAAATTATATCAAAAAGAGAAATGGTAAATATATTTATGAGAAAAAAATAAGAAAAGGAAAATTATTATGGAATCATTAGCCATACTTTCTGAGAAATGAAAAAAAAAGCCCAACAATAGAAGCATATTTACATTAAGGAAGCCATCACGAAGAGATCAACAACAGTAAAATCTTATTCATAATAATCTGAATTAGAGACTGTAGAAATAAAAGTAAGTCAGGTTTTAAGATGAATGTCTGTAATCCTATCACTCAAGTTTCCAACCAGCAGGAGATTTCAGCAGATGCAGAGACTCAAAGCCAAACTTTGGACAGAGCACAGGGAGTCTTGTGGAAGAAGGGGGATATAAAAAGACCAGGAGAGGACAGTATCCCCATAAAGAACCCAACAAAGTAAAAAACAAACAAGCAAAAAAAAAAAAAAAATTGCAAGGCCCAGTGGGGACTGCAGAGACTGAAGCATCAACCAAAGACCATACATATGGAAGGCCTAGACCCCTGCTCAGATGTAGCCTATAGATATCTCAGTCTTCATGTGAGTTCCCTAGTAAGGGGAGAAGAATGGGGAGAAGAGACAGCCTCTGATATGAACTCATTGCCTGATCCTTGATGATTTCTCTTTGGTGGGGCAACCTAGCCAACCTACAGAGGAAAGGGATCCCTGCAGTCCTGATGGGACCTGATAGGCTAGGGTCAGACCATAGGGGAAGAAGACTTCCCTATCAGTAGCCTAGAAAAGAGGGATAGGGGAAGAAAAGGGAGAGAGGGTGGGACTGGGAGGAGGTGAGGAAGGGGCTACAACTGGTATACAAAGTGAATAAATTTGGAATAATAATAGGAAGAAAAAGAAATGAAGAAGTATAAATGGGTTGTATTTGGATATACAAATATGAAAAAAGTTAAGATACTTTGGTTTATATCTTGTACATAAAAGTTTTTAATTTCCCACATAAGATATCAGTACTTTTGTTTTGTTTTTCTTTTCTTGAGTCAAGGTCTCATTGTTAGGATTTTAGAACAAAACCCACTTCTGGGTTGCCTAGCAACTTATGATGTCTTCATGTGTCACTGGCCAGATGGCCACACCTGGAAGGCATGGTTTCTTTGCCCCTTAAAGGGACAACCCAATCCTGATATGTGCTCTCTCTCTTGGTTCTTTTTTCTCTTGGTCTTTCTTGCTCCTGGCCTCTTGGTCTTCTCCCTCTCTCTATGGGGCGCCCCTCTCTCTTTCCCCACCCCCCTCTCTCTCTCCCTATAATGTCCTGCTCTCCCTTTTCTCCCTCTCTTCATATCCACCTGATAAACCTCTTTTATATAAGAGATGTCGTACAGTATGTCTAATCGTCTTTATTTAATATGCCCCATAAACCTTACCCTCATAAATAGAGCATAATGTTCTGGAACTCACAAAGATTTGTCTCCTTGTGCCTCCCAAGTTTTGGGAATAAATCACATGTCACTACACCCAGCTAGAACTTGATTCATGTGCAAAGATTCTTCTCTTTGCCTCATTAGGGTTTATCATATACTCACTCAAAATTCTGCTTTTTCTTTATGTTATTTTATTATTATGATAATTTAAAAATCATTTCTCATATACCATTGACAGACCCATGATAGTACTATCTATTTATCATAGGGACTATTCTAAGTAAGCAGGAAATATGCAGAGTCTCATGAAGACAACTTAAAACTCATGTGCTCAACAGATTACAAACTGAACTGTGAAAAAGAGAGAATATAAAATGTTAAATCTGTATCTGTGCAACATGGTTCAGTTGTGATTTAAATATTGAACAAGGGGTCAGAGATACTGTGATAAGTTTAAGATTAATCTAGACATGCAAATATGCTTCTGGACTAACTATATATAAACTTCTAAGGAATTAACTCTCAACATTTATTATATTAGTAGTAATAATTATGATGACTAAATCTCGGTTTACATAATTCAATATAACCATAGAGTAGCAGGGAATTATGCTTTAGAGTCTGATTCTGGGATTTTTTATTTTCTCTTCTCTTAGAAGAGAACAAAGCAAACATACAAGAAGTTGAAATGCATATTTTTAAATACTAGATTTTGTCGATTTTCCAAATTTTTGTTTTGGGTTTCAAATCATAATTCATTTACACTACAGAAAGTAAATATTTCAAAAATGTTAAACTCTGTTGTATTTATAGTAAACAGGAAGTTTAATACCAAGTCTGTTTTATCACTCTTTAAATTGATTCTATGTGTCAATGGATGGCTGCCAATTGAATCAGAGCTTTGTCCCACAAGATTACACTAGCAATTTGTATACTCTAAAGTGAAATTGCAAATTTGTTTCTAGTTAAAGTGAGTTTAAAATGGATCTTCTTGTTGTCTACTCAGCAATTAAAAAGGAGGATATTATGAAATTCGCAGGCAAATGGTGGGACCTGGAAACGATCATCCTAAGTGAAGTATCCCAAAAGCAGAAAGAAACATATGGTATATACTCACTTATATAGACCTATAGGATAAGAAGGTCATGCTGAAATCTACATACCTAGGGAAGATATACAAGAAGGAGGACCCACGTTGGTATGATCAATGCTCGTTTAAATGAACAAATGGAATGGACATCGAATGGAGGACAAAACAAGCAACAGGACAGGAGCATACCAAAGAGGGCCTCTGAAAGAATCAATATAGCAATGTATCAAAGCAGATATTAAGACTCACAACCAACCCTTCGGCAGAGGGCAGGAAGTAATAATAAAAATAGGGGAAGTTAGTAAGCCTTGGGGAGAACAAGAGCTCCACAAAGACCAAACTGAGCAGGGCACAGGGGTCTTATATGAGACAGTTTCTCCAACCAAGGACCATGTATGGATATGGCCTAGAACCCTTCCTCAGATGTGGCCCATGGCAGCTTGGTGTCCAACTGAACACCCTAGTAAGGGAAACAGGGACTGTTTCAGTCATGAACTTGATGGCTGGCTCTATGACCTTCACCCATACACGCCAGGGAGTAACAGCCTGGCTAGATCCCAGGGGAGGACATTGCAGCCAGCCCTGAGGAGACAAGATGATCTGGGGTCAGATGGAAGGGGAGAAGGTCCTCCCCAGTTGGTGGACTTGGAGGGGGCAGGGAGGAGATGAGGGAGAGATGGGGAGGTTGGGAGGGAATGAGGAGGGGGTTATGCCTGGGATGCAAAGTACCTAACCTGTGATTGATATAAAAATAAATAAGTAACATTAAAAAAAAACACTTTAGCAAATTCTTTGGGTATAATAACAGTCACCATACCTTTAGCATGCCAGGCCATTTCGAAGAAGCATGCAATTTCTGATGTAGCCATCCTAGCCAGAAATATAGACCTTTAAATAACACACCACTCTATCACACAAAGTACACTACTATGGGATCGTTGTGCTGTAATAAAACTCTTTGGAAGATGAGAAGAAAAATAACACACACAGAGGATTTCCAAGATGGCAGCTACCAGTGTGCAATGCATCTGAGGGGCAGAGTGTTCAAGACTCCAAAAGTGGTGAGTGGACAGGCAGCTAGATCTCAAGCATCAACCTTGGGGCTTCCCATAAGTCACAAGGCTGATTGGATATGGATCCCCAGCTGCTGGAGGTCTCCCAGGTTGGGGAATCACAAAGGTGAATGCCAGGCATTTTTGGCACATCCCTGCAAGGGTGGAACCCCAGGTACTGGAGCTCTCTGCTCTAGCAGCAGCCAGACATGGAATCACTCTTGGTCCTCTGATGACAGCTTCATGATTCCTGCGATATTTGGGACAGAGCAGATCCAGGCCCTTGGATGTTTCCCTGGACTATGAGTCAAGAATCTTTCTTTGGGTCCCCAGGATTGGCCAGGCCCAGAGACACTCCTCTCTAGCAACCAGAAAATAGACCCCCCCCTGCCCCCTGAGGGTAGCAATTGGATTTCTGGATCAGCTTTCCAAGGAATCAAGCCAAAGTTCTGCTGGTAACCCTGTGGAGACTAGGCAAACAGTGGAGTCGCACAGACAGTAGATCCAGGATAGCAGAATTCACAGGAGACAAAATTACAGAGGCATGGAGACTAAATGGCTTTTGCTGCCCAGCTACCTTCTGAGACACTCTGGGATAGCCTCAGAGGCAGAGCCCATCTGGGCACATGCACCACTGTGCCCACACCTGCTCTTGCACCCTGCCCTGCTTAAGTGAGGCCCCCTACCTTCAATGCACACTAACTCCTGCATGTCCTTGCCAGAACCCAAGCATTTGCCCTGTCCTTGAACACACCCTAGGATCAGAGTAACTCCCCTCAAAATAAGAGCACCAGCACTCTCCTTTCCTTAGCTTTATCTGAATTGCCAGCACAGTCTTGAGCCCCTAGACAACTCTTATCTTCCTGTAGACTACTCCAGACTGCAGATACAGGTGTACACAGTCTGCCATACAGGCTCCAGCAAGGCTATGGCCAACCAAATGGCTAGTGGCTGGTGTAAGAATACAACCGACAAAAACAGAAAATGCCCAAATAAATGGTTATTCTAATGCAGCTGAAACACAGGAAATGTATTTAAATCTATGACTACGTAGTTGTTAGAGGCACAGAAAGAAGATATGAACAAAAAATGAAGGCCATCATGGACAGAAAGGTATCCACAATCAAAGAGGTGAGGGAAATGAATAAAATTATTCAAGATATAAAAAGGGAATTAGAATCAATGCAGAAAAACACAAACAGAGAAAACACTGGAGATGTACAACTTAGAGAGATCAGAAAACACAGATGTAAGCATCACCAACAGAATTCAAGAGATAGAGAAGAAAATCTCAGGCCCTGAAAATACAAATGTAGGAATCTAAACATCTCTCAAAAGACACAAACAAACAAACAAACAAACAAACAAAAACAGAAAAGTTCCTGACACAAAACATCCAAGAAATCAAGGACACCATGAAAAGATGAAACCTAAGCAAACTAGGCATAGATGAAAAAGAAGACTCCAGGTCCAAGGCCCAGAAAATATTTTCAAGAAAATTATAGAAGAAAAATTCCCCAACCTTCAGAAAGAGAGGCCCTTAAATTACAAGAGGCTTACAGAACACTAAAAAGCCTAGATCAGAAAAGAAATTCCTCCTGCCACCTAATAATCAAAACACTAAATCTATAGAACAAAGAAAAATATTAAAAGCAGCAAGGGAAAAGGCCAAGTAACGTTTAGAGGCAGGTCTATCAGGATCATATCAGATTTCTCAACAGAGAATATGAAAGCCAGAAGGGCCTGGGTGGATACTAAGAAACCAGAGATGCCAACCTAAACTACTATATCCAACAAAATTTTCAATTAACATAGATGGAGAAAACAAAATCTTCCATGACATTATTAAATTTAAACAATACATACAAAGCAACCCAGCTCTACAAAAGATTCCAGAAGTGAGGTATAAACTACACCCAAGAAAACATAGGATAAAGACAAGTTCACAACAACAACAACAAAGAAAAGAAAATAAGGACACAAACATACAATCACTACCACCTCCACAATAAAATAAACTAATAATAATTGGTCAATATTATCTGTCATTAATGGACTCAAGTCCCCAAAAAGAAGACACACATTAACAGAATGGTTGTAGAAACACAATCCAACACTCTCCTGCATTCAAGAAACATACCTCTGCAACAAAGACATATACTACTTCAGAATAATGGGCTGGAAAAATGTTTCCCACGCAAATGGACCCAATAAGCAAACTAGAGTGGCCGTCAAAATTAATCAAAATAAATAGAGAAGGACATTTCATTCTCATCAAAGAAAAATATCACCATGGAGACATCACAATCCTGAACATCTCCCAAAAAGAAACCCAGTGCCAGATGTTTTTAGCACAGAATTCTACCAGATCTTCAAAGAAGAGCTAATTCCAATACTCTTTAAACTAATTCACAAAACAGTAAAAGAAGGAACATTACCAAATGCCTTCTATGATGCCACAGTCACACTGATACTGAAAGTATTCAAACACCCAAAAAATAAAGAGAATTCCAGGCCAAACACTCTTATAAACATCAATGTAAAAATACTCAATACAGTACTTGCAAACCAAATCCAAGAACATATCAAATATATCATCTATTATGAGCAAATAGGCTTCCTCCCAGAAGACAGTGGTGGTTCAATATATGGAAATACAATGTAATCCACCATATATACAAACTGAAAGAAAAGAAAAAAAAAATAAACCAACACATCATCTCCTTAAATGCTGAAAAAGCACTTGAAAAAATCCAATAGCACTTCATTTTTTAAAGTCTTAGAGAGATCAGGGATGTTATGCATATACCTAAACATAGTAAAGGTAATATACAGCAAGCCTATACCCAACATCAAACAAAACAGTGAGGAACTTAAATCAATCAGTCCAAAGTCAGAAATATGACAAGGCTGCCCATTCTCTCCATAACTCTTCAACATTACTGGAGGTTCTAGCTAGAGCGATAGGACAACTAAGAGAAATCAAGGGGATACAAATCCAAAAGGAAGAAATCAAAGTATTACTCTGCAGATGATATGATAGTATACACTAGTGACCCCAAAAATTTTACTAGAGAACTCCTACAGCTGATAAAAACCTTCAGCAAAGTGTCTGGATACAAAATTATCTCAAACAAAAATTCCGTAGCCCTCCTATATACAAAAGACAAACAAGATGAAAAAGAAATTAGGGAAAAAACACCCTTCATAATAGCTAGAAATAACAGAAATACCTTTGTGTAACTCTAACCAAGCAAGTGAAAGACTAGCGTGGAAAAAAATTCAAGCCTCTGAAAAGAGAAATTGAAAAAGATATCAGAAAATGGAAAGATCTCTCATGCTCGTAGCTTGGTTGGATTAGTATAGTAAAAATGGCCATTATACCAAAAACAATCTACAGATTCACTGCAAAATACCAACACAGTTGTTAAAGACCTTGAAAGAAAAACTCAACTTTGTATGGAAAAACAAATAATCCAGACTAGCTAAAACAATCGTGTACAATAAAAGATCTTCCGGAGGTATCTCCATCCCTGATTTCAAGCTGTACTGTAGACCAATAATAACAAAAACAGCATGATACTGGCAAAGAAACAGACTGGTGAATCAATGGAATCGAATCTAAGATGATCCAGTCCCCCTGCTCAGAGGAAGCCCATAGGCTTCTCAGTTTCCAAATGTATTCCCTAGTAATGGGGGCAGGGGCTGTCTCTGACACGAACTCAGTGGATGGCTCTTTGATCACCTCCCCCTGGGGAGGGGTGCAGCCTTACCAGGACACAGAAGAAGACAATGCAGCCAGTCCTGATGAGACCTGATAGGTTAGGGTCAGATAGTGGAGGAAGAGAACCTCTCCTCTGAGGGGACTAGGGAAAGGGCCCAGGGATAGAAGGGGGAGGGTGGTGGGACTCCGAGGAGATGGTGGAGGGGCTACAGTAGGGATATAAAGTGAATAAATTGCAATAAATAAATAAAACATTAAAAATAAAGAAAAAAGACCTAAAACCACTTTCCAAGTTAAAAAAAAATAAAAAATAAAGAAATAGAATTGTGCTACTAGATTTAATGATACAGATAAACACTAAGCTATTTTAATACAACATTGTCCCCCATACACAGGTCATCTGAATAGTAATAATTTATATTATATATTTTATAATATCATATACTTAGGCATTATGTTAAATATTTTATAATAAAAAATCTTTTCTTACTAAGATATTTGGAATAAACTTGCTAATGAACATTATTTCTTAAAGGCAGCAGAAATGCTTCATGGATATCATTTTGGAATTTACAAATAAAAATTTCTGCAAGTTTCTAAGTGTCTGTTATGTAGTCAATAAAAAAAGTCAATGATTTTTTCTCCTTTTCTCACTGACAGTATTTTACAGATCAGTACCAAAAGATGTAAAAAAAGAAAATCCCCAGGTAACTTAAAGAGAAAACAAGTTGTATACACAAACAGATAAATCTTGAGAACATTAGTCTGCAGCAGCAACTCCTGCTGTGGGTCTCTAACCCATGGGTCATTTGTCTTCTCTAAATGGCCCATGAGGTCCCTCAGCTCAGTGATAAACAGGAATCACTGAAAAAATTATTCCTTTCTCCCACATAATATTTCCAAATAGACATGAGGTTTTAAAGAAAAATACATACATAAAACAAAATATTTTCGATTGAAGTGTAGTTCACATTGGATCTTTATACAAAGTGGTTTTCTCCAGTGTGAAAAATTAATAAACAATGTAAAATAATATCTTAAGTTATAAACATATTCAAAATGACTCCTCTATCAGTCAAGAATGTTTTTTAGACAACATTCATCAAATATAGTGAATAACTTACAACTTCTTCCTCATTTACTAGTTAGCATTAATAATAGATTTTTTTAAATGCTAAAATTACACAATATTCATTTTGGTGTTGGGAATGTATCTCTCATGAATTGCCCAAATCATCACCATTGGGTTGATCATTCAGTGTCTTTTATTTTTAGATACTCATATATGCATATTTAGTTTTGTTTATCAGTATAGATGGATGGTACTGACGATTTAATGAAGAAAGAATGGAAGAGGAAAAGAAAAGGAACTAATGACAGACTGATAATTAAAGGGAGAGAATGAGTATGGTGTTTCAGAAAGTTTGGGCAAGGGTGTTTGAGGACTGGAAAACCCTAAACACTTAACAGTTGGAATGACAGAGGATAGAATTCAGCTCTTATTGGTAGGGTCTGGAGACAGATTCCCTGTCTTCAACAGGTACTGAGTGGAGAGTAGCTTATTCTTTTTTTTTTAAATTTATTTATTTTTATATCAATCACAGGTAAGGTACTTTGAATCCCAGGCGTAGCCCCCTCCCTCATTCCCTCCTACCCTCCCACTCCCTCCCTCATCTCCCTCCTCCCCGCCCCCTCCAAGTCCACCAACAGGGGAGGACCTCCTCCCCTTCCATCCAAACCCAGCTTATCCTCTCTCCTCAGGGCTAGCTGCAATGTCCTCCCCTGGGATCTAGCCAGTCTGTCACTCCCTGGCTTGTATGGGGGAGGGTCAAAGAGTCAGCCATCAAGATCATGACTGAAACAGTCCCTGTTTCCCTCACTAGGGTCTTCAGTCCTACACTGAGCTATCATGGGCCCCATCTGTGCGTGGGTTCCAGGCCACATCCACGCATGGTTCTTGATTGTAGAAACAGTCTCATACAAGACGCCTGAGCCCTGGTCAGTTTGGTCTTTGTGTAGCTCTTGTTCTCCCCAAGTCTCACCAACCTCCCCAAGATCTATCATTATTTCTCGCCCTCTACGAGAGGCTTGATCGCGAGTCTTAATATCTGCTCTGATACATCGCTACATTGACCCCCCCACCCCAGAGGTCCTCTTTGGCATGCTCCTGTCCTGTTGCTTGTTTTCTCCTCCACTCAATGTCTATCACATTTGTTCATTCAAACAAGCATTGATCATACCAACCTGGGTCCTCCTTCCTGTATATCCTCTCTAGGTGTGTAGATTTCAGCTTGAACTTCCTATCATATAGGTCTATATAAGTGAGTATATACCATATGTTTCTTTCTGCTTTTGGGATACCTCACTTAGGATGATCATT
>CM053764.1:79131728-79176113 GCA_028658305.1 Pachyuromys duprasi
GATGAGGGAGGGAGTGGGAGGGTGGGAGGGAATGGGGGAGGGGGCTACGCCTGGGATTCAAAGTACCCAATCTGTGATTGAGAGAAAAATAAATAAATTAAAAAAAATTGGAAAACTTAAAAAAAAACAGTAAATAAAAATTAGAATAAAAAGAAAGAATGAATTCATACCTGCTAACAAGTGCTCTTCACTCTTACACACTTACACAGTTCATGTCTGAAACAAGGCTAACTGTGTGACGCACAAGGGGAGGGACTTGACCCTCTAAATTAATGTAATAAAGACTACACTCCATAGGATGACATGTTCACAGACTAACCCGATCTCAGCAACTCCTTATTGAGACTCTTTTCCTCTGTAATTTCAATTAGTGTGAAGGGGACAAAACTATCTATCTTAACAAATATTCTTTACAAGTCTGAACTTCTGAACTTACTATCTGTAATATTCTTTCACAAGATCAAGTCAGTCATCATTCCAGTATGGAGTGGGGAGATGTTCTTTAACTCCTACAGTGGTTTAGGAGCTTTTGAAAACAGGTGTTGACTCCAAGAGGAAGAGCAGCTTTTTTTTTTAAGGGTGTTGGCCTGGGAACTTTCACCATGTTCAAGTGGATGACCTCATAATCTTGTGTACAAAAGTATGCCCAATTTGTGCTTGGTTGGTTATTGGAAAAAACATCAATAAATAAAAAGAGGACACCAGAAAAACAGTGGAGCTGGAGATATGATTTGAAGGACTTAGACAGAAGTAAGGACCTACATATTACCAAGAATACATTGTTCGTAGATAAAAGACTCAAAGAACAATAAAATGCTTTCTTTTAAAATGTCCTATTCACACAACACAGAAAAGTTGATGGTTTGGGTATAAGTTTTTTTTTCTTAATATACCAGATGAGTATTGTACTTTCTTATTCTATATCTCAAACCTAATTTAAACCTTTAAAATGTACTTTATGTTTTTCTACCTGATATATTTCCAGTGATTTGAGCACAACATAGTTTGAAGTTCGTTTTCAGTAAATAATTATTGTTTGAATAAGTGAGGCCAATAAAAGTCAAGAATATTTATTCCAAGCCATTGATTATATTATTGCTATGGAAAACACTGTAGCTTGCTTACTTGAGCAGTTAATTTCTAAAATTAAATTGACAAATACTCTTTTCATCATGTTAAAAGGTAATATAACCAGAGATGAAATAAACAGAATATAAAAATGAGTGATCTATACATTTTACCATATGACTCAGATATACTATATCTTTGGCCCATGTCCAAAGGACTTGATAGCCTAATTCACAGACACTTGCTCAGAAATATTCATTTCTTCTCTATTCACAGAAATAAGGAAACAGGCTCGGATCCAAGATGACAGCCCCAAGAGGACACTGTGTCTGAGGAGCAGGACACTCTGTGTCATGTCAGCACAGCAACCAGGAGACTGAACTCTGGGACCTAAACCACCAGTGTTTGTGATTGGCAGGTGAGAAGAAATCCTATGGTGAGGAAATCAAGTGGGAAGGTCCTTAGGACCCCAAGTCAATCCCTGGAAAAGGTCCCAGTGACCTGCAGGCACACATCTGCTAGCCTAGATCTAAGTGTGCAGCCTCCTGCAGCATGCCCAGCCACCATCCCAGACTGGAACACAGGCTCTGGTCCAGACTGAGGCACCCTCAGATACCATCCCAGATAAGGATGCACAGCCTCTGGCTAAGAAGTCTGCCCTGATCAGAGCATGAAGCCTTCTGAATAGAGCAGTGCCCCCAGCACCCATCTCAAAATGGGACTCTCAGCCTCCAGAGTGATGTTCCAAGCCTCCAGATCAGAGCTGCAAACAGCCAGCAGTGCTCACAGCTTCTAGCGCAGAGCACAGGGCTGGGCACACAGAGCCCACAGCAGAGTAAGTGTCCCATTTGCAGTATCACCTACATACCTCAGAGTCCAGCCTGCTGACCCCACCACAGATTGAAGACCACTGGGTATTCAGGAAACCTGTGCAAGCTCTTGGTGGCAACAATCTGTGCTTCCTAAACGTGATAACACCACATCCCCTCCTGCATTTGCTCCCAAACCTCATAGCCCAAGCATCTATACTCGCTAGCACGCCTCTTTGAGACACCTTCCAAGGGCTCACACACCCACACCCACACACACACACACACACAGACACAAACACACACACTTACTCCTTCCTCCTCCCCACAACAATGATTCTGCAACAGCAGCTTTTCCTCCTACAAGCAAAACTGAAGGAACAACACACACTCTCAAAGCACTTCACCTCCCTGATCTTCCTGAAGAATACTCTAGACACCAAAGATTGACAGTTCCAGTCTGAAGTTCAGCCTCAAGGAGCAAACAGCTCCTTGAATATATACAAACAAATGGCCAAAGGTCGACATAAGAACCCACCCAACAAAAAACAGGACACTATGGTCCCACCAGTAACACTCAAAAGCAATGTAGATTTTAATTCAGCAGAAACACAGGAAAATGATGTTAAAGCTATGCTTATGCAGTTATTAGAGGAACAAAAACAGGAAATGAACAGAGCTTTCAAACAAATACAGAAGAATATAACTTGCAACATGGAGGAACAATTAAAGAAACACAGAGAGGAAACAAACAAAAGAAAATTGGAGCCACAGTCAATCAGATGAAGGAAATGGTGCAAAGCATAAAAACAGAATTAGAATCTATAAAGAAAACACAAACAGAGAAAAACCTGTAACTGGAGAACTTAGAGAAAAGATCAGGAACCACAAAGGTTAGCATCAACAATAGAATACAAAAGATGGAAGAGAGAATCTCTGGAGCTGAAGATACACTTGCTGAAATTGATTCTTCACTCAAAGCAAAAGTAAAATTGGAAAAGTCCCAAACACAAAACATGCAAGAAATCAAGGATGCCATGAAAAGATAAAACCTAAGAATAATAGGAATAGATGAAAAAGAAGACTCCAGGCTCCAAGGACCGGAAAATATTTTCAAGAAAATCATAGAAGAAAATTTTCCCAACTTAAAGAAAGAAATGTCCATAAACATAAAAGAAGCCTACAGAACACCAAATAGACTAGACCAGAAAAGAAATACCTTTCATCACATCATAGAAAAACACTAAACCTACAAAACAAAGAAAAATTATTGAAGACAGCAAAGGAAAAGGGTCAAGTAACATATGAAGGGAGAACGAACAGAATCACACCAGACTTCTCATCAGAAACTATGAAAGGGCCTGGGCAGAGGTCATGCAGTCCTTAAAGGAACACAGATGTAGATCCAGACTACTATACCCAGCAAAGCTTTCAATCAACAGAGATGGAGAAAACAAAATATTCCATATCAAAACTCAAATCAAGCAGTATCTACACAGCAACCCAGCCCTACAGAAGATACTAGCTGGAAAACTTCAATCCAATGAAAACAACTACACCAAAGAAAATATAGGATACAGATAATTCCACAACAAAAAAGAAAAAAGCAAAGAATCATATAAGACCACCAACTCCACAATAAAAGGAACTAACAGTCATTGGTCACTATTACCTATCAACATCAATGGACTCAACTCTACAATAAAGAGAAACAGACTAACAGAATGGGTGAGGAAACAGGGATCCAACATTCTGCTGCATCCAAGAAACACACCAATGCAACAAAGATAAATACTGCCTCAGAGTACAGGGCTGGAAATTTTTTTTTCAAGCAAATGGACCCAGAAAATAAGCTGAGGTAGCTATCCTAGTATCTAATAAAATAGACTTTGGACCAAGATTAATCAAAAAAGATGAGGAGGGGCACTTCCCGCTCATCAAAGGAAAATTCCAACAGGTGAACATAACAATTTTGAACATCTATGCCCCAAATACAAGACCATCTACATTTGTAAATAAAACATTATTAAAGCTGAAATCACACATTGATCCCAAAACCCTAATAGTGGGAGACTTCAACACTCCACTCTCACCAAGGGACAGATCATCTGGACAGAAGCAATAGAGAGAAATTAGTGCACTTACAGAGGCCCTACTTCAAATAGACCTAATAGAAATTTACAGAACTTTTCACCCTAGATAAAAAGAGTATACCTTCTTTTCAGCACCTCATGGAACCTTCTCCAAAATAGTCCATATAGTTGGTCACAAAGCAAGCCTCAGCAGATACAAGGAGATTGAAATAATCCCTTGTATCCTATCTGACCATTATTGTCTAAAGCTGGACCTCAACAACAATAGGAAAAGCAAAATGCCTGCACATACATGGAAACTGAACAACTTGCTATTCAATGTCAGCTTGGTTAGGGAAGAAATTAAGGAAGAAATTAAAGACTTCCTAGAATTCAATGAAAATGAAAGCACAACATACCAAACCTTTGGGTCATAATGAAAGCAGTGCTAAGAGGAAAGTTCATAGCACTAAGTGCCTTCAAGAAGAAATTTGAAACATCTTGTACAAGCAACTTAATAGCCTAACTGAAATCCCTAGGGGAAAAAAAAAAGAAGCAGATACACCCAAGAGGAGCAGATGGCTGGGAATAATCAAACTCAGGGCTGAAATCAACCAATTATAAACAAATAAAACTATTTAAAGTATCAATGAAACCAAGAAAATCAATAGGATAGACAGGCCCCTACCCAAACTAACAAAAATGCAGAGAGAAACTATCCAAATCAGCAAAATCAGAAATGAAAAGGCAGACATAATTACAGACACTGAGGAAAACCAACTACTCATTAGGTCTTACTACCAAAGCCTATATGCCAGAAAACTTGAAAATCTAAATGAAATGGACAATTTTCTAGAGAGATTCCATCTACCTAAATTAAGCCAAGATCAGGTAGAAAGATGGAATAAACCTATATCCCCCAAGGAAATAGAAGCAGTCAGCAATAGCTTCTGTTCCAAAAAAAGCCCTGGGCCAGATAGATTCAGTGCAGAATTCTACCAGACCTTCAAAGAAGTGCTAACTTCAATTCTCTCCAAACTATTCCACAAAATGGAAACAGAAGGAAAATTATCAAACTCAATCTATGAAGCCAAATTAACCTTGATACCTAAACCACACACACAGAAAACCAAAAAGAGAGAGAGAGAGAGAGAGAGAGAGAGAGAGAGAGAGAATTTCAGACCTATCACCTTATGAACATTGATGCAAAAATACTCAATAAAATACTTGTAAACAGAATAAAAGAACACATAAAAGCTATCATTCATCATGACCATGTAGTCTTCATCCCAGGCATGCAAGGGTGTTTCAAGATACAGAAATTCATCAATGTGATCCACCATATAAGCAAACTGAAGGAGAAAAACCACATGATCATCTCCCTAGGTGCCAAAAAGCATTTGACAGAATACAACATCCATTCATGTTTAAAGTCTTGGAGAAATCAGGGATATAAGGCATATTACCTAAACGCAGTTAAGGCAATATGGAGCATGTCTATAATCACCATCAAACTCAATGGAAAGAAACATAAATCAATCCCACCGAAAACAAGGACAACTCAAGGCTGCCTATTGTCTCCATATCTCTTCAACATAGATCTTGAAATCCTAGCTAGTGCAATAAGACAACTAAAGGAAATCAAAGGGATACAAAATGGAAAGGAAGAAGTCAAAGTATCACCATTTGCAGACAATATGATAATATACATGAGTGATCCAAAAAATTCAACCAGAGAATTCCTTCAACTGATAAACACCTTCAGCAAAGTGGCTGGATACAAAATCAACTCAAAAAAAAAAAAAATCAGAAGCCTCCTGTACACCAAAGACAAAAGGGCTGAGAAAGAAATTAGGGAAACAAAAACCTTCACAATAGCCACTAATAAACTACCTTGAGGTGACTCTAACCAAGCAAGTGAAAGACCTGTTTGAAAAAACTTCAAATCTCTGAAGAAAGAAATTGAAGAACATATCAGAAGATGGAAAGATCTCCCGTGCTCATGGATTGGTAGGATTAACAAAATGGAAATTTTGCCAAAAGCAATGTACAGATTCAATGCAATTCCCATCAAAATACCAACACAATTCTTTACAGACCTTGAAAGAAAAATTCTCAACTTCATATGGAGAAACAAAAAACCCAGAATTTCCAAAACAATCCTGTACAACAACAGATCATCTGGAGGTATCTCCATTCCTAATCTCAAGATGTACTACAGAGCAATAGTAATAAAAACTGCATGTTATTGTCATAGAAACAGAATAGTGGATCAATGGAACCAAACAGAAGACCCAGAAATAAACCCATACACCTATGGAAACTTGACTTTTGACAAAGAAGCCAAAACCATTCAATGGAATAAAAGATAACATCTTCTCCAAATGGTGCTGGTCCAACTTGCTGTCTACATGTAGAAAAATGAACATAGATCCATATTTATTACCCTGCACAAAACTAAAGTCCAAGTGGCTCAAAGACTTCAGTGTGAAAACAAACCCACTAAACCTATTAGAAGAAAAACTGGGGAATACCCTAGAACTCATTGTCACTGGAGACTTCCTGAACAGAACACCAACAGCACAGGGTCTAAGATCAACAATCAATAAATGGGACTTCATGAAACTGAAACACTTCTATAAAGCAACAGACACTGTCATCAAAACAAAATGACAGCCTACAGACAGAGAAAGGATCTTCACCAACCGTATGTCTGACAGAGGGGTAATATCCAGTATCTATAAAGAACTTAAGAAGTGAAAAAGCAAGAAATCAAGTAATCCAATTTAAAAAAAATGCCTTATGGAGCTAAACAGAGAACTGACTGTAGAGGATTATAGAATGGCAGAGAAATACCTAAAGAGACGCTCAATGTCCTTAGCCATCATGGGGATGCAAATCAAAACGACCTGGAGATTTCACCTTACACCCATCAGAATGGCTAAAATCAAAATCTCAAGTGACAACCCATGCTGGAGAGGTGGAGAAAGGGGAACCCTCCTCCATTGCTGGTGAGGATTCAAACTTGTACAACCACTCTGGAAATCAATTTTTCTTAGACAATTAGGAATAGTGATTCCTCAAGATACAGCTATACCACTCTTAGGCATATATACAAAAGATGCTCAAGTATACAACAAGCACATTTGCTCAACCATGTTCATAGCAGCTTTATTCATAATAGCCAGAACCTGGAAGCAACCCAGATGTTCCTCAGTCGATGAGTGGATACAGAAATTGTGGTACTTTTACACAATGGAATACTACTCCGCAATTAAAAATGAAGAAACCATGAAATTTGCAGGCAAATGGTGGGACCTGGAAATGAACATCCTGAGAGAGGAATCCCAAAAGCAGAAAGAAACACATGGTGTATCCTTATTTATATAGACCAATAAGATAGGATAAGTATACTGAAATCTATACACCTAAAGAAAAGAAAGAAGAAAGAGTACCCAGGATAAGATGATCAATCCTCACTTAGACAAATGGGATGGACAGTGAATGTAGGAAAAGACAAGCAACAGGACAGGAGCCTACCACAGAAGTACTCTGAAAGACTTTCCCTAGCAATGTATCAAAGTAAGTTTTAAGACTCACAACCAAAACTTTGGCAGAGTGAGGGAATCATATGAAAAAAGGGGGACTTAGTAAGACTTGGAGAGGACGAGAGCTCCACAAAGACCAAATATATCAGGGCACTGGGGTCTTTTATGAGTCTGTTTCTCCAACCAAGAGCTATGTATGTATAACCTAGAACCCCTGCTGGTATATCGCCCATGGAAGCTCAGTATCCAAACTGGGTACCCTAATAAGGGAACAGGGACTATTTCTGTCATGAACTCAATGCCTGGCTTTTAGAACCTCCCCCAAAGGACGAACAGCCTTGATGGACCCCAGCTTATAAAGAAGTTATGTTTATATATATAAAACACACACACACACACACACACACACACACACACACACACACATATATATATATGTAGGAGGTCCTCCTCCCCTATCTTCTGACCTTAGCTTGTCAGGCGTGATCAGGAGTGGTTGCATTGTCCTCTGTGGCCTGGCCAGGCTGTCCTTCCATCCCACTAGAGGGAGGTCATCAAAGAGCCTGCCACTGAGTTCATATCAGAGACAGTCCCTGCTCTCCTTACTAGGGTACCCACTTGGTGTCTGACTACCATGGGCTACATCTGAGCAGGGGTCCTAGGTTATATCTATGAATGGACCTTGGTTGTAGTATCAGTCTTAGAAAGCTCCCCTGTGCCAAGATTTTTGGATTCTGTTGCTCTCCTTGTGGAGCTCCTGTCCTCTCCAGGTCTTACTGTCACACCCCTCTTTCCTAAGTTTCCCTGCACTCTGTCCAAAATTTGTCTATGAGGCTTAACATCTGTTATGATATACTTCTGGGTAGAGTCTTTCTAAGGCCCTCTGTGGTAGGCTCCTGTCCTGTTCCCTCTCTTTTCCTTGTTTCAATATCCATCCCATTTGTCTTTCTGAGTGAAGACTGATCATCTTAACCAGGGTCCTCCTTCTTGCTTAGATTCTTTAGGTATAGTGATTTTAGAATGTTTATCAAATATTATATGTCTAGAACCACTGGTAGGTGAGTATATTCTCTGTGTGTCTTTCTGCTTCTGGGATACCTCACTCAAGATGATCTTTTCTAGTTACCATCATTTACATGCGAATTTCATGATTTCCTTGTTTTTATTTGCTGAATAGTATTCCATTGTGTAAATGTACCACAATTCCTGTATCCATTCCTCTATTGAGGGATATCTGGGTTGTTTCCAGGTTCAGGCTATTATGAATAAAGCTGCTATGAACATGGTTGATCAAATGTCTTTGTTGTGTAATTGAGCGTATATGACTTTTGGGTATATGCCTTCGAGTGGTATAGCTGGATCTTGAGGAAGCACTATTACTAATTATCTGAGAAAGTGCCAGATTGATTTCCAAAGTGATCGTACAAGTTTACATTCCCCCTAAAAGTGGAAGAGGGTTCCCCTTTCTCCACATCCTCCCCAGCATGCATTATCACTTGAGTTTTTGATCTTAGTCATTCTCATGGGTGTAAGGTGAAATCTCAAGGTCATGTTTGATTACCATTTCCCTGATGACTATGGATGCTGAACATTTTTAAACTGTTTCTCTGTCATTCTATGTTCCTCTATTGAGAATTCTCTGTTTAGATCTGTACCCATTTTTAAATTGAATTGCTTGATTTGTTGCTTTTTAACTTCTTTTGTTCTTTATATCTTCTGGATATCAGCCCTCTGTCAGATATAGGGTTGGTGATGATTCTTTCCCAGTCTGTAGGCTGTCGTTTTGTTCTTACAACAGTGTCCTTTGCTTTACAGAAGTGTTTCAGTTTCATGAGGTCCCATTTGTTGATTGTTGGTCTTAGTGCCTGTGCTGTTGGTGTTCTATTCAGGAAGTTGTCTCCTGTGCCAATGAAGTCCACTTCCCTACTTTTTCTTCTAACAGATTTAGTGTGTCTGGTTTTATGCTGAGGTCTTTAGTTTTGTACAGGGTGATATATATGGATCTATTTGCCCTCCTGTACACTGAAGACAAAAAAAAAAAGCAGACAAAGAAATTAGGGAAACAACACCCTTCACAATAACGAAAAATAACAAAAAGTACCTTAGCGTGACTCTAACGAGCAAGTGACCTGTTTGAAAAAATCTTCAAGTCTTTGAAGAAAGAAATTGAATAAGATATCAGAAAATGGAAAAATCTCCATTGCTCATGAATAAGTAGGATTAAGATAGTGAAAATGACCATCCTACCAAAAGCAATCAACAGATTCAATGCAATTGCCATCAAGATACCAACACAATTCTTTACAGAGTTTAAAAGAAAAAATTCTCAACTTCATATGGAAAAACAAAAAACCCAGAATTGCCAAAATTATACTGTACAACATATTATCGGGAGGTATCTCTATCCCGGATCTCATTCTGTACTGCAGCAATAGTAACAAAAACTGCATGCTACTGGCATAGAAACAGAATGACAGATAAATGGAATTCAATAGAAGACCCAGAAATAAACCCCCACACCTATGGATACTTGATTTTTTGACAAAAAATACAAAAACATACAATGGCAAAAAAGATAGCCTCTTCAACAAATGGTGCTGGCCCAATCAGATGTCTACATGTAGAAATATGGTGTAGTCTTAAATATTTTTAAAATTAAAATTAAAAATGTCTTTTCACTTGTTCAGATATAGCCCTTAGGCTCAACCTCCAAGTGGGGTTCCTGGTAAGGAACTTTCTCTGGCATGAACTCAGTGTCAGGCTCTCTGAGAACCTCCCCCTAGAGGTTACAGGCTTACCAGGCCATAGAGGAAAACAATACAGCCAGACCTCATGAGACCTGATAGGCTAGGATCAGAGTGAAGGGGAAGAGGACCTCCCATAACAGTGGACTAGGAAAAGGGCATAGGGTAAGAAGAGGGAGGGAGGGAGTGTTTGGGAGGCCATGATGGACAGGGCCACAAACAGGATACAAAGTGAATGAATTGTAAAAAATAATTAATAAAAAATAACAAATGGCATTTCACTCAGGGTAGCTGGAGATAGAGATGGAGAAAGAAAATTGAGGAGGAAGGAAAATGACACAATTAAATCCCAGAAGCAGAAAGATACACATGGTATATACTCACCCATAAATGGATATTAGACATATAACTTTGGATAAATATACTAAAAACTGTATATATAAAGAAGCTAAGCATGAGGGAGGGGGCTACGCCTGGGATTCAAAGTACCTAACCTGTGATTGAGATAAAAATAAATAAATTAAAAAAAAATAAAGAAGCTAAGCAAGAAACAGGACCCTGGGTAAGATGATCAATCCTCACGGAGAAAGACAAACACGATGGACTTTGGAAGAAGGAGAAAACAGGGAACAGGATAGGAGCCTACCACAGAGGGCCTCTGAAAGACTATCCAGCAATGTATCATAGCAGATGCTGAACCTCATAGTCAAACTTTGAACAGAGTGCAGGGAATCTTAGGAAATAAGGGGATGATAGTATGACTTGGAGAGGACAGGAGCTCCACAAGGAGAGCAAGACAATAAAATATCTGGGCCCAGGAGTCTTTCCTGAGACTGATACTCCAGCTAAGGATCATTCATTGATATAACCTAGAACCCTTGAACAAATATAACCCATGGCAGCTCAGTCTCCAAGTAGGTGTCCTAGTAAGGGGACCAGGAACTGTCTCTGACATGAACTCAGTTGCTGGATCTTTGTCCCCCATCTTGAGGGGAAAGCATCCTTGCCAGGCCACAGAAGAAGACAATGCCTCCAGTTCTGGTGAGACCTGATAATCTAGGGTCAGATGAAAGGGGAGGAGGACATCTCCTATCAGTTGACTTAGAGAGGTGCATGGGAGGAGAAGAGGGATAGGAGGGTGTGATTGGGAGGGAATAAGGGAGAGGGCTAGAGCTGGGATATGAAGTAGATGTACTATAATTAATATAAAAATAAAAAATTAATTAAAAATAAAATAATTCAATTAGAAATTAATTTTAGACATCCAGTTGGACCACCACCATTTGTTGAAGATGCTGTCTTTTTTCCATTGAATGGTTTTATTTCCTTTGTTGAAAATCAAGTATTCATAGCGTTATGGGTTTATTTCTGGGTCTTCTGTTTGGTTCCATCAATCCACCTTTCTGTTTTTATTCCAATACCACACAGATTTTGTTACAATTACTCTGTAGTAGAGACCAAGATAATGGATTAAGATACCTCCAGATGCTCTGTTGTTGTACAGGATCGTTTTGGGAATTCTGGGTTTTTTGTTTCTCCATATGAAGTTGAGAATTTTTCTTTCAAGGTCTGTAAAGAATTGTGTTGGTATTTCGATGGGAACTGCATTGAATCTGTAGATTGCATTTGCAGATTGGCCATTTTCACTATGTTAATCCTATACATCCATGAGCATGGGAGATCTTTCCATCTTCTGATATCTTCTTCAATTTCTTTCTTCTGAGACTTGAAGTTATTCCAAATAGGTCTTTCACTTGCTTGGTTAGAGTGACACCTAGATACTTTATGATAGTAGTGGCTATTGGAAAGGGTGTTGTTTCTCTGATTTCTTTCTTGGCCCTTTTGTCTTGGGTCTTCAAGAGGGCTTCTGATTTTTTATGTGTTAATTTTGTACCCAGCCACTTTGCTGAAGGTATCTATCAGCTAGTTCTCTGGTTGAATATTTGGGGTCACTCATGTATACTATAATATCAAAAAACTAAATGAAATTTAAACTAATGGAAGACAAATCAGAATTGAAAATGAATATTCTGATATTTTCATAAGTAAAGCTGGTATCAAAACCAGTGTGGTTTATTTTGAGCCAAGATATTTTGAAATTTTACTGTTATTATAATGTGCTGTAACAAGTAGCAAGTGATATCTGAGACAAACAATAAATATGTAACCCAAGTTGACCAGGAATTTCTTATCCTCCTGTCTCTGCCTCTTCAGCAAATTCTACCAGTTAAGTATAAACGCAACAGAGCGCAAACATTAACATTTTTATGACCTAAAGTCCAAATATTATCTTTTATGATTCTGACATGTGTAAGACTACTCCTTTGGTACATTTCAGGGACAAGGCAAGACTGCCCATTCTCTCCATAGCTCTTCAACATAGTCCTGGAAGTCCTTGCTAGAGGAATAAGACAACTAAAGGAGTTCAAGGGGATACAAGTTGGAAAGGAAGAAGTCAAAGTATCACTATTTGTAGAAGATATGATAGTATACCTGAGTGACCCCAAAAATTCTACCAGGGAACTCCTACATCTGATTAACACCTTCAGCAATGTGGCTGGATACAAAATTAACTAAAAAAAGAAAAGGAAGTAGCCTTCCTGTACACAATAGACAAAAGGACTGAGAGAGAAATTAGCAAAACAACATCCTTCACAATGGCCACAAAATTCATAAAGTTCCTTGGTGTGAAAATAACCAAGCAAGTTAAAGATTTCTACGAAAAAAATTTCCAGTCTCTAAAGAAAGAATTAGAAGAAGGTATCAGAAGATGAAAAGATCTCCCATACTCATGTCTTGACGGGATTAATAGAGTAAAAATGGCCATCTTACCAAAAGCAATCTACACATTGAGTGCAATTCCCATCAAATTACGAACACAATTCTTTACAGACCTTGAAAGAAAAATTCTCAACTTCATACAGAATAACAAGAAACACAGAAATGCTAAAACAATCATCTATAATAAAAGATCTTCTGGAGGTATCTCTATCCCTGATCTCAAGCTGTACTATAGAGCCACAATACTAAATACTACGTGGTACTGTCATAGAAACAGGTGGATGGATCAATGGATTCGAATAGAAGACCCTGAAACGAATCCACACACTTATGGACACCTGATTTTTGACAAAGATGCAAAAACATTCAATGGAACAAAGAAAGCATATTCAACAAATGATGTTGGTCTTAGTGAATACATGTAGAAAAAACGCAAATAGATCCATATTTATAACCCTGCTCAAAACTAAAGTCCAAGTGGATCAAAGACCTCAATATAAAACCAAACACACCATACTGCTTAAAAGAAAAAGTGGGGAAGAGCCTTGAACTCATTGGCACAGGTGTCCACTTCCTGAACAGAACACCAACAGCACAGGCTCTAAGAGCAACATCAATAAATGGGACCTCATGAAACTGAAAAGCTTCTGTAAAGTAAATAACACTGTCCTAAGGAAAAAACAACTACAGATTAGGAAAAGATTTCCACAAACCCTATATCTGACAGAGGACTAATATCCAGTATATATAAAGAACTCAAAAAATTAAACAGTAACAAATAAAGTAATGCAATTAAAAAATGGGGTACAGAGCTAAACAGAGAATTCTCAATAGAGGAATATCGAATGGCAGAGAAACACCTGAAGAAATGTTCAACGTCCTTACTCATCAGGGAAATGCAAATGAAAATAACCCTGAGATTTCACCTTACACCCATCAGAATGGCCATGATCAAAAATTCTGTCAAAAATTTTGTCAATGTTTCCTTTTTAAAAAACCAAATTGCACCAAAAAATTAAACTGATAATTTAACTTATAATGCAATCATTGCCTCCCTTTAAAAACCATTCTTTAATTTATTAATTTTTATCTTTTATATTAACCACTGGTTATTTACCTTGTATGCCAGCCATAGCCCATTCCATCATTCCTTCCCAATCCCATGCTCCCTCCCTCATCTCCTCCCTGGCCCATTCCATGTCCACTGATAGGGAAGGTACTCCTCCCCTACCATCTGACCCTAGCTTATCAGGTATCTTCAGGACTGGCTGCCATGCCCTCCTATGTAGCCTAGCAAGACTGCTCCTCCCTCGGGGACAGGGGGGGAGGGTACAGAAATTGTGGTACATCTACAAAATGGAATATTACTCAGAAATAAACAAACAAGGATATCATCAAATTTGCAGGTAAATGGTGGGAACTGGAAAGGATCATCCTGAGTGAGCTATCCCAGAAGTAGAAAGAAACACACAGTGTATATATATATATATAAACATTTTTATTTCATATTAATCACAGATTTTTCACTTTGTATCCCATCCGTAGCCCCCTCTCCCATTCCCTCCCTATCCCACCCTTCCCTCCCTCATCTCCTCCCTGCCCCTTTCCAGGTCCACTGATAGGGGAGGACCTCCTCCCCTTCCATCTAACTCTAGCTTATCAGGTCTCTTCAGGAATGGCTGCAATGTCCTCATCTGTGGCCCAGCAAGGCTGCTCCTCCCTCGGGGGCGGGGAGGTCGAAGAGCCATCCATTGAGTTCATGTCCAAAATAGTCTCTGTTCCCCTTACTGATGTACCCACTTGGGCACTGAGCTACCATTTTCTACATACAAGCAGGGGTTCTAGGTTATAAACATACTTGGTCCTTGGTTGGGGACAGTCTCATAAAAGACCCCTGTGCCCTGATATATTTGGTCCTTGCGGAGCTCCTGTACTCTCCAGGTCATACTAACTCCCCCTTCTTTCATATGATTCCCTGCATTCTGCCAAAGGGTTGGTTATGTTTCTTAATATTTGCTTTGATACCCTGCTAGGTATAGTGTTTCTGAGGCCCTCTGTGTTAGGCTCTTTTCCTGTTACTTGTTTTCTAGGATGTAGACAAAAAGGAACCCTCCTCCATTGCTGGTGGGAATGTAAGCTGGTACAACCACTCTGGAAATCAATTTGGCATTTCCTTAGACAATTAAGAATAGTGATTCCTCAAGATCCAGCTATACCACTCTTAGGCATATATCCAAAGATGTTCAAGTACACAAGGACATTTGCTCAAGTATGTTCGTCGCTGCTTTATTCATAATAGTCAG
This sequence comes from Pachyuromys duprasi, assembly GCA_028658305.1. Classification (NCBI taxonomy): domain Eukaryota; kingdom Metazoa; phylum Chordata; class Mammalia; order Rodentia; family Muridae; genus Pachyuromys; species Pachyuromys duprasi. Next base: position 79,147,054 of record CM053764.1, read on the forward strand.
AACCTGGAAACAACCCAGTTGTCCTTCAGTTGAGGAATGGATACAGAAATTGTGGTACTTTTACACAATGGAATACTACTCAGCAATTAAAAAGGAGGAAATCATGAAATTTGCAGGCAAATGGTGGGACCTGGAAACGATCATCCTGAGTGAAGTATCCCAAAAGCAGAAAGACGCACATGATATATGCTCACTTATATAGACCTATAAGATAGGATAAACATACTGAAATCTATACACCTAAAAATGATAAACAAGAAAGAGGACCTGGAGTAAGAGGGTTAATCCCCACTTAGAAAATCAAACTGGATGGACACACATGGTATATACTCACTCATATAGACATATACTATAGGATAAACCTACTAAAATCTGTACACCTAAAGAAACTACTCAAGAGGGAGGACTCTTGCTAAAATGCCCAATCCCTATCCAGAAGGGCAAGGAGGATGGACATCAGAAGAAAGAGAAAACAGGGAACAAGTCAGGAGCCTGCCACAGAGGCCCTTGGAAAGGCTCTGCCCTGCAGACTATCAAAGCAGATGCTGAGACTTATGGCCAATACTTGGGCAGAGTGAGGGGAATCTTATGAAAGAAGTGGTATATAGTATGATCTGGAGAGGACAAGAGCTCCACAAGGACTGCAACAGAATGAAAAAATCTGAGCAAAGGGGTCTTTCCTGAGACTGATACTTCAACCAAGTAGCATGCATGGAGATAACCTAGGGCCCCTGAACAGATGTATCCCATGGCAGTTCAGTATTCAAGTGGGTTCCACAGTAATGAGAACAGGGACTGTCTCTGACATGAACTGATTGGCCTGCTTTTTGATCATCTTCCCCTGAGGGGGACCGGCCTTACCAGGCCACAGAGGAAGACAATGCAGCCACTCCTGATGAGACCTAATAGACTAGGATCAGAAGGAAGGAAAATAAGACCTCCCCTATCAGTGGTCTTGGGGAGGGAGACTGGTGCAGAAGGGGGAGGAAGGGAGGGATTGGAATGGGAGGAGGGAGGGAACTACAGGGTATATAAGGTGAATAAAGTGTAATTAATAAAGAATTTAATTAAAAAAAGAGAAAAATGTACCAACATTTCTGTAGCCATTCTTCAACTGAGGGACATTTGGTTTTTTTCTAGGTTTTGGTTATTACGAATAAAGCTGCTACAATCATGGTTGAGCAAAAGTCCTTTTTGTGTACTTGAGCAACTTTTTCATATATGCCTAGGACTGTTAAAGCTGTATCTTCAGGAAGCACTATTCCTAATTGTCTGAGAAAGTGCAAGATAGATTTCCAAAGTGATTGTTCCAGTTTATGTGTCCACCAGCAGTGGAGGAGGGTTTCAATTCTCCACTTCTCCAGCATGTTTTGTTACTTGAGTTTTTTTTTAATATTGAATCATATTTTATCATAACCATGGGCTTTTTGAAAATATAAATGACATAAATTCAGTCCCCTGCCTAAATAATGTTCAAAATACCGAAAATGTAATCACAGTGCTAGATGCTGTTAAAGTCTGTTGGCAATGCTTTGTAAATAGAATAAAAGGTAAGCTGAAAAGATGAGGCACAGTAAATTTGTAACCATTGCCATTCTGATGGGAGGAAGGTGAAATGTCAGGCTTATGTTTTGATTTGCATCTCTCTGATGGCTAAGGACTTTGAGCATCTCTTTAGGTGTTTCTCTGTCATTCTATATTCCTCTACAGAGAATTCTCTATGTAGGTCCATAACCCATTTTTAATTGGATTGCTTGATTTATTGATTTTAATTTCTTTAATTCTTTATATACTCTGGATATCAGCCCTCTGTCAGATATAGGGTTGGTGAAGATCTTTTCCCAGTTTGTAGGCTGTAGTTTTGTTCTGATGGAAATGTCTTTTTCTTTTTTACAGAAGCTTTTCAGTTTCATGAGGTCCTATTTATCTATTGTTCCTCCAGAGCCTGTGCTGTTAGTGTTATGTTCAGGAAATTGTCCCCTGTACCAATGAGTCCAGGCTTTCCCCACCTTTTCTTCTAACCAATTTAGTGTGTCTGGTTTTATGTTGAGGTATTTGATCCACTTGGACTTTGGTTTTGTGCAGGGTGAACAAATATGGATCTATTTTCATTTTTCTGCATGTAGACATCCAGTTGGAAGAGCACCATTTTTTAAAGATGCTGTTTTTATTCCATTGAACGGTTTTGGCTTCTTTGTTGAAAATCAAATATTCATAGGTGTTTGGGTTTATTTCTGGGTCTTCCGTTCCACTGATCCACCTTTCATTTTTTATGCCAATACCACAAAGTTTTTATTACTGTTGCTCTGTAGTACAGCTTGAGATCAGGGATGGAGATACCTCCAGACAATCTGTTGTTGTAGAGGATTGTTTTGGAGATTCTGGGTTTTTTGTTTCTCCATATGAAGTTGAGTATTTTTCTTTCAAGGTCTATGAAGAATTGTGAAGGTATTTTGATGGGCATTGAATCTGTAGATTGCTTTTGGCAATATAGTCATTTTCACTATATTAATCCTACCAATCCATGAGTACGGGAGGTCTTTCCACCTTCTAAGATCTTCTTCAATTTCTTTCTTCAGAGATTTGAAATTTTTTCATATAGGTCTTTCACTTGCTTGGTTAGAGTCACCCCAAGGTACTTTATGTTATTAGTGGCTATTGTGAAGGGTTTTGTTTCCCTAATATCTGCCTCAGCCCTTTTTTGGGGGGGGCATATAGGAGGGCTTCTGATTTTTTTTTTTGAGTTAATTTTGTATCCAGCCACTTTGCTTAAGGTGTTTATTGGCTGAAGGCATTTTCTGATTGAATTTTTGGTATTGTTCATGTATACTATCATAATCTGCTAACAGTGATACTTTGACCTCTTCCTTTCTGATTTGTATCCCCTTGATCTCTTTTACTTGTCTTATTGTTCTAGCTAGGACTTTAAGTACTATGTTGAAGAGATATGGAGACAATGGGCAGCCTTGCCTAGTCCCTGATTTCAGTGGGATTGATTTAAGTTTCTCTCCATTGAGTTTGATGTTGGCTAATGTTTGCTGTATATTACCTTTACTATACTTAGGTATGTGCCTTGTATTCCTGATGTCTGTAAGTCTTTAAACATGAATGGATTTTTGACTTTGTCATATGCTTTTTCAGCATCTGACGAGATTATCATGTGGTTTTTCTCCTTCAGTTTGTTTATATGGTGGACTACATTGATGAATTTCTGTATATTGAACCATCCTTGCATGCCAGGGATGAAGTCTACTTGGTCATGGTGAATGATATCTTTTATGTGTTCTTGGATTCGGTTTGCAAGAATTCTATTGAGTATTTTTGCATCAATGTTCATAAGAGAGATAGGTCTGAAGTATTTTTTTTTGTTGGGTCTTTGTGTGGTTTAGCTATCAAGGTTACTGTGGCTTCATAGAATGAGTTTGATAAAGTTCATTCTGTTTCTATTTTGTGGAATAGTTTGAAAATAATTGGAGTTAGCACTTCTTTGAAGGTCTGGTAGAATTTTGTGCTGAAGCCATCTGCCCCAGGGCTTAAAAACCATTTTAAACAAATAAAAAAAAATTACACAGAAACAATGGATGTAAGTTCGTTTGTCTATGAAAGCAAGAACACTTTCTAAGAGCATTGAATATTACAGCATTATGTAGAGAAGTCTGAACGGAAAATATTATAAATACAATTATCTCAAAAGTTAAAAAGTACATTTTCTTTTTGTGTATGTGTGTTTGCATATTTTTTATTTTTATAAATTCCAGATTATTCACTTTGTATCCTTCCTGTAGTTCCCTCTGTCCTCCTCTTCCAATCCCCCCTCCTTCCCCCTTTTCAAACCATGTCCTTCCCCAAGTCCACTGATAGGGAAAATCCTCCTCTCTTTCTTCTGATCCTAGTCTATCAGGTCTCATCAGGAGTGGGTGCATTATGTTCCTCTGTGGCCTTGTAAGGCTGCTCCCCTTCAGGGGGAGGTGAACAAAGAGCAGGTCCAAAAGTTCATGTCAGAGACAGTACCTGTTCCTGTTACTATGGAACCCATTTGGACACTGAAGAGAAAACTCCTACAGCTGATAAACACCTTCAGCAAAGTGGCTGGATACAAAATTAACTAAAAAAAATCAGTGGCCCTCCTGATTACAGAAAGTACATTTTCTTATGAAACACCATTTTCAAAGGCATACAGTTAAGTACATTTATTTTGCAATGGAAGAAATTTAGGTTATCTTGAAAGCTCTTAAAACTCCAGTAGTTTAGTGGAGTTAATATGCTTTTTAGACTTATGTCCGAATGACATACTTTTATGAAAAAGTATCCTCTAGGCAATATTTAAAGTTCAAAATGAATTTACATTATATAGTACTGAAAATCAAAAGCTGTCAATCTACGTCCATTAGATTTTATCAGCTTCTTAACAAGAAACATATTCACACATAGTTGCTTCTGTTAAAAAGCATGTTCATGTGTTCCTATCAGAATAACAGACCCACATATATATGAATTACAGCTAGTTGCCTGTTAACCAAAAATCTACCTGCCGTTATATATGTATGGCAAGAATAAACCATTATTTTAGATTCATCTTGCAAACTGAACAAACTAGATAGATGATTCTTCCATCTTTGATTAGAAAATAACAGGTCAAACCACATGCCAATGCCATTTTTCTGAAACACTCATGGGATAGAGATCACTGAACTATACAATTCTGGTGGAAAAGTGGAGAAAGCAACAGTAGTGAACATATGTTCATTGGATGGACACTGGAGATATCATCTATTCCAATAGAATATGGTGGAAGTGTTTACCATATTTTATAGACTAAGGCTTGACTGTCAGGACAACATGAAGCTCTTGAGACCCATAGGAGCCCAACATCTAAGAGACTCCAGAATTCCTATCAATTGCTCAAAAGAAACACCCTGAGAAAAACTTCTCCCTATTTGCTTCTGGAGAAAAATTGTGTCCAGTAACAAAAATCTACACATATACATACTTTCTTAAAAAGAAAAGACTATTCCACAGTGAGAGGGCTTTAAAACCTGTAGCCTGAGAAAAATAACATTGAAAAAAAAAGTTTGGGAAAGCAATGTTCAGAAATCTTTGACTTAGTTGTGCCGATTTTTCTACTCTATTTCCCCATAGGGAGAAAATCCTTAATGTACTTGGAGAAAAACAAAAATACAAAAATAAGTATAGATAAATAGATAAATAGACAGATAGATGAGAGATATGAGAAACCCACATACACAAACACACACATGAAAGAGAGAGAGAGAGAGAAAGAGAGAGAGAGAGAGAGAGAGAGAGAGAGAGAGAGAGAAAGCAGAGAAGTGCAGGAATAAAGAGGGAACAAATATTGAGGGCATATCCAACCTAAGACCTACACCACTATAGAAAGTCAGCCCCTGACAATATTAATGATGCACTGCTATACTTGCAGACAGGAGCTTAACTTGACTGTCTCCTTGGAGGCTTCTGCCAGTAACGGATAAAGACAGATGCTGGGACTTGAATCCAAGCATGGGGCAGATCTCTGGGGTTCCTGTGGAAGTACTGGGGGAAAGATGGATGTGGTATGTTAAGCCCAGCAATGGATGTACCTGGAGGAGACGGAAACCTCATAAGAAGACCAACAGAGACCACTAACCCATTGCCATGGGGACTTACAGAGACTGAGACATCAGCTAAAGGTTCATGGTCTGGACCTAGGTTCCCTGCATATACATGGCCAGTGGGCAGCTTGGTCTTCATATGGGGTTCCTAGCAAGTGGAGGGGCATGTAGGGGAGGGGAGTGCTGTTTCTAACATGTACTCTATTGCCTGCTTTTAGATCACTTCCCTCTGCAGGGATGCCTTGCCTGGCCTCAGGGGATGAGGATATGCTCAGTCCTGATGTGACTTGATGTGCTGGGGAAGGTTGATAAGGGAGAAGGTAGACTCCCCTTTTTTCTGTGGGGGAGGGAAAAGGGAAGGAGGAGTGAAGGGAATGGGTGACTAGATGGAGAGGAGAGAGGGGTCATGCTTGGGATATGAAGTAAATAAACTGATATTTTTAAAAAAAGAGACAAAATGAACAATCTTTAATATCTAGAAGGAAGGCAAGCCCAAATACTACGTTTCAGAAATAGGCAAGTACATTCATACAATCATCAAAGAGAGATAAGACTGAGATTCACAGACCCTAAGACTGATTTGAGACTCAGATATTACCCCTGGTCTAAGAACATAGGGGGCATGGAGGGGGCAGGGAGAAGATGAGGGAGGAATGGGGAGAGTGGGAGGGAATGAGGGAGGAGACTACGGCTGGGATACAAAGTACATAACCTGTGATTAATATAAAAATAAATAAATTACTTAAAAAAAATAACATCACCAGACAGGGACAACAAGAGCTTCTATTCACTGGGGCAGCAAGACGAAACTCTTGGGAAGCAGATCAATCAGAAACATGTTTTTCAGTAACTAAAAATTTTGTTATCCCTTTGCCTGAAAGTCTTGCTTCTGCTTTCATTAATAATAATACTATAGGATTTGTGATTTATACTAGTTTTCATTTACCACTTTAAAATAATATATCCCCCCCAAAAATAAAATAAAATAATATATCCCATATTACAATTCACTTTATCTCACCACCTCTCCCCTCCAAAAACTTGTGTTTTCAGTTATATTCCTATCAAGTTCATGACTTCTACTTGTTTAATTATTGTGTGTGTGAGAGAGTTTGTGTGTGTGTACGTGTGATTGTGCATGTTCAGGCAACTACAACTTGGTGAATCCTTTTACTGTTGCCTTTCTATATATGTATATATGTCTGTGTATACACACACACACATATATATACATACACACACATATATATATATATATATGCTTGATCACTTGGGTTTGGAACTTTTCATTGCTGAAGACCAATACTCCCTCTTTTATCAGCCATTTAGTGCCTCTAGCACATCAGTATTAAAGAGAGAGAGAAAGGATTGTAAAAGCAAAAGAAATAGCAGGTCTGCTCTCAGAATCTTCTAATATGGTATAGGGAGCTGCATCCGTGAAATGGTCACAATCTGGTGTGGATTTCTTTAGCTCAGTCTTCTGTTATGATGACTGACCCTCATGAAAAGTTTTGAAAATTTGGACCATTCTTTCTAAATAGGTAGTTCCTACTCCATTCTCTCTTTCTTCACCTTCAGGTATCTTCATGTTGCAAAGCATAAAAATTTAGTCATTGTTTCATAAGTGTTTGAAGAACTGTGCACTAGCATTTCTCCTTTCACAAAGAAAACTGTGATTTTTCTTGTTCAGAGTTGGTAAATTTCTTGTACTTTTATCTGCAGTTCAATGACTACATCAAGTAGTTTTTCCCTCTATTATTGAGCACATTTTTTCTACTTAATATTTTTGGAAATTTCACTTTGTAGTTCATTTTTTAAATTTTGTTATCATTCTCTGTTCTCTCTGTCTGTGTGTGTGTGTTAGTATGTTTATACTTTTCCATGACTTTGCTGATATGGCCACACTTTCATTTATTTTAGAGACTTTTAATTGCTACAGAACTGTTTTAATAATAAATAGGCATGTTGGAAATTGTAAACTCAACTGTATTTCATCAATAGTTTAGCTTTTTTCTTATAGGTAATTGATATTTCATATTCATGGGATCTCCAACTACCAAACCAAGCCTGGTTCTAAATAATGTTTGGAATGCACCCAGGATGGCTTTTTTTTTTAATGTGAAATAATGGCAGATTTGTTATGCACTTGTTTTCTAGAGACCATAATATAAAAACTTAGCAAAGTATTCACAAGTTACAAGACATTCTGATGTAAATCTGCTATAACATGTGATTGAGTGTGGTTTTGTTTATATAAATCCACATTATTTTACATAAGGGATTTGAATATTCACAACCTTTGACATGTGTAGGGGAATAACTTAGAACCAACATTTGCCATATAAGTGGATGGCTTCATGGTATACTTTAGCTTTTAACATGTCAGCTCATTTCAGTTGTGCATTGTGCACACTCGTTTATTGTCATGAAAGAAATATTTTATACAGATGCTTTGTCTGTAGCAAATACCTAGTCTCACTAGTTTAAACATGAAGTTGATAGCACACTTTAAGGAGATTTTATTTTCTTAACATTTTTTATTATCTAAGTCATTTTAGTGATATTTTGCTGGTTTGATTGATTTTTCAACAGTGGGCTCCTGCTGGACTTTGCTCATGTTTGCATATGGAGTCATTGTGGGTTACCTAGACATAAAAATTTGTTTCTCTCTGTAGGAAAAGCAAAAACAAGGTTCTCAAGATCAAGAATATTTCTAGTCTGGGAAACTAGGTAATATTTGTGCCCAGAGAGTTTTATTTTATTTTACTTTTTTGCTACTTTTTCTAACTCAAATGTCATTATGGGAAGGGATTGGAATTTAAGCTTGGAATCATAATATAGCACTTCTCAGGCTTTCTAGTAAAAGCACTCTACATTTTTGCAAAAAGCCTCCTTTCCCTGTGCCACTTATCTTCTCAGTTATGTATGTATGGGATGAAATTGTCATGTTAGACATCAGTTATGGAGAATCGTCTGGAGCTAGAGTCATTGATGAAACAGAAGTTATATGGGTGGAAAACAGTTAATTCTCATTTAGATGGAGGGAGTCTTAATATCAAGAAGAGGCAATTTCAGAGGGTGGATTGATCTGCAGATGTCCTCGGTCATTCACTGTGGCTAACAGAGTACCTCAGATCACTTGGAGAGGGAAGTAGTAATAATATGGACCGTTGGCCACATATTAAAAATGAGTCTTGCATTAGACCGCTTTGATTGTGCTGCCGGGCTTCTTTGGTGAGACTGCCATTTGACAATGAAAGGAAAATGCTTCCTTTTTCTTTCTGTTGCTATTTTGGATTAACTGACATGCTGTGTTAGTGGATGTCAGCTGATGGAGGATGAAGCACAGACCACATTTCTTTCTCTTTGTCCTTGATTACCTACCCTGTCCAACTTCTTTTCTACTTCCTCTGAGATTTGGATCAAGGATAAGTAGAGAAGAGGGGATATAAACAGTGTAAGAACCAGTGACAGTGGATGACTATAAGGAAACATTGACTTCTTGAGAACTAGACAGCAGGGAAGCTGCACATATGAACTCACAGCATATACAAGACCTGTACAGCCTAAGCTGGATAAAATTCCAACCTCTAGAAATTGGTGGAGGGATATGAAATCCCACCCACACCAGAAACCTGATTGTCATTTGATAGTTTCTGGGAGAAGAGAAGTCAGTTTCCTATAATACTGTAAATGAATCACAATTTAGAGGAAAATAACTTATGATCAAGAATATTTGGGCAGTACAAATTATTTTTGGTAGATTAAAATAAATGACAGAAAGTTGCCTAGGTAGGAAATCTGGATGAATCTTGGAAGAGTTTAGGGATGGGAACGACAATGTGTATGTTTTACAGAGTCCACCAGGAACTAATACAATTTTAAAGGACTTCCTTTTCATTGTGTCATACGTTATTTCCATTGTAATAATTGTGCTTAGAATGAACTATCAATAAAAGGGGGATATATATTACTTTTCACCACTGTATTGGCTAGTTTAAGATCAACTAGACTCAACCTACAGTCATATGAAAGGTGAAATCCTCAATTGAGAAAATGACTCCAGAAGATACAGCTTTAATTGGAGAGGGCTGTAGGGCATTTTTAAAATTAATGAATGATGGAAAATTGCTCAGGCCATTGTGAGTGGGGCAAGATGTGGGATGGTGGTCATAGGTTCTATAAGAAAACAGGCTGAGCAAGCCATGATCAACAATCCAGCAAGCAGCATCCTCACAGAATTTCCTGGAGGAAATTGCTCTGTAGAGTTTCTGTACTGAATATTTTAGTGATGGACTATGATGTAGATGCAAAAGCCAAATAAAACCTTTCCTTCACAACTTGCTTTTGCTTGTACTATTTTATCACACTAATAGTAACCTTGACTAAGTCAACGATTAAACATAATTCAGACAAAACATGATAGTAATTTCCCTTATGTTTGTGTTAATTACTATTATTTCTACAGGTTTTGAAAATAAATCTTTTTATCTGCAGCTTAAAATTCTTTTATTTTATCATACTTATAATTTATCAAAGGTATTACTTACTATGTTCTTCAAAGTTAGTTCACTTACTCTATTTTTCCATTTTCAAACTCAGTTATTCTACAGAGAAGAAAACTCATTCCAGAACCAAAGCTACACTGAATATTTCTTTCTTTTTATTTTCCACCTAAGAAATGCATTAGCACGTTATATCAGTTCAGAAGAAAAATAAACTCTAATTTCCTGGGCCCTCTAGCTACCTACAAGAAAAAAATACCTTTCTGTTTCTTTGAAGGTGAGTGGTTTCATTAATCGGTATCTAGAAATGCATCTTGAGATGTGTCTTTCCTTGTTCTCATCTGCTTCTCCTAATAGGATTTATCTATACAAATAAACACATGTCCTTTGCTTTTTCTGAATTTTTTCAATTTTAAATTTTTTCTTCACAATTTTTCATTATATATCCTGATTGAAGCCCCATCTCTCAACTCCCTCAATCCCACTCTCCTTTCTCATACCCCAATCCGTTGCCCCTAGTCAAATGAGAGGGGGAGTTCTCCTCTATTGTCATTGGTACATAGCTTGTTAAGTCTCATCAGGACTGCCTGGATCATCTTTTCCCACTGTCTGCCTGGCAAGGCCACATCACTAGGGGCAAGAAGAGCAGTCAACTGAGTTCATGATAGAGGCAGCTCTTGCTTTGCTCACTCAGAGATGCACATGGAGACTGAGCTGCCAATTGGTCACATCTTAAAAGAGGTCTAGGGCCTCTCCATGCATGGTACTCCTTTGGTGCATCACTCTCTGCAGAACCACCTGGGCCCAGATCTTTTAGCTTTGTTGGTATCCTTGTGGGGACTCTGTCCCTGTTATGTCCTTTTTCCCCACCCCCCTCTTCTTCCATAAGACTCCCTCTGTACTGCCCAAAGTTTGGCTGTGAATCTCAGCATCTGCTTTGTTCCCATGTTGGGTGGATCCTATCAGAGGACCTTCTATAGTAGTCTATAGAAGTCTATTCTATTCCACTGCTTCTGGTGTCTATCCTGTTTGCCATTCTGAATGAGATTTGAACATTCGTCCTAGGGTTGTCCTTAGTAATGAGCTTCTTTAGGTCTGTAGAATGGCTATCCTATATTATACTGCTAATATCCACTTATGAGTGAATATACACCATGCCTATTTTTATGTTTCTGTATTACCTCACTCAGTATGATCTCTTCTAGTTCCATTCATTTGCCTGCAAATTTCATGATTTCCTAGTTTTTAATAGTTGAGTAGTATTCCATTGTGTAGATGTACCACAATTTCTGTATCCATTCCTCCATTGAGGGACATCTAGATTGTTTCCAGATTCTGGCTATTACAAATAAAGCTGATATGAACACAGTTGGGCCAAGAAATTAGGTGAATAACACCCTTCACAATAGCCACAAAAGACATAAAGTATTTTGGTATAACTCTAACCAAGCAAGTAAAAAACTTGTATGAAAAAACAAAACAAAACAAAACTTTAAGTCCCTGAAGAAAGAAATTGAAGAGGATATCAGAAGATGGAAAGAACTCTCATGCTCATGGCTTAGTAAGATCACCACAGTGAAAATGGACATTTTACCAAAGGCAATCTATAGATTCAATGCAAATCCCATCAAATTACCAACACAAACATGTACACACCTTGAAAGAACAAATCTCTACTTCATATGGAATAACAAGAAACCCAGAATTCCTAAAACCATCTGTGCAACAACAGATCGTCTGGGGTATCACCAGTCCTGATCTCAAGCTGAACCTAGGGAGCAATAGTAATAAAAACTGCATCACACTGGCACTGAAGTAGAATGGTGGATGAATTGAATCAAATCAAAGACCCAGAAATAAACACACAAACACACATACAGATATTTGGATTTTGACAAAGAAGCCAAAACTATACAATGGATAAAAGACAAAATCTTCAACAAATGGTGTTAGTGTAAATGGATATCTATAAGCAGAAAAATGCAAATAGATCCATATGTATAACCTTGCACAAAACTAAAGTCTAAGTGGATCAAAGACCTCAACATAAAACCAGACACCCTAAACTTTTTCGAAGAAAAAGTAGGGAAGGAAGAGCCTTGGCACAGGAGATAACCTCCAGAATAGAACACCAACAGCACAGGCACTAAGATCAAAAAACAATAAATGGGACCTCATGAAACTGAAAAGCTTCTGTACGGGAAAGGACACAGTCATCAGAATGAGACAAGAGCCTACATACTGGGAAAGGATTTTCACCAACCCTATATCTGAGAGGGGGCTAATATCCAGAATATATGAAAAAGTCGAAAAGATGAAAAGCAACAAATCAAGTAATCGAATTAAAAATGAGGTAAAGAGGTAAACAGAATTCTCTATAGAGGAATATAGAATGGCAGAGAAACACTTAAAGAAATGCTAAACGTGGTTCAGCAAATGTCCTTATTGTATACTTGAACCTCTTTTGGATATATGCTTAGGAGTGGTATAGCTGGATCTTGAGGAAACACTATTCCTAGTTGTCTGAGGAAGCACCAGATTGATTTTCAGAGTGGTTGTATAGGTTTACATTTCCACCAGCAGTGGAGGATGGTTCTGCTTTCTCCATAATTTCTCCAGCATGTCTTGTCACTTGAGCTTTTGATCTTGGCCATTCTGATGGGTGTAAGGTGAAACTCAGGGTTGTTTCGATTTGCACTTCCCTGATGAGTAAGGATGTTGAGCATTTCTTTAAGTGTTTCTCTGCCATTAAAGATTCCTCTATTGAGAATTCTGTTTAGCTCTGAACCCCATTCTTTAATTCAATTATTTGATTTGTTGATGTTTAAATTTTTTGAGTTCTTTATATATACTGGATATTAGTCCTCTGTCAGATATAGGGCTCGTGAAGATCCTTTCCCAATCTGTAATGAGTCATTTTGTTCTGATAACAGTGTCCTTTGCTTTACAGAAGATTTTCAGTTTCATGAGGTCCCATTTATTGATTGTTGATCTTAGAGCCTGTGCTATTGGTGTTCTGTTCAGGAAGTTATCTCCTGTGCCAATGGGTTCAAGGCTTTTCCCCACTTTTTATTCTAAGCAGTTTAGTGTGTCTGGATTTATATTGAGGTCTTTGATCCACTTGGACTTTAGTTTTGTGCAGGGTGATAAGAATGGATCTATTTGCATTTTTCTACATGTCGACATCCATTTAGACCTGCAGCATTTGTTGAAGATGCTGTCTTTGTTCCATTGAATGGTTTTTGCATCTATGTCAAAAATCAGGTATCCATAAGTGTGTGGATTTATTTCAGGGTCTTCTATTTGATTCCGTTGAGTCTGTTTCTGTGCCAATACCATGCAGTTTTTAGTGTTGTTGCTCTACAGTACAGCTTGAGATCAGAGATGGAGATACCTCCAGAAGATCTTTTACTGTAGAGGATTGTTTTAGCAATTCTGTATTTCTTGTTATTCCATATGAAGTTGAGAATTTTTCTTTCAAGGTCTGCAAAGAATTGTGTCAGTAATTTGATGGGAATTGCATTGAATCTGTAGATTGTTTTTGGTAAGATGCCCGTTTTTACTATATTATTCCTGCCAAGCCATGAGCATGGGAGATCTTTCCATCTTCTGATATCTTCTTCTAATTCTTTCTTTAGAGACTGGAAATTTTTTTCATACACGTCTTTGACTTGCTTGGTTAGGTTCACATCAAGGTACTTTCTGACCTTTGTGGCTATTGTGAAGGGTGTTGTCTCACCAATTTCTCTCTCAGTCCTTTTGTCTTTTGTGTACAGGAAGTACTGCTTTTTTTTTAAATTGATTTTGTATCCAGCCACTTTGCTGAAGGTGTTAATCAGCTGTAGGAGTTCCCTGGTAGAATTCTTTTCGTCACTCAGGTATACTATCATATCATCTGCAAATAATCATACTTTGTAGCAGCTTTATTTGTAGTAGCCAGAAACCAGAAACAACCCAGATGTCCCTCAACTGAGGAATGGATACAGAAATTGTGTTAGATCTACACAATGGAATACTACTCAACAATTAAAAACAAGGATATCATGAAATTTGCAGATAAATGGTGGGAACTGGAAAGGATCATCTTGAGTGAGATATCCCAGAAGCAAAAAGACACACATGGTATATACTCATTCATATAAACATATACTATAGGATTAACCTATAGTATAATCTGTACACATGTACAGATTATAATTTCTTTAGGTGTACAGATTATAATCTCTAAAATCTGTACACCTAAAGAAACTAATCAAGAGGGAGGACTCTTGCTAAAATGATTAATCCATATCCAGACGGACAAAGGGAATGAACATCGGAAGAAAGAGAGGACAGGGAACAGATCATGAGCCTGCCATGGAGGGCATTGAAAGGGCTCTGCCCTGTAGACTATCAAAGCAGATGCTGAGACTTATGGCCAAAACTTGGGCAGAGTTCAAGGAATCTTATGAGGGGAGTAGGAAATAGTGGAATCTGGAGAGGACAGGAACTCCACAAGGAGAACAACAGAACCAAGTGGTCTGAACACAGAGTTTCATCCTGAGACTGATGGTCCAACCAGGTACCATGCATGAAGGTAGGCTAGGACCCCTGCACAGGTGTGGCCCATGGCAGTGAAGTGTCCAAGTGGGTTCCATAGTAATGGAAACAGGGACTGTCTCTGCCATGAACTGATTGGCCTACTTTTTGATCACCTCCCCCTGAGGGAGGAGCAGCTTTGCTGGGCCACAGTGGAAGACAATGCAGCCACTCCTGATGAGACCTGATGGAGTGGGATCAGAGGGAAGGAAAGGAGGACCTCCCCTATTGGTGGTCTTGGGGAGGGACATGGGTGCAGAGGGGAGAGGAAGGGAGGGGTTGGGACAGGAGGGGGAAGGGAACTACAGGGGTATATATGGTGAATAAAGTGTAATTAATAAAGAAATTTCATAAAAATAAATGCTAATAGTCCTTAGTCATTTGGGAAATACAAATTAAAATGACCCTGAGATTTCACCTTACACCCAATCAGAATGGCTAAGATCAAAAACTCAAGTGACAATATATTCTGGAGAGGGTGCAGAGAAAGGGTTACCCTCCTCCATTGCTGGTAGGAATGTAAACTTGCACAACCACTTTTGAAATCAATCTGGTACTTTCTCATACAATTAGGAATAGGGCTACCTCAAGATCCAGCTATAGCACTCCTAGGCATATATCCAAAAGATGCTCAAGTATACAACAAGGATATTTGCTCAACCATTTTTATAACAGCTTTATTTTTATTCTAAGTAGCCAGAGTCTGGACACAACCCATATGTCTCTCAACAGAGAAATAGATACAGAAATTGTGGTACATTTACAAAATGGAATACTATTAAGCAATTAAAAACAAGGACATCATGAAATTTTCAGGCAAATGGTGGGAACTAAAACAGATCACTTTGTGTGAGTTATCCCAGAAGCAGAAAGACACACATTGTATATACTCACTTGTATGTGGATATTAGACATATAATATAGTACAAATATTCTAAAATCCATACACTTAAAGAAGTTAATCAAGAAAGAGGATCCTGGGTAAGATAATAAATCCTCTCTTAGAAAGGCAAATAGGATGGACATTGGAAGAGGAGGAAAATAGGGAACAGAACAGGAGCCTACCACAGAGGTCCTGAAAAAATTTCTAGCTCCAGGGTGTCAAAGAAGATTCTGAGGCTCATAGCCAAACTTTGGGCAGAGCGCAAGGAATCTTATGAATGAAGGGGGAGATATAAATATCTGGAGGTGACAGGAGCTCCACATGGAAACCAACGGAACTGAAATATCTGGGCCCAGCTGTCTTTTCTGAGACTGATTCTCTAACCATGCACCATGCATGAAGAGAACCTAGAACCACTGCACAGATGTAGTTCATGCCAGCTCAGTCTCCAAGTGGATTTCCTAATAAGGGGAACAGGGACTGTCTCTGACATGAACTCAGTGGTTGGCTCTTTGATCACCTCCCCTTGATAGAGGAGCAGCCTTATCAGGCCACAGAGGAAGACAATGTAGTCAGTCCTGATGAGACTTGATAGGTTAGGCTCAGAGTAAAGAAGAGAGGACCTCCCCTACAAGTAGACTTGTGGAGGGGCATGGGATGAGATGTGGGGGGGGAGGGAGGCATGGGGAAGGAATGATGGAGGGGGCGACAATTGGTATACAAAGTGAATAAACTGTAATAAATAAAAATATGTAAATTTAAAAAAGAAAATGTTGGGGGCATCCATGCATTGGGGAATTCTCAGGGGGTTTTATAGGGTGACCCTAGCTGAGATTCCTACCAGTAGGGATATGGCGCCTGAAGTTTCCTCCTGTAGCCAGGATAAAGTTCAAGTGGTGTTAGGGGGACACCAACCCACACACAAATTCTTCAAACCCAAATCTGTCCTGACGACAAGAAGTGTAGGAATAAAGATGAAGCAGGTATCCATGGAATGGCTTGCCACTGACTGTCTCAATTTGAGACCCACTTCACGGAAGACAGCCAACTCTTGACACTATTAATGATATTTTGTTATGATTACAGATAGGTGTTTAGGATAACTGTCTTCTTAGAGACTTCACTCAGCAGCTGATGGAAACAGATGTAGAAACCCACAGTCAAAGTGGAGCTTGGAGAGTTTTATTGACAAGTGAGAAGAAGGACAAAAGCAGCCAGATAGGTCAAGGACAGTACAAGAACACCCACAGAGTAAACTACCCTTTGCCTGGCTAGGCTCACAGAGACGAAAGCACCACCAAATAACCTGCATGGGCTGGATGTAGATTCCCTACATAGATAAAGCATATGTGCAGCTTGGTCATTATGTGGGTCACCTAATAATGGGAGTAAGGAGTAGAGAGGCAGGCTTCTAAGATGCCTGCCTTTGGGTGTCTCTCCACTAGCAGGACCACCTTGTCTGACCTCAGTGCAATAGGATGGCCTTATCCTTTCTGGGACTTCAGGTGTCAGGATGGGTTAGAACTACTTGGGAAAATGAGGAGAATGGAGCGTGGGGATGAGACTGGGAGGAGAGGAAGAAGGTGGCTGGGATCAAGCTGTAAAATGATTAGACGAACAAACTGATAGCTAGATGGGGGAAAAAGTTCAGGCTAATTTCCTCATGTCCAAAGCCTTAATGGATCAGCAAACACTCTTATTTTGCTAATGTAGGATTCATTAGCCCTAAGTGTTAAGGGTTGAAATCTTTACTTGTTTCTTCCTTCTTCCCCATCTTCCTCGTCCTTCTCTTCTCCCTGTGTACAATCCATCATTAAGTATTTTGAAGACATTTCCATTAGAAAATCATGGTAGAAGTTGTGAGAATTTTAGGAAAACTAAATTGTTCATTTTCGGCCTATGGTTATATCAAGAAAAAATGTATATATAAATAATGTGGACAAATTCAGAATAGACTAAATTATTTAAGACAGAAAGTTTAGAAATATATGAGCATGTTAATTAATTAATTACTTTTTGCCAAATACAATTTGAAAAATAATCTTTCATTATATTTACTGGAACATAGTTTCTGAACCAATTAGTAGTTATTCCTCATGACTTCTGCTCTTTATTCAGATATATCACATGTATCTTACATTGTGAAATGATTCCATTTGTGGTTTGTCATTTATTAACTTTAATATTTAAAACCGAAAGTAGAACTAAATTGACTAAAAGAAATAATGACCTAATTTTGACTAAATGAATCGAAGTTTGAAAACTCACAATTATCTAAGAAGTACAATGAGTTACTTACTATTATAAAATTAAAGAGATAATTAATTGACAAACAAGAAACTGTACAGATTTACAAAAATAATACATAAAATATATGACAACAGTTGAATGAAATTTTCTATAAAATTCCATGCTTTATAGCAACATGTTAATTATTGGTCAGTAGCCATTCTGGGAAACATCTAGACAGATGTAACCATGTTTGGTATGAACTCAGCTGCTGTGAAAGATGTTCAAATCCCAATGGCAAACAGGATGCGAAGGACATTCAAATTAAATTTATGCAGAAAACTCCAACCTCACCGACGATCAGGCATTCATTAGGGATCTGAATGATAATTCCTTCATGTAGCTGAACCCAGCCAAATCTTAGAACTGTTAGACTCCTTAGAAAGTCTACATATAGATATGTAAAATATATCTATATGTATAGAGGCTGTACCTCACAAAACTTCCATAAACAGTATCTTATAAACAAATAAGTATGAGAATTTTTCCTAAGACAATTCTATAATATATATTATTAAAATTATAATTTCATCACTTACCTTATTCAGTTTCCTCCCTCCAAAATCAAGGATGCATTAAAATTTCTATCAATCAAACTCATGGATTTTTTAAATTGTTGGTACGTACTTATATTCCTATATCCAGTCTTCCCAGTCAATGTAATGGTACACACACACATACACACACACACACAGGAACACACAGACTGACTATTTGATATTTATTAGTTAACTGTGGAACAGTACTTCCTGGATAAGACCATTTTTCCCACTCTAGTTCTCAAGCTGTCCAACAGAAAAACAGTAATAAAACAACATAGTACTGGGATAGAAAGAAATTGATGGATCAATGGAATCAAATAAAACACATTGAAGTAAACACACACCTATGATCACCTGATTTTTGAGAAAGAAGTATAGTCCACACAATGGAAAAAAAAAAGCTAGCATCTTCAGGAAATGCTGCTGGTCTATGCTGGTCTACATGTGAAAAAATGCAAATAGATCCATATTTACCACTCTGTACACCAGTAAAGTCCAAGTGGATCAAAGACCTCAACATAAAACCACACACTAAATTTCTTAGGAGAAAAAGTGGGGAAATATCTTGAACCCATTGGTACTGGAGATAAATTACTGAACAGAACACCAAGAGTTTAGGCTCTAAGGTCAACATTTAGTAAATAGGACCTCATGAAACTGGAAAGTTTTTGTAAAGTGAAGGAAACAGACAACAGAACAAAACGTCAGCTTACAGACAGAGAAACATTTTTCACCTACATCCAACAGAGGACTGATAGTCAGATTATATAAAGAACTCAAGAAATTAAACACCAACAAACCAAACAATCCAATTAAAAATGGGGTACCAACTTAAACAGAGAATTCACAACAGAGGAATAGCGAATGATGGAGAAATGCTTAAAGACATGCTCAGCATCCTTAGTCATCATGGAAGTGCAAATAAAATTAACTCTGGCATAACATCTCACACCCATAGAATGGCTAAGATAAAAAAGTTAAGTGAAACATTTTGGAGAACATGTGGAGAAGGGGGAACCCTCCTCCATTGCTGGTGGGAATGTAAACTTGTACAACCACTTTGGAAATCACTCTGGAGCTTTCTCAGAAAACTGGGAATAGTGCTGCCCTGGTATACCACTATACCTCCTTCATCCAAAAACTCTCCAGCGCGTGATGTCACTTACATTCTTGATCTTAGCCATTCTGATATGTGTGAGGTGTTTTGATTTACATTGACTAAGAACCTGTAGCATTTCTTTAAATATTTCTCTTGCGTTAGGTAGTCTTCTTGTTGAGATTTCTATCCCCTTTTTAATGCATGCTTTTTTCCCTTTATTATTGTTATTTATTACAATTTATTCACTTTGTATACTGGCTGTAGCCTCCTCCTTCATCTCCACCCTAACCCACCCTTCCTCCCTGTTTCCCTGCTAAATCCCTCCTCTAGACCACTGATAGGGGAGGTTCTCCCCCTCTACTACCTTACCCTAGCCTATCAGGTCTCATCAGGACTGTCTGGATCCCTTTTCTCTGTGGTTTAGTTAAGCCACCTCACCAACGGGAAGTTATCAAAGAGCCAGCCACTGAGTCCATGTCAGAGATAGACCCTTACTGGACAACCAACATAAGGACTGAGCTGCACATGGGCTATAACTGAGCAGGGGTCCTTTGTCCCCTCCAAGCGTGGTCCTTGGTTGATTAACCAGTCTCTGCAGAATGCCCTGAGACCATTTTTCTTTCTTTCTTTCTTTCTTTCTTTCTTTCTTTCTTTCTTTCTTTCTTTCTTTCTTTCTTGCTTTCTTGCTTTCTTGCTTTCTTGCTTTCTTGCTTTCTTGCTTTCTTGCTTTCTTGCTTTCTTTATTTTTTTCTGGCTCTCTTGGTCTCCTGGTGGAACTCTTGTCCCCTCCAGATCTTTCTACCTCCTTCTTCCATAAGATTCCCTGTACTCTGCCCAAACTTTGGCTATGAGTCGCAGTGTCTGCTTCAATACCCTGATGAGAGTCTTTCAGATGCCCCCTGTGGAAAGCTCCTTTTCTATTTTCTGTCTTCTACTTAGTATGTCTATCATGCTTGGCCTTTTGAAGGAGTAGTAAGCCTCTTCCTTAGTCATTTAGGAAATGCAAACCAAAACATCCTGAAATTCCACCTTACTTCCATCAGAATGACTAAAATCAGATACTCAAGGGATGACTCATGCTGGAGAGGTTTTGGAGGAAGGGGAACCCTCCTCCATTGCTGGTGCAAATGTAAGCTTGTGCAAAGATTTTGGAAAACATTCTGGTGCTTTCTCAGAAATTTATGAATAAGTGCTACCTCCAGATCACCTACACTGTTCTTGGGCATATATCTGAAAGATTCTGAACCACACAACAAGGACATTTCCTCATCTATGTTCATAGCAGGTTTATTCATAATAGCCAGAATCAGCAATCAACCTAAAAGTCCCCCAAACTGAAGAATAGATACAGAAATTGTGATACATGTACACAGTGGAATACTACTCAGTAATTAAAACTAGGAAATCCTGAAATTTGCAAGCAAATGGTGAGAACTAGAAAAGATTATCCTGAGTGAGGTATCCCAGAAGCAGAAAGACACACATGATATACACTCACTTATAAGAGGATAATAGCCATGTAATATAGGATAACCTTATCAAAATATATCATGTTAAATAATTTAAACAACAATGTGTACCCTATTTTTATTTGGATCATTTGGATTGTTGGTGTGATTTTTGACAGAAGAGCTAAAAACACATGATGGAATAAAGACAGTGGATTTTTAAAATGACCAAATTTGTGGCAACTATTAAAATTTTATGTATGAATGTGGTTTATTTTCTAAGTTCTGTTTTATGTTTTCCATGAAATTTTTTGTGATATTATAGTTTAACTTTCACTTGTTTTAATGCTATTGTGAGTGAAAATCTTTAACTTACTTTGTTAGACTGTACAAGGATAAAGTACTGGTGTGCAACCACTTTACTCAATATGTGAAATTGATCAGTTCATTAACTACTTGTAAGTATAAAGTATGGCCAAAATAAATTAATCTCAAAAGAGCACAGAGCACACTTACCAAAACACTGAAAATATTTCCCAGAAGAATAATTTGTAAATGTATAGATTTCTGCCAATGTCCCTATACTACATTTCTTGATTTTTCATTCAATAGCTCTGCCGCTTCCTTGGAAGAATTTAAGCTACCGAGTATAACTAGACCAACAGAGCCCGATATATGAAAGCTATCTATTTCTAGAGAAAAAAAGTCTTCATCAGGTATCTAATGGTAAAACTAAAAGACAATAACTATTTAGAAATGGCCTAGTTTTGAATATACATGGATTATATTTATGTATTGACCTTTACAGAAATCCAATTAATGTTTATCTTCAAAATTACTGTTCTTACAATATTCTGCAGGAAAAAAATCAACTTAGTGTGAGCAGAGCTATAAGTTCTGTACTTTGGAAAAAAGAGAACAATAAACTGAAAGTCTGTGTCTGTCCTGGCTAGATATAAAATGATATTTCAAAACAACATCATCAACCCAACAAAGATGTAAATAAATCTCAAGTTTTCCTATATTTTAAAATTCATATTTAAATATATATGTATTTATATATATACATATCACATGTGTAAATCTGTGTGAGAGTTGCATATAGGTGATATATGTAGCATATATAAACACATGTTTTGTGAGGTACTCTATGAAGCTAGAGGAGCAGAGGAAAGAGTGATATGCCACTCCCTAACTTATTCTATTTTTCACTTGCTCATGTATATTTATATACGTACTATTTTTTTTTAATTTGGGGGTTTTAATTACACATATTTTCCTTCCCTTCCTTCTGACTAAACTCTCCCACATACCTGTCCTAACTCTACCTCCAATCATGGTCTACTTTTCATCAATTGCAATTGTTTGCATATATTTAGTTGTATGTATATGTATACATATATACATACATATATATATGGGTATTTATTATATTTGGAAATGTATATATTTATGTACACTCACATGTATACATCCAAATATGACTTGTTATGTTCATATAATGTTCCTTGTATGTATGCTTTGAAGGCTGATCTTTTCACACTAGAAAACTAAATGGTGTGCACTTCCTTGGGAATTACCACCTCTCCTGTTGCCAATACTATTCAGCTTCTGTTAGTTCTAGGGTTGTAGTGTTTGCAGTGTTGAAGCTTTATAAACTTTTCCCTAATCAGATTGTCATGCTCATTGGTGTTAACCTTGTGTAGCTCACATCCAGGAAGTCTTGTTGGTGAGAATTCATGAGTATCGCATCTTATGTTACTAGGAGACAACATCACAGCAGATTTCCTGATCTCCCATCTCTGATAATCATTATGCCACTTCTTTTGCCATGTTCCCAGAGCCTTATGTTAGTGGGTGTTTTGTAGTATGTCCTTTGGGACTGGGCTTCATAACTCTGCATATTGATTAATTGCGTTTTTCTGGAGTTGTCTTCATCTGTTGCAAAGAGACGTTTCTTTGATAACAAAGGAAGAATACAGTTATCTGCACGTATAATGACAAATGTTTATACATTGTTGTCTGCCTAATTCTTTACAGTTACTGTTTCTCACCCAAGTGAGAAGCAAGTGAGGCAAACAGTCAGCCAGTCTCCATACCTTTAAAGTACAGGACCAAACTGTGGGTATAGTTGGCTTTTCACATATATGCTTTAATTTTGAACTCAGGTAAAATTATATTTGAAGCAAATTTTCTTGCCCACTGAGTTATTTTCACACTATTTTATTTGTTACATTGAAATAAATCAAAGATGATCATATATTCTCTTTTAATTTTTATTATAAATTTTGAGTATTATCTAATAAATTCATATTTTGGAGAAAGAGATTCTCCTTGACTTTCAACAATCTCAGAGACAGCTAACAGTATACCAGTAAAATGTAGGACTATATTATTAGTTGGTACATATATGTTGTCACATGACCATTAAGCAATATTTGAATTGCTTTCAGACCTGCCACTTGACGTATAACATATATCCTCATGAATAAATAGTAATAGGATAGTGGTTGTTTGTTTTTTAAAATTTTATCCTTTGCTGCTTATGTGTTGTTAATTTAATAGACTAAAATAAAATTGCTTAAATATGTTCTTTAAAATATTTAATTAGGGTCATATATGTGTTTGGAAAAAGTACAGGTAGTTAAGGAAATCTACTGTGAGTCATGATGTGTGATGAGGCACAAGTTCAGTAAAGTTTGTACATAATAGCATGGACTGAATAGTAGCCACAGGAACCTGACAAAAGACAAAAATACATAAATAAATACATACATAAATAAAGCCTACAGAAAAGGAAAGGAAGATAAAGGAAGGGGAGGAAAGGGGAGTGATGAACAAGAGAATTATTATTTATCAGTTCACATAATTTTTGTTATTGTAGGTATAATCAAGAAGACTCAGATTTTTGTATTTTCAATCATTCAAAAACGTTATAACTTTTATTTATAACTCAAAATTGATTATTTGTGGGGATCATCGCATGAGAACTGCTTTGATTAAAAGCTTTTAAGGAAGAAATACAGGAGAAGGAAATAGTACTTTTTTTAAGTTCTCTGTGATACTCTAAATACCAATTTTGTCAGAAGATGGACAGAATATCACGAGACATTACTACATACACTGTGAAGGCATTTAAGGATTAGAACATTTGAACCAAAAGACTAAGTTCATAATACATAGCCACATTAATCAGGATGGGTAGCATTTAATATCTCATCTGGTGAAGACTGAACTATGGAGGGTAGAAAGGTGCTATGTGAGAATCTCTTCTGCCAGACTGGCAATATGTGCCTTTCATGTTCTCAGGTCTGTTGATTATCAGGCCATTTAAGCTGATGTTTTCTTCAAAATTTAATTAATATCTCTATTTTACACTATGATTGGTAGAAAGTCCAGGAGAATTAAAGTTTTGTAAGTGCTGCAGGTTCAAATGTAAGAGCTCTCAGAGACAAATGAGTTAAGGGCACAGTCCTCAGCATAGTGGAAATAAGAGTTTGTGGAAATTTCTGGACTTTGGGCCTGGACATAGGTCATTGGGTCAGTGTGTTTATGTGCACAACGATGACAAGGAAAGCAACCTACTTTCATTTCATTTATCTATCGTTTTCTTCCATAATGTGAACAATTTCTGCCATACTCTTGCCAATACTGTATTTCAGAAAACCCATCAGAGGCTTTACAGTGTCAGCCCAAGGATGGACAAGAGCCACTATCCTGAAAGCCAAAAGAACCATTTACACTGTGTAAGTTAATTATCTGAGGTAATTTGTTATTGTGACAGAAAGTTTTCTAAATCAGTTTCTTTAGAGGAAACTGGATCTGTGGAACTCAATGTCAAGACCATATTTGTTCATGTTACCAAAAGGTATTTTCTTCGCATTGCATTTATAGTTTCATAAACATATTTTTTCTAACAATTATAGCTCTAAGGCATTACTTCATTGTGATCATATATATATTTTAAATATCTTTCAAAAATGAAGATAGCACATTTAATTTTCATTTTAAAATAGTATCTGTTCCCTGTACACAGTTTAAAATGGATTTATTTACATGTATTATTAACAAAAACACCTTTGAAATTAAAATGGACTATATTTTCTAGTTATTTATAATATAGTATATTTAGATTATATATTGAAGTTACTCTCTGAAAGTCTCATGTCATTTTTTTTTGCTTTATTAAATATTTTAGAATTTTCCAAATTAGGGAATAAATAAAAGCTCTCATTATGTGCAGTTTTCTAAGAACCACTCTGCCTTCGTTTGAAATACTTTTTCAAAGGGCAATAAATATTCTGTATGTACTTATCAAACTTAGAAGGTTATACTTCCCTGTTCTCCCTGAAAGGAGAAAATTTGCATTGCTTACCTCTTCAAATTGGCAAGGTTTCCTTTAACCATTTGAATGATGTGTTTTGACAAAGAGTCTCAAATGCATTAATTGAAAGACACATTTATGATCAATAATAGTTATGATTATGATGAGTTAAGAGTTACTGATTTCCCTGCTGCTTGTCATTCAGGGCTTCAGCAACTGGCTTCTTGTGTTTATCACACCTGTCTAGTTCAAGGGATTTCCTTCTCCTCTCTCCTCATGTGTCATTCCATGTAAGGGCTGTGCATTAAATCAAGTATTTATGAATTTTTTGTAAATTGCTGTTGTTTCTTAAAATGTGGCTTAGTCCATAGGTTTGCTTAAAAGAAGACAGAAATTGAATAGATCTGGAACTTATAAAGCTAAACTATCAACACTAATACAACAACTGTATGCTAAGCAATTCACAAATCTATTTCAAGATGAATCCTTAAATTCAACTAGAATAAAATTAAAACTGTATTTTAAAACCAGTCCAGTAAAATGGAAAAAATAACAGAATAAAAATCATCTCCATCTTTTCCTCAAATCTACCCTCAAGTTCTTTATATGCCACCATTCTGGGAATATAAACTCTTAGTGTGTATTCTCTACTTTAGACCAATTTGATTGATTTGAAACATAGCGTTGTCTAATTATAAAATATAATTCTTGAAATTATTTTAAATGTTCCAGCTTGGTCTTTCATAGTTATGTCTAAAATAATCACAATTATCATTATGAAACTTTACTGAAGAGTATAACTTGCAACTGTAAATAATTATTTTTAATGCATTCACATTGTTTATGTGCACATATGAGAGTATCTTAGATAAAATTATAGTCAAATTACTAAATTTAACTAAAAAATCATGTTAATATTTACTCATTCTTTTAGATATATGGTCAATTGATTCCCTACTTTACAAATTATTATTTGTTCTCAGATTATGATTGATGTGAATTCATTATAACTATATTTTATCATGTAAATGAATATTTATTAGGTTCTTCACCTACTGAGTATTGTTTTCCCAAATTATTTTTTCCTGAAAAAATGGTAAAAAAACTTTTACTGATGTCAGCTTTATAATTACCACCAAATAGTAATTAAAATTTAATTAAATGACTGTGCCCATCATTAATTTGAACTGAAAGCTTCAGAAGAAAATGCCAGATATAGTATTTGAATATGGACCTATAATCAGTTAAAGAATATATAATATTTAAACATGAGTCGGAAATGAATGTGATTAATGTAAACTCTGCAGAATTACAGGTAGAAAACATGGGAGATGTTAGTCTAAGATGGAAAGAGTGGATTAATTCATGTGTAAGTTTACTATACATTCATCAATCAATTTTAATAGTCACAAATGAAATAGTCTGATAGTTTCAGCTCACATTTTATAATCTCATCATTCAGACTGTATCATCTTGTTCAACAGATTTAAACTGCCCATTAACCACTAAATCTAACATAGCTGAACTGAGGTGTAACAGCATAAATATATGCAATTTTTTTGCATGTTAGCTATTAAGAATATAAATGCATCATAGACATTTTAAATTGATTAGAAAATAAAATGGAAATATGATTCATGAAATTCGGTAGTATAGAGCATTAAAATTAATTCTTTCTATTCAAATTTCTTTAATAAAAGTAAAAGCAAATATGAAATTAATACATGGTAGGTATGCAAGGCTCAACTTTGTCTAGGAAATAGTACTACAGAATGGCTGTGTATGTTTAAAACAAGTGACATTATAAGTGGAAATTCACATTAGAAAATATAAAACTTGCCCACTTTTGATAAAAAAAAAATAGCTGTCAGCCTTTTAAGTTTCTTAGAAATGAGAAGATCTCTTGAGGGTCCTATTTCATTTTCTTTGGAACCTGGGGGACCCAAGTTCATTATATCTGTCATGTGCAGTGACAGTTGTAGTTACAGCTGCAAAAGGATCCCTTTTTATATCTCAATTTTCAAGTTCTAAAGAGGAAGAATACTTCACTTTTCTTGTGGAAATTTGCCAGTATTTAGCCTCAAGCCAAAAAGCTTTAGTGTTTTTTTCCTTATTATTCTTCCTTCTTAATGTTGTCATGGGCAGCAAAGATACACTCTTTCCTCTGCCAAACATTCTGACAAAAACTCATGTTATGAAGTAAGTGAAAAATCATAAAAATAGAAAATATTCAGTATGAACAGTGCTCTTCATGATCGTAAACATAATACTGTGCTTACTAGTAACCAAAGGCTTATTTTATAGAAAATCCACTTAGTAATTTTTCAATTATTCAGAATGGGCAGATAAAAACAAGGTGAAGAAGCTGCACACTGTGTTGCACTCAGACACTTCTGATGCTCTTCAGACAATCCTAGTTTCTCTTAAGGTGGTGAAAAGTGTGACCCTCCTACACTGTTGTGTTTATACTTCTTTCTATAACATGCTCATTGTCATAAGACAGGTCTATGAAATGTGCCTTAAGGAGACTTTGTCAAATTAGCTGGAAATACTTGTTATGGTGGATAATCATCCCTCATGTGTTTCTAAAGTATGCATAAGCGACATTTATTTTATTAGAGAGTTCCTAATAACTAGTGCTGACTTCAGAAACATATAAAAACTTTCCATCTTCATTTGAGATAGTTCTAAGCGTGTTTGGAGACTTTTAATTATGCAGTTGTCACTCTTTTTATTAGAAGAGGTGTAATTAAACTCTGAAAATATATGTTGATTGTTCCTTTTGCAAGTGAAGGTTTTCCCATTCCTGGGTTAAAAAATGTGAAATTTTTACTGGAAAGTATATATTACATATTCACTCTATTATAACCTTCATATTTTAACATGAATTGTTAAGGAAGGAAAAAAGAAAGAAAGGTGAAGAAGGGGTCCTTAGGTTTAATAGAAGAAACAAACACATACACATGGCAAAACTGTGCTTCTTCTTTCATGTAAATGTAACTTTTTCTTTCATGTAAAATAAATACAAGACAACAGGAAATCCATATAAGCAAATGCCCCATAGCAAAATATAAAATTTGATTTCTTATTGTCTGTGATTATATAGTAGATAAAAACTTGTGCTGTTCTATCAGCTGAAATACATATTGAAAATTGTCAAGACATAGTAAGTATAATGAAGTACAAAGTGAATAAAATTTGGTCCTTTTCTCCAACATTTTATTTGATGGCAATAACACACATTCAATGATGTAAGACAAATATAAGTATTACAGGAACTATGGTCAAACCTTCCATAGATGCACACTGAAGGTGATTTCTTTTTAATGAAAGTATCTATAGAGGTTTCAAGAAAGAAGACACTTTTTAAACAGAGAATAGAAAATGAAACCAGAAAATGAATATTCCTGAGGATATTCCCTGAGGATGGAAAGGTAGGGGTATATATTCTTAATCACTTCTTGAGATACTTTGTCTCAGATCTAGACAAGATGGCAGGTGCTAAAATCGAGTTCATATTTGCATAGACTGAGGCAGGACATTTAGGAAACTATCATAAATAAGGATTTCTCCAATATGGGTCTATCAGAGCAGTAATAGCAGAACAAACAATCGATCAATCGATTAAAGGACCAGTAACCAAAATATTTCAAAACTATTTTTTTTCCTTTGTCCTAATTCTTTTTATATTTTTTATTTTTTTTTAATTTTAATTTATTTATTTTTCTCTCAATCACAGGTTGGGTACTTTGAATCCCAGGCGTAGCCCCCTCCCCCATTCCC
>CM053764.1:79188027-79223613 GCA_028658305.1 Pachyuromys duprasi
AAGTACCACTGCTGATGAACCCTGTCAAACTTTTAGGCACTGAAGTATATCCTTCTCCATAGACAGTTGTTCATGTCCTGTCTCTCAGAAAGGCCTCAATATTCTTTCTTAGCTTCTTGATTCTTACATGCCATTTTGTAAAATCTTAAGCTTTATATGTTCCTTTTTCCCCATTCAGGAAGAATGTTCCAATATGAAAGGAAATAACTACAGAAAAGTCAAATGATTGAAGTACCAATAACATGTTAACAATTATCTTTCAAAGTACAATATCTGAAGCAAACACAGGTATGTTTCTAATACCAAATTCCTGTCAGTGTTGTTGGCTGGTTGGTTTTCAACATACCCCATTTTAAGGCGAATTATTGACAACATCAATATAATTTGATCATTGGAACAATAAACGGTTTCATGGGGAATCAACTGTGTGTTAGGTCTTCAAGCTCCACGGCAGCCTATAAACATTAAAACACCATGGAATATTTAGTGTTTTCTTATTAAAGTTTTTGAATATTGCTTATTGATATTTCAGGTAAGAGGGGTGGTACTCTCACAGATCAATCAAACTATTCAAATTCTGTTAGATTTTAGAAAGAGATCTATATTTGAAAAACTGTGGCTCTAGTCAGCTATTCTTTGTGATATTCCATTGTATCTGAGACTCTATATAACTAAAAATAACCACTCTCTAGTGTTACAGGATATGCTTAGAAATGTATATTTGTGTTTAATAGGCAGATAATGGTATCACTTCATATTATTGATATAAATCATATGTTTTAATTGAATTAAATCTAAGTGTCTTTTCAGTCATCTGTAAAGATAAGCAAGGAAACTGAAATATCTGTGAAGAAACAAAGAAAAGAAGTACTAGTCAGCCATACATAATATCTAACTGCCTTTGATTTTCTTGCAAGATAAAAATTAAGAAGAAAGTGTTGGTTGAATCGATTACAGAATATCACTGTCTTTTATCATGTTACCAGGCCTGAATTGTTAATACTATATTGAACAAAGCTAGTAGCTTTGGAAGTTCAATATATACTCATCCTTTGTAGTCTGTAGTTAAACATCTGGTTCAATTTTTTTTCTTAGAAACTATGTTTTCTTAAGATTCTATGATAAAAATAAATATATGTACTAATGCTATCATTCTTATGATATTTTTAAATTTAAACAAAATCTCCACAGGCCTTCAATTATTGTATATTGTTTTAAAGTAAATAATTGCTTACCATTCAGTTATGGAGAACAACCAATAAAATGGCAGTAGCTTGTACTGATTGTTGCTATACAGGGCCCATTAGAATGGGAAGTAATTTCTAGAACTGGGAAAATGAGAAATTTTTTGATAATCTATAAGTGTCCTGTTATGTGTAGCCACACTGAAATTTTTTACCTATATTTTAGGAAGGTCTAGAGTTCATTGTTTTTACGTGATTTTAGAAAGGTCTTTAGTATTAGTTATCCCTTACCACAATCTTTCCTCTATTCTGCCTACACATACCCTACTTTACCCCATCATTCCTGCTCTATTGTTTCTCATTACTTTTTCATACTACCTACATTCCATCCCCCCTTCCTGAACAGAATACCATCAGCACAGGCTCTGAGATCAACAACCAATAAGTGGGACTTCATGAAACTGAAAAACTTCTGTAAAACAAAGGACACTGTCAAGAACACAAAAACAACAGCCTACAGACTGGGAAAAGATCTTCAACAACGCTTTATTTGACAGGGGCTAATATTCGGAATATATAAAGACCTCAAGAAGGTAAACACCAACAAATGAAGTAATCCAATTAAAAATGGAATACAGAGCTTAACAGAGAATTCTCAACAGATGAATATTGAATGGCAGAGAATCACTTAAAGAAATGCTCAACATCCTTAGTAATCTGGAAAATGCAAATCAAAACATACCTTATACCCATCAGAATTGTGCTAGATAAAAAACTCAAAAAATGACACATGCTAGGATATGGAGAAAGGAGAACCATTTTTGGTGGGAATGTAAACTTGTACAACCATGTTGGAAATCAATCTTGCACTTTCTCAGAAAAATAGGAATAGTGTTACCTCAAGATCCAGCTATACCAATCCTGGGCATATATCAGAAAGATGCTTAATCATACAACAAAGACATTTGCTCAACTATGCTCATAGCAGCTGTATTCATAATACCAGGAATCTAGAAACAACCTAGATATTCCTCAAATGAAGAACGGATACAGGAATTGTGCTGCATTTGTACAATGGAATACTACTCAGCAATTAAAAACAAGTAAATCAAGACATTTGGAGACAAATGGATGCAACTAAAGAAGATTATTGTTAGTGATGTAACCCAGAAGCACAAAGACACACATGGCATATACTCTTTCATAAATGGTTATTAGCCATATAATATAGGATAAACACACTAAAATCTCTACTCCTAAAGAAGCTAAACAACAAGCAGGACCCTAGGGAAGAAAGTTACTCCTCATTCAGAAGGTCAAACTATAGAGATATTCGAAGTAGGAGAGCACAGGGAGCAGGAGAGGAACCTTCCACAGGGGTCCTCTGGAAGACTCTGCCCATCAGATTATAGAAAGAGATACTGAGACTCATAGCAAACTCAGGTAAGAATGCAGGGAATCTCATGGAAGAAAGGGGAGATTCAAAGATCTAGGACAGACAGTAGCCCCAAAAAGAGTACATAGAATGAAAATAATCTGGGCTCAGTGGGTCCTGCAAAGAATTATGAATCAACCAAGGAATATGCATGGAGAGGACTTAGATGCCTGCTCAAATGTAGCCCATGGACATTTTCCCTGTGTGTTCCCTAGTAAGTGGAGCAGTGGCTATCTCTGGCATGAACTCTGTTGCTGGCTCTTTGATCACCTCTCCCTTGCAAAGTGGCCTAACTAGGCTACAAAGAAAGAGGATCCAGACAGTCCTGATGAAACCTGATTCTCTAGGTCAGATAGTAGGGGAGGAAGACCTCCCCTATTAGTAGAGTAGTGGAGGGGAGTAAGCGAAGAAGTAAGAGGGTGGGTGGAATTGGAAGGAGATGATGGAGGGGGCTATAGCTGGGATACAAAGTGAATAAATTATAATAAATAATAATAATTTTAAAAAAATTAAAAAAGAACTAGGGACAGAAAAATAGGCATTTTGTTGTTAGATATAATTATAATAGTAACAGAAAACTATGCATCTGAATAAAATAAGTAGGTAATAATTGGAGAAATGATAGGCTAGGGTCAGATGGAAGGGGAGAAGGACATCTCCTATCAGTGTACAGAGGAAGGGGCATGAGAAGAGAAGAGTGAAGAAGGGTGGGATTGGGAGGGCACAAGAGAGGGGGCTACAGCTGAGACACAAAGTGAATAAATTGTAATAATCAAAATATAAATAAATAAAGAACAAAATTACTAAAATAACATTTTTGTATCACAGTATCCACTAGATAAGTAGGGAATAAAAGAAATGAGAAGAACAGGTGATGCAGTATATTATGTAGTCTGGAAGATTGTATAGATACAGAGCAACAAATGTCTTTGGTGTGCCTCATGCCATGTTCATTCAGAAAACAATTCATAAAGTATTTAGTCATTTCTAATGTTTAGAATGCATCACAAATTAAAAAAAAACACTTCCTTCAGGTTCTCATTAAAAATATAATTTTGTATATTATCAGTAATAGATTTGTTAAAAAAAATCTTCCTAAATGAGATAATTACACAAAGCATTCCAGTTGACTGGACAAAATGGGCTATCCTCACAGGTGTTTGGATTAAGAATACCCCCCATTGGCTCATGTGTATGAATGCTTGTTTATCAGGGAGTACCACTACTTGAGAGAGAATAGCAGATGCCGTCTTGTTGTTGGAAGTAGGGTAAACATCAAAAGCCCAAGCAAGTCCCAGAGTTTCTCTCTTCCTGCTGAGTGAAGATCTGTATGTATAACTTTCATCCGCTTCTCTAGCAAAATGTCTGACTTCATGCTGCTATGCTTCCTGCCATCACGAAACAGGACTATACCTCTAAAGCTGTAAGTATGCTTCAATGAAAGACTTTCCATTATGAGAGTTGCTGTGATCATGGTGTCTTTACACTGACAAAGACAGTTCTATGTGTCAAGATGATAACAAATAAATATAATTCATTCTGTAATGTAAATGAATCTCTAGTACAGTAAATACTATAATATGCCATTTATTTTACAATGCTTAAAACTAGACATAACAATAATCCATAATGCTGGGAGACTAAGTAATTATTCTCACTGGGATGTGCAAAACTGATTGGAATGTGTTTATGTGAAAGCATACACATATGGAATATTTATTCAGAACTGCATGTGTACTATTTTTATAATTCTTTTGTACAAGAACTATATCTTTTACAGAATCACTATGAATTTGTAGTATTCCTGAATATCTGGAGTTGTCAATTCTTTTAGCTTTGTCATTATCTGCACAGATAAGTGTAGTCATCATCCCTCATCAAGGAAGCTTTCCTTTTCAGTAGACAGAGACCACTACGTAAAACAAGAACCAACAAATGCCCAGTCCCAGTGGATACATCTACAAAACACACTCAAATTTAAGGCTCTGGGAACATTGTGGAAAACAGAGAGAGGAGCATAAAAGCTGAAACATCAGGGAGTTTGCTGCAAGGTTATATCCCCTAGCAACATCAGAAGCTATACTTGTAAAGTCCTACCTATAACTTCCCAAGCATAAACTGAACAAGGATGACATCAATGTATGTGATCAACTGGACAGAAAAAATTCCCACAAGGCCTCAGTCCTGCACAACAACTACAGGAAACTCAGTATAACTGAGAGCAGGAGAGGTGGTCCTCTCATAGAAGAACACACCAAATTTTCTTCCATTTCCAGATGGTAAGACTTGAAAAATATACATGCAGGTAGAATCATATGACTGAGCATGTTATATTCAGGAATGAATATGTGTATATACACATATATACATATATGAATAAAATAACTGTATTGTTAATAACAGTATAAAAGTGGCAATTGATTGGAATAAAAGTAGGAAAGAAAATATATAAATTTCTGAAGGAAGAAAACAGAAAGGAGAAATGTTGTAATTAAATTAAAACATTACAGAAAAAACAAATAATCCCCAACTCAATATCAATTACTTTACAAATATACTCCTGACATTAAACCTTTACAGTCTATATGAAATTTCAGTAAGAGAGTTATTATAACACCAACCTCAGTATTTATACATATGTGTCCAAACACTTAAAAATATAAATTTATTACTCAGAAATAAACTTCATTATTATAATCAAATGTTTCTTCTAATATTTTTTTGAGGGCTGGGATTATAGACTTATTGGGAGTAGGCTTTTCTAGTTGATCAGTCCATAATATCCTAGACTGGTGACAGAGAAAGAAAGAGAAGTTTAACTTCATCCTCAGCTACTTTTTCACATTTTGGCAAGCCTACCCTATATGATACAATATCTTGGGCAAGCAGAGAGTTTGATGAATACAATCGTTAAAAATGGTACATAAAGTATCTTTAGGCAATGTGGTTAAGGTGTATACAATAATTAAAGTTTTTATATACTGCCTTTCTGTGGAGAAAAGAGCACAAAGAAAAGATATTTTAGTAACAAATGTTCTCCCTGGGCACATAATCAGAAATATCTGTACAGTTCATTCATATGTAATGCATGACAATAATGAAATTTATCCGGTTTATCTTGGTTGTTCTTCTATTATTGTGAAAAAACATAAAAAAATGCAACTTATAAAAAGAAAAGTGTTTAATTGGTGCTTGTTTACAATTTCAGATTGTTAGTTCAAGATCATCCTTGCCATAAATGTTGTAGCAAGTTGGCAGGCATGTGATGAGGCAATAACAGACTTTACATCCTCATTCAATACAGGGCGATATGTGTAGCCTTGGCTGTCCTGAAATCTCTTTGTAGACAGGGCTGGTGTCAACCTGCCTCTGCCTCCTAGAGTGCTCAAATTACAGATGTCTGCCATCACACCCAGCTCAGATTTTTTGGATTTTATACACAAGTTTTAAATAGATAAGTAACTTCAAATTAGGCTTGAAGCCTCTTGGCACAGGACTAGTGAAACACTGCCTTCCAACTAGGCCATTGCTCCTAAATCCCCACTGAACAGTCCACCAGCAGGAGGCCAAACAAATACAGCCTGTGGGGAATATTCTAATTCTAATAACCACACCACTATAGTAGTTAATAATCCACTTTATGGTTTCTGGAGCTGAAAAACCAAAAGAGCTAGTCTTCTAGTTTATACTGAGTATGAAGGACTCAGTGGAGTCATTGACATGATTTTCCATTCAAGGCAGAAGGTTCTAAGCACCTGCTTTTATAAATTATATAAAAAGGGGGAGAGAGAGAGACAAAGAGAGAGAGCTAGGGTGAATCTCCTAGTTAAGAACAAAGAAGAGCAACTGTCCTTCTTGTATATTTGAGCATAGTTGGGTATATGCCTAGGAGTGGTTCAGCTGGATCTTGAGGTAGTACTATTCCTAATTGTCTGAGAAAGTGCCAGATTGATTTCCAAAGTGATTGTACAAGTTTACACTAGCAATGCAGGAGGGTTCCCCTTTCTCCACATCCTCTCTAGCAGGTGTTGTCACTTGAGTTTTTGGTCTTAGCCATTCTGATAGGTGTAAGATGAAATCTCAGGGACTTGTTTTGTTTTGTCTTGTTATTATTAATTAATTAATTTATTTATTATAGTTTATTCAATTTGTATTTGAACTGTAGCACTATCCCTTGTCCAGTCCCTTCCCAACCTCACCCTCTCCCCCCCTTCTCCACCCATGCCCCTCCCCGAGTCCACTAATAGGAGAAGTCCTCCTTCCCTTTCATCTGACCCTAGCCTATCAGGTCTCATCAGTACAGGCTGCATTGTCTTTCTCTGTGGCCTGGTAAGGCTTCACTCCCCCCACCCCTCAGGGGGAGTTGATCAAAGAATAGGCCACTGAATTTATGTCAGAGACAGTCCCTGTTCCCACAACTAGAAAACCCATTTGGATACTGAGCTGCCATGGGATACATCTATGCAGGGTTTCTAGGTTACCTCTTAATTTGCATCTTCCTGATCAGTAAGGATGTTGAGCATTTTTTAAAGTGTTTCTCTGCCATTTGTTATTACTCTATTGAGAATTCTTTGTTTAGCTCTGGACCCCATTTTTTAATTGGATTACTTGATTTGTTGCTGTTTAACTTCACCGTGTTCACAGCAGCTATTTTAATTTGATTTGATTTTTTAAAATTATTTTTTGATTCATATACTTTCTGGTCAACTTTCTTTTTCCAAACTGAATCCATGTGTTTCATTATTATTATTATTATTATTATTATTATTATTATTTGGTGTGCAATCAAACTTAGTGAATCATTCTTTGAAAAGAACCTGAAAAGTCACTTCTAATGAAAACCCATAGCAACTAGAAGGTGGAACAAAGACAAAAAGACAGGTTCGTTGCTATTTTCGGGCATACTACTCTCATTGTATTTTTAGTGATTCATTTTAGTTCTACTCCAAGTCGTGTTCTATTATGAACAAAAAGGATGAGAAGAATATTCTGCCACATGCAGTAAAATAATCATTTATGCCAAAGAACCTAATTTCTTAGTTTTCAGTTACCTGGTATATTTGCCACATTGAAAAAATTCACCTAGAAATCCAGGAAATTACATTTGCAATTACCAAATATGATAGTGCTTTATGTTATTAAGAATAACACTGAGCCAGGATCTACACATATAACCAATCAGGACAATCTGACTGTGAATATGAATGTATGTCTCAACCTGAAGTAAAGTGGCAAAATTTCTACAAGTAATTTGATTAAAATCAACGTGGTAATAAAATCAATAGCAAGGTGACCTAAATACA
Organism: Pachyuromys duprasi; assembly: GCA_028658305.1. Taxonomy (NCBI): domain Eukaryota; kingdom Metazoa; phylum Chordata; class Mammalia; order Rodentia; family Muridae; genus Pachyuromys; species Pachyuromys duprasi. Next base: position 79,195,950 of record CM053764.1, read on the forward strand.
ACATTATAGGTCATTGCTAAGTTTTGGTCTGTTGTAAGAAATATAATTCTTGCTAAAGAGTGTAAACTTAGCTTGATTAAAAAAATTCTGGGAAAATATGTATTCGGGGCTACTACTGATCATGTAAAGTATACATTTTCTAGTCTACCGGTAAGTGTTGGGATGTAGATTAGAAAAAATGCAGGAGCAATATCTGTGATTTCAGAATTCACATGACAACCTGCTATTTTGGAGCCACATGAATCCACAGAATGAAAATGACATGGCGTGTCGTCAATTCCACTATGATTGTGTGCACAAACAAGTGTAAAGCTCCCTACTTGGTAATTGGTCACACTGATATATTTTGTGGATTTGTTTTTTTTTTATACTACCATATAACATTTTGTGATAATAACTGTATATCATTTTTATTTGTCTCCCACTACACTTTTGTATCTATATATTACTCTCCTCATAATTCAGTTTTTTTTCCCTCTCAATAGCTGGTCCTCAGGTTTATTTCACAAAATAGTTAGCTTGTTAATGAAGAGTAAGAATGGAATCCCTACAAATATTCAAAGATTATACACTAAATTATGAAACAGTACATAAGCAGTACAATAAGCAGTACAACTATTTACTAATTTTAACTGAGTGAACAAGAAAATTGAATATACAGCTTTAAATTTGGTCTGACATGAAACTGTATTTCCATTCAATAAATTCCTTAAAATTATAAGGCGTGTGTTAGGAGATGGCTCAGTGTGTTTAAGGATTGTTCCACTAACAGGAAAGCATGAGTTAATACCCTCAAAGTCCATGTAAAGCCAGTGAAGAAATGGGATCTCAGTACTGTTCCTACAAACATATGGGAGGAAGAGACCCAGAAACTCAGTGCCCATATTCTGGAAAGTGCAGTAGTCAATAAGAGAAGAGATACTCTGACTTCAACAAATACAAATATGAAAGAATACAAGTAAGGGGGAAGGAAACAGGAGAGGTGATTTATGTTTTCTGGTTGCAGGGAGAGTGGAAGCCAGTGTATTTCAGTGATGTGGCCCCTGAGAAGTTACACATGATCTAGTAGATGCTCCTACACCAGTATACACACTGACAGTATACACAATGACTATCTAGAGTCATTGGGTTTAAAAACAACAGTGATAAATAAAAATGGGAGGGAATCAAGGCGGCAGGAAGAAGTGGAGCATGGAGAGGAAAGACTGGCTGTAGCCTTAATTAAACAGATTACATGCATGTATAAAATTCCCAAATACTAAAATATATTTATAAGAAGCAAAACTATTAGAAAGAAAGCTGTAAATAATGTGTAATGAAGGAAATACATAGCTATGAGTCTCCAAATTTCAAAGAAAGGTCAAACACAGAAGTTTCAAAACTCTGAAAAATTACAATTATGTGAAGAATGAATATTCTCGAAAATAGATGGGTCTCAGAAAGATGTAAGAATTTTGTGGCACTTTAGCTTTCAGTCTTTTTATTAAAATTTCACATATTAGATGGCTTCTAAAAGAAAGATGCTGCAGGCTATAAAGGGTGACTGCTTGGAGTTCTTCAAAGAGCACATGACAAGAACATTATTATCAAATATTGCCAAAGGAATTTATACAATGTTGTTTCATCTGCCAGAGATAACAATACAGTGGAATCAAAACACTTGAGAATTAAATGGCCATAAAAGTCTTCAAAGAAATTGGACAAAAAATGAAGGAAATTTAGAAATATATAGGAATATGAAGGGCTATATACACTTCCAGAGGTCTGACTGTTTAGAAAATCATTATTAGCTATTAGCAAACATATTTGTGCCTCTTTTGTTTCTTTTTAAATTAAATTTTATTTTTTAATATTAGCTACAGTTTATTAACTTTTTATCCCAGCTGTTTACTGCTCCCGCATTCCCTCCCAATCCCACCCACCCTTCCTCATCTTCTCCCTACCCCTTTCCAAGTTGACTGATAGGGGGGGTCATCCTCTCCTTTCATCTGAACCTAAGTTATCAGTATCTTCAGGCCTGGTTGCAAAGTCCTCCCTTGGGGAGTGTGGAGGTCAAAGAGCCCACCGTTGAGTTCATGTCAGAAATAATCCCTGTTCCCCTTACTAGGGTACCCACTTGGATACTGAGCTATCATGGGCTACATCCAAGCAGGGATTCTAGGTTATATCCACACATGGTCCTTGGTTGGAGATACAGTCTCACAAAAGACCCCTTTGCCCAGATATATTAGGTCCTTGTGAAGCTCCTGTCCTCTCCAGGTCATACTAACTCCCTCTTCTTTCATATGATTCCCTGTACTCTGCCAAAGGTTTGGTTATGAATCTCAGTATCTGCTTTGATATATTGCTAGGTAGAGACTTTCAGGGCCCTCAGTGGTAGGCTCCTGTCCTGTTACTTGTTTTCTCATACATCCAATGTCCATCCCATTTGTCTTTCTAAGTGAGGGTTGATCATCTTACCCAGGGTCCTCTTTCTTGTTTATCTTCTTTAGGTGTACAGATTTCAGTATGTTTATCCTATGTTATAGGTCTAGAACTCACTTATAAGTGACTATATACCATGTGTGTCTTTCTCCTTCTGGAATACCTCATTCAGAATGATCTTTTCTAGATCTCACCATTTACCTGCAAATTTCGTGATTTCCTTGTTTTTAATTGCTGAGTAATATTCAATTTTGTAGATGTACCACAATTTCTGTATCCATTCCTCAGTTGAGGGGCATATGGGTTGTTTCCAGCTTCTGGCTATTACAAATAAAGCTGCTACAAACATGGTTGATCAAATGTACACAAAGTTACATTTGCTTAGGAATAGTATAGCTGGATCTTGAGGAAGCACTGTTCCTAGTTGTCTGAGGAAGCGCCAGATTGATTACCAAAGTGGTTGCACCCTTTACATTTCCACCAGCAATGGAGGACGGTTCCCCTTTTTCCACAACCTCTCCATCATGTGTTGTCAGCTGAGTTTTTAACTTTTGCCATTCTGATGTTTATAAGGTGAAATCTCAGGGTCATTTTGATTTGCATCTCTCTGATGGCTAAGGACGTTGAACATTTCCTTAAGTGTCTCTCTGCCATTCTATATTCCTCTGCAGAGAATTGTCTTTTTATCTCTGTATCCAAATTTTTAATTGGATTGCTTGATTTATTGCTTTTTAACTTATTTAGTTGTTTGTATATTCTGGATATCAGCCATCTGTCAGATATAGGATTGGTGAAGATATCCCAGTCTGTGGGCAGTAGTTTTGTTCTGATGGCAATGTCTTTTGCTTTACAGAAGATTTTCCTTTTCATGAGGTCCCATTTATTGATTGTTGCTCTTAGAGCCTGTGCTGTTGATGTTCTGTTCATGAAGTTGTCTCGTGTGCCAATGAGTTCTAAGCTCTTCCCCACTTTTTCTTCTAACCGGTTTAATGTGTCTGGTTTTATGTTGAGGTCTTTGATCCACTTGGACTTGAGCTTTGTGCAGGGTGATAAATATGGTTCTATTTTCATTTTTCTGCATGTAGACATCAAGTTGGACCAGCACCATTTTCGTTGAATAGTTTGCCTTCTTTGTCAAAAATCAAGTACTCGTAGGTGTTTGGGTTTATTTCTGGGTCTTCTATTCGGTTTCATTGATCCACCTTTCTGTTTCTATGCTAACACCATGCCATTTTTATTACTTTTGCTCTGTAGTACAGCTTGAGATCAAAGATGGAGACACCTCCAGATGATCTGTTGTTGTATAGGATCGTTTTAGAAATTCTGGGGGTTTTGTTTCTCCATATAAGCAGAGAATTTTTCTTTCAAGGTCTGTAAAGAATTGTGTTGGTATTTTGATAGGAATTGCATTGAATTTGTAGATTGCTATGGCAGAATGGTCATTTTCACTATGTAAATCCTACCAATCCATGAGCAGGGAAGATCTTTCCATCTTCTGATATCTTCAATTTTTATTTATTTTTTCGGAGACTTGAACTTTTTTCAAACAGTTCTTTTACCTGCTTGGTGGAAGTCACCCCAAGGTACTTTATGTTATTAGTGGGTTTGCAATTATTTTATTGAGTGTTCTTACATCAATGTTCATAATGGAGATAAGTCTGATGTTCTCTTTTTTTTGTGGGGTCTTTCTGTGGTTTAGGTGTCAAGGTGACTATGACTTCATAGAATGAGTTTGGTAATGTCCCTTCTCTTTCTATTTTGTGAAATATTTTGAAGAGAATTTGAGTTAGCACCTCTTTGAAAGTCTGGTAGAATTCTGTGCTGTATCCATCTGGCCCAGGGCTTTTTTTGGAAGGGAAACTGTTGATGAGTGCTTCTATTTCATTGAGGGATATATGATTATTCAATTTTTATACCTGATCTTGACTTAATTTTGGTAGTTGGACTCTATCAAGAGAATTGTCCATTTATTTTAGATTTTCAAATTTTGTGTCATATAGGCTTCTGTAGTACGACCTAGTGATTTTTTTTTTTTGGATTTCCTCAGTGTCTGTAGTTATATCCCCCTTTTTATTTCTTGTATGAGTTTGAGTATTTTCAGCCATGTGCTCCTCTTTGGTTTATTTGCTTTTTTTCCCCCTAGGGCTTTCAGTTGGGCCATTAATTTGCTTGTATGAGATGTTACAATTTCTTCTTGAAGTCACCTATTGCTATGAATTTAACTCTGAGTACTGCTTTCAAAGCGTCCCATAAATTTGGGTATGTTGTACCTTCATTTTCATTGAATTCTAGGAAGTCTTTAATTTATTTCTTTATTTCTTCCTTAACCCAGCTGTCATTGAGCAGCCAGTTGTTCAGTTTCCATGTGAGTGTAGACTTTTTGCTAATTCCATTGTTGTTGAAGTTTAGCGTTAGTCAATTGAGGTCAGATAGGGGATTATTTCAATCTTCTTATATCTGTTGAGGCTTGCTTTGTGACCAACTATATGGTTGATTTTGAAGAAGGTTCCATGAGGTGCTGATAAAAAGGTATACTTTTGAGTTTGGGTTAAAAGTTCTGTAGACATCTATTAGGTCCATTTGAGTTAGGGCCTCTGTAAGTGGCTTTATTTCCTTATTTGGCTTCTGTCTAGATGATCTGTCCCTTGGTGAAAATGGGGTGCTCAAGTCTCCCACTAATAAGTTGTTGGGATCGACGTGTGATTTAACCTTTAATAATCTTTCATTTATGGATGTAGGCGTTCTTGGATTTGGGGCATAGATATTCAGAATTGTGATGTCCTCTTCATGGATTTTTTCTTTGAGGAGAATGTAGTGCCCCTCCTCATCTTTTTTGATTAATTTTGGTTTAAAGTCTATTTATTAGATATTAGGATAGCTACCACAGCTTGTTTTCTGGGTCCATTTACTTGGAAAATATTTTTCTAGCCCTTTATTCTGAGGTAGTGTTATCTTTGTTGCATAACTGTGTTTCTTGGATGCAGCAGAATGTTGGATCCTGTTTCTGCACCCAATCCATTAGTCTGTGTCTCTTTATTGGAGGGTTGAGTCCATTGATGTTGATAGATAATAGTGACCAATGAACATAAGTTCCTTTTATTGTGGAGTTGATGGTCTTACTGTGATTCATTGCTTGTTTTCTTTTAATTGGGGGGGGGTATCTGTATCCTATGATTTCTTGGGTATAGTTGTTTTCATTGGATTGGAGTTTTCCTTCTAGTATCTTCTGTAGGGCTGGTTTGCTGTGTAGATATGGCTTATGTTTAGTGTTGTCATAGAATATTTTGTTTTCTCCATCTATGTTGATTGAGAGCTTTTCAGGGTATAGTTGTCTGTGTTGGCGTCTGTGTTCCCTTAAATTCTCCTTGACATCTGCCCAGGTCCTTCTAGTTTTCATAGTTTCTGATGAGAAATCTGGTGTGCCTTGAGAAATAGAGTAATAGAGAATGTAGAACCCTTGAGTGTGTGAGAGAGGTTCTGGCTTGCAGGCATCTAAGGGGTTTCTTGCACATGTGCTGTAGATGTAGCAGGCGCTTGTGATAATTGAGGTGCAATTTCCTTATGCAAATTCCCTGAATATGTCAGTGGCCAACAAGCTACTGGTAATCGGTTCTGTCTGAGCTCCTGGCATTTTTTGCCTGAACTTCACTGTTGGACATGCAGAGCAGGGGCTTCAATATCTCAAGAACCGCTCTGTTTCCCACAGTGGGTATTTTTTGGGGGGGGGTCTCATGCCTGGCTCCTAGTTTAGGAGGACCCTGTATCTGTGGCTGTGCAGGCTCTTGAAGGCACACTCATTCTCAAGCAGGTCACATAGGCAAGGGCTGGTGTATCCAGGCTCTCTACTCTCTGGTTTGGACCTGCTGAGCATTTTGCAAGAGGACTGAGGAGATCCACCAGCTCAGTGACACTAGACCTACCCAGGGATTCCAGCTGCAGCTGCAGTCTGGGATGCAGGTCCAGACACCTTCTGGGAAGTCCTGGGGCCCCACAACAAGGGTCCACAGACCCGGGTGCCCTGGCACCTGGTGTGTCTAGTTTGTTTGGCAGGTCTGCTGGACTTTGGTTGCTGTGTACTATCTGTCACTGAGGGGTTGTCAGGCCTTCCTTACAGACACTGGCTGAGATGTCCTGCTGAGTCCTTATGGCTGCTGGCAGATGTGGGACACGGGGAAGATGGTACCTCAGATCCGAGACTAGGAAGGATGGTACAGCTGGCTGCTGCCACTGAGGAGCTCGGAGCCCCACCTTTGCTGTCACAGTCCCCAGGCAGTGAGTTCTATAGTAAAAATCTCTGTGAGCCAGCTGTGGGCTGTGCTGAGGAGGAGGGAGACCCGAGTGCGGAGGGATCACGAAATCGTTTCTCTCCTTCCCCAAAGAAGTCCACGGGTGACCTGAAACTAAAGGTCTCAACTCATGTGATGAAAGCCTCACCATCATTTCCCTGGCTTTAGTTGTCTCTCCACTCTCCAACTCCGGCGCTTCAGCTCCTCTGCCTCTCAGAAACTGTGGGAGCTGGTTGCTGCCATCTTGGATCTCAGCCATCTCTTATGTTTCTAAATAACAGGTAGGTACTTCTAAGGCATAGCTGAAAATATTCTACCTTGAATTTGAATGAATGGATATCCTCAAAAGATTCCTTGACCAATCCTAGGTTCTGTTAATAAAATCTTTGTCTAATCATAGGGATAACGGTAACATGTTTAGAAGTTCCATTGATAATTCATGACAAGTTCTGTGTACTTTCAAGACTACTTTGATGGAATTTTCAACATTCTAGGAAGAGAAAATATAAACTAAAAAAAAAAGATATGTCAATTCTCTACTCTCTTAAACTTAAGAATTTCTATCTCCAAAACCTATTTTAATTTGGGGTGTTGGTTTGAAACTTGTGAATTACAAAAAAACAAACAAAAAAAACAAAACAAAAAAAAACAACAACTTATTTATGAAGTGATGCTAAGTATTAGATAAGTAAAATTATAATGAAATATTAAGTATTCATATGTGTAAGATTTAGATTTTTAATATCAATACATATGTTTATGGTTTGTCAGTAACAAGTAAAAGGATACCTCATTTACTAACAATATAAAATTTTGTGGCCATAACATATTGGTCTTTTGGTCTGTTGAAGATGATTTAAATTGACTAAAAGTATTCTGTCTAAATGCTAACATACAAAAATAATTTATGTTTGTAAAATATGAAGAAAGAATATGAATTCTGAGTCAATCCTTTACTTTTGCTCATACTTCATCAGTCAGTTCTTTATATATATTGATAGTTATCCCTGCAGTATGCCCAGATAAAATGTAACACTGTGCAACAATAGATTCTACATATCAGATGAACATAATTATAAATGGCATCTCAACTTATTTTTAACACTTTAACTGTTTACTTCTAGGCAATATAAAATATGATTTCTGGCTATTCATTCAGTTTGTAATTTTTTTAACAGGGCATATCGATGTGTCTTTGAAATGTTAGTATTTTTCTTTTTAAATTTTTATTATTTTTTTTTACAATTTATTCACTTTGTTTCTCAGTTGTAGCCCCCTACCTCATCTCCTCCTGGTCACATCCTCATTCCCCCTCACTCCCTCTTGCTTCCCTATCATGCTCCTCTAGTCCACTGAAAAGGGTGTCCTTCTTCCCTACAATCTGACCCTAGCATATCAAGTGTCATTAGGACTGCCTGGATCCTCTTCCTCTATGACCTGGTAAGGCCCACCCACCATGGGGAGGTGATTAAAGAGCAGTCAACAAAGTCCAAGTCAGAGATTGCCCCTGCTTTCCTTATTAGGAGTTTCACTTGGAGACTGAGCAGCCTATGAGCTACATCTGTTCTGGGTTCATACATGGTCCTTCCATCAGTCTCTGCAGGATCCTCTATGCCCAGAATAGCCCAACCCCAAGAACCAGCTATAATATTTATTTCTAGGCGTATATCCAAAAGATGCTTAACCATGCAACAAGGATATTTCCTCAGCTATGTTTGTACCAGCTTTATTTGTACTAGGCAGAATCTGGAAAAATACTAGATGTCCCTCAACTGAAGAATGGAAACAGAAAGTATGATACATTTACCCAGTGGAAAACTACAGTGCTATTACAAACAAGGGAATCATGAAATTTGAAGGCAAATGTATGGAACTAGAAAAGATCATCCTGAGTGAGGTAACCTAGAAGCAGAAAGACATGCAAATATGCTTACTTACAGATACTTCCATATAAATGATATATGTAAGGGATATAAGAGATATACTTACTTACATATAAGTGGATATTATATATATATAATATAGGATACTAAAATCTACAGAACTAAAGAAGCTAAACAACAAGGAAGACTTTAGGAAAGATACTTAAATCTCTTTCAGAAGGGCAAACCATACAGACACAGAAAGAAGAGGAAGAAAGTGACCAGGAAGGGAACTACCACAGATGTCCTGCAGAAGACTCCATCCAGGAGGGGATTGAAGCAGATGAAGCAGCCAAACTTTGGGCAGAGTGCAAGGAGTCTTATCTATAAAGAAGCAGGGGGATTGAAGGACCTGAAGGGGGATAGAGGTTTCACAAGGAGACCGACAAAGCAAAAGAATTTCATATTTTTTTCTGTCACCTTCAGTTTAAAGGCAACCTTACTAGACAAAGTATAACATTTAGAAACTTTTTCCAAATTTTGTTTTGACTTAATCTTGTTTTGTTTCTGTATTTAAAATTGTTTTTCCTTGTTGCTTGTGATATTGGTTTTATATGAATAAGTATGTTGAAAAAAATTATTTTTTAGCTATTCAGTCATTTTTATTTTTATTTTTATTATTAATTATATTTTATTAACTCTGTATCCCAGGTGAATCCCACTCCCTCATTCCCTCCCAGTGCCACCCTCACTCCCTAGTCTACTCCCTGCCCCTTATTTTATGTGCTGAAGTTAATGTTTCAGGTACTACTATCATTCTTTTAAAATTGAAATCAGGTTTATTATTTCAAAATCTTATTCAGTGAATAAACTTTACTCATAAATGTTGGCTGCCAGAAACTCTCGAGAAGTCATGTTAATTGCACCTTGAAGGTATTTACTACTAAGCTGCTGATGAAACTGTATATGTATCTAGAACTTAAAATCTTACTATTGTTACTATCACACTGATGGAGTTCCTTAAGAAAAATGAATAGTTTTAATAAATTAATTTTATGATGGTACCTTTGCTTCATTCAAATTTTATTGTCTAACCATGCCTTCTAAATATGTTAACTATTACCTGTATATTAAATATTTTTAGTCAGATCTCTTGAATTCATATACATGTCATTAGATTTTGTTTTCTTTTTTGCTTGTTTGTCTTTACTTAATTTTCTACTTTTTAAGCAGTTACTCGAAAACTGAACAGTGGTATTTTAAGGGTCTATTAGTCAAGACGGATAAACAACTATTCAGTATTTTTTTTCCCATCAGGAGAAGAATTTTTTTTTTTAAAAAAAGAACAGAAGTAGACTTGGGATGCAGGTCAGCACTAGCAAGCAATGAATTTACTTTATAAATTCATTCTGATGTTGGATAATGGATGGATGTTTGCTTGAACTCCTTGCCTTTTGTTATTTCCACCTGATCCTAAAGCAAGACTTAGTCATGGAAAAGAGATATGTGGGATGTTGCTTTGTAGATTCTAAGATCCCCAGAGAAAATGAGTGGAAGGTACAAAGCTGGGCGAAGCAGAAGAAGCAGGCAGAGCAAGAAAAGGAGCAGGAGGAAGAGGCAGAGGCTTTTTTATCCTCACACAGCCACAGTAATGGTAGAAGTTAAAAGGCACAGCAATGAAACAGAGAGAGGGCAGAGGGAGGAAAAGAGGGGAAACAGAAAGAGGGGCAGAGAGGCGGAGGAGAGAGCAGGAGAGGAGAGAGGTGGGAGGAAGAATAACAGAGTTTTTTTTTTTGGTAATACAATATCACACCTTAGCTGCTTGTGCTCCCCTCTCAGCATCCAGCCTGTTTCAATACAGAATTCACACAAGTCAGTGTGTCTGCTGTTATAGTTATTTTGTGTTTAAAATATTTATTTTATTTATTTTCATTTTTTAACATCAGGGGAATTGAGAAAATATCCAAGAATGTGAAGAATATTGATTTTTCTCTTTCCTTACAAGATATTTTTGATTTGTTAAAACGGGATTTGTCAATCTCTAAACATCTAGAATTCTAAAATTATTGCTTCAACTTTTAGTTCAGTATCCCTGAAGCTATTCTTTGAGTGTCTAACTGCCATTCAAGTTGTGGTATTGAAGTAAGTATATTTACCAGAATCATATGTGGAAGAATCACAACAATTTTGAAATAGGTCCTTCAAATTGTTTACTATGTACAAACAGGTTCCTATAATGCCCAGAGGCCAAAGAACACTGTGTTTTATGCTCAGAGCTATTCTCACTGTGTCTCCTATCTTCCAGCTGAATTCCTAGAAGGATTCAATTTTCTTTTTTTTATAGTTAACATAATTTAAAATCTTCCGGTCAAAAAACTTGAGTCCAAATTGTCAGACCAATGTATGATATTTAATAAACTGTGACTTGAATGCTAACTTTAAATTTCATAAAAACATAATAAGATGTACCTGATCAATTTTGACCAATATAAAGCATTTGCTTTATGTAGTCTTGTTAAATTGTATTTTCATTCATCTAGATCTGCTAAAAAAAAACAAAAGAAAGAAAGAAAGAAAGAAAGAAAGAAAGAAAGAAAGAAAGAAAGAAAGAAAGAACGAACTTGGATTTCCTAAGAGGCTATATAAGTTTGCACTCTCAACAGCAATGGAGGACTGTTCTCCTTTCTCTACACGTTTGCCAGCATGTGTCATTTGAGCTTTTGATGTAAGATGGAGCCTGACTGGTGTAAGATGGAACCATAGAACATTTTAATGACTAAGAACACCGAGTATTTCTTTAAGCGCTTCTCAGCCACTTGGGATTCCTCTGTTGTGAGTCCTCCATTTAGCTCTGTATCTCATTGATAAAAATTGGATTATTTGATCTATTAATGTTGAATTTCTTAAGTTTTTGTATAGTTCCTCTCTGGAAATCAATCTATCACTTTCTCAGAAAATTAGGAATACCTAAAGACCCAGGTATACCACTCATAGACATATATCCAAAATATGCTCAACTATACAACAAAAACCCATGTTCATAGAAGCTTAATTGGAAATAGCCAGAAACTAGAAACAACATAGATGCCCCTCAACCACAAAATGAATAAAGAAATTGTGGTACTTTTACACAATGGAATACTACTCAGCTAATAAAAATAAGGAAATCATGAAATTTGCAGGCAAATGGTGGTAACTAGAAAATATCATCCTGAGTAAGGTAACCCCAACCCCACCCACCCCCCAAAAATAGATGCACATGCTATGTATTTATAAGCAAAAATTAGACCTATAGTATAGGATAACCATACTACAATCCACAGATCCAAAGAAGCTAAGTAACAAGGAGGAATAAAGATAGGGTGCCGAAACGTCACTAAAAGGGGAAATAGAATAGTCAGCATAAGTGGATGAAGAGAGGGAACTAAGCAGGAAATGGAACCAGGAGGGAAAGAAAGGTTTCAGATGTGGATAGAACAATGGTGGGAGGTGAGAGGGCTGGGAACATGAAGGGAAACTGAAGGGAGTGTGGTGGGGGAGCGTCTCTGTGTCAAGCTGGAGGCTTGCAACATGATAGGCTCCTGGGAGGAAATGGGGGTGTCTCTAGCTGAGACTCCTATTGAGGGTTTGGGGACAGATGCACATGGAGACTAAAGTGATTACCTCTTAGCCAGACAAGACTAGTGGAAGGAGGTAAATAACAACCAACCCACAAAACCTTTATCCAAAAATCACCCTGCCTCCAAGAAGTGCAGGGTAAAGAGTGAACAGGGATTGAAGGAATGCCCAACCAATGATTGGCCCAACCTTAGACTCACCCTACAGTAGAGAGACAGTCCCTGACACTATTAAAGATGCTCTGCTATGCTTATAGACAGCAACCTAACATGACTGTTCACTGGGAGGCTCCAGCCAGCAGCATATTGAAACAAGTGGTAAGACTTGCAGCCCATCCGGGGATCCTGTGGAAGTGTTGGGAGAAACATAGAAGGAGCTTGAGTAGACAGTGACCTCACAAGAAGACCAACTGAGGCAATTAATCCAGTCCCATTGACTCTTACAGACACTGAGACATCAACTAAGGAGCATGCATGGTCTGCACCTCAGGAACTTGAACATATGTGGCAAATGGGTAGCTTAGTCTTTGTGTACATTGCCTGGCTAATGGGGATGAGGGCTCTTTCTTTCTAAGATGGACTCTATTGCCTTCATTTGGATTACTTCCCCCTGGCAAGGCTGCCTTGCCTGGGCTTAGAGGATGAAGATATGCTCTGTCCTGATGTGACTTGATGTTCTGGGGAGGCTCATTTTTTTCTGGGGTAAACGGAAGAGTGGAAGGGAGAAGGAAGAGAGGGGTGTCTGGGAGGAGATGATAGAGGGAGCATCATTGGCATATAAAGTAAATGAACTGAAAGTGCTTAGAAAATATGCACAGTATTCTATTAGTTAATTGTGTTTAATATCGGTTTTAAGTTTTGATATTTTAGTGGGTGATAGAATTTGGACTTTCCAAGTCAATAATCACATGAATTATACTGCATAATGATAAACTTAATTCCTGCTAATACAGAAAGTTCACATGAGTAATTCTATACGGGAAGAAACTGTAATTTAGAGATGGAAAGTGGCTTGCTTATTTTAAAACAAGAAGGTGAAAGCACAATTAAAATGAAGGCAAATTTGAAGTCAAACCTGTGATCTTGATTCATTTGAACTCTGAATTAAGGAGAATAGATGCATAGTCCAACAATAGTAAACAGTAAATACTCAATATAAACCAAGTGAATGAACTTATCTGTAAAAATGCAACATTTTTGTGACATTCTATTCTATTCTATTAAATGTTAACGTTATCAAAAACAATTTTTAAACTATAGAATAATATTATTCTACAGTTTAAATACAAATGGGGTGGTACACATTTTATTCCTAGTATTTATAAATAACTCATTCTTTCTCTGATTTGTTGAGTCTTTCTAACTGCTAGGAGCTGAGATGCAGAAGAATGTAAAAAGTAACAGGACTGCTGACTCACTGAGCTTCTGAACCAATCCAAAATTTCTCAAAAATTTCTAACCTATGGTTGTACTTTTCTCTAAAATAAAATAAAGTAAAATAAAATAAGAGCCTGGGTATATAGGTACATAAAGTATATATAAAGTAAAACATACATGAATTTGAAATCATAAAGGAATTTATTTTTAAATATTTCTTGCCATATACATTGTTATACCATTTACTAAAGATTTTCATATATTGAGCCAAATATGCTTTATTTTTCCATAGAATTAAATCTGGAGATGGGGAGAGCTTCCTGAGTAAAGCATTGGTAGAAAAAGGCCAATAAAAACATGGGTTTATCCTGAGCTACCGCATACTTAAAGATATGTATACCTGAACTGGGTGGGAAAAGAGACAGAAGGTGGCTGGATACTAGCTAACCATCAGATTAGCCAATAAGCAGGGATGTCCATTTCATTGTACATAGAAATAAAGTACAGTGTCATGGAGGAAGACACATGTCCTTCTAGCCTCCACAAGTGTGTGCAGAGGCAGGAATACACCTACATCTAACAAAGCTGCATATTCCACACATTAAAATATAATTATATATGAATTTTTATGTGATTATATTTGCATATTCTCTGCAGGAGACAGAAACTATTCAGTACTTTCTGAACTAAATAATATTTAACTTTTATAATGGTCAATATAAAAATAATTATTTCTCATAAATATATAGCACTGTTTGGCAGAGGTATATTTAGGTCCATTTGAAAAAAAAATATTGAAAATGCTGAACTAATGCCAAGTTCATTTAAAAATTTTTAATATCAAATATTGTATCATGGTATAATACAATGGCAAAATATGCTACATATGCTAAGAAACAATACTGGAAAAATATTAAAATATTTATTTTTCCTAATAGATTCATATTTTGTAAGAATAGAAAGTTTTTATAGTAAAATACTGCAGTTCATATTATTCAGTAGTCTATAATCTGAGCTGGCATGGACCCTGTAGCCTTTGTTGACAGTGAATGCTCAGACAGAAGACCGCAATGCAAAACCACGCTATATTACAAGCGAGTGTTGCTTGGAATATCTTGCAGTCATATTTTGACTTTGTATTACTTTTTAGTCACTATGTAATCAGAAATCTAATTATTGTCGAGTTTTCACAACCCCTACATTTATGTACAATATGCCATATAGGTTTGTGATCTACAGTTTAACAAGCTGGACTCTAAGCCCAGGAGAAATATGTGAACTTAAGAAAAACATTTTTTTTATTACAGGCTCTTTCATACAATGATTTCCTAGAGATACTCTTGCCTCTTCCTCCTGTGTGTTTTGATTAAAGGCATGTGCTACCATGGTCACGCCAAAAAGATAAACATTTAACATATTATTTTATGAATAGAAAGGAAAAGTGGGTTTCAGTTGGAATAATTTGGGGCTAATTTAAATTGGCGCTGGCAAATAGTTTTTCTGAAATTACCATATCAAAATATAAAGAATATTTAGTACAATAAAATAAAGAATTTGTTGGGGGCGGGAGAAAGGACATTTAAGAGTGATAAGTGAAAATGGAAAAAATGTAATTAAAGCAAGGACTGTACATTGGACTGAATTTTCATAACCTTAACTCAAAATGAAATAGAACAAAAATAAATTTAGTACCTGTTATCAAAAAACCTAATTATTCAAATATATATGTTGATAAATGTTGTTCATTAGTGTCCTAAAATTTTTCTGGGATAAGCACATTCTCTTCCTTTTCACCCTTTTATTAAACTTCAGCCTTAATTAATGTGATATCAAAGTTGGAATTTCATTATTTGGCTTACATATAGTCTTTTCATAAAAATGAATCTCTCTTTCCTATGACTAGATAACATACCAATAAATACTTAGATACCAAAATAAAACTCAATAGGCTTGTTAACCAAACAAGTCTACTTGTCAACCAAAATGTTTTAATTTTAAACACAGAGCGTGGGAAAACTACACTTCTTCATGGTTCAGTCATAGACTGTTTAATTAAGGAAATAAAATGAATTCCACTAACAAAAAAGAAACAGTTCTTTCCTCCATCCAAAAGCTTTCATTATCCTAACCTTCCTGAAACTCCTATTTCAGAATTGCACTCAGTTACTTCATATAAAATGAAATATCCTGGGAAATTTCACTTTTCTAATATTTGTTTGAATTTATGCCTTTCCCGTTGTCCCGATATTTTTGAGTATTTTGTTTCTCTACAAATTTCTTTAATACTATGCATTCTCAAAATTGCCATATCATTTCCAAAATAAAGAGGTATGATACCAATTCTTTTACTAGTTTTTTTCTTCAAATTATCGTCTGGGATATGACATCGTAGTTTTGCTTGGTTTTTGTTTGTTTGTCTATTTTTTTTTATTTTGTTTTTCTTTCACACAATACATTCTGACTTTGAAGCCAGGTAAATAAAGCCTAATGAAATGTATTTCACAGTAATGTTTTCAGAAGTATTTACATAAAGTAACAGGTATGATTAAAGGACAAAGTTCAACTACCAATAGACATGTTTATTCATTTTAAATTTTTATATTTTAGCTTATCAAAAAGAAATTTCAGACTAACATGTAACACAATCATGGATGAACATATTGTGATATGTCATATATATTGATATAGCTGCATAATATTAATATTTAGTTAAAATATTTTTCATCTATAATTAATTTTCTATAGAGCTGGAAGCAAATAGATGAAGAGAAAAATTTATATCATCATGTATTTCTTTCGGATTTACAGTCTTTTTTTAAAAATGTCACTTATTTTCATATAGCTTCCCCTCCCATTACTGATTCCTCTATCCCTTTTTCTCCCCAGTGACCCCTGTTCTGCTTCCGTGTTATATGTATGAAATTCACATTTCCAACGCATTTTTAGTAGGTCTGTCATTTTAATGTCTGATTGAGTAATATTAACTGTGGACTGGAGATGAGAAGTCTCCACAATGTGACATCACAGGCAAAAGGTTTGGGGTTTGGAGTGGCTGTCTCCCTGTGTAGATGCAACTGTCTTGGAGAATTCTCTAGTAAAGAAATTACTCTTTTATGTTCTTGAACTTTCGGCTGGAGAGCACTCTATTTTATATAGTCCACAATTTGACCATCTTGTATCTGACATTGAATACCTTATAAAGGGCAGAAACTTTTAAACTCAAGGCCCTTGAAGATAATCACTCTAAAGTCAAGGGTAGTGGCAGTAGCATTGATGCAAGAAGAAAACATTTCCTAAGTAATCTAGTCAGTTCTTGGATTGTCCACATACAGGTGCTGAAAAATATCAGGTTCTGATTGGAAGTAGGAGAAAACAAGTAACAAGACAGGAGCCTACCACTGAGGGCCTCTGAAAGACTACTTAGCAGAGTATCAAAGCAGATGTTGAGACTCATAATCAAACCTTTGGCAAAGTGCAGGGAATCATATGAAAGAAGGGGGAGTTAGTATGACTTGGAGAGGACAGGATCTCCACAAGGACCTAATATATCTGGGCCCAGGGGTCTTTTATGAGACTGTTTCTCCAACCAAGGACCATGCATGGATATAACCTAGAACCCCTGCTCGGATGTAGCCCATGGTAGGTCAGCATCCAAGTGGGTACCCTAATAAGGGGAACAGGGACTGTCTCTGACATGAACTCAATGGCTGTGTCTTTGACCTCGTACCTACACCTGCGGGGGGAGCAGCCTTGCTAGGCAACATCCAGCTAGGACAATGTAGCCAATCTGATAAGACATGATAAGCTAGGATCAGATGGAAGGAGAGGAGGACCTCCCCTATCAGTGGACTTAGAGAGGGGCAGGGAGGAGATGAGGGAGGGATGGTGGGATTGGGAGGGAATGAGAAAGGGGGCTACAGCTGGGATAGGAAATAAATAACCTGTAATTAATATAAAAATAAAAATTATAAAAAAAGAAAAGTAAAAAAAAACATATGCATAAAGTAATAAATTCAGTGTACTATAATGCATTTAAATATAGAAAAATAGAGGTCAAAATGGCTCAATTTAAAAAACACTGACTGTTCTTCCAAAGGACTCAGCTCAATTCCAAGCACCCAAATGATGGATACCAACCTTCTGTAACTTCATTTACAAGGAATTCAAAAATTTCTTCTGTTCTCAGCAGGTACCAGGCATCCATGAAATATACTGATATGCATATAGCCAAAATTTGTGTGCACACAATATTAGAATTTGCAAAAATCAAAATATGTATGTACTTAAAAACAATATAATTCCAAGAGAATTATGGGTACCTTTTTATTAAAATAAAAGGGGCATAATTTGTGATTATATATTATAAAACATATTTAAGTGGAGGTATATTAGCTGCAGCATGCTGTCTTTCTTCTTACATTAAGGGTTTTCATTTTTATAAGCAAGCTCATCACATTTGTTTCTCAAAATACAAAATAATAGTTGACTGATACTTGTAAAAGAATTACAGGGGCTGGAGAGATGGCTCAGAGGTTAAGAGCACCCGCTGCTCTTCCAGAGGTCATGAGTTCAATTCCCAGCAACCACATGGTGGCTCACAACCATCTAGAATGAGATCTGTGTACATAGTAAATAAATAAATCTTAAAAAAAAAAAAAAAGAGCCACATGCTGGAGTGACTATTGCCCCTTAAAAAAACAGAGGTTAGGGCTGGTGCTGAAACCTCAGAAGTTCTTCAAAGCACATGTAAGCAGGTGCTTTAAAAAAAAAATAAAAAGAATTACATTATGGGTATGGCATTAAATAGCCACACTTTTGTATGTAAATATCACAGAATAAAGTTAATACTGATATTTCCTCACTCTACCTTTGCTTTAATACTATTAAAATTCTTCCAGGTTTCTTAAAGGAAGTAGAAGTGTAAGCTAGTAATTGTCACTAGACTTAAATGTAAATAGATTTTACCACTGAGCATACACATGGAGAATGAGTAAAGTTTCATTCCCACCTTCCTCACAACAGTACACAGACTGAAAAGTTTGATCAGGTGCCATGAAAGCTAATGAGAAATGTGTAAATGGCAATCCAATTTCTATTAGTATGTACTAAACATGTGTTTTGGGAATTAGCATTAAGGTCACTATTTACTTAATTAAATTGTTATGCTATCCTTTAATTTTTTTAATTATTTAAAGCTATATTTTATATACATATAAGTATTTATATTTAAATAAAATACATAATATTTTACCTAGAAATTAATTCATATTTTTATTAAAGTATAGGTTAAAATAAAATCAAAAGTTTGATAGTGAACATCAAGTTTCTTTAAGCATTGAATGTTTGAAATAATATTTTCATTCAATTTCCTGAGACTGATACTCAAACCAAGTACCATGCATGGAGATAACCTAGGACGCTTGCACATATGTTGCCCATGGCATTTCAGCCTCCAAGTGGGTTCAATAGTAATGGGAACAGGGACTGCCTCTGAATGAACTGATTGGCCTGCTCTTTGATTACCTCCTCCTGATGGGGAAGCAGCTTTACCAAGCCACAAAGGAAGACAATGGAGCCACTCCTGATGAGACTTAATAGACTAGGATCAGAAGGAAGGAAAAGAAGACCTCACCTATTAGTGGACCTTTGGGAGGGGCATGAGTGGAGAATAGAGGAGGGGAGGGCTTGGGAGGGAAGGAGGAAAGGTACTACAGGGGTATACAAAGTGAATAAAGTGTAATTAATAAAAAATTTAAAAATATATTTCATTTTTTATTTTAATTTTTGTTAATTACAATTTATTCACTTTGTGTCCCCCTGAAGCTCCCTCTTTCCTCCTAATCCCACCCTCCTTTCCCTTCTCCACCCATGCCCCTCCCCCAGTCTACTGATAGGAAGTCTTTCTCCCCTTCCTTCTGATCCTAGGTTTCATCAGGTGTGGCTGTATTGTCTTCCTCTGTGTCCTGGTAAGGCTACTTGCCCTCATTTTTAAATCTTTATTTTTCAAATAAATACATAGGACTATAAACCAGTCATTTTTATTCTCATCCTACGGAATTAGGAAATATATTAGAATGTATGACAAAAAAAGCAAAACCAAAGATGCTGTTCTCTGTTTATATTTCATCATTTTGTACCATGCCTTAGATAATTTGGTGACTTCCATAATGAAGTCATAGTAACTATTAGATATTTCTGTAACTCAAATTAAAATTTTACCTTTTGAAAGAAATCTTCAGCAAAATTTTCAGATTCCCAAGAACATGTTTATATAAGGCAGCATTAATAAAGTGAAGAGATTCCAAATGTGTAAATTCTATAATTACAGATAATTATATGGCAGGGAGATATTCATTAAATTCCCCGCTTCGTCTACTCACTTTGACTGTTTCATAACATCAATATTATGGTGAGGTCATCTCCAGGTCCCAGGGAAAGACAGTACAAACAAGAAGTAGGGGGATCCCTACACACGCACACACACACACACACACACACACAAGTCTTTCACTTGCTTGGTTAGAGTTACACCAAGGTACTTTATGTTATATCTGGATATTTTGAAAGGTATTGTTTCCCTAATTTCTTTCTCAACCGGTTTGTCTTTTGGATATAGGTGGGCAACTGATTTTACTTTTGAGTGTTAATTTTTTTATCCAGCCACTTTGCTGAAGGTATTTTATTCAGTTGTAGGAGTTCCCTGGTGAAATGATTATATCCTCATGTATACTGTCATATCATTTGTAAAACATGTTACTTTGACTTGTTCCTTTCTGATTTGAATCATCTTTATGTACTTTAGTTGTCTTACGTCTCTAGGTAAAATATCCAGTACTATGTTAAAGAGATACAGAAAGTGTGGCAGCCTTGCCTTGTTCCTGATTTCACTGGGATTGATTTAAGTTTCTCTCCTTTTATTTTGATGAAGCTATACTTGCTGTATATTGCCTTTACTATGTTTATGTATGTGTCTCGTATCCCTGTTCTCTCTAAGACTTTAAACATGAAGGAATGCTGGATTTTGTCAAATGCTTTTTCAGCATCGATTGAGACGATCATGTGATTTTCTTCCTTTCAGTTTGTTAATAAAGTGGATTATAATGATGGACTTCTCTACATTGAAACATCACTGCATACATAGGATGGCATAGAATTGGTCATCGTAGATGTTATTTTGATGTGTTCTTAGATTCACTTTGTGAATATGAAATCCCCTCTGTGGTAGGCTCCTGTCCTGCTCCCTAGCCTCTTTTGAATGGGAGAATTTTGATGACAGTTTCTATTTCCTTGGTGCATATAGGACTATTTAATTTATTTACCTGATTTTGATTCAACTTTGGTAAGTGGAATCTATCAAAAAAACCTGGCCATTTCATTTAGATTTTCAAATTTTGTGGCATATAGGCTTTTGAAGTAGGACCTAATGATTCTTTGGATTTCCTCAGTGCCTGTCCTTATGTACACATTTTCAGTTCTGATTTTGTTGATTTGGATAGTGTCTCTTATTTAGTTTTGCTAAGGGTTTGTCTGTCTTGTTGATTTTCTCAAAGAACCACCAGATCTTGGTTTCATTGATTCTTTGAATTGTTTTCTTTGTTTCTGATTTATTGATTTCAGCTCTGAGTTTGATTATTTCCTGCCATCTACTTCTCTTGGGTGTTTCTGCTTTTTTTTTTCCTTAGGACTTTTAGGTGTGTGGTTAAGTTGCTTGTATGAGCTATCTGGAATTTCTTTATTTATGTACTTAATGCTATGAACATTATTTTAGCACAGATTTCATTGTTTCCCATAAGTTTGGGTAAGTTCTGCCTTAATTTTCAGAGTGGTTGCCAATCTCGGGTTATCTCAGAAGGGAGATGGGCCCCTTTGATTCAGGCTCTTCTGGGCTGTGCTATCCTGGATCCAAGATCTGTGAGCTTCCACTTTTTGCCTAGATTCCAGAAGTACCTTGGCTTAAATGTTGGGAGTGCACCCCCCTCTCCACCTGAAATCTAGAGTTGCCCTCATGGGGCCAGGAGGGATCCGATCGATGTCTGGCTGCTAGCTTGAAGGGACCGTGGACCTGGTCCTCCCCACTCAATAACTCATGTGGAGACTGCTGGTGGCCCATATTCCATGACTCTCAGACCCAGGAAACACCACTGGGGCTTGGTTCTGATTGGTCCCAAATGTCCCAGGAAACCTGAAGCTGTCCTTAAGGATGCTGGAGGGATCCAATGTCTGGTTTCTAGAGCAATGGGTCCTTGGATTTGGGGTTCAAAATTCACTGGGTAGTGCAGAAAATCCTGGGGTTTCAAAATTTGCCATTTCCAGACCTGGAGATAACCATGGGGGTTGGTATCCTATTGGCCCCAAATCATGGTATGTCCTCTTTAGACTTGGGAAGCCCCAAGGTCAATGATCTATCTGAATCCAGCCAACATTCAACTCACTGATTTCAGAGGGGATTGTCTGCCTCTGAAATATGATGCACACTCATCATCTCCATATTGGAACTCTTCGCCTTTAACTTCAAAAGACATTGTTTGGTACATCACAGGAACAGGTATTGTGACATGGGGAAATTTGTAGAGACTCACTATGCTTTCTGATGACCCTGTTAGCTTTTGGATGGGTAAATGCTAGTAATCTGGTAAGTTAATAGATTCTGAAAGATTTTAGTTGTGACAAAGGGGTCAAGGAATCGCTCTTCTGGAGGATAAGACCTATCCCCAAATAAGGTAACTAGATTTTTGGAACAGGAATATTTGAATTTTTCCAAAGCACAGAAACTCTAGTTGGCAAATTAGTCTCTACATACACAGCCTGTTTTCAGATTTTTTTATTCACACATGGAAAAACAGATTGTATTAAAGACTATTAGTGCATCCTTAAATTATTTCACTGGTACCAATGACAAGATACTATTAAAATAGTGTAAATTGTCACATTTTAGGATTACATTTGTATAAAACAGTCATAGGCTAAAGCAATATGTATTTTAAGAGAAAATGATTTCATTTTGGGGGCAGGAAATGAGAGAAAATATATGTGAAGTGCTTTTTGAATTCGGGAAAATTTATAATTTGACTAGCAGATTACTCTATGCATTTTGCTTCATAGTTTGCTGTGACTGTGACTATAACTGGGATTTTTGACACTTCCATAGAAGACTCTGAGATGTTAGAATGACCAATCTCATGGATAAATACAAATGCAAATTTAAAATTAAAACACAATTAATAAATTCTAATGAGCTGTCAAGGACTTACACTGGAGTAACAGTCCTACACAATTCAAAAGACAACAAAATTCATTTTATGAGGAAAACACATAAGCACAAACATATCCAAATAAAACAGAAAAAAACATTTACTTAATTTGATATTCTACTCTGTCTAATAAATAGCATTGTTATATGAATATAAATACACCAATAATGTTATGCATATAAAACATAAATATGGTTATGTAAGCATATATCAATGTGTGAATAAGACAAATTCACATAAACATTTTTAAACACTTGTCAAAAGTTGGGCATTATTCTTCTTTGCATATAATTATATTATACTTATTACAGAAATTTTATGAATGAGCTCTTATCATTGTTCCCTTATTACCAAAAGTTGGCTTGAAGGGAGAGTTCTTTTTCACTACCATGAAGCAAGCAGTCCTTAGTAAAGTGTAAGTTCTTGAGTGCCATGCTCTGACAGCTTTCATCTGCCTCAGAGCTTGGCAACTGTGAACCAGGCAGTAGACAGGATGGGTGTTCACGGAAGGAGCATCCTCAGGTGGTTTCCCATAGTGTTACATGTCTCTTACATGCCTTTGAAATGGAAACATTGCACTTGAAAGTTTGTGTTTGTGTGCAGACCTACGAATCTACAACATTCAGCCACTACATATGCCTCCTAGGCAAGACTGGTTATCAGGATTACACAGCTCTTGTCTAAGCCAAAGAAGCTGGGATTTCTTATTTAACTAAAAAATGATTTATTTATTTGATTTTTACTTTGTGTGCATAAGCATCTTGCCTCTGTAAATATGTGTGTACCATACGTATGCCCTGTACTCACAGAGGCTATCAAAGAATCTGAACTTCAGTCACAGGCAATTGTGAGATGTCATGTGGATACTGGGAACCTAACCTCCATCATCTGCAAGAGCCGCAAGTGCTTTTAAGTATTGAGTTATCCATATAGTACTAGAATTATTTTTATAATTATTACTTTTAGACAGATATCGGTATTACACCTCTTGTTCAGAAGTCATGAGACCTTTCACCAAGAACTTTCCCCTGTTCGTAATCATCAAACCCTTAATGGACCTTGAGTTTGTTAGGGGACCAGACAGGCTAGGGTCAGGTGGAAAGGGTGGAGGGTCTCCCCAATCAGTGGACTGGGGAATGTGCATGCAAGAAGAAAAAGGAAGGAGGGTGAGATTAAGAGGGGATGAAGGAGGGGACTACAGCAGGGATATTAGGTGAATATTTTGTAATAAGTAAAAAAAATTAAAGAAAACACCCCTAATGAAAACTTTGAGCTTTTCTTCTCTGTTTCCTCAATGTCCATTGTCTTTCTTCAGTCTCAGCTCTTCACCCTAGTCTTCCTTTCTCTTGGTCCAGTGCCTTTTCTGTCTGTGTTATACTCTCACAGCCTCCAGATGCTGCCTCTTCCACTGCCAAACAACTGACTGACAGTTTAACCTGCTTAAAGTACTTCGTCTGCTTCTGTCCTTTTACAGTATACCAGGACAGCCTGTACTCCTTCAGGTAGGCAAGAGAAAAACAGCAGCAGAGATAAGCTTTTAATTGGGCCTACATCTGGACCACCTGAGCAAGAGAAGCACAGAATTCAAACTCAAACTCAAACTGATTAGCTTAAGAAGGAATGTGTGGACCAATCATGGCCCTTCCTTTTTGATTAATCACAGACTTTGGGACTTGTGTTTTAAATTACTAATACCTGTATCTTTAGCAACAGTCCTAGCAATGGAGTCTTGGGTTTGGACCAACCACAGCCTCATCTCTTCACCAACCAGAGCTGGGTGACTGCTAACCCATGAGGTTCTTCATGCAAGAACCGAGTTCAGCTTCAGGTTCATACATAATGTTGGAAAAAAAAAAACCTTTATAAAATAGATCTGGATGGGGTTGCCTCTTCAGGGGCAGGGTTGCCAGCTCTGATCACATTACATGTTTCTCAGGATATCTGTGTGATTTTAATGATAGCTGGTTTTGGTGAAGTGATTAGGTAGCTCTTTGAGTATCTTTTGGCTCAAGGCAACCAGTACAGCAAGAGAGAGTTAAAAAGCTAATAATTATGGGGTAAAATCTCCCTAATACCCCCACATCTTTGTTATTTTATAAGAAAATGAACTTAAAAAGTACTTATAACAAGAACATAAAGAATTAAAACTAACTGACTGCAAATTTATATGTGTTTTAAGTCCTTAAAATACCTACCCAAGGCACAGATTAAAGAAGGCCCTTTAAATTTGTCTCACTCTTACGACAGATAACAAAATTGAAGCAGCAAAACTGTTAAATATTTTTTCAGTGACACATTCACACATACGCATACATACACACACACTGAAGAAATATAGAACAAGGATGGAGTGATGATAAGAAACAGATAATTTAATTCCACCCTTCCTCTTTCTCATTCATTAGAATGTTTCAGTAATATATTATACAATTTAGAAATTATATTATAAAATATAATATAATATATTATCTAAACCCAACATATTAATGATATTTAACACAGAGTTCCACTTTAGTCAGGTAAAAGAATATTATCATTAACCTGTTCTTTCCTCTTTAAAAAAATATGTCTGAGGTGTAAATCAATATCAGAGAATTTCCCTAGCATGCACAAGGTCATAATTCAGTCCTATCACTTCACATTTTTAAATTCTTAAAACAATAAAAGTATATGAAATTTGTAAATTAGTAAGTCAAAACTGTCATAATAATAACATCTTTGTATAATAGTATATTTCATATCTTAGCAGGTACGGCCTTACCAGGCCACAGAGGAAGACAATGTAACCAATCCTGATGAGACCTGATAGGCTAGGGTCAAAAAGAAGAGAAGGAGGCTCCCCTATTAGTGGAATGGAGAAGGGGCATATGGGGAGAAGAGGGGAGGAGGGTGTGATTGGCAGGGGACAGGGAGGGGCCCACAGCCGGAATACAAATTGAATAAATTGTAATAAATGATAATAAAAAATAAGTACTAAATCAAAAGTAACTGGAGCTAATTGTATTACTCAATAAAAGAATATTAAATAGTCACAAAGAATTTTACAAGTGGCTAGAGGTCAGGGACCTGTTAGGGAATAGAGCAGGATGATCAAGTGAGAAGAGAGAAGGAACATATTATTGAGGGAGGGAACATGGTAAGAGTCAGCTGGAATTGACTGATATTTGAGGGATGATATGGAAACCTAGTGCAGTTTAAATTAAAATATATAAAGATGATCTTAGTGAAGTTTTCTAATAATTGAGGATACACAATCCTTGTCACCAAATGAGCCTTCCAGTACTGTGATTGAGTTACCTTCAATTGAGTTGTTGGCCAAGGAGGTCCCATAGAACTCCCCATATAGCCCATGATGTTGCTACCTGCAAATATGCTAAGGCAATGGCGACAAAGAACCTGTGGGAGTAGTCAATAAATGTCTTAATTTGGCATATAGTCCGCTCAACAAGACAGAGCTTATACCTGACACTATTAGGATAACCAAGAACTGAAGAATAGATAGTCCAGAACCTTAGAGTCAAACCAAAACTACTGGTTTTCTTTTTTATTTGTTTGTTTTACATCTCAATGACAATTCCTCCTCCCTTGTTTCCTCCAGTCCCTTCCTGCTACCTTCCATTTCCAATCTATTTTCTTCTCTTTCTCTTCAAAAAGGACAGGGCTCTCAAGGATATCATCCAGTCATAGCATGCCAAATTTCAGTAAGACTATTTACTTCCTCTCCTTTTAAGGCTAGATGAGGCAGCTTAGTAGAAGAAAAAAAAAATGTCTCAAAGGCAGGCAACAAAGGATTCATTTTTCAATAAAAGTAAAACATAAGCTGGGCACAGTGGCACACGCCTCTAATCCCAATACTCAGGGACACAGATGAAGGCAGATCTCTGTGAGCTTGAGGGCAGCCTGGACTATAAAGTACGTCCTGGGCAGCCACAGCTACACAAAGAAACCCTGTCTCAAAAAGACAAGAATAAAACAAGGAAAAATATCAATCTTGACTATATGTGTTGGTCTCTTTCTTTCACTTTTTGAACCTTGTCCACCATGAGATGAATAGCCACTCTGTTCTCCAACTCTGACTACCATGATGATAAGAATTCCCACTGGCCCAAAGTGATAAACTACCAGGCTGAAAAGTCTCTGAAATCATGACATAAAATAAATCTTGCCCCAATTAAACCGTTCCATTAGGAATATTCTCAAAATAAATGCAACAAATGTGCGACCAACACGTAGTTACAAAGTAAGGAGAGAGATGAAACAAATATTTTGGAAACAGATAAAAGTATTGGATAATGATAATATCACTCAATTATATAAAATATAATTGTTTAAAAAGCAGTTATAGCAATATCTGCTTGTAATTAGAGTTTCAGGTGGGCAGGCAAAGTCATATTCTAGGACTTTCCTCTTTAATTGGCAAGTGGAAGAAATTGCCTCAAAGGCAAGGTGGAAGGCTCCTGAGGAAGAATACATGAGTTTGAACTATGTTGTTCTTATATTTGGGTACACAAGTGCACACATTCATCTAACCACAAGAGCAAACACATTAGACTATACGTGTTTACAAACAAAATAATTGCTTCATTATACAGACATAAGGAATCTGAAATAATCAGCGTGTTTAGTAATACCACAGAATCCTCATCAATTTGATACATTCCACTGTGGCATTTCAAGAAAACGGACAAAATTTTCCTGTTTACTATTTTTTTTCTTTTTTGGTACATCTTTTTTTTAATTTTTATTTTTTACAATTTATTCATTTTATATCCCGATTGTAACCCCCCTCTCTCTTCTCCTCCAGGTCCCACCATCCCTCACTCTTCCTCTCTATCTCCTTCTCCTAG
>CM053764.1:79224113-79247040 GCA_028658305.1 Pachyuromys duprasi
TTCCTCCTGAGACTGCCCGGGAGACAGTCTATAATGGCGGGTGTGGGCGCCCAGTGCAGCTGCTCGTCCAGATCAGAGCTGTGCGCCGCTGGTCACAGGGAAATTTCTCCAGGTAATAATTGGGTGTCCCTAGGGTTTTCCCACTTGATTTTCTCACCGTAGGAGTTCCGCTCACCTGGCACTCACAATGCTGGCGTTTTAGGTCCCAGAGTTCAGTCTTCTGGTCGCTGCGTTGTTTCTGCTCTCCTACTCCTCAGACACAGTGTTCTCTCGTGGCAGCCATCTTGGATTGCTCCAACAGTTCCATCTTAGCGTTTCATAGGCTTGTAGTCATATCATAATGCAAAAGGCATTGAGTCCAACTTCAGAAGTCATTATAGTCTCCAAGGGTCTCAGCAGTGTTCAGAAGTCCAAAGTTCAATGTCTCTTCTGAGATTCGTGTAATGTCTTAACTGTAACACCTTTTATAGGCAAAATAAAATCTTTCCAAGGATGTCTGATGCGCCCAGGGCTGGAAGTCTCAACCATCTAGGGCACAATCCCTTTGTTCTCTGTTCCTGATTATGGATGAGGTATGAGCAGCTTCCTCAAACTCCTGCTGCTGTGACCTTCTCCTCCACCTCCTCCTCCTTGCTAAGCTTGATATTTCTGATGTCTTTAAACAGTATCACATTGAGGAGCCCAAATTAAAGACATAATTGTAAACCCTGTGTGTTATAAAACATTTTCCTTGAGCCAAGTTATAGAAAAAAAATTTTTTCACATTTGCTCTTTTTCTCTTGAGAACAGATTATTTTTTTCTTAGTAAAGGGTCATGTGAGTTTGTGAAACAGAAAATCTATTGATAATATTTACAAATAAATTATAGTGAAGTTTAAAAGACAGAGTCAAATATCTATTTCATTAATAGATAATAATTTGTCTAATTTATTAAGAAAAAATAATTTAAAGATTTTTAATATACATTTTTGATCCAAATGCACTACTTTTACTTCCTGTTATTACTAAAGTACTGGCTTTTAACATCCTAAATTATGATAGTTTAGATCCACAACTATTTTTGAATTAATTAATTACAATTTCTTCACTTTGTATCCCCGTTGAAGTCCCTCCCTCATTTCCTCCTAGTCTCACCCACCCTCCCTCTTCTCTCTCTATGCCCATCCCCTAGTTCACTGATAGGAGAGATCCCATTCCCCTACAATGTGATCCTAGCCTGTTAGGTCTCATCAAAGTGATGCTGGCTGTATTGTCTTTCTCCAGTGGCCTGGCAAGGCTGCACACCCCCAGAGGGGGAGTTGATCAGAGAGTGTGGTACTGAGTTCCTGTCAGAGAAAGACCCTGCTCCCCTTACTAAAGAAAACACTGAGACACTGAGCTGCATATGAAAATAAAAATTTATATAAAAGTATAAGTTTTTATATGAAAATTTATATAATTATGAATGTATCTTTGCCTTATTTTGCTTATAGACAGTCATACTTGGCTAAAAGATTGACAAATGTCACATTGTCAAGCTATAACATCATCTTTGTGTTTGTTTTCATGAAGACACTGATTCTGACACATAAGCGGTGTTTAAAAACTGGTTACTGAATTGAACAAGCCTTGTGCATAATGGCTGAGTACAGATACATTTCTGTTTTCCTAGCTCACAAACTTTATTTTCTACAGAAGAATTATTAAATATAGTTTTTAGATTAGAATAATTAAAGAATGTCATAGTTCATCAGATCTTTAATATAACATGCTTGTGATTGATATGTAGTCTCTATAATCATGAATAGAGAGATATTTTTATTTACATGTTTTATAGAATAAGTTGCAACTAACTGACCTACAAATATTTGTAATGCGTTTAAAAAAAAAAAAAAAAACATCTCCCATCAGTTACCAGATGCGAATATGTCATTGGGAGACAGGTGTAAGTGTTGGAAATATTTTAGTGTAAATTGTGATATTTTTCAGATGATGTTTTTCAGTCAAATAACTGAATGGTTAATTATTTCAGGTGTCAAAATTAGTCATTTAATTATTCTGTCAGTTTTACAAACACAACATTTTAATTCAGATAGGTGGTTGCTTAGTCTAGTATTAGTTTAAAGCACTCAAACAGGTTAGAAAGTTACAAAAGTTAATTATTACCATACATTATCTGGATCCTCATTTGAATGAGTTTTACATCAGGTTTATATCACTTAAAACATACCAATAAGACATATTTACCTGCAAGTATTAGAATATTTAACAAATTTATATTGCTTTTCTTGTTATCTTTGCTGTTCAGGCTATTGGATTTTCTTTTAAAGAGAATTCAACTTGACAGAAACATACTATGCATCTGGAAGAAATGATTAATCCTTATATTCACAGATTAATGAAATGACAATGTGAAAACCTGTCAGATGCCAAGGTTAGCCAGATAAATTCTCTTTCTATAAAAAGATGAAGGAAAAATTGCATTAGAAAAGGTTAAATTTTGTTTCTGAATCAAGACCAGGTAAATCAATTAAATAGTCCTATAACCCCTAAGGAAATAGAAGTGGTAATCAAAAGTCTCATCCAAAATAAAGTCCAGGACCAGGTTGTTTCAGCACAGAATTCTACCAGACCTTCAAAGAAGAGCTAACTCCAATTATCTTCAAACTATTCCACAAAATAGAAACAGAAGAAACACTACCAACCTCATTCTATGAAGTCACAATCACCTTGGTACCTGAACCTCACAAAGACCCAACAAAGAAAGAGAATTTCAGGCCAATCTCCCTTATGAACATTTATGCAAAAATATTCAACAAAATACTTGCAAACCGAATACAAGAAAACATCAAAGATATCATCCACTATGACCAAGCAGGCTTCATCCCAGGTATGCAGGGGTGGTTGAATATATGGAAATCCATCAATGTGATCCACCATATTAACAAACTGAAAGAAAAAAAAACACATGATAATCTCCTTAGACGCTGAAAAGCATTTGAAAAAATCTAACATCCATTCATGTTTAAAGTCCTGGAGAGAACAGGGATAAAAGGCACATACCTAAACATAATAAAGGCAAAATACAGCAAGCCTATAGCCAACTAAATGGAGAGATACTTAAATCAACCCCACTGAAATCAAGGACAAGACAAGACTACCCACTCTCTCCATATCTCTTGAACATACTTCAGTAAGTCCTTGCTAGAGCAATAAGAAAATTGAAGAAGATCAAGGGGATACAAAATGTAAAGGAAGAAGTTAAACTATCACTATTTGCAGATGATATGATAGTATACCTGAGTGACCCTAAAAATTATACCAGGGAACTCCTAAGGCTGATAAAAACCTTCAGCAAAATGGCTAGATACAAAACTAAATCAAAAAAAAAAAAAAATCAGAAGCCCTCCTGTATACCAAAGCCAAAAAGGCTGAGAAAGAAATTAGTGAAACAACACACTTCACAATAGCCACAAAAGACATAAAGTACCTTGGTGTGAACCTAAACAAGCAAGTCAAAGACTTGTAAGAAAAAAAAAAAATTCAAATCTCTGAAGAAAGAATTAGAAGATATCAGAAGATGAAAAGATTCCCCATGCTCATAGCTTGGCAGGATTAACATAGTAAAAATGGCCATCTTAGCAATATCAATATATAGATTCAATACAATTCCTATCAAACTACCAACACAATTTTACTTACAGACCTTGAAAGAAAAATTCTAAATTTCATATGGAGTAATAAGAAACCTAGAATTGCTAAAACAAGTTTCTACAATAAAAGATCTTCTGGAGGTATCTATATCCCTGATCTCAAGCTGTACTATAGAGCAACAGTAATAAAAACTGCATGGTACTGGCATAGAAACAGAATGGTGGATCAATGGAATAGAATAGAAGACCCAGAAAGACACCCACACACTTATGGACACCTGATTTTTGACAAAGATGCTAAAACCATACAATGGAAAAAAAAAGATAACATCTTCAAAAAATGGTCCTGGTCTAACTGGATGTCTACAAGTAGAAAAATGCAAGTAAATCCATACTTATCACCCTGCATAAAACTAAAGTCCAAGTGGATCAAAGACCTCAACTTAAAACCAGACAGATTAAATCGGTTAGAAGAAAAAGTGGGGAAGAGCCTTGAACTCATTGGCACAGGAGACAACTGCCTGAACAGAACACCAACAGCACAGACTCTAAGATCAACAATCAATAAATGAGACCTCATGAAACTGAAAAGCTTCTGTAAAGCAAAGGACACTGTCATCAGAACAAAAGGACAGCCTATAGACTGCGAAAGGATCTTCACCAACCTTATATCTAACAGAGGGCTAATATCCAGCATATATAAAGAACTGAACAAGTTAAAAAGCAATAAATCAAATAATCCAATTAAAAATGGGGAACAGAGCCAAACAGAGAATTCTCAATAGCGGAACATCAAATGGCAGAGAAACAATTAAAGACATACACAATGTCATTAGTCATCAGGGAAATGCTAATTAAAATGACCCTGAGATTTCACCTTACACCCATCAGAATGGCTAAGATGAAAAACTCAAGTGAAAACACATGGAGGAGAGGATGTGGAGAAAGGGAAATTCTCCACTGCTGGTGGGAATTTAAACTTGTACAACCACTCTGGTAATAAATCGGGTGCTTCCACAGGCAATTAGGAATAGCACTTCTTGAAGATGCAGCTATACCACTCCTAAGCATGTATCTAAAAGAGGCTCAAGTACACAATAAGGACATTTGCTCATCCACATTTGTAGCAGGTTTATTTGTAATAGCCAGAAGCTGGAAACAACCCAGATGCCCCTCAACTGAGGAATGGATACAGAAATTGTGGTACATCTACACAATGGAATATTACTCAGTGAAAAAAAACCAAACAAACAAAAAACACAAACAAACAAGGAAATCATGAAATTTGCAGGTAAATGGTGGGAACTGGAAAAGGTCACCCTAAGTGACCTATCCCAGAATCAGAAAGTCACACATGGTACATACTCATATAGACATATAATATAGGATAAACTTACTAAAATTTGTAGACCTAAAGAAACTAATCAAGAGGGAGGACTCTGGCTAAGAGGCTCAATCCCCATCCAGAAAAGCAAAGAGGATAGACATCAGAAGAAAGAGAAAAGAGAGAACAAGACAGGGGCCTGCCACAGAGGGCCTGTCTGAAAGGTTCTGCCCTGCAGACTATCAAAGCAGATGCTGATTCTTATGGCCAGCCATTGCGCAGAGTGCAGAGAATCTTTTGAAAGAAGTGGGATATAGTAAGATCTGGAGAGGACAGGAGCTCCACAAGTAGAGCAACAGAAGCAAAAAATCTAAACACAGGGGTCTTTCCTGAGACTGATACTCCTATCAAGGACCATGCATGGAAATAACCTAGAACCTCTGCACACAGATATAGAAAATGGCAGTTCAGTGTCCAAGTGGTTTCCATGGTAATGGTACCAGGGACTGCCTCTGACATGAACTGGTTGGCCTGCTCTTTTATCAGAAGACAATGCAGCCATTCCTGATGAGAACTGATAGACCAGGATCAGAGGGAAGAGGAGGAGGACCTCTGTCATCAGTGGACTGGGAGAGGGACAGGTGGGGAAGAGGGAGGTTGGGGTTGAGAGGGCAGGACGGAGGTAGCTACATGGGGGATACAAAGTGAATAAATTATAATTAATAAAAATTAAAAATATAACAAAGTAACAAAGAAACAAAAATATTCCTCTGAAATAAGTGCATTTGATATTTTTCTTCTTTAGATTTGCACCTTATTTTGTTTTAAGATAGAGTCATTTTTCCATATATCATGTTTCATTATACTTATTTATGGATAAATGTATGAATGTATTTAGTATAATGTCAAAAATCTCAAATACAGATAGTATAAATATAATAGAATACATATATAATAAAAAGACCTTACATATGATTTGCTCTTTATTGCATTAAAGTAGATATAAATTTATTTCTTATTATAATAATGGATGTGGAATATTACAAGACCTTTAAGAAGTATCATGTACCAATATCATAATATTTGCATATGCATTTGATATGTTTGTACCATTTGTGATTTTCAAAAAAGATACCCACGCTGTTCAAGTTATGTTAAAAATAAATGGTATGATAGTGTTATGGCTATAAATTTTGAAATATTTCACATAATTTCCTAAAATAAAACAATAGCACTAACTTATACTTGTCTCATCTTCTATCTTGACCCAGCTATGCAAACTTAGGCTATGCTATATATAAATCATTTTTAATTTCAACAGCTTTACAAGTTTATGTGTTACCATTTGTCACATATACAAGCCAAATGCAGTAGTAATATACTCATGGGTTTTGAACCTAATATTTCATTTGGTTACAAAATAGCTTTTCATTCACAAAGTATTTTAGATCTCAGAATAATGTCATAGTTATTAATATACTATATCATGCAAGTAAGAGTAACATTGTATCCATTGGGCAAGGCATTCCATGATTAATTGTTCATGTATTTAGACTAGTTGTGATTCTCTTTGATTCTCTCCATCTGTTATTAAAAATGATCTTTGAGACCATTATCTGTAGTATAAACATTTAAAGTGCAGTTCTTGTTCTAGTAAATCAGAGGTAGTACGTTCTTTTACAAGGTCCATGACCTCATTAGACTCAGGCAGCTGCCAAGTTTCTAAATAAAGGAATGATTTCCATCCTGTTAAGTGGTTTATGTCCAGTTAGACAGCTGTACATTAATCTAAAAAATATGAGAGCCACTGTTTTACCCTTTGAGTTCTCTAGATATTCTAAACATTGTTGTGGTTCATAGGTTTCTGATGGGGTGGAAAGATTTTCAGAGCCAGAAACCAAGAAGTCTAGTATGAGATCATGTATATTAGAAATGACAGGGAAGTTAATTCAAAACATTTTAATACTATCTCTGTTTAGATCAGTCTGAGACAATTATAATACTAGTACACATATTAATTGCAAGGGGTCCAACCCTGGTTGATGAACTACAGGCTTCTAAGAATGGGAGGATTATTCCCCAATAATGGCTTACCCTGAAATCTTATATGTACAAGCACCACTACCCTGACACAAATGTATGTATACATTTATAAATATGACAATATGATGCTGTCCATTTCAGAGTGAGTAATGGGAGTATGAAAAGAAATTGAGAAAGCAGACATTAGAGGGAATGGTAGAGGAGCACAGGAAGGGTAATGGTTATAAGGAGGAAAGGGATAGAGGTAAATAATTTAAGTTAAATAAAATTCTAAAAGAAAAGCATGACATTAAGGGGAATAAATTGAATCATTTAAGCTTATAAAAACACTACAGCTGAAAGTAGCACATTGCCAGATGGGGGCTGAGCATAGCTTTCTTCTGAGAGGTTCCACCCAAGAAAGGTTCTAAACAGATGCAGAGACTCACAGCCAATGATTGGGAGGTCTATAGGGAACCTGTGGAAGAGTTGGTGGAAGGATAGAAGGATCCAGAACAGAGGCTCCACAAGAAGATCAACAGAGCCAACAAACCAGGGCCCAAGAGGCCTGCAGAGATTGAAACAGCAACCAGGGATATATGGAATGGATATAGCCCCCCTATACCTATAAACCTGATTGATAACATAGTCTTCTCGTGGGTCCTGTAGTAAGAAGAATAAGGCTGTTTCTCATATGGACTCTACTGAATGTTTTTTGATCATTTTCCCCTGGTGGGGCTGCTTTGCCAGGCCACCCTGGAAAAGTGTGTGCTTAGTCCTGATAAGACTTAAAGTGCTGGGGTGGCTTAGTGGGCTCCCCCTTTCCTGAGAAGTAAGGAAGGGGGGAGGATGAAAGATGGTGGAGGGTGACAGAAGGCTTAGGAGGGACCCAAACCCTCTCTGTAAAGAGGAGGATGGGGACTAGGAATGAGTTATAAAGCAAAAATCTAAATAAAGTTAAAAGTTGAGAGAGAGAGAGAGAGAGAGAGAGAGAGAGAGAGAGAGAGAGAGAGAGAGAGAGAGAGAGAGAGAGAGAGAGAGCATGTTACATCCATGCATTTTAGAAACGAATCCTATTTGAGGACCTTGGCAGAATGACTAAAAGTAATCAGATGCATAGTCACGGAAAATGGAAAGTTGAGAAAATGGTTGATCAAAATTTCTGGGTTTTGATTCTAAAACAAGTAAGTCTGTGAATGGACAGAGACTTTAAGCTTTGATAAAATGGAGTTAAGAAGCCAGATTTTTGATATGTAGTTAAGAAATTGGATTTGATCCTCTTATGGTGGTTCATGCCTTGCATAGCTGAGGAAGGAGGACTGTAATGATTTTAAAATCAGTCAGAAATACAGTGTGAATTGTAGTGCAATATGAGATACAGCATGAGAATCTACCTAAAAGATAAAGGGACAAATACTGATTTTAAATACGTAAAACTTTTTTTTTTTAATTTTGAAAAGCACACTACTTATCATTAGAGCTCACCAGAGCACACTGGAATTCAGGGTGGAAATAGGGAAAAATCAGAGTTCACATCTTTGACGTAATGTTTCTTGGCAGTCTCTAGATGCAGTAGATCTGGGGAAGACTTATCTATCATAAAGTCATTGTTCTTCCAAGATACTTTGAAAGATTAAAAAAAAAGTAATCAGTTTTCAGGATACAACCTGCAATATGTGAAACTGCGTGGGGATTAAACCTTTACTTCTCTGCTCCTCACAAATTGTTTCATTCTTTTCTTCCTTCTGTATTACACATATTCCTTTCTCCTTTGTATCAATGATAGAAGGTTCACGCGTTTTCCTTCTAGGTTGAGTAATTTTTTAGTATTTTTAATATTCTTGTTATACCCTGCACCAACTAGCATGGTGCTTTATGCTCAATAAAAATGTTTTAGTCTACTGTATCTTGATCATTTTTGTTCTAATCTCAATTCTTGTGTTAAGTAATGTTTGCAAAATTGTTTTAAAATAGTATTGTCAATGAAAATATACTTTGTGAAAGCCAATATTTTCTGAATTCACAAAATGTAAAAAACTTAATGCTTTACACTGAATAATTCACTAGATGTTTTCAACAGCCCATAAAAGGAACACTATTAGTTTTTCCTTTAATCTTTAATCATTAAATGAGAATGAGACATTCAAAAACCAAATTGCCTGTTGTATAATAGGAACACATTTGATACTAGATAAATACACTCAAATATAATGTGATCTGCAATTATATAATTTAAATATTCAAATTTATATTACCTTAATCAAAGTTTACTATTCTAAGGACTTTCCATTCCATAATTGTTAAAATTACAAATACTCACCAGATATTTTTGAAATGATAAAAATAATTGTTTCTAATATATTTTTTAAAAAATTAATGTAGTGCTTTGCAACCCAGGTATCAAACTCATGACATCCTTTATTTTCAACCTCTCTAATGCTGCATTAGACATCTGGCTTCCAACTGATTCTTTATGAGCTGAAGTATACTGAGTAAATTTTAGGCAGAGTGCAGGGAATCATACCAAAGAAGGGGAAGTTAGTAAGACCTGGAGAGGACAGAGGCTCCAAAAGGACCAAATATATCAGGGCACAGGGTTCTTTTTCTGAGACTGATTCTCCAACCAAGGACCATGCATGGATATAACCTAGAACCCTCCTCGGATGTAGCCTATGGCAACTCAGCACCCAAGTGGGTTTCCCTAGTAAGGGGATCAGGGACTGTCTCTGACATGAACTGAGTGGTAGGTCTTTGACCCCTTCCCCCAGAGGGAGGAGCAGCCTTTTCAGGAGACAGAGGAGGACATTACAGCCAGCCCTGATGAGACCTGATAAGCTAGGGTCAGATGAAGGAAAGGAGGACCTCCCCCATCAGTGAACTTAGAGAGGGGCAGGGAGGAGATGAGGGAGGGAGGGTGAGATTGGGAGGAAATGAGGGAGGGGGCTACAGCTGGGATACAAAGTAAATAAACTGTAATTAATTTAAAAGTTTAATTTATAAAACTGAAAAAAGTGACAATTTTGAAGTGAGAATGAGAAACTGACATGTCCCAAATACTAAAAGAATGTCTTATATGTAGAAAGAATTGTGAAACTACTTATGATATAATAACATACATGATGAATAATGCAAAAACTTTGTTTGTTTAAAGACTAAAACAGTCATGGTCTTAAACCAGAAAATGTCATTTTTTTAAAATTGTAGTATCATTTTTCTTGGTACATATGTACATTTAAATTCTGAGATCTAAATTATACAGATCAAACAGTGATTCCTAGATATTGATATAATTCATGGAAATTGTCAATTAAACCATTATAAATAGTTACTGAATTCATTATTCAGGCACTCAGTTATTGAGAATGTAGTTATGTCATAATCACCAAACATAAAGAAAAAATTCTGATATGATCCATGTGCTTTTAATACCACAAGGTTGCACACTGGGGTACTACATAAGTACTTATTTTATAGAATGCACATGCACACAAACAAAAAAAAACAGCCCCCCCAAATAGGTCGAATACATATGCAATTAAGGGGGAAATGAATAAATGAGGAGAAAGCTTTAATCAGGGAAGGGTAATACATAATACAACAGAAAAAATAAGACATAAATAACATTTAGAATGTTTAAAAACAATAAGACAAAATAATATTTTATAGGCTCACTTAAAATACATAGTGTATGTTTGCATGTGTGTAGAAGAGAAGAATGTTGAATGGAGTTAGACCATATGGGCAATATAACTTCTTAAGATACATAGTGTAACAGAATACATAGTGGCCTCCCTTCATGGTTTTGATCAGGTGGCCAGAGAGACTCTCAAAACTATATAGGGTATCACTATTGTCCTTGGTTGCATTCCAGAACTTGATGGTAAGACTTTATTGATGAACAAACCATCCTCTTCAGACACTGAACTTGAAAAAACCAAGTTGGATCTAACTTAGAAATGTCTTGCTGAGGAATAGCTATTACAGTATCAGAAGGTACTATGCAAGCTGGCAAGGTAGAAAAACAGTCAATTTTCTTACCGCCTAAACTAAAAAGCATATGAACCACATCAATGAATGTTCTGGAAATGTAGCCCTAATGGTACAATAGTGGCACATGTACACTGAGGTTAACCAACTGCCATCTAATTGGATTCAAATAAATTTATTTCTGATGCTTAAATCTACCTTCCTATATGAGGTAGAGAGCCCATACATGCTAGAGTAATATCTACTACTACCATTTTCCTAAATTACTGTAATTTCTAACTCTCTTCTGAGTACTTATATACTCTACCAACATATATATGCTGCTCCTACCCATTATCAAAGAAACTTCATTTTATATCAGATAGAGTCCATCACATAAAACTGAAACAGGTCAAAATTCAGAAAACATTTCATTGTGAGGACCAAGATTAATTTTATATCATTTATTCTTCTATCAGCTAGTTTACAGAAAATATATATCAACGGTAGGAATTTTCCAATGGAGTGTTAAGGTCAACTATGTAGACAATCATATTGTCAATTGATAGAGAAACTTTCACTTCTCCCATTCTCATTTGCATTCTTTCTGGTTGTTTTGTTGTTCAAGTTAAGATTTCAAGAACTATACTAAACAGTAAGAAAGTTGCGTGGACAACCTTGTCTTGTTTCTGAATTTAGTAGAATTTCTTTGAGTTCCTCCTTTAAATTGATGTTATGACTTGCTGCAAATTGATGATGTTTTTATGTTTAGTTTTCTCCACTGTATCCTTAATCTCTTCAAGATTTTTATCATAATGTGATGTTGGATTTTCAAGGGCTTTTTCTGCATCTAGTGATATGATCGTGTGTTTTTCTTCACTTTCTTTATAGAATACATTAAAATTTCCAATTTCCAATTTATGTCTGTTGAAAGATTTATGAACTTCTGGGATGAAGTTTTGTTGATCTGGTTGGATGCTCTTTCAAATGTAGTTTTGG
The DNA here is from genome assembly GCA_028658305.1 of Pachyuromys duprasi. Classification (NCBI taxonomy): domain Eukaryota; kingdom Metazoa; phylum Chordata; class Mammalia; order Rodentia; family Muridae; genus Pachyuromys; species Pachyuromys duprasi. The sequence continues at coordinate 79,236,057 of CM053764.1, forward strand.
ATGTGGTTTGTAAGTATTTTATTGAGAACATTAACATTTATGTTCACACAAGAAATTGATGCATAATTCTCTATCTTTATCGGGTATCAGTGTAATGGTGGACACATAAAATGAACTGGGCAATGTTTTCTTCTGTTTCTATTTTGTGGAATAAGTTGAAGAGTGCAGGTATTAATTCTTCTTTGAAAGTGGCAGAATTTTTCACTGAAACCATCTGGATCAGGGTTCTTATAATTTGAGAGACTTTTAATCACTGTTTCTATTTCAATAAGGGTTTACAGGTCTCTTTAAATGTTTTGTCTGATCTTATCTTAACTTTGTTAAGCATTAGATTCCAAGGAAGTTTTTCATTTCGTTTAGACTTTCTAATTTGGTGGAGTTTCAGTTTTAAAATAAGTCCTGTGATTCTCCTGATTTTCTCTGTGTCTCCAGTTATATTTCCCTTTCAAATCCAATTTTGTCATTTTTGATATTCTCTCTTCGAAAAAAGTGGTGCTGTCCCAAATATGGAAATCAACCTACCACAAGAGCTAGCTATTTCATTCTTGAATGTATACCTAAAATATGCTTCATTATACCTCAGAGACACTTGCTCAACATGTTCATTACTGTCCTACTCATGAGAGACAGAAATTGAGAAAAGGTCTCTATATATCCCTCAACAGACAAATGGATAAATAAAATGTGGTATACTTATTCAATTGAGTATTACTTAGTTATTTAAAAATTAAAGGAAATTTGGAGATAATGAAAAGAAGTAGAGAAAATAAGTATGTGTGAGATACCCTAGACAGCATAAAAATATGCTATCTATTGTCATATATGTATATTAGCTGCTAATTCAATGATAGCCAAGATAAAATCCCTAGAATCATAGAGATGACATATAGAGTAAGGCAATGGGAATGGGAGGAAGATACATCTCCATAAGAAATAGAAGTAGAAAATTTATGTATTGATGAAGAGTGGAGGCCTGGAATGGGATGATAAAGTGGAAAGAAGAAGGACAAGTGGGATGAGTGATCAAATATAAAGAGAAATGAGTAAAATTAACAGCCATTTGAGGCCTAATGTACTTAATCCAATAGAAGTATCCTAAAAGATAAACATCTATGAAGGTTATACAAGAAATTGCCAAATATTGGGAGAAATAGAGCTCCAGCTGGTAACCTATTGGTACCAAATGAAGCTTTCTGTTCTGGGTGTTTGTTCTATCTAATTGAGTTGTTAGCCAACAGGGGTCCCATGGGAATCCCGAAACAATGATCTCAAGGTGATGATAAGACAACATTGATGTCCAAAACCTGACTGCATGGTCCCATTGCATTGGAGACAACACCTACACAACTCATTAAATATAGAGCGATTTAGCTGCTGTGCACATAGAACCTTCACCCCCATGTTCTAGTGTCTTTGGTAGGAGGAGGTATTCTGTAGGCTACCAAAAGAGAAATGTGAATGCTAATGCAGCCAAAAACCCTTTGATTTTCAACCCTTTGATTTTATTGCTGAAAAACATGATAGGCTAAAGTGGCACAAACCTTGTGGAAGTAATTAACCAATGTCTGATATCTCTTATGCCCACTCCAGGAGAAGGAACACATGCCTGACATTATTTGTGTGACCAAGAACTAGAGACTATATTGTCAGTGACCTGAGGTAAAATCAAATACTAATTGTCTATAAATGTAACAAGAAACTGACTTCTAATGAAATTCTGGTATACTGAAATATGAGTACTTTATTTAGTCATCATCAGAAATAATTCCTCTTGGAACACACACTGAATAAAGACTAAATACGGTGACCCACAGCTACATATAATGCAGAAAGTTAGAGCATTTGAAGCTCTTAGCCTTAAATGGGATGTCTCCAGCATGTAAAACCCTCCCCTCAGCACTCAGGAAACCTCGAAGAAAAAGAGGCAGAAAGAGTGTGGAGCCAAAAGGGATAGAGGACACCAAGAAACAAGACCCTCTAAGTCAACATGATCAACAGGTATATGGACTCACACAGACTGAGGTAGCATGGACAGGCCTAGAGAATCTGTACAGGATAGGGTTCTAGTTGTAAAAGGAAAAGTGGACACATGGCTCCATCCCTTACCAAGAAGTTAAGTCCAAATATTAACCACTTGCAAATAAATTAGTTTCCTTCAGGAAGTTTCAACAGGGAAACAAACTACTCCTAAGGTTAGGCTCCATGCTCAGTCATAGATGGCCAACTAAAAACAAACTCAGTTATCATGTCATGACTTTTCTTTTTAAATTTTAAATTATTTTTTTACTTTGTAATTTTATATTTATTTCCATATATATGTATTTTACACACACACACACACACACACACATACATATATATATATATATTTACCTTATAGGTTCTTTGAACAGACATGATACTTCCAGTTTTATGTTTTTATGGGATTCCCAAGTTATTGGGTCTCTATTTCTTGTGCCTTCTCTTGAATATTTTTTTTCTTTTTGTGGGTTTTGTCCTATTCTGAAGTGTTAATTTTTATTTTATCTTATTATATTTTATTATAAAAAAGAATGTCCACAGTAAGGTTTAATGTATATTTTTAATGAAGTCATGAAATAAACATTTTTAAACCTAAGGAAAATGTTGTTCATCTTGGTTAAAGGGACCTAATAAGAGGACTAACAAACGAAAGGACTATAAAAGATACTTCCTGCAAATAGTTCAGATAAAATATTAGAAACAAAAAAATAAAAGGGGCTATTAAAAGCTTCAATTTTATGGTTAGAGGGTAAAAGTAAATTGACATAAATTTTAATTGTTTTAAATTTAAAAAATTAAATGAACCATTTATTTGCAGGACATAAAAGAACCTGAAACATGTAGGATAAATGGGAACTAAAAGGATAATTGAGAGCATTAAAATAATCTAATGATAATTATATAAAATTTAATATTGGTGAATAGTTTTCCAAAAAATCCTTTCACAGATTTATAAAATTTCAGTCTTTGTTAAAGTTTTGGTACTTAGGTGAATAAATAAATAGACACATAATGAAATATTTTTCCTCATTTAAGTTTGTTTTTAGTACAAAAATCAGATATTTTAATTATAAATGTGAGTTGATTAATGGTTTAAAATTCTTTATTGGTCACCTATTTTATTTTTTACTTTATGTTTTACTTTGTAAATGTTTACATCCATATTGAATAGTCTCTAGAATTTTATCTTCCATTGTTCTAATATTTTCTTTTATGCTGTTTAGAGCATACTTTTAAAACTAACTTATTATAATAGAACTTCATATTTAACTTTTTACCTTTTTCTATGCTTCTATTCAATATGTTTATGTTAATTTTTCTTTTTCAACAGTTTGACTATATCCAATACTTTTTAATGATGTTTTAGTGTTCTTGTTCAAATTAAACATCTTTCTTACTGGTGGCCTAATTTATTTATTTTCTCATCATGATACTTATTCTTTGCTTTGTGGCATTCCTAAGAGGTGTTTGTTCGTTTGTTTTTATTGAGTAGGAGATACTATGTATGCTTATTCTGAGCATTGAGAAGTTTTATTTCATTACTAATTTATGTTGCTTGGATATAGCTTATGTCTGTTTGGTAGAACACTGAAGGATTTTTAGGATTTTTGAAGAATACAATTTACATGTGCTAATCATTTTCCATTGCTACTTAATGATCTTTATATGTGACATTTTGACCTCCAGCCTAAGAGAAAATTATTTATCACTCAGTCATTAGTCACTGGGAACACTGCTCCAATTCAAGTACATTGTTTCCAGGTTTATTCATGTGCAAAGTATTACTCCTTTGAGACCCTCCTCAGACATACAGCTACTTATGCTTTCTTAGGCTTTGTCTAATTCCATCATGTTTAATGATTCCTTTCATCACTAAATTCCATGCAGTATATCACTGGAGCCCATTGCCCACCCTTATTAGTTTTGTCTTTACAATGGAGCCTTGGAATAGTCCACCAACAATAAGCTGAGGCAAACGCTCCATGTTTCTCCAGAATCTGTCTTAAAATGCCATCATTTTATTTACTTGGTTTAGTATATGGGTTTCATTTCTATTTAGGAGACTTTAGGTCTCATAATTTCATATTCTACTAAAACAAATGTACTCATAAGTTATTTGTTGATAATTTTTCAAATTTCAATATAATGAAAATAAAATTTTCCTAATGAATTATATTTAACACTGTCTGAAACAATGTCACAAATAAAATTAAAACATATTCTTGTTTGTTTAAGAGATGACCTAGACCCCTGTTCAGATATAGCTCATGGCAGCTCAGTGTCCAAATGGGTTCTCTAGTAAGGGGAACAGGGACTGTCTCTGACATGAACTCATGGGCTGGTCTTTGATCACCTCCCCATGGGGGGCGGGGGTAGCCTTACCAGGCCACAGAGGAAGACAATGCAGCCAGTCCTGATAAGACCTGATAGGCTAGGTTCAAATGGAAGGGGAGGAAGACTTCTCTTATCAGTGGACTGCCAGAGGGGTACAGGGGGAGGAGAGGAAGGGAGGGTGAGGAGGAGATGAGGGAAGGGACTACAGCCAGGATACAAAGTGAATAAATTGTAATAAATATGTAAAATAAATAAAACGGCTGTATAAGAAGAAATTTCAGGATGAAACGTATTGGCTTTAATGATGTTAAAATAAAAATCTCTCCATTTGATACCATTGCTTCTAAGAATAAGTGTTATATCATTTATATTTTAAAAAATGTTTGATAGCGAGGGTCTTCGAATACCCAACTCTCCTGGCCCGTGCCTTCACCTGTCACCTTGCTTCTGAGGCTTAAAATTAATTTGAGTTATCATTTACACATTGAGAAATGCATCCATGTATACGTATGCAGTGCTTAAATGATCCAATTATAATAGTCAAGATCAAATTCTGGGTAAAAATTTTGATAATTTCATAGTGTTCAGATATTAAGATTAGGGATTTTTTTAATGTACACACATATGTATATAATGTGTGTTTCTTTAGTAGGGATGCTTATGATTCATGTGGTCCACAGTACAAAGGCAATGTACCTTCAAAATTTACATCATGCCTTTTCTTCTAGTTTCCAAATCTTATATTGATACTGAATATTGGTTTTATTCTCAAGATGTGTTTTATGGGTCTGAGGAGGAATTACAGTGTCTGATCTTTTGGTGGTGAATTTAAAAGTAAATGAATTTTACTTTCCTTTGATCATTTCACGACATTGAGGGCCTCCAAAACCCCATGGCAGGCACATGCTTCTTCCATCTCACATTTGGTATATTACAATTGCTACTTTCTCTTGTTTCCTTTAGAGACACATCTAGAAAATGAGCTCTCTGCCTTGAGTAAAACATTATTTTTGCTTAAATTTGTATCAAGTTAATGAAGATGTCCTTTAGTATCTCCACTAGAGAATAAATATGGCAACCAGCAGTCACAGTATTGTGATACTAGTTGAGGCTGTTTACAATATATATATATATGTATTCAATACTATTTGCTTCATTAAAAATGACTGCACCTACAGTTTTAAATCTCTTGTTTTGAAAGTATTTTAAAAATTTCACTTAAAGCAATCAGATAAGCTTTCCATTACCACACATATTGTTCTCTAAAATAAGCAAGGACACACTTATTTCAATTGAACTCAAAATACTGAAGCTGTTCAGTGAAGCAGGAAAATATCTTAAGTCTTGAGTGTTACAATAGTATCTATGATACAATGGAAGTAGATCAGCAACTAATACTCTACAAAGTCAGGCCTGTATTTATTTGACAAGTGATATGCTAGATATTTCGAAGAAAATAATATGGGTCTTGATTTAACTAAGCCACCTTTCATGTTATGCTTCACAGAAATATCCATATATCAAGAATCCTGAAGCACTGTGAGCAAAGTTCAATATGTTTCAATATGAAAGAGAATATGAAGTACTGAGGGGAGAAGTGCAAGTTCCTAGTGTAACAATGAATATTGCTTTGTGTCAGTAAGTGATAAGCCAAATGTACAAGGTGAGATTTATGGCATAAGCTAAAAGTAGGAAAACACCTACAGTCCTGTACATCAATATTTTCTTCAAGTAGGTGAAGCAATGAAATAGAAACTCTGAAGAAAGATTTATAGAGAATTCACTTTCAACCTTAAAGGGACCATGGCTATCCTAATCGTTTAAATAATTCTATTAGAGATATAAGAGAGACCAAGAAACTATGCACGTTACACTTTATCTGTCATTAGTAATTTATTTTTCCCAGACTCATAAGAGGTTCAAAATAAGTATCAACTTACTAAAGTGAGGAGTGGTTGCTTGGGGAACAAACTCAAACCAGGTCATTCAAGGTGTCTCTCTGCAATAAAAGTACTGACAGAGCCTTAAAAATACAAAACTGATGTCTGCTCTCATTCTGCTAACTTTCCATTACTACTGATGTTTGGATAGACACGGAACTGTCTTGAGCTACAAAAATAAATTTTAAAACAAGCTAAGCAAAGTCTGTCAAAAACAGCTGGGTCATATTTTGATAACTGTTGCTATCACACAGACAACAAAATGCATTTGGTCAAGATCACAGAGCACACTGTAACGTGTGTAACACAAAATACCCACATGTTATCATGTTTCTCCATCCTTTCCAGAGACTATCTCCACAAAGACAGAAAAAAATAGAAACTAGAACACAGAGAATCTGTGTCTTCCAAATGATTAAACAGAGGATAAAGCATAGACTTGTTACAAAGATAAAGAATTTCCATTTTAGCTACATTTAAAAGTTGCTTGTGCTACCATAATACACAACAATCATGCACTTAAACACTGTGGCCCAATGACCCATTGCTTTCTCATAAAAGTATTGTAAAGATATTAGAGGCTGAGTTATTCCTAATGATAATATACCATTAAGATAATAAGACGTAATTATTTTCGGTTGTTATAGTTTATGTTATGATAGATAATTAAATTTAACTGGTTTTAATAAACATGTAGAATATTTTAATACTTTAATATTTTATATATTAAAAACAGAGCTTAATATGTATGTATATATTAAAACTCTTTGTAAAATCTAATTTGCTGTTGATATATCAGTAAGTATGCATATAAATATAACATCTATTCATCAAATCTTAATTTGTTTTTAGAGAAAGTAACTCTGAACCTTATAGTTTCCCTGTGAGACTGAAAGGCATTAAAAATCATAACATCCAATCACCAAAGCAGTGAATTAACAAATGTAAATAAGTCAGCATAGAAATGCAAAAAAAACTAAAATTATATCACAGCCCACAATTTATTAAAATGCTGCCATTGTTTCTACTGTTTCATTTGGCCGTCTCACTGACAAGCCACTTTGCTGAGAAGTTTTAAATGACAACTTGCCATACCCGGGCTGTACTGGAAAAACAACTACAACTGAAGAATAATATAAGTTAAGCGGGTCTGTGGCTATGTCTGGGTGGCATGTTTTTGATTGTTGACAGATGTGGGAAGTCCTACGACACTGTGTGTCATGGCATCCCTTGTATCTTGAACTACATGAGAAAACAAAGCAACTAATGCTATACGCCCATTGTGATTTATACACCCGTTGTGAGTATACAACGGGAATGTAGCTACAGAATCACTTGAGGATGAGATACTTGAACTAGAGTATATTAATGTTTTTATACAGTGTAATCTGACAGAGGAATGGGGACAGACATACATACTATAATCTTGGAATCCAAGTAGTATACTAGCTCACACGTGAAATAATGTGCCATTGGGGATAGCAGAAAGTGGAAAAGTTTATTCTGGAAATGGGAAATGGTAGTACAGTGAATAAGTTCTATAACACATAGGCAAGGAAAAAATTAAACTTATAATCAGGGGTTGGGCAAATATGTATTTTCCTGAAAAGTGTGCCCTTACAACTGGTTTATTATGAGCTTTTGGAAGATAGTTTGCATGATAAAGTATTTTCATAATATTCTTAAGCTTTAGAGCAGTACCAGTTTGATTGCATAAATATGTTAAAATAATGTTTATTGTTTGCAAATTCAATACAACATATTTTTTATAATATTCAGCCCCCAATCCTTCCAGATCCAGCTTGTTCCCAAGGCTACAAAATTCTAGTTAATAAACTTTCCTACATCGTCTTAGAGCATATACCCATCTCCATGCCACTGACAATTAAGTACCTTGAATAACTTAACATTTTTTCACAATTAAATTTTCTTAAATACTTTTGCAGTTAATTTTTAAATTGTTTATAATATTTAATATTTCTCTTATTTAATTTTAGTGTAATCATATTAATCTTCATAAAATGGCATCTTACTCTTTCTCAAATCCATACTTTTTTAAATTATTGTCTACACATATGTGGATAAATACATAAATAGAATCAGCTGGTCTGTTGAGTATTGTTGTGAATACATATTTTCTAGAGTTGGCTACTTGGTCAATTAGGTAACCACATATGTGGATTATCATTGGGGAATGCTAATTCTTTCTTTCTCTGACATCAGGCCTTAATTGCCGTAGGGTTTTTTTTTTTTTTTTCTTTTTTCCATCTACCTACCTACTTACTTACCTACCTGACTGTCTGTCTGTCTGTCCGTCCATCTGTCTATGTATCTAACTATTTATCTATCTAATCACTTTACAGCCTCCTCCCTCCTCTCCTCCAAGCTCTACCCTCAAACTCCCCTCCTCTCATTCCCTACTTTCTTTCTTTTTTTTTTATCAGAAATGGAGGGCCTTATAGCATACAAATCCACCCAAGCATCTCAAGTCCAGTAGCACTAAGTGCATCCTCTTCCACTGAGGCCAGAGAAGGCAGTTCAGCTAGAGGAAATGGATCCAGGGGCAGGTAACATAGTCAGAGACAGCCCCTCTTCCTATTATTAGGGGATCCGCAGGGTGATCAAGCTGCACATCTGCTACATATGTGTAGGAGACTTATGTCCAACTCATGCATGTTCTTCGGTTGGTGGTTCAGCCTCTGTGAATCTCCATGTTCCCATGTTAATTTACTCTGTAGATCTTCTTGTGGTGTCTGTGACCTCTGGCTTCCTCAACTGGTCCCCCAACTCTTCAACAAAACTCCAGGAGATTGGCCTATTGTTTGACTGTGTAACTCTGCATCTGTTTCTATAAGCTCTTGGCTAGAGGAGGTGGTGACTTCAGTATCCAGATCCCCTTCAGCTAGACGTCTTAATTAGGGTCACTTCCATAGACTCCCATGATCACCTCCTTTCCCAGAGATGCCCCCCCCCACCAATTTTCATTCTCTTTCTTCAGGTCCTCTCCCTCAAACTCCCACTCCCCTCACATATGATACCCATCCAGGAGGCTCTCCCCATCCTTTCACTTTTTCTATGGCTAGAGCCCCATGAAATTTCCCCTATCCCTTTCAGATTGTCAACTAGTGTTGGAATTGCTCAGGTCTTATTTAGACTCCAAAATTATTAATATATAATGTATATCTACTCTGTTGCATAAAAAAAAACAACCACAATGTCATAGCACACTTCCTGAGCCTCTGGTTCTTACAATCTTTTACTTGTATAGGTATAAAGGGTGCATTGCAGGCATATAAATTTCTGCATTAACCTTAGGTGTGGCTTTCTGTAATGGTACTCTACTCCTACTAAAAGAAGCTACCTTAATGAGTCATGGGAGCTACACTTAACTGGTTGTGTAGGGAGAAGAATGTAGAATGCAGCTTGGTATTATGCTGGTTTAAGGATGTGGCAAGAGGAAGCTCCCCTTTAAGATTTATGGCCTCACTAACCATATGTACTTGGATAGGTTTACAGTACAAGTAGATTTTAAATCCAATCATGCAGCTAAGATTTACTTCCAAAACAAAAATTCAGACTACTAAAGGATTAGTGACTTCCTGCTATGTAGATGCTTGCTGTGTTTCATAAGTGTCACAGCTAAGTAGTGTGGTTAATTGCTTTCCTTCCCTACAAGCTTGCATAGATCCAAAAGCTGATCCAGAGAAAGAAGGAGGTCACAGCCAGCTTGATTCCTCCAAGTCCAGTGCCTGAAATATATGGTGTGTTCTGTGGAAGAGTTTAGCCTTCATATTCCTGAAGGCACCAAGAAAGGTGCTCATAACTTATATTGTTCTGAGTGTCTTAGACCTGATTAATAGCTGGATGGGTGGTTTCCCATGCCTAACACTATTTTATTAGATTGTCTTGTGGGCCTTGGAGAGAGTGTTCCCACCCATGTGGCATAATTCCGGTCATCTCCCTTTTCTCTCTCTCTCTCTCTCTCTCTCTCTCTCTCTCTCTCTCTCTCTCTCTCTCTCTCTCTCTCTCTCTCTCGTCTGTCTCTCTCTCACACAATGGATTTTAAAGAAAATCTACAACAATTATATGTTTCCTTATTAGCATTATAAAACTTTCTTAGTGGTATCATAATGTTTTTCCTAAGTCCTCCATATACTATTTATCATCCACATTCCTTTCTTAAATTCCCAAGGGCTACATTTGTGACAGCCCATTTGGAGTTAATGGCAAAACTGGAGTGAGTATCTAAACAGTGGAATTCGGCCTCTTGGCCCTGGCTCTTATCTAAAGCTCAGTGTCTCAGAGACTGACCCTGGCAGTTCTACAGCAGAGGGCTCTGACCCTGAGAAGTAGACAATGGATTCCGTGCAACCATGGTAACCAGACAGCAGGTTCTGTGTAACCTTGAGTGAGCTCTTGTATGTTTTGGCCACGTTGCCTTGAGAAACTGCTTGTACTTTTCTGCTATATAAGTGTTGGTTTTAATACTATTAAATTGACACCTTGATCAGAACCTAGACTTGGTGTCCTTCTTTGTTATTCCCTGACTCTTTCTCCCCAGCCCTCACTCAAATGGTATCCAAGTTTCACTGCAGGTCAGTGACATACATTACTCTCTCTCTCTCTCTCTCTCTCTCTCTCTCTCTCTCTCTCTCTCTCTCTCTCTCTCTCTCTCTCTCTCTCTCTCT
>CM053764.1:79247140-79277625 GCA_028658305.1 Pachyuromys duprasi
GTGTTTGTATGTGTGGACCATGTGCATTTTTTAAATAACAAAGTTTTATTTATGTAGTACATGTTTACTTCAAATTGGAGCATATCTGAATTCAATTTCCAAAGCATTTTAATACCACAATCAGCTTTTTTTCCTTATATTTATTTATTGCACCTTGACATTCTGATCACTGTTGTGGGCCCTAGGTAGGACAGGGTACAGCTGGGTGGGACTCTTGGTTATTTCCCTACCTTTACAACTTGCATAGTTGTTTGTGGGTCTATGAGAGCTACCCTTAGAAAGAGCTTTCCAGGTCAAATTCAAAAGGATTCCTAAAAGTTCTTTCTCTAAAAGAGTGTGGTCTTCAGCAATATGGTATTATCTTCGTATGGTATTATCTTCGTTTCCTAGGACCTTCAGGCATAAAGACAATAGCCTATGTTGTTTTGTGGGTTTCCTGGACTCTCCCAACCAACATGCCATAGGAAGTATCTTATGCCTGGCATTGTTTGACAGTCTATGTTGTACTAGTGTGGAGCATTTTCATCCCAACCTAGTGCAACTTCTAATGTATGTGTGTGTAAATATATATTTACATATTTTATACATTTATATTATTGTTGCAAGATATTTGATCCCATTGTGAACCCCAAAATTGTGAACTATAAAACCCTGTTTCTTGTTTGCAGTGGTTGAGCCTTATTGCACACCTTTAACCCAAGAACATTCTGTTTATTGTGAACAGGTGATTATGGTGTGGTTCAGCCAGCCCAAGCACACACCTTTAATCCAAGAGCTAGGCTTCCACATAGAGAATGAGGATTCTGTTTCTCTCATGAGTAGCTAGAGCACTTTAGGTTGATGCCTGTCTGTGCTAAACCAGGTGTGGAAAAACTTTTACACTGAGGGTTACAGTTCAGCTTTTATAGCATGAGATTGCTTGTAGCAATGGAAGCTCAGGCTTAACAAAGCCTAAGGTCATACCCAAGTGTTACAGTTCTTGGTTAAGCTGCTACACTGAGCACAACCGAGGTGCCCAAAAGTCCATGTCTCTTAGGCTTGCAGTGAAGGCACAGGCCTGGTAATGGTAAATTCAGTGGGTCAGATGGCAAGCCCAGTGATAACCAGCAAGAAGAGGGTAAGTGGTGACTCAGAGGGCCTAGCAAGTGAGAAAGTGCATATCTTTGTGTGAAATCAAGAGCAATGTAAACCCTCTGCAGAGGAAATGATTTCAAGGGTGAATGTGTTTGATTTGTTGGGGTCAAGAGAGTCAGGGATTGATACTTAATATCACAAGAAGAGAAATAGAGTACTTAATTATCCTAAAGGTGAGGGGAAAAATTCCAAGTACAGTTGAAGATCACTCTTTAAATTAATATCTTCTTAACAGGGTGGGGCATTTCTAGGAATTCCTAGATGCTTGCTAGAGCATTTTCCTTATCAGGGAAGGGTCTGGCCTTTAATCTGCTCTGAGGGCTATGTGATGCTCCTACAAGACCTGGGGTCATCCATGTCAGGGGAGACTTTGAGAACCCTGGTAAGAAATGTAGGCTATCATAATAGGCTGGACACAAATAAATGGCTATCTGAAGATTACCGACCAACCTTATCCAGCAGAGCCCCACCGCCTCATTACAAGAGACCTCTGGTGGAGGTTCTATATCCCCCATTGCAGGAGTCTTGCAATGTTAGGGTTATCTTCATATTCCTGGGAGTTTACTTGCGTTTCTTTTTAATTCTCTTTATATCCTGATTGTATCTACCTCCCTCTTCAATGCCCGGTACCACCCTCCCTCCCTCTTTCCCCTACCCAACTCCCATACTCTTGAGAAAAAGGAGTCTCCCCCAACCCTCTAGAGCACATCAAGTTGCAATAGGCCTGAACATATCCTTTTCCATTGAGGCCAGACAAGACAGTCCCATCAGGGGCTCATGATCAGAAATGGAGTCCATGTCAGAGTAAGCCCCTTCTTACTAAAGAATACACATAAACATGAAGATTAAGCTGTCCATTGGTTATGTGGGGGGGGGGTGAGGCCTAGGTCCAGTCCATGCATGGTCCTTTGTTGATACTTCAGAATCTGTAAGCACTCCTGGGCCCAAGGTATTTGACTCTGTTGGTCTTCCTCTGGAGTTCTTGCAAAGAAATAAAAAAAAAAAAAAAAAAAAACGGCAAACCAAATAACATAATAAAAAATAGAGCTAAGCAGAAAATTCTCAATAGAGGAATCCTGAATGGCTAAGAAGGACTTAAAGAAATGTTCAATGTCAATAGCCATCAGGGAAATACAAATTGAAATGACTCTAAAATTCAGTCTAATAGAATGGATAACATCAAAAATTCAAGTGACAGAACATGCAGGCAAGGATGTGGGGACAGGGGCATTACTCCTCTAATCATGGTGAGAGTGCAAACTTGCACAACCACTTTGGAGATAAATCTGGCAGTTTTTCAGAAAATTAGAAGTAGCTCTACCTCAAGACCCAACTATACTACTCCTGGGCATACACGCCAAAGTTGTTCTACCATGCAAGGACATTTGTTCAACTATGCTCATACCAGCTTAATTTTAATAGACAGAAAGAGGAAACAACCCAAATGTCCCTCAACAAAAGAGTGGATAAAGAAAATGTGCCTCTTTTGGATATATGCCTAAGAGTGGTATAGCTGGGTCTTGAGGTATCACTATTCCTAATTGTCTAAGAAAGCGCCAAATTGATTTCCAGAGTGGTTGTACCAGTTTGCAATCCCACCAGCAATGGAGGAGAGTTCCCCTTTCTCTACAACCTCTCTAGCATCTGTTGTCACTGGAGGTTTTGATCTTAGCCATTCTGACAGATGTAAGGTGAAATCTCAGGGTCGTTTTGATTTGCATCTCCCTGATGGCTAAGGACATTGAACATTTCTTTAAGTGTTTTTCTGCCATTCTGCAATCCTCTACAGAGAGTTCTCTTTTTAGCTCCATACCCCATTTTTTAATTGGATTACTTGATTTGTTGCTTTTTAACTCCTTGAGTTCTTTATATATACTGGATATTAGCCCTCTGTCAGATGTAGGATTGCCAAAAGATGCTCAAGTGCACAACAGGACATTTGCTCAACCATGTTTGTAGCAGCTTTATTCATAATAGCCAGAACCTGGAAACAACCCACATGCCCTCAGTCAAGGAATGGATACAGAAATTGTGGTTCTTTTACACAATGGAATACTACTCAGCAATTAAAAATGAGGAAATCATGAAATTTGCAGGCAAATGGTGGGACCTGAAAATGATCATCCTGAGTGAGGTATCCCAAAAGCAGAAAGAAGCTCTTGGTATGTACTCACTTATATAGACCTATAGGATAGGATGGAGATGCTGAAATCTATACACCTAGAGAAGATAAGCAAGAAGGAGAAACCAGGGTGGGATGATCAATCCTCACTTAGATGGACAAACAGGATGGACATTGAATCTAGGAGAAAACAAGCAACAGGACAGGAGCCTACCACAGAGGGCCTCTGAAAGACTAACAATGAATCAAAGCTGATATTAAGACTCACAACCAAGTCATTGCCATAGTGCAGAGAATCATATGAAAAAAGGGGGAGTTAGTAAGATTTGGTGAGGACAAGAGCTCCACAAAGACCAAATATATCAGGGCACAGGGGTTTTCTATGAGACTGTTTCTCCAACCAAGGACCATGTATGGATACAAACTATAACCCCTGCTCAGGTGTGGCCCATGGTAGCTCAGTACCCAACTGGGTACCCCAGTAAGGGGAACAGGGACTATTTGGGTCATGAACTCAATGGCTGGCTTGTTCACCGCCCGCCCCCACTGCCCCCTGAGTGAGGAGCAGCCTAACTAGATCCCAGAAGAGGACATTGCAGCCAGTGCTGAATAGACATGATAAGCTAGGGTCAGATGGAAGGGGGTGAGGTCCTCCCCTATCATTGGACTTGGAGGGGGCAGGGAGAAGATGAGGGAGGGATGGAGAGAGTGGGCTGGAATGAGGAAGAGGGCTATGGCTGGGATACAAAGTATATAACCTGATTAATATGAAAATAAATAAATTACTTTAAAAAAAGAAAACGTGCCACATACTGCGAAACTACTCAGATATTAAAAACAAGGAAATCATTAAATTTGCAGGAAAAAACTTGTGTGAAGTAATTCAGACCTAGAAAGACAGGCATGGCATGTGCGCAATTATAAATAGATTTTTATCTTTTTTTGTTGTTCTTTTGTTTTATTTTAGCTTACAATTCTTTTTAAATTTAATTAATTTATTTATTTATTGGTTACAATTTATTCACTTTCTATCTTGGTTGTAGCCCCCTTCCTATCTTCTCCCAGTCCCACCCACCCTTCCCTTCTCCCCCTCTTCCTAGTCCCCTGACAGGGACGGACCTCCTTTCCTTCTATCTGACCCTAGCATATAAGTGGATTTTGCTTATGTAGTTCTATGTAATCATATTGCAACTCACAGTCCCAAACATACGAAGTAACAAGGGGGACCCAAGGCAGGATTCTTGAATCTCATTCAAAAGGGGAAATAGAATAGATAGCAGAAGTGATTGAAGAGATGGAACAGGATAAGAAAAGGAATATGGAGATAAGCAATGTGGGAATCAGATGTGGGAGGAGCAGGGTCAGAAGGACAAAGGGCCTGAAGAGACAAGAAAAATCTTTAGAGTGGGCATTTGAGACAAGCTGGAGAGTTTAAACAGGGTAGGATCCTGGGATGATATGGGAATTATTCTAGTTGAGACTCTTAGTAGCAGGGGTCATGGAGACTGAAGATGCTTCTACCTAGATAGGACTCCTAGTAGAGGGAGTGAAACACCAAAATATCCACAAAAGCATTGACCCAAAATTTACCCTGAGTACACGTAATAAAAGGATAATGATAGAACAGAGATTGAATGAATGTCTTACCAACGACTGGCCCAACCTGAGGCCCATGAAGGAGAAGAGAGTCAACTCCTGATACTATTAAGGATACTCTGTTGTCTTTTGGGGGGAAGAATGTAAACTTGTACAACCAGTCTGGAAATCAATTTGGGCTTTCTTAGAAAATTAAGAGTAGTGATTCCTCAAGATCCAGCTATGCCACTCCTAGGCATATATCCAAAAGATATTCAAGTACACAACAAGGACATTTGCTCAACTATGTTCATGGCTGCTTTGTTCCATATACCCAGAACCTGGAAACAACCCAAATGTCCATCTACAGAGAAATGGATACAGAAATTGTGGTACTTTTACACAATGGAATACTACTCAGCAATAAAAAAGGAGAAAATCTTGAAATTTGCAGGTAAATGGTGGGACCTGGAAACAATCATCCTGAGTGAGGTATCCCAAAAGCAGAAAGATGCACATGGTATATACTCACTTATATAGACTTGTAAGATAGTATAAACATACTGAAATCTATACATCTAAAGAAGATAAACAAGAAAGAGGACCTGGGGTAAGAGGATTAATCCTCACTTAGGAAGTCAAATGGGACTGACATTGGATGTAGGAGAAAACAAGTATGAGGACAAAAGCCTACGACAGAGGGCCTCGGAAAGACTCTTCCTAGCAGGGTATCAAAGCAAAGATTAAGAATCATAACTAACCATTTGGCAAAGTGCAGGGAATCGTATGAAAGAAGGGGGAGTTTCTATGACCTGGAGAGGTCAGGAGCTCCGCAAGGTCCAAATATATCAGAGCACAGGGGTCTTTTATGAGACTGTCTCTCCAACCAAGGACCATGTATGGTTATAACCTAGAACCCCTGCTTATATGTAGCAAATGGTAGGTCAATACCCAAGGGTGTATACTAGTAAGGGGAAGAGGTACTATTTTGGACATGAACTCAATGGCTATCTCTTCGACCTTCCCGCCCCCCAAGGGAGGAGCAGCCTTGCTAGGCCACAGAAGAGGACATTGCAGCCAGTCCTGAAGAGACCTGATAAGCTAGAGTTAGATGGAAGGGAAGGAGGTCCTCCTCTATCAGTGGACTTGGAAAGGTGCAGGGAGGAGATGAGGGATGGAAGGGGGGGATAGGGAGGGAATGGAAGAGGCGGCTATGGCTAGGATACAAAGTACATAACCTGTGATTAATATAAAATAAAAGTGAAAAAAGAGATATTCTGCTATGCTTGCTGCATTAAGTCTAGCGTTGCTATCCTCTCAGTTTCACCCAGCAATGGATTGAAACATTGCTGAGATTCACAACAAAGCATTGGATGGAGCTCTTCTTGTGGAAGAGTAGAAGGAAGGATAGAAGGACCCAGAGAGGTCAGGAGCTCCACAAGAAGTTCAACAGAGCCAACTAACCTGGGCCCAGGGAGGCTTCGAGAGACGGATGCACCAACCCAGGACCATGCATGGACTGGACCTCGGCCTTCTACACGTACGTACTTGATGGACAGTTTGGTATTCATGTGGGTGGCCATTGTAAGGGGAGCACAGGATGTTTTTGACAAGGGCTCTGTTGCATGCTTTTCAATCACTTCCCCCTGGTTGGTGCTGCCCTCCAAGGCTTCCATGGAGGAAGATATGCTTAATCCTATGTTTTGGGGTGATTAGAAGTTGGGAGGGAGCTCTCCTTTTCTGAGGAGGAAGAGAGGGCATAAGGAGAAGAGAGAGGGTGGGTGGGGCTGGGAGGAGAAGAAAGAGAGGGCTCTGACTGTGATGTAAAGTGAAGAAATAAATAAATTAATTAAAGGAATAGAAACCACAAAGAAAAATTATTACAAAATATAGAGATGACAGCAAAGATCTGTACAAAAACAATTGATTTTAAATGGCTCACTCAGAAAAAAATATCTTGAAAACCTAATAAAAATACATGAAAAATCAAATGCCAAATATATATTTATGTTTGATGCTGGGAAGAAAGCAAATAATTAATAATAATTACAATAATCTTGAAAGCAGAATGAGAAATGGCAGGATTTTAATAAAGGACATGTGATGAAATGAACTGTGTATTTCTTACTATAATGGCTTCAGTATCTTTCATCCAAATACTTATAAGGAATGCATTAATAGCTGAAAACACTGTTCATAATTCTTCACACTGATCGACAACATGCACCATTGGAAACAACTTATTCTTTATAACAGACCAGTGACAAGGGTGAATAGTTTTGTATCAGTATTTTTTTTCTTTTCTTTTTTTCGGTACTTCAGTTTGAACACATTGCCTCACAAATACTAAAACCCTTGCACTGAACTTTGTATCTATATGGAGCACCTTTATTATACAAACAAATATTAGAATTTTAAACAACATTAAGGTTAAAAGGTGAGGGAAAAGAAAATTGTGGTAGGTGAATGAGGTGGCCCTGCAGATTGTGGTATGTAATACCTGAGGCAACCAAGTAACAGTACTTTTGGAAACTACAAAACCAATTTCACCAGCTTAGTTTGGTTCCTAGAAACACATACCAAAAAAATTGTACTTTTAATATCCTTATATCTAATTGCAACAGAGCTTATGATAGAAAAGAATGGCTCTGTACTCTATGAAAAAAAATCACACCAGATGGAAAAGTAGTGTCTTCATATGCATGATAAAAGTAAGCATCATTTAGGACATAAATACAATGAGAGAAGGTAAAATACGTGCTGGTCATAAGAATGTGAGGAGGGACAAAAGGAAGGAATGGTAGAATTAATGCTGATGAGCCCAACAATATTCAGAGACAGCAATCCTAGCTGAGTCCAACAGACAACAAATCAAGCCAGAATGAAGACCCCTCATCTGATAAAGGCAGAACACATGGTCACCTTCCTGCTCATGACAGTGGAAGATGGTCAGTGAGAGCACATCAGCCATAATGGATTGACCTCCAAAAACCCAGAGAATTACAAAATCTAAGCAGAAATTATTAAGTTATTCTCTTTCCAGTTTCTACCATAACTTTTATAAATAATTCAAAATAAAACAAATATAAATTTAAAAAAAAGTTTTGTAACCATTCTCACTATAGGTGTTTCAGTTGCTCTCACTTTTTCTTATGAGCTGGACAACTTCTCTACTGTCTATACCACTGAGGTGAAACACCTGTCTCGGGTTAATTTTTGATGATAACTGCCTGTGACAGTAGTACCTGAATCAAGCACACACAGGCCTGAGAAAAACTGCATAATTGTCAAATATCTACATTAGCATGAATTATTGTGGAAGCATCCATCCACTCTGTGTTCTTTATGACAGGTAAAACTTAACTGCGGTCAGAAAATATACCATAGGAATAAAGGTATAAGAATAACACTGAGGGCCTAGCCAGATAACAATATGCACACAACTCACTGAACAGAGAGAACTGAGCGGGTTCCTACATGGTTCCTTCATCCCTACTTTCTAGTCCTTTTGGTTCAAAAAGGTATGCTACAGGCTACTGAAAGAGAAACCTACCCAGCCACAGAATTTTTGATCAATGATCTGTCTGTCTTGTCTGCCAACTATGCTAAGGCAATAGTGGCACAGAAATTTCAGGAGAAGCCAACCAATATCTGATTTGACTTAAGGACTATCCTACAGGAAGGAACACATACCTAACACCACTACCTGGGTAACAAAAAACTGAAGCCCAGAGACTTAGCGTAAAACCAAATGCTACACATCTGAAATAAGAACCAATAAAATGAGGCTGCTGGAGGAAGCCTTTCTGATGATCACTCGATAAGGCATTCATGCATGTACTGTATGGCAGCTAGAGGAGGACATATGTGGTTCATCAGTGGCCATTCACTTTCTTTGTTGAAAGAAGGTCTCCCACTCATACTGTAGGATGTATGTCAGTGAGCCCTGGGATCTACTTTATTCACCCTTCCATTACCTGAGTTACAATCATGGACCACCAAACCTAGTTTTGTTTTTGTTTAGCCTCTGGCAATCAAACCCAGTGCTTTCGCTTGTGATGTAATTACCTGCTTGACTGAGATGTCATACCAGCTATAAATATCATATTTTTATTTTTCTTATACAACATTTTGAAGCTTTCCCTTCCCTCATCTATTTCTGGATCATCATCATCTTCCTAACATAACTTCTCACCCAAATTCATATTCATTCACTCTATACATAACAAAAACAAAATCTTTTTTTATATCATATAAACTGTGTCTCATATGTTGACCTAAAATGCTAATTTTGTCTTTACTCAAATGATTTGGAATTTGCTCAAAAATATTTTACTTTTTCTATGTTTTTAGATGTTCTCAAAATAAATTCTCATAACCAAAACTTATTTCTTTGTGATAATACTGGAAATTAACTAAATTAACAACTTTATTTTTCCAAAATATTGAGTGATTTAAACCTCATGCAGTCATTAACTATGCTATCGACTGTATTTTATTTAAAACTTACCTGTGCCATAATTGTGTTGTATCTTTGATAAATTCCATAAAATATAATATCAATAATAACAATTACTATAACAATAATTAGTGTTTATATTGATATTTACTCTCTTAGATCCTATTCAATATGTTTGCTTTACTACCTGATTATATCTTAAAGGCTATACCTGAAAATACTATTATCACTAGTAGAGGCATGAATGGAAATCAAAGCTCTAGAATAGTAAATAATTTGCCTAAGTTCATATAATCAGGATATGTTCAAACTACAGTGTATCTTTAAATGACTCAGGCACTAATTTTCTTAACTAAATAAGCATGTCGCATATGTACTACACTGAACAATGATTCTTCTGTGTAGAAATGAAAGAGACTAGAGGAACCTGTAATGGAGAAGAGTAACAAATAAATTCACAGGAATAGACAGCATGTTTTGAGGGTGGTTATTCCATCTTACAGGTTGCAATTCAGCAGTGACAATATGAAGTTGAGGTAGGAACTGAACACATAACCCATAAATAGATGTGCTTTGCTGGCTTCTCCCTGGGAGCTAGCTTTCTGGACTGAACTCTCTCACATCAATTATCAATCAAGAAAATTCCCCAGACATGTCCACCAGGCAATACAGTAATGGGAATTTTTCAGTTGATGTTTCTTTTTAGGTGACTCTAAATAATGTTAAATTGACATTAAAATCTAAGGACCCAGCCTCCATTATATATAACAGCACAGAACAGCACTATTAAGCCATATGTTTCCTTTTATAATACCCTCTATGTGGTTACAATTTTCATGCCTGAAAAATAATAATTAATATGAAAGAGAATTATTTATAAAAAATAAAACATTGCACAAAGAACATTGTTATTTTACTAGAAAAATGGATTGGAGACACAGAGAGACACAGAGAGGGAGATGGAGAGGGAAGAAAGAATTTCATAGTCTGAGAGAACTGGGGTGTATGAATGGGAGAAGGGGAATGTGTTCTCAGTGACAAATAAGATAATTAAGCATAGAGAAGGATGGGTTGCTTTTGGCCATAGGAACAAGCTTGAGTCACTTTGTAGACCAGAGGCTGGGAAGAAAAAGAAGGTAGCGCTTTGTGTGAAAGAGAAGGACAAAGCAGGAAGAGTGATGTAACAGGCATTCTAAAGGATGTCCAGGTGGTTGTGTAATTGAAGATCTAAACGCAATGGTATTTTAAAAGACAAAGTGAATTCATACGTGATTTGCTTAAAAAAAAGCAACTAGTTTTATCAGTTAACTTTCTAAAAATGACCTTTATACGGTTATAAAAATCAAAGCTGACAACCAAGGGCAATTGAATTATAGACAGACCATTTCAACATGACTTGCAAGGGATGCTATTCACTAAGTTTCAAACACTAACTTCGTGTATGTAATTAATTGCAAAAAATGTAATCATTTTAAGTGATATTATTTGCATTCAGACTGTAGTGAGGGTAGTAACAACCTTTTATTTTCATTTTTTTCCAAATTGCAAATAATGGACTCTAGGACCAACTAAATTTATATTTTAATGCACTCAATAATCATATTTCTGTTTCCTAAGGACTGTAAATAAGACACCAAAATTGCATTAATTATTTACAATAGAGGAAAGCTTATGAAAATGTTTTTTTTATAACCTTAGAGTAAGATCTCTATTTTGGGGTTGATATTAAAATGTGGCATTCGAAATGTTGATGAGTAGTTTATGGTTTTGGAAAAATTCTTCATAATACAGAAAAATTGAAAGAAAAATAATTTTTGTTTATTTTGTTTTGCTATTTTTCTTTTACTACTACTACTACTACTACTACTACTACTATTATTATTATTAACAATTTAATCCATTTGTATCTTGGTTGGACCCCTCTCCCTCATTTCCTTCCTGTCCTGACCCACCCTTCCTCCCTCTTCATCTCCTATCCCTCTCCCATAGTCCACTGATAGGGGAAGTCCTCCTTCCCTATTATCTGACCCTAACCTAACTGGTTTCATCAGGACTGGTTGCATCCTCTTCCTCTGTGGACTAGCTAGGTCCTCCTAGTGGAAGAAGTGATCAAGGATCAAGCAACTGACTTCATGTGAGAGACCATCTCTTCTCCCCTTACTAGCGAACCCACATAGAGACTGAGTTGTCTATGAGCTACATTTGATCAGGGAATCTAGGTCCTCTCTATGAATGATCTTTGGTTGACTGGTCAGTCTGCAATCCTCCCTGGGCCCTGATTTTTTTTTTTTGGGGGGGGGGCTTTGTTGGTCTCCTTGTGTGGATCTTGTCCCTTCTGGGTCCTACTATATTCCTCTTCTTCCATAAGACTCCCTGTATAAAATCTGATAATTAATATATCCCAATTAACTAACACATTTTTGTAATGTTGGCACAAATTATAGTTTAATAAAAAGAATATAAGTCAACGGTTACATTTTAGCACACGAATATATACTGATCAGTTTGGATTGTTTCTCATGTATTCAGCCTGGAAAACCTGCATGTTTAGGTGGGTGTTCATGTGTGTTTCTGTGTTTGATTTACAGTGCATATGATAATAAGTCATTAAAATCTTACAATAAAATTTGTCTCCAAAAAATCCTTTAGTAAGGAAATAAATAGTAAAAAGAATATTTAAAAAAACATTTTTGCATTAAGGCTGAAGAAGGATAATATGTATGTCCAGATGGTTAAATTCAAATTCAAATTCTGAACCAGTCAATGTTCACAAAGGTAATATGTTTAACATCCAGTTAACCAGCATAACTTGAGAATTTGTCCTTGGACCACTAAATTAGAAGATCAAGGCAATTTTTGAAGCAATTATATTAGAAATATATAGCTTAATTTAATGTGCATTGTTGTTATTTTGTACAATGATATGTGTTCCTCTAGCTCTCTATGTCTGTGACATTTCATCTAACTATGAATTTTAGATATTTAAGGTGTTGATTCTTGTCAATCACTGTTTCTTGCTATTACATAAATACGTAAAATTTTAGAAACAAAGCAAAAGATTTCCTAAATCTCATGCCGTCTCATTGTTTTAATTAGCTTTACTTTTCCATTTCTGATGATTCTATTCAGAGTATTCACTAATTGAAGCAATTTTAATGTACCTATATGTTTTGTAGAAAGACTTTATATTGCATGGTGTTTTCAGGACATACAATTTCTCTTGAACACACTCCTGAAAATATTGATTTCAATATACACTGAAAAACGCATTGTGCTTGTGAGCTAACTACTTATTTAAAGATTCAATTTTTTCTCCTTAGTCTGTTGAACATAGTATATTTTTGTAAACCTCAGAAATCTGATTATTATGGGTACACATCGATACCTTGGGCTTATGTTTGGAATTGTTTATTATACTGGTTCAACTCCTAAGTTTAAAAATTAAAATGGAATTATCTCCTAAAATGTAGAAGAAAATAACTTTAAATTGAATTACAAATGATCTTCTGAATTTCAAATCCTTTTTTTCACTATTAACCCTCCAATGATTAAATAAAGTAGTTGGTGTTAGTTTTCTAAGTATGTTTTAATATGTTGATCCTTTTATATTCACCCTAATGTTCATTATATTTAAAGAAATATGAGTTATAAACTCATTCATCAAGCATATACTTATTGATGCTCTATAATATTCCAGTCATGGTCTCAGTATAAGAGTTAGCATGACAAGCATAATAAAAACTATAACCCACAAATGTTAATGTTTAATTCTGCTTTTTGATTCTTGCCAAAATGATGAGAAACCCAGATTTTAAAAAGAAACGGTGAATATGAGAAGATACTCAAAACATTGTCCTCTGTTCTTTACACCACACATTCCACTAACCTGCATTTGGATGCATACATACACATATAGAGAAACATACATAAGTTATTCCAATACAAAAACAAATACTAATTCTTAACAAATAATTTTGATGTTTAGTATAGTACTAAAATTATTACTTATAAGATTTAAATATACATTCATAATATTTCATTCAAATTTACATTTATGTTCCTATATATTATATATATGCAAATCAATTTTTAGAAGATTTTTTAAATCCCTACCAACTAAACATAGCTTAAAAAATAGAAAATGAGTATCTCATTTCATGTACCTAAAATTTAATAGTAGTACAAAAATTATGCTTATCCAGGAAAACTAGAAAAATTAATGTGCTGATCCTTACCATATTTGCAAAAATGCAAATATAGCAGATTCCTTGCACATATTTTAAAGAGATAAATTTTAACAGAAGAGCCATATGAATTTTTTGAAAGTAAGAGTGAACTTAAATAATTTTTAACTGCAAATCATTTCTAAGAAAAAAACATAAAACTTTTACTTTAATCTTAATCTTAACATGAAATATATTTTCTAAATATGGTTGAAAAAAGATATACATATGACTTTATTGTTCAAATTATTTATAAATATGGCTAAACTAAAGATATATACTTTCCTATAATGTACTTAACATTATGTGTTACTTTGTTATTTTGTTACTTGTTACTATGATAATTTTTGTGTGTTACATATCAATCGTTACAGAAATAAAGTTATTTTTCTATGTGAAATGAAAATTTTTATTGAAATGAGGAAAAGAGGAAGACATTTCCTCCTTTCAAATGTCCAGTCTTGAAAAAAGGAACTGTATCCTCACATTTTTGCTGGAAGAGAAGAGCACTTTCTCACAGGTGATTATTTAAAGTTGCACTTAGGTAGTCATTTTGTTTTGACAACAGTGTCCTTTGCTTTACAGAAGCTTTTCAGTTTCATGAGGTCCCATTTATTGATTGTTGATCTTAGAGCCTGTGCTGTTGGTGTTCTGTTTAGGAAGTTGTCTCCAGTGCCAATGAGTTCTAGGGTCTTTCCCACTTTTTCTTCTAACAGGTTTAGTATGTCTGGTTTTCTGTTATGGTCTTTGATCTACTTGGACTTTGGTTTTGTGCAGGGTGATAAGTATGGATCTATTTGCATTTTTCTACATGTAGACATTCAGTTAGACCAGCACCATTTGTTGAAGATGCTATCTTTTTTCAATTTTACGGTTTTGGCATCTTTGTAAAAAATCAGGTGTCCATATGTGTGTGGGTTTATTTCAGGGTCTTCTATTAGATTCCATTGATCCACCAGTAGGTTTCTATGCCAATATCATGCAGTTGAACCTTTCTAAATAGAAATGATAGGCAGCAACCCCAAAGAGTAATATTTTATAAAATTTAAACTGAAGTATAAGGACAATAAAATGTAGCAGAGATGCTAATTAAATAACTCGAAGTGATACATGCCTCATATTCTGAAATGAATCGTATCACTACCTTGAATAGGACACACATTTGTGAACATTTTATTCTTACAGAGAAATAAGGAAAGAATAAAATTGTTCAGGGTTTAGTTGACATGAGCAACATATCATCCTGATTATCTTTTATATAATTTTTAGAAGTTTTGTGTCAATTTCATACATGAGTCCTATGACTGGATCTTTTCCAGTTCCTCTTCATAAAAGCTAATCAAGCATGCAATGCATCTCATAGAATAGTTAAATGGATAAAATAAACTTATTTCAGAATTGAAATCTAAAATATTTTCTTTTATGACACGTTAACACTAACGATCTAATATGCTATAAATAATACAATAATCTAATATATATCTAAAATACAAGATATAATATACTGAAGTATTGATGAATATATTGAGGTTTAAAGAAATGATGTTCATATTAGATGCACAGGATATATTTCAGAATTTCTTTTTAAAGGAAATATAATGCCATAGCTATGTGTTCCTACAATCCTGGATCACAGGTGCCTGAGATAAGATGATGTGTTTGAAGCTAGTCTGTGTTAAGTATGCAGTTCAGTCTCAATCTGATCTACGTACTGATATTTTAGTTTTTAAAAAAATAGTGTGTTGTACCTCAGCTCTAGAGTGCAAGGGTATGGTTCTAATCCCTAGCATCAAAAGTAAAACAAATGACAAAGCTATAGAAGTACTTATTTCTATTCTAAACAAAATGAAAAAACATATACACTTCTGCTACAGTGTTTTTGCTAATTAAACCTGAATTAAATGTGTGAGAGAGATATTTTGCAACTTTCTAGCATGTGGATAAGAAGATAATAACTAAATCTAAGGGCTAAAAATATAGTACCAAGTCTAGCTTCCTTTCTTTCTTAGGTATGTACTAGCTGAAACAAGCCGGAAGTACTAAGGTCCTAAGAAATGAAAAAGAGAAAGTATAAATCTGATTTGAATACTGGAAATGATAAGTCCAAATTTAAAAAGAACAGATAAAACTTTTTTATTTTTAAAAACAAAATTTCCAGTCTATAAATATTCAATACTGTGAAAAAAACAGAAGAAGCCAACTGCGACTTCTGAGAACAGAAATTCTATAGGAATCACTCTCCTACAGGTTGAAAATCTGTCCCTATGGAAATCTTACCAAAAGCATTGTTTTGTTTTGTTTTGTTTTTAGTTTTCTTGCTGTTTTTTTCATACTGTTATTTAAACTTAGAACAGAATGTTATATGCTATAGATATGCTTTGTATTGGGCATCGGCATCAGAAAAAGAGCATTGAAGGGGGGGAGGTTGGCAAAGCTATTTGCCATACAGGAAGGCACACACTGAACCCCATTCTGTAGAAGTTGGTTAGTCCTTGTGGTCCATAATCAGTATGCTTTTCCTAATCAAGCAAGTAGTTCATTGTCATTGTTTGAAAGGCTCAGATTTTTTCTTTTTTAAATTTATTTATAACTTTTTTATTAATTACACTTTATTCACTTTGTATCCCCCTATAAACTCCTCCCTCCTCCTCTCTCAATCCCACCTTCCCTCCCCAATCTCCAGGAATGCTCCTTCCCAAGTCTACTGATAGGGAAGGTCATCTTTTCCTTCCTTCTGATTCTAGTCTATCAGCTCTCATTAGGAATAGCTGCATTGTCTTCCTCTGTGGCCTGGTAAGGCTGCTCCCCCATTTGGGTGAGGTGATCAAATAGCAGCAGGCCAATTCGTTCATGTCAGAGGCAGTCCCTTCTCCAGTTACTATGGAACCCACTTGGACAATGAACTGCCATGGGCTACATCTGTGCAGGGGTTCTAGGTTTTCTCCATGCATGGTACATGGTTGGAGTATCAGTTTCAGGAATGACCCTTGTGCTCAGATTTTTTGGTTCTGTTGCTCTCCTTGTAAAGCTCCTGTCCTCTCTCTCTCTTACTATTTCCCACATCTTTCATAAGAATTGTTGTTAAATATGTGACTGATTCTATGAAATCTTCTTCACATACAAAGAAAAATGAAATAATCACTCTGAATGCAGAAAGTACCACCTGCTATAAAATGGACACAGAGGTTGGTATTAAGTGGCAAGGATGTTAATACAGCAATATGGCCCCATCAAGTGATCGGAAAACAAATGTGAAAATACTAGGTATGGGTGGGGTAAGATGGCGGCACCAGGAGGATGCTGCTTCTGAGCTGCAGAACATTTTCAGTACATAGACCAAGAGACTGAACTGTGGACCCTAAAACAACAGTGATCCTGTTTTCCAGGTGAGAGGAAGCCACAAGGTGCAGGAACTGGCCCGGTCCACTACAAGGACACCCAGCCAGAACCCAGAAGGGATCCCCAGTCTCACAGGCACTCAGTCAGTCACCAGACCAGAATCACATGCCTATGTGTCCAGATCACCTTCCCAGGCTGAACAGTGGGCACAAAAAACACCAGAGACTGGGAGTCCCAGTCACGAGAAAAACCCACAGGGAAGGAAGGAAATGGGACTGACCTAGGTCACCCAGCCTTCCCCAGGAAAAGATCCCACAGAAAGGCTGGATAAGCGTGGGTGCGTGCACACCATCTCCATCTCTGATCTAGGCTCCACTCCCAAGCACAGAAACCTGCTGCAAGCCCAACTCTCTAACACAAAAGAACTGTGCATGCACCAGGACACCAGAGCCTGGCTTTTCTGGTCTGGAGAAAACCACACAGGGAAGGAAGCAAACAGGGACTGAGTTAGGGTACCCAGGATCTCCCTGGAAAAGGTCCCCTAGATGGCTGGTGCTCCTGCTGCCAGCCCAGAGACCTGCTGAGCACCAGCTAACTCTCACAGACAGATCTGTGCCACCCAGAGCACCAGACTCTGGGTTTCTCTGTCCACAAATTGGTGAATCAAAGGGCTGTGGAACCCAAAGCAACCATACGAGGAGCACAGAGAGAAGGGGACAAAACCTGATCTGAGTCCAATAGGACACAGATCAACTGTGGACTTCTCCTGGGGTATTGATTCCCAGGCACTTCCCCATAAGGGGCAGAAACAGCATCAAATGTAGCCAAGCCTGCAGCAGAGGAAGCAAGGGGGATACCTCAGCCAGCAGGAAGGTAGTGACAGAGGTACCCCAACCAGCACTGAAGCAAAGGAGGCAGCCCACAGTGCACACAGCAGCTTTCAAGGAGCATAGTGCTGCACGCTCCAAGCACAGATCTCTGGCATTCCACCACATACTTGTCTGATGGGATAGCAGCTGAGGAAGCTGATAGCACTTCCCAACTCAGGGAGCAGAGTGCAGCCTGCCAGGCTTCCAGATTCCAATACAGAACACAGGGCTGGGCACAGAGAGTCCACAACAGAATACGTGTCCCGCCCATGGTGCCAGCTGCAGACCTCAGAGTCCAGCCTGCTGAACCCACCAGATATTGTAGACCACCTGGTATTCAGGGAAATTGCGCAGGCACCTTATGCCCACAATCTGCACTTGCTAACTGCTCTAGCATCCACATCCTCTCCTGTGCTTGCTCCCAACCCATATATCCCAACCAGCTACACACCCAAGCAATCCCCCTCAAGACAAACATCCCTGCACCCAAGTCCATGCCCACCCCGCACGCGCAGGTGTGTACACAAACACACACACACACAAACACACTTACAATTTTGCACCAGCTGCTTCTTCTCCCCCAAGAACAACTAAAGCAAAAACACACACTCTCAAACCATTGGTCCCCACTGATCTTCCTGAAGAATTCTACAGACATCAGAGTAAGATGGTTCCAGTCCAAAGATCAGACTTGAGGAAGAAACATCAAAGATTATACATAAGCAATGGCCAAAGGTCGATGTAAGAACACACCCAACAAAAGTCAGGACACCATACCACCAGAAACACCAAAAACTAATGGATATTTTAATTCAGCAGAAACTCAGGAAAATGAATTTAAAGCTATGATTATCCAGTTAATTCAGGAACAAAAAGAGGAAATAAACAGAGCTCTCAAAGAAATTCAAAAGAATATAATGGCCCACATAGAGGAACAATTAGAAACATATAGAGAGGAAACAAATAAAAAATAGGGGCCAACTTCAATCAGATGAAGGAAATGGTACAAAGCATGAAAACAGAATTAGAATCTATAAAGAAAACACAAACAGAGGAAAACCTGGAACTGGAGAACTTAGAGAAAAGATCAGGAACCACAAAGGTAAGCATCACCAATAGAATACAAGAGATGGAAGAGAGAATCTCAGGAGCTGAAGATACACTTGCTGAAATTGATTCCTCACTCAAAGAAAATCTAAAATCAGAAAGGTCCCAAACACAAAACATTCAAGAAATCAAGGATGCCATGAAAAGACAAAACCTAAGAATAATTGGAATAGATGAAAGAGAAGACTCTAGGTTCCAAGGACCGGAAAATATTTTTAAGAAAATCATAGAAGAAATGTTCATAAACATACAAGAAGCCTACAGAACACCAAATAGACTAGACCAGAAAAGAAAAACCACACATCATTTCATAGTCAAAACACTAAACCTACAAAACAAAGAAAAAATATTAAAGGCAGCAAGGGAAAAAGGTCAAGTAACATATGAAAGTAGACCGATCAGAAACACACCATACTACCCATCAGAAACTAGGAAAGCAAGAAGGGCCTGGGCAGAGGTCATGCAGTCTTTAAGGGAAAACAGATACAAACCCAGACTACTATACCCAGCAAAGCTTTCAATCGACATGGATTGAGAAAACAAAATATTCCATGACAAAACAAAATTCATGCAATACCTACACAGAAACCCAGCCCTACAAAAGATACTAGAAGGAAAATTCCAATCGAACAAAAACAACTATACCAAAGAAAATATAGGATACAGACAATCTCCCAGCAAAAATTAAAAGAGGAAAAAAAAAGCAATGAATCATAGTAAGAAAACCAACTCCACAATAAAAGGAACTAACAGTCAGTGGTCACTCTATCTATCAATATCAATGGACTCAACTCTCCAATAAAAAGACACAGGCTAACAGGTTGGATGCAGAAACAGGGTCCAACGTTGTCCTGCATTCAAGAAACACACCTACGCAACAAAGATAAACACTACCTCAGAGTAAGGGGCTGGAAAAATGTGTTTCAAGCAAATGGACCCAGAAAACAAGCTGGGGTAGTGAACAAAATAGACTAACAAAATAGACTTTCTAAGAAAATAGACTTTCTACCAAAACTAATCAAAAAAGATGACGAAGGACATTTCCTTCTCACAAAAGGAAAATTCCAAGAGGAGTATATTACAATTTTGAACATCTATGCCCCAATACAAGACCACCTACATTCTGAAATTAAATATTATTAAAGCTGAAATCTCACATAGATCCCATCACCTTAATGGTGGGAGACTTCAACACCCCACACTCACCAAGTGACAGAACATCCAGTCAGAAGCAAAACAGAGAAACAAGGGCACTCACAGAGACCCTAAATTAAATGGACCTAATAGATGTCTACAGAACTTTTCACCCAAAATCAAGAGTAAGCCTTCTTTTCAGCACTTCACAGAAAATTCTCCAAAGTAGAACATACAGTTGGTCATAAAGCAAGCCTCAGCAGATACTAGAAGATTGACATAATACCTTGTATCCTATCTGACTACCATGGTCTAAACCTGGACCTCAACAATAACAGAAACAACAAAATGCCTGCACATATATGGAAACTGAACAACTTGCTACTCAAGGACAGCTTTGTTAGGGAAGAAGTAAAGAAAGAAATTAAAGACTTCCTAGAATTCAAGGAAAATGAAAACACAACATACCCAAACCTATAGGACACAATGAAGGCAGTGCTAAGAGGAAAGTTCATAGCACTAAGTGCCTTCAAGAAGAAATTTGAAACATCTCATACAAGCAACTTAATGAACTTAATGGCCCAACTGAAAGCCCTAGAAAAAAAAAAAAGCAGATACACCTAAGAGGAGCAGACAGCTGGAAACAATCAAACTCAGGGCTGAAATCAATCAATTAGAAACAAATAAAACTATTCAAAGAATCAACGATACCAAGAGCTGGTTCTTTGAGAACATCAACAAGATAGACAAGCCCTAGCCAAACTAACAAAAAGGCAGAGAGAAACCATCAAAATCAGCAAAATCAGAAATGAAAAGGGGGACATAACTACAGACACTGAGGAAATCCAAACAATCATTAGGTCTTACTACCAAAGCCTATATGCCACAAAATTTGAAAATCTAAATGAAATAGATGATTTTTCTTGATAGATTCCATCCACCTAAATTAAATCAAGATCAGATACAAAAATTGAATAGACCTATGCCCCCAAGGACATAGAAGCAGTCATCAACAGTCTCCCTTCCAAACAAAGCCCTAGGGCAGATGGTTTTAGTGCTATATTCTATCAGACCTCAAAGAAGTGCTAACTCCAATTTTCTCTAAAATATTCCACAAAATAGAAACAGTAGGAACATTACCAAACTCATTCTATGAAGCCAAGTCACCTTGATACCTAAACCACAGAAAGACCCAACAAAAAAGAGGGCATCAGACATATCTCTCTTATGAACATTGATCCAAAAATACTCAATAAAATACTTGCAAACCGAATCCAAGAACACATAAAAGATATCATCCACCACAACCAAGTAGGCTTCATCCCAGGCATGCACAAGTGGTTCAATATACAAAAACAATCAATGTGATCCACCATATAAACAAACTGAAGGAGAAAAACCACTTGATCATCTCCTTAAATGCCGAAAAAGCTTTCGACAAAGTCCAACATCCATTCATGTTTAAAGTCTTAGAGAGATCAGGGATACAAGGCACATACCTAAACATAGTAAAGGCAATATAGAGCAAGCCTATAGCCAACATCAAACTTAATGGAGAGAAACTTAAAACAATCCCACTGAAATCAGGGACTAGGCAAGGCTGCCCACTCTCTTCATATCTCTTCAACATAGTACTTGAAGTCTTAGCTAGAGCAATCAGACAACTAAAGGACATCAAGGGGATACAAATCAGAAAGGAAGAGGTCAAAGTATTCCTATTTGAGGATTTTATGTTAGTATCCATGAGCAACCCCCATGGGTTGCTCCTTCAACTGATAAACACCTTCAGTAAAGTGGCTGGATACAAAATCAACTAAAAAAAAATCAGAAGCCCTTCTGTACACCAAAGACAAAAGGGCCAAGAAAGAAGTTAGGGAAACAACACCCTTCACAGTAGCCACTACTAACATAAAGTAACTTGGACTGACTCTAACCAAGCAAGTGAAAGACCTTTTTATAAAAAAAAAAAAACTTCAAGGCTTTGAAAAAAGAAGTTGAAGACAATATCAGAAAATGAAAAGACCTCCCATGCTCATGGATTGGTAGTATGAACATAGTGAAAATGGCTTTTCTGCTAAAAGCAATCTACACAGTCAATGCAATTCCCATCAAAATACCAATACAATTCTTTACAGACCTTGAAAGAAAAATTCTCAACTTCATATGGAGAAACAAAAAACCATGAATTACCAAAACGATCCTGTACAACAACAGATCATCTGGAGGAATCTCCATCCCTGATCTCAAGCTGTACTATAGAGCAATAGTTATAAAAACTGCATGTCATTGGCATAGAAACAGAATAGTAGATCAATGGAACCGAATAGAAGACCCAGAAATAAACCCACACACCAATGGAAACTTGATTTTTGATAAAGAAGCCAAATCCATTCAATGAAAAAAAAGAGAGCATATTCAACAAATGGTGCTGGACCCACTGGATATCTATATGCAGAAAAATGAAAATCAATCCATATTTCTCACCCTGCACAAAACTAAAGTCCAAGTGGATCAAAGACCTGAACATAGCACAAGACACATTAAATCGGTTAGAAGAAAAAGTGGGAAAGAGCCTAGAACTTATTGGCACAGGAGACAACTTCCTGAACAGAACACCAACAGCACAGGCAAAAATCAATAAATAGGACCTCATGAAACTGAAAAGATTCTTTAAAGCAAAATGCACTGTCATCAAAACAAAATGACACCCTACAGACTTGGAAATGATCTTCACCAATCCTATATCTGACAGAAGGCTAATATCCAATATATATAAAGAATTCAAGAAGTTAAAAAGCAACAAATCAAGTAATCCAATTAAAAAATGGTGTGTGGAGCTAAACAGAGAACTCTGTAGAGGACTGTAGAATGGCAGAAAAACACGTAGAGACATGCTCAACATCCTTAGCCTTCAGGGAGATGGAAATCAAAACGACCCTGAGATTTCACCTTACACCTGTTAGAATGGCTAAGATCAAAAACTCAAGTGACAGCACATGCTGGAGAGGATATGGAGAAAGAGGAACCCTCTTCCATTGCTGGTGGGAATATGAACTTATACAACCACTCTGGATATCAATTTGGTGCTTTCTTAGACAATTAAGAATAGTGATTCCTTAAGATCCAGCTATACCACTCCTAGGCATATATCCAAAAGAAGCTCAAGTACACAGTAAGGACATTTCCTCAACTATGCTCGTGGCTGCTTTGTTCCTAATAGCCAGAACCTGGAAACAACCCAAATGTCCATCTACGGAGTAATGGACACAGACATTATGGTACTTTTACACAATGGAATACTGCTCAGCAATTAAAAATGAGGAAATCATGAAATTTGAAGGCAACTTGTGGGACCTGGAAACAATCATCCTGAGTGAGGTATCCCAAAAGCAGAAAGACACACATGGTATATACTCACTTGTATAGACCTATAAGATAGGATAAACTTACTGATATCTATACACCTAAAGAAGATAAACAAGAAAGAGGACCTGGAGTAAGAGGATTAATCCTCACTTAGGAAGATAATTGGGATGGATATTGGGTGTAGGAGAAAACAAGTAGTAAGACAAGAGCCTACTGCAGAGGGCCTAGGAAAGACTCTACCTAGCAGTGTATGAAAGCAAATATTAAGACACATATCCAACCCTTTGGCAGAGTGCAGGGAATCATATGAAAGAAGGGATAGTTAGCATGACCTGGAGAGGACAGGAGCTCTGCAAGGACCAAATATATCAGGGCACAGAGGTCTTTTATGAGACTGTTTCTCCAACCAAGGACCATGTATGGATATAACCTAGAACCCATGTTTGAATGTAGCAAATGGTAGCTCAATATTCAAGTGGGTATCCTAGTAAGGGGATCAGGGACTATTGCAGACATGAACTCAATGGCTGGCTCTTCAAATCTCCACCCCACCCCAAGGGAGGAGCAGCCTTGTGAGGCCACAGAAGAGGACATTGCAACCAGTCCTGAAGAGTCCTTGTAAGCTAGAGTTAGAAGGAAGGGGAGGAGGTCCTCCCCTATCAGTGGACTTGGAAAGGGGTAGAGAGAAGTTGAGGGAGGGATGGGAGGGATAAGGAGGGAATGTAGGAGGGTGCTACAGCGAGGATTCAAAGTAAATAACCTGTGATTAATATAAAATAAAAATGTAAAAAAAGAGAAAATACTAGGTATCAGAATAGAAATAATATCAGAAACAAATAAAAATATTCCAGCATGCGAAAATATTCAACACTTATTTTTGAAGGAGACAGAAGAGACAATTATCCTGAAGATAAGCAATAGAATTTCCACAGCATAATAATGAAAAAGAAAAATGTTGAATTAAAATCAGATCTTAAATACAAAATTCCTGTTATCAAAGTCACTGTAGGATTCAAAGACATAGTACTAGTGAAAATTTAAGAATTAGCAAACCGGAAAGTACTGAAAACGCCGCAATGGCTGTGTAAGATTAGGACTTAGAACCCTGGTTTTGTCAACTTAAATCATGCTGGCCTGAAAGACACTTCTGTGAGAAGGAGAAACAGGGATGTTTTAAGTATTTTATTTATTTATTATTTATTTCAAAGAGTTGGCCCCTGAGAGACTATTCATTACCGAGTAAATTGATGACCCTATACCCATACACCTACAGACATCCTAAAGTGTACTCAAAGCAAACACAAAATTGGGGGGTGGGGGAAGATTGATGAGGGAGATGGGCCTCCATCAAGGGTAAGATGCTCAGAGTGAATATGAGCAAAACACATTATATGAATGTAGTTCTCAAAATAATGTGATGTGCTCTTTGTGCATGCATGTGTGTGTGTGTGTGTGTGTGTAAGAGTGTTTAACCAGAGGTTAATGCAGATTTTCTTGTTACTTGCTGCAGTGTTATTTTTTTTCTCCCTGCAGTGGAGACTATTTCCCTATCATTTTTGACATAAATATAACTATATTCATGTCCCCCATTACTAAGAGTCTTTTCTAGGGTTACTCTCTTGATTTCACAGAGTTTCCTCTTCAACCACAATCCCATTCATTTCTCTCAGTATTTTTCTTCCTCCCTCCCTCAACTTGATCGTTCCTATTCCCATCCTCACCCACCCTATTTCATCTACAATTTTATCCTATTTCCTCTTCACAGGGAGACCCATGGATTCCCCATTTAGCAGCCCTTGTTACATAGTCTCTCTTGGTCTGCTGATTGGTGCATAGTTGCATTTTCCTTTTTGGCTAATATCACTTATCATTAAGGGCATACCATGCTTGTCTTTGTGGATCCATACACTTTCCTGCAAATGGAGTTGGTGAAAACCTTTTTTTCCCTTCTATGAATTTCTGTTTTCTCTGCTACATCAGCATAGGTGAGTCTCCCACAAAAATCATGTTCACTGGTTGACAAGATAGGCTGGCCAGCTAGCTGAATGTAATATGCGTGTAGCTTTCCATATTACAGCTTCTATGCATGGGGCTTCCCATTGTAGTTTTATCTGAGTTGGCCATTTGCCCTCAAGTCCTCCTAGGACACTTTCTGACCTAGCCATCTCTTCATTTTGATATGATACATAATAATTAACAAGACAAAATAAAAACAATCTGTACTTTTGTTTGCAACAAATGTATATGAAGATACAGCCCCGTGCCCAGTTCCCTCTTACATGCCTTTTTTGCATCATTGAAAAATATTTTAGTATCCCTTGTTAATTTTGTATGTATAATTTAAATATTAATGCTATAGTTTCTTAAAGGTTTGCACATGTTTATGTTTAAAAGAGTAATTTTACACAATAGAATTTCTATGGTATATTTAAGTCAAATATTTTGTAATTTGATAAGAATATAGAAGTCTTATCTCTCTCTCTCTCTCTCTCTCTCTCTCTCTCTCTCTCTCTCTCTCTCTCTCTCTCTGTGTGTGTGTGTGTGTGTGTGTGTGCATATGGAGTCTGCTTGGAATCTCAGCTAGGGTGACCGCCATATTCTTCCTGGGGTCTTTGCTATCCCAGGACTCTGGAAAATCCCATAGATGTAACCCCCTACATCACATCTCAATTCTCTCACCTGAAGTACTCTCCCCTGCAATCTCTGCTTCCAATTCCCACCCCTGCTACCTTCCCCATACCCTCTCCTACACAGTTCCCTGCCTCTATCTACCTCCAATGCCTATTGTATTTCCATTTCTGAAGGAGATTCAAGGATGCTCCTTTGGGTTCTACTCGTATCTTAGCTTTAACGCTTCTGTGGATTGCAGCATGGTTATCCTGTATTTTATGGAGTACATAATGCATGTCTTTGGGGGCTTGGGTTACCTCACTCAAGATGATGTTTTTTCTAGTTCTATCAAATTACTAGATGTGTTTGTTTGTAATAGCTGAGTAGTAGTCCATTGTGAAAATGCACGACATTTTCTTTATCCATTCTTCAGTTGAAGGACATCTGTTCCCAGTTTCTTGATATTGTGACTGCAGCTGCTTGAGCATAGTGAAGCAGGTGTCCTTGTGGTAGGTTGGAGCATCTTTTGGGTATATGCCCAAGGAGTAGTACAGCTTGGTCTTGAGGTAGAACTAGTACCAGGTTTCTGAGTAACTGTCAGTTGTTTCCCAAATCAGTTGTACAAGTTTGCACTCCCACCTGCAATGGAAGAGTAATCCCCTTTCTCCAAAACCTAGCCAGCATGTGCAGTCATTTGAGTTTTCTATTAGAGCCATTCTGACTACTGTAAAATTGAATCACTGTAAAATTTCTCGAGTTCTTTATATATTTTGGGTATTTGTCCTGTGTCATATGTAGGGTTGAAGAAGATCTTTCCCATACTGTTGGCTGCTGTTTTTTCCTATAGACAGTGTATTGTTTTTTCTGTTTCATGAAGTCTAATGTAGTAATTGTATATCTTAGTGCCTGAGATGCCAGTGTTCTTTTCAGGAAGATGTCTCCTGTGCCAACGAGTTCACGGCTCTTCCCTAATTTCTCTTCTATTAGATTTAGTGTATCTGGTTTTATATTGAGGTCTTTGGTTCACTTGGGCTTGTGTTTTGTGAAGGTTGATAAATATGATAAATTTCCATACATATATATGGACATAAGACTTCTATATTGTTCTCAATATTACAAAATATTTAGCATAGTTAGACCACAGAAATTCTATAGTTTAAAATTACTTTTTAAATGTAAACATAAACATATGCAAACCTTTAAGAAACTATAGCATTTGCCAGGCCACAGAGGAAGACAATGTATCCAGCACTGATGAGACTAGGGTCAGACAGAAGGAAAAAAGGACCTACCCTATCAGTGAATTAGGAGAGGGGCATGGAAGTTGGAGAAGGAGGGAGGGTGGGATTGGGAGGAGATGAGGGGGGGCACACAGCATGGATACAAACTGAATAAATTGCAATAAATAATAAATAAAATGTCAATATTATATATACATATATACAAAAAATCAAACTACAAAATTGACAAGGAATACTAAAATATTTTCCAATGATGCAAAAAAAGGTAAGCAAGAAGAAACTGGAGAAATATGAAGAAATGTATTAAATTTAACAGAGTATTCTAGTATATTTATAGTATCAGTTAATCTCCAGTACACAACTGTATTCAACTTGAATATGTTTGACTTGACAGAAATTGGTAAGACCAATTCTCATGAAAAGAATGAGGAAAGAGGAGCTACTTAACCAAAAATGAGAGTGAGGTGGCAGTGTGTGCCAGGGCAGTGATAGAAAGACATGTTGCAGAGAGAGAACTCAGCTAAAGACAGAATGAGCCAGAGAACAAGATGGAGTCAGGAGATTAGAGCATATTACTGGAGTTAGAATAATGCCAACCAGAGCAATTCAGAAACTGAGAGAAAAGCCAGATTGAATAAGTCAGCTGGGAGATAAGTTTGAGCCAGTTCAGAAAAGCTGAACTGAACCAGCCAGCCCAAAGTTCAGTAATAAGAAAGGGTGAACCTCTGCAGTAAGACTCAGAAGCTGCAAAATTCTAGGCCTCAGTTAAATTGTACGGAGGCCAGAAGCTTCCATGGGTAGGCCTAGGTTAGCAGAAGGAGGCAGTAACCCTCTGAGACAACAAATTACTTCAGATGAATAAAAGTTCCTTTTACAAAGGTTTTCAAATTTTCTTACCTTCAGCTCCTGCCTTGTTTCTGTTCTCCTGTTTGTTTTTTATAAAACTTTTATTTCTATATATTATTTTAATGCATAAACTGAGATTCAGATTCCATTATCGTTTTAAAGTTGGAACTTCAAAAACAGTTTGGCAACTATTTCAACTGTGTAAGGACTGGAACTTACAAACAGCATCCACCACCAGGACCATTCTAATAATGCCACTGTCTCACCCACACAGGTAGCATTTGAAATGCAGAGATTTTTACTTTCATTTATTGTGAGGTCTTTCGATAATATAGGGTATGTCACATACTTCCTAAATGTGCAAAGGCACCAAATTCATCAATATATTTCAAAGACTTTAAGTATTTTTTCTAGCCATTATTACCCAGAAATATAATACTAGTTTAAAAATTACTCCTCAGTTTTCAAAAGTACTACTTGTACGTAAGCCCTTTATCCAATGAACATTTGAAAAAAAAAAGTTGAATATTTTAAAATGTTTTCAAAAACACGATTTTATTTAGTTGTATTTGCCCATTATAAGTGTACTTTCTCACTTATTAAAAGAAAACTGCTTGTCCTTACGTTCTAGCTACATCCTAACATTGATTTAATGTCTTGTATACACAATGTAATCAGTGGTAGATGAGGAAGAAAAGGACTAATGGCATTGATGTGACATTACTTTGTTTTACTGACTAATGTTTTGGTTAAACACTTTAAGACAGATAGCCATTGCCTCCTAAGTGTTTCGCTTTCAGTCTTGACAGTGAAAAACATGGATGACATTGCTGTACTTTGTCATTATCACAGCTTCTCAATACTTCATAAGAACATTTGGAAATGCTCATTTAATTCCTTAGTAAGGCTGAAAAAGTAAGGATGTGATTAAGGATGTAAAGGAAACAGTTTTTGAAAACATGATGTAAAATTTGCTTGTTAATAGTATATTTCCATAAGCCTGCTATGGATAAATTCCTTTTTAAAATGGAAAGCATACTGAAATATATGAATATTATTGCAAAATATTTCTCAGGAAAATATATAACTGAATTGTTAAGGTATGAAATCAGTTTATTTTGAAATGTTATTCCAAATATACTGCCAAAGTAATATTTGCACAGCAGCATCTTTACTTTTAAGGTAAGGTAAATACTTCTGTTATAGAAGTTACTTTAGATTTAAATGTAAAACCTACAAACAAAAAGAAAGTTTTCGAGTACATTGTGAAACATGATATATTTTGTTTTCATATTTTAAAGCCTTTCAACCATTTTTTATAGAAATTCAAAACTCAGCTTATCAAATCTGCTAACAGTTAAATAAATTTCAAGCAGGTAATTTGTTTCCATTATAACTTGATTTTATTTTAGTATTGTTTATGTATTTTATATATTTAAAGTTATTTCACAGCATCATTAATATGCAAATGATAAAGGCATATATATATATACTAAGATATAAATACTTGCATAGTATTTAAATGCTTAAATAAGATGATCATCCCTCAGATGAGCTTTCATATACAATTTTATAATGAGAATATGTGGATTTATACATTTTCAACTTTTAAATGATGTAACATATTTTTATTGGTACTATTATATTTATGAAACAAAATTTAAATGCTTGGTTATCTAAGGTAAGACTTTATGACCTTCATCATAATTTGTTTGTTTTCTCTTCCCATCTAAATACATAGAACTCTATTTGATTGGGCTTTATATGTTATTGCAAAGAAAATGGAATAAGATAAATAAAAAGAGAGGAAGTGACAGAGGGAAGAGAAGAGATAAAAGAAAGAAAGCAGAGAGAAAGGAAGAGAAGGAAAGAGAGAGAAAAAGAGAATAAAGAAAAGATTGAGATTCAGAATTAGAACGGTTTCCCACATGGATTTGATGTATCAAGCTATGGAGAAAACAACTGTCCTCTCTTTGGCATGATAATATAAATCATAATATAAAATATTGTTTCATTACCCTTATACCAAATAAAATATATGTAAATAAGACCTATCTGTCTTTTCCAAATTATTCTGAAAAAACAAAACCTATTTTGCCTTCTTATGTACCTTATTTCT
Source organism: Pachyuromys duprasi (assembly GCA_028658305.1). Lineage (NCBI taxonomy): Eukaryota > Metazoa > Chordata > Mammalia > Rodentia > Muridae > Pachyuromys > Pachyuromys duprasi. Next base: position 79,277,285 of record CM053764.1, read on the forward strand.
GTCTGTAAGAAGTTATCATTTTTCAGTGGTTTAGCTGGGTCTTGAGGTAGCACTATTCCCAGTTTTTTTAATTTATTTATTTTTATATCAATCACAAGTAAGGTTTTTTGCATCCCCTGCGTAGCCCTTGCCCTCATTCCCTCCAACCCTCCCCAACCCTCCCTCAAGTCCTCCCTGCCCCCTCCAAGTCCACCAATGGGGGAGGATCTCCTCCCCTTCCATCTGACCCCAGATCATCTTGTCTCCTCAGGGCTGGCTGCAATGCCCTCTCCTGGGATCTACAAAAAATGGGGTATGGAGCTAAAAAGAGAACTGACTGCAGAGGATTATAGAATGGCAGA
>CM053764.1:79278125-79300111 GCA_028658305.1 Pachyuromys duprasi
GCAAGAAACCAAATAATCCAATTAAAAGTTGTGGCATAGAGCTAAAAAGAGAACTGACTGTAGAGGATTATAGAATGGCAGAAAAACACTTAAAGAAATGCTACTCAGCAATTAAAAAGGAGGAAATCATGAAATTCGTAGGCAAATGGTGGGACCTGGAAACTATCATCCTGAGTGAGGTAACCCAAAAGCAGAAAGAAACATAGGGTATATACTCACTTATGTAGACCTATATGATAGGAAGGTCAAGCTGAAATCTACACACCTAGAGAGGATATACAGGAAGGAGGACCCAGGTATGTATGATCAATGCTTGTTTGGATGAACAAATGGGATGGACATTGAGTGGAGGAGAAAACAAACAACAGGACAGGAGCATGCCAAGGAGGACCTCTGGTCGGAGGGGGGGTGTCAATGTAGCGATGTATCAGAGCAGATATTAAGACTTGCAATCAATACTTTGCAGAGGGCAAGAAGTAATGATAGATCTGGGGGAGGTTGGTGAGACTTGGGGAGAACAAAAGCTCCACAAAGACCAAACTGAGCAGGGCATAGGGGTCTTGTATGAGACGGTTTCTACAATCAAGGACCATGTGTGGATGTGGCCTGGAACCCCTGCTCAGATGGGACCCGTGATAGCTCGTTGTCGTTCTGAAGATCCTAGTGAGGGAAACAGGGACTGTTTCAGTCATGATCTTGATGGCTGACTCTTTGACCCTCCCCCATACAAGCTGGGAAGTGACAGACTGGCTAGATTCCTGGGGAGGACATTGCAGCCAGCCCTGAGGAGACAGGATGAGCTGGGGTTGGATGGAAGTGGAGGAGGTCCTCCCCTGTTGGTGGACTTGAGGGGGCGGGGAGGAGGGAGATGAGGGAGGGAGTGAGAGGGTGGGAGGGAATGAGGGAGGAGGCTATGCCTGGGATGCAAAATACCTAACCTGTGATTGATATAAAAATAAATTTAAAAAACTAGACAAAATTCTCAAAAAGCTCATAATTTTTTGAAAAATTCTCAAATAAAATGAATAAATAAACAAATTTTTCATTATGAGGAGTTCATTAAAAAACAAATGAGTTGATTTAATTTGGTCAGGAACTCACAAGACACAATGGATGTCATTTTTCAGGAACACTAAAAAGAGTTTAATGATTTTCACATTAAATATTACCCATTTAGAGAAGAAAGATCATATATTGGAAGACACATTCCATTGAATTGCTATATAATAATTTTGTGACACCCAAATCTAATAAACATCAATATCAATATTCTTCTTATGTATTTTTTAATATTGATTTGTATTGAAAAGTTTCCTAAAGATAACATTAATCCATCTTCCCAAACCACAGTTCCTCACCCAAATAAATGTCCTGTAATCAGTATTTGCAGAACTGAGGCAGAAAAAAAAAAACCTCAAGTCTAGAATACTACTTTAGATATAAATTACAAAAAAAGCAACATTATCACAATTTAAATTATATTAAACATCTAAAAATGTTTCAATTTGATAATTCTTAAATTAAGTTTGAAGTGAATACATTTCTTCATTCAAGTATTACTGTTTTAAAAGCACAAAGAAAAAGCTTTAGATTGCTACATTCATATAATCCATGTTCTTTAAAAATCAAAGTTACTTTATCAAGATAGTGTCTAAATGGAAGCAGCATTTGTCAAATGGGATTACAGGAAGAGCTGAGGATCTAAGTAAAGGATGTTCACCTGCTGGCCATCAGAGCTGATTTACTACTTGCCTTTGTCATCTTTAAGATGTAGTCACAGACATGTCAGGGATAAAGTCACAGTCAGTACTCAGAAAGTCAATTCCAGGAACTTCAGGATGAGTGGAATTTAATTCCCTTGAAACTTTGGTTTTCACATTTTTTTACTTGTATCCTCTTGGAGGGTTTATTGTAATTTTCATGTTAGTGAAGATTAATATTTACAATTCATTATATAAGCATGTGATAGTTTATGTATTACATTTATTTAGAAGAAAGCATGTGTATTTTTAAACAGTTGGTAGAATTTATGTATAGAACATTTAGTTCTGTTTAGAAAGCCTACTTAATCATCTGCTATATGTATGATATATATATATATATATATATAATGCACATATATGCATCCATAAGCAAGGCTATGTGAACTTGTAGATAATCTAATTTGTGAATTATTACACATTGTAGTAATAACTTCAGCTGCTTCAGCAAATTTTTGCTCATTTGATAAAGATGCTCAGAAGCTAATTAAAAAATAAATTCATGTATGTCTGTGTTTAAAACCTATCTTAGTCCATTTGTGCTTTTGCATCAACAAATAAACAGCAATAATAACAGCAAATATAGTGTGTGGGTTAACTTATTAATATTGAACTGATAATTCATTGGCTTACAATTATGGAAATCAGGAATACACGCTGATTTCAATGGAACCTTCTACATACTGTCACCACTTACTAGATCAAGTAGAAGGTAATTGAGCTTCCAGAGCATTGTCCTATACAATATAGCACATTTTATGAAAATGAGCATTCTATAAAAAGCAAATTATATGTATATGTATATATATGTATATGTATATATATGTACATCATGAAAATATATCATGGATTATATGTATAGCAACGTTAGAGGACATGGTAGACAGCATGCTTTCAGCAGGCCTTTTTGAAGAAGAAGGATGATTACTATTGATTTATTATTGGAGTAGGTGTTTATCAAAAAGTCATGAAAAGCTGAAGCTCAATGCAATATGGAAGGGTGGCAATTATAATATATGCTTATCATTAATATGAGCTTTTCAGCTGACCCTAGCCTATCTGGTCTCATCAGGAATGGCTGCATTGTCTTTCTCTGTGGCCTAGTAAGGCTGCTCTCCCATCAAGAGGAGTGATCAAAAAGAGCCAGCCACTGAGTTCATGTCAGAGTCAGTCCGTATTCACCATAAAAGGCAACCAACTTGTAGACTGAGCTGCCATGGGCTACATCTCCACTTTCAGTGGATTGGGGGAGAGGCATGGGAGAAGAAGAGGGAGGAAGGGTGAGGCTGGGAGAGGACAAGGGAGAGGACACCAGCTGGGATACAAAATGAATAAATTGTAATTGATAAAAAATGAATTAATTTTTAAAAGATACAAGTTATGAAATATATGAGCTTTAAAAAAAGTTATTACATTTAATCAAACTGCAGCATAAAATACATCGGTAGTTTAGGCCAAATTGTTACACAAGGATTAAATTTATTGGATAAAAGGACGATGATCATGAACTGGCTCTTTTTATTCTAATTTTTAATTTCTACTTCACCAATTTTTATTATATTTTAATGTCCATTTTGCTATATACACAACAGTATTGTGATATAATCATTGTTATCCTGTAGATAAAGCACATACTGCAATTATTAAGAAGTTGATAGCACTTTGTTTCAGCTTACTTTTACTTAACTCCCAATTCAGATGCTAAGTCTATTTCCATAAAAATTCATTTAGAGATTAAAAACCTAGATATTCTATGCATAATATCTTTTCAATGGAAAGTTGAGAGTACAAAGCAATAATATTTCCATTTTCTAATGTAATTCAGATTAATATTACCTTAAATTATAATTTTTATGGAAGAAGTTATTGTACTCTGAACTATAAAATAAGTATGTAGTAATAAAAATTATAGTCCTTTCGAAGTACTCTATAATATCTATCTTCTATTTATCTTTTGGCTCACAGAAGCATTCTCTAGCACATTCTCAATAAATTTCCATATAAAAAATTTATTCTATTTTTATTACTCTTCTACTCAGTATTTTGAGTCATATCACTTTCATTGTGTAAGAAATAAATTTTTTCATATGTATTTTTCTTAATAATTTTTATTTTTATGATCATATATCCTCACTATTGTTTTCTTCCATATTTTTGTTATTTTATTTTGTTTTGATTCCCTTTAGTTCCTCAACTACAGCATCTTAATATTTCACATTGTCATACGATTTGTGAATCCACTGGGCTCTCTTTTTGTATGTCAAGAAATGTTAGGGAAACAAACAGTACCACTACCCCTTCATTACCCCATTGCCCCATCATCACTAACCACAAAGCACTGAGTTTATACAATGACACATCTTCTTTTTACAATAAACTTCACCCATAAGCTCAAATGACAAACCAATTCATTGAATACCTTTTCACCTTAGAGTGACTCTTTAAGACTCTACTTCCTATTTTCATAATCTTCCTCTTAAGAGGCACAGTTTCTTTATTTTTATATCACCTGAAGCAAATTTCTTTTCACTCAGTCTACCCCTTTATGAAAATAAATAAAAACTAGAAACCCATTAATTCAACATATGCCTTTTGCTATTTCAAAAAACTGTTGATTTATTTTATTTATACTCATTCTTTTTATTTTTATTAATTACACGTTATTCACTATGTATCCCCCCATAAACCCCTCCCTCCTCCCCTCCCAATACCACCTTCCCTCCCCCTTCTGCACACATGCCCCTCCCCAAGTCCACTAATAGGGGAGGTCTTCCTTTTCTGATCCTAGTCTATCAGCTCGCATCAGGAGTGGTTGCATTGTCTTCCTCTGTGGCCTGATAAGGCTACTCCCCCATCAGGGTCAGGTGATCAAAGAGCAGGCCAATCAGTTCATGTCAGAGGCAATCTCTGTTCCCATTATTATGGAACCCACTTGGATACTGAACTGCCATGGGCTACAGCTGTGCAGGGGTTCTAGGTTTTCTCCATGCATGGTACTTGTTTGGAGTATGAGTCTCAGGAAAGACCCCTGTGCTCAGATTTTTTGGTTCTGTTGCTCTCCTTGTGGAGCTCCTTTCCTCTCCCTCTCTTACTGTTTCCCACATCTTTTCTAAGATTCCATGCACTCTGCCCATAGGTTGGGCATGAGTCTCAGCATTTGATTTGATAATGTTCAGGGCAGAGCTTTTCAGGGGTCTTTGTGACAGGCTCCTAGCTTGTTTCCAATTTTCTTCTTCTGATGTCAATCTGCTTTGCCTTTCAGGGTGGGGTTTGAGCATTTTAGCCAGACTCCTCCCTCTTGATTAGTTTCTTTAGGTATACAGATTTTAGTATGTTTATCCAATTTTATATGTTTACATGAGTAAGTATATACCATGTGTGTCTTTTTGCTTCTGGGATAGCTCACTCAGGATGTTCCTTTCCAGTCCCCACCACTGACCTGCAAATTTCATGATATCCTTGGTTTTTTTTTCATTATTTGTTTATTTATTTTTATATCAATCACAGGTTAGGTATTTTGCATCCCAGGCATAGCCCCCTCCCTCATTTCCTCCGACCCTCCCACTACCTCCCTCATCTCCCTCCTCCCCGCCACATCCAAGTCCACCAACAGTGGAGGACCTCCTCCCCTTCCATCCAACCCCAGCTCATCCTGTCTCCTCAGGGCTGGCTACAATGTCCTCCACTGGGATCTAGCCAGTCTGTCACTCACCGGCTTGTATGGGGGAGGGTCAAAGAGTCAGCCATCAAGTTCATGACTGAAATAGTCCCTGTTTCCCTCACTAGGGTCTTCAGTCCTACATCAAGCTATCATGGGCCCCATTCAGTTGAGGAATGGATACAGAAATTGTGGTACTTTTACACAATGGAATACTACTCAGCAATTAAAAAGGAGGAAATCATGAAATTCGCAGGCAAATGGTGGGACCTGGAAACGATCATCCTGAGTGAGGTATCCCAAAAGCAGAAAGAAACATATGGTGTATACTCACTTATATAGACCTATAGGATAGGAAGGTCAAGCTGAAATCTACACACCTAGAGAGCATATACAGGAAGGAGGACCCAGGTTGGTATGATCAATGCTTGTTTGAAAGAACAAATGGGATGGATATTGAGTGGAGGAGAAAACAAGCAACAGGACAGGAGCATGGCAAAGAAGTCCTCTGGGGGGGGGGGGATGGCAATGTAACAATGTATCAGAGCAGATATTAAGACACGCAATCGAGCCTCTGGCAGAGGGCGAGAAGTAATGATATTCTTGGTTTTTATTGCTGAGTAATATTCCATTGTGTAGATGTACCACAATTTCTGTATCCATTCCTCAGTTGAGGGGTATCTGGGTGGTTTCCAGTTTCTGGCTATTACAAATAAAGCTGCTACAAACATGGTTGAGCAAATGACCTTATTGTGTAGTTGAGCCTCTTTTGGATATATGCATAAGAGTGATATAGCTGGGTCTTGAGGAGTCACTATTCATAATTCTTTAAGAAAGCGCCAAATTGATTTCCAGAGTGGTTGTACTAGTTTGCAATCCCATGAGCAATGGAGGAGAGTTCCCCTTTCTCCACAACCTCTCCAGCATGTGTTGTCACTTGTGTTTTTGATCTTAGCCATTCTTACAGGTGTGTGAAATCTCAGGGTCTTTTTGATTTGTATCTCCCTGATGGCTAAGGACATTAAGCATTTATTTAAGTGTTTTGCTGCCATTCTACAATCCTCTACAGAGAATTCTCCTTTTAGCTCCATACCCCATTTTTTAATTGTATTACTTGATTTCTTGCTTTTCAACTTCTTGAGTTCTTTATATATACTGGATATTAGTCCTCTGTCAGATGTAGGATTGATGAAGATCTTTTCCCAGTCTGTAGGTTGTTGTTTTGTTTTGATAACAGTGTCTTTTGCTTTACAGAAGTTTTCCAGTTTCACAAGGTCGCATTTATTGATTGTTGATCTTAGAGCCTGTGCTGTTGGTGTTTTGTTCAGGCAGTAATCTCCTGTGCCAATGGGTTGTAGGGTCTTCCCTACTTTTTCATCTAACCGGTTTAGTGTGTCTGGTTTTATGTTGAAGTATTTGATCCACTTGGACTTTAGTGTTGTGCAGGGTGATAAATATGGATCTATTTTCAATTTTCAGCATATAGAAATCCAGTTGGACCAGCACCATTTGTTGAAGATGCTGTCTTTTTTCCATTGAATGGTGTTGGCTTTTTTGTTAAAAAACAAGTTTCCATAGGTGTGTGGGTTTATTTCTTGGTCTTCAATTCAGTTGCAATGATCCACTATTCTGTTTCTATGCCAATATACCATGCAGTTTATTACTATTGCTCTGTAGTACTGCTTGAGGTCAGGAATGGAGATACCTCCAGATATTCTTTCAAGGTCTGTTATTAGTGGCTATTGTGAAGGGTGTTGTTTCCCTAATTCCCTTCTCAGCCCTTTTGTCTTTGGTGTACAGGAGGGCTTCTGATTTATTTTTTGAGTTGGTTTTTTATCCAGCGACTTTGCTGAAGGTGTTTATCAGTTGAAGTAGGTCTCTGGTAGAATTTTTATTCATTTCTAATTAATTGATTTCAGCCCTGAGTTTGATTATTTCCAGCCTTTTGCTCCTCTTAGGTGGATCTGCTTCCTTTTTCTCTAGAGCTTTCAGTTGGGCCATTAAGTTGCTTGTATGAGATGTTTCAAATTTCTTCTTGAAGGCACTTAGTGCTATGAACTTTCCTCTTAGCACTGCCTTCATTGTGTCCCATTAGTTTGGGTATGTTGTGCTTTCGTTTTCATTGAATTCTAGGAAGTTTTTAATTTCTTTCTTAATTTCTTCCCTCACCAAGCTGTCCTTGAGTAGCAAGTTGTTCAGTTTCCAAGTATGTGCAGGCATTTGCTGTTCCTATTGTTGTTGAGATCCAGCTTTAGATCATGATGGTCAGATAGGATACAGGGAATTATTTCAATTTTCCTGTATCTGCTGATACTTGCTTTGTGATCCACTATGTGGTCTATTTTGGAGAAGGGTCCATGAGGCTCTCAAAAGAAGGTATCCTCTTTTGATCTAGAGTGAAAAGTTCTGTAGACATCTATTATGTCCTTTTGATTTAGGGCCTGTGTAAGTGCCCTTGTTTCCCTGTTTTGCTTTTGATCAGATGATCTGTCCCTTGGTGAGAGTGGAGTGTTGAGGTCTCCGACTATTAGGGTGTTGGGATCAATGTGTGATTTCAGTTTAACAATGTTTCTTTTACAAATGTGGGTGGTCTTGTATTTGGGACATAGATGTTCAAAATTGTGATATACTCCTGTTGTAATTTTCCTTTGATGAGAAGGAAGTGCCCCTCCTCATCTTTCTTAATTAGTTTTGGTTGAAAGTCTATTTTATTAGATACTAGGATTGCTACCCCAGCTTCTTTTTTGGGACCATTTGCTTGAAACACATTTTTCCAGCCCTTTACTCTGAGGTAGTGTTTATGTTTGCTGCATAGGTGTGTTTCTTGGATGCAGCAGAATGTTTGATCCTGTTTTTGCAACCGGTTTTTTAGTCTGTGTCTCTTTATTGGAGAGTTGAGTCCATTGATGTTGATAGATAATAGTGACCAATGACTGTTACTTCTTTTTATTTTAGAGTTGGTGTTCTTACTATGATGCATTGTTTTTTTTTTTTTTCCTTTTTATTGGGAAGTTATCTGAATCCTATATTTTCTTTGGTGTAGTTGTTTTCATTGGATTGGAGTTTTCCTTCTAGAATCTTCTGTAGGGCTGGGTTCCTGTGCAGATATTGCTTAAATTTTGTTTTGTCATGGAATATTTTGTTTTTTCCATCAATGTTGATTAAAAGCTTTGCTGGGTATAGTAGTCTGGGTTGGCTTCTGTGATTCCTTAAATACTGCATTACCTCTGCCCAAGCCCTTCAGGCTTTCATAGTTTCTGTTGAGAAATCTGGTGTGACTCTGATCAGTCTACCTTCATGTGTTACTTGACCCTTTTCACTTGCTGCCTTTAATATTTTTTCTTTGTTTTGTAGGTTTAGTGTTTTGACTATGAAGTGACAAGAGGTATTTCTTTTCTGGTGTAGCCTATTTGGTGTTCTGTAGGCTTCTTTTATGTTTATGGACATCTTTTTCTTTAAGTTGGGAAAATTTTCTTCTATGATTTTCTTAAAAATATTTTCTGGTCCTTGGAGCTTGGAGTCTTCTTTGTTATCTATTCCTATTATTCTTAGGTTTCTTCTTTTCATGGCATCCTTGATTTCTTGAATGTTTTGTGTTTGGGACTTTTCTGATTTTAGATTTTCTTTGCATGAGGAATCAATTTCAGCAAGTGTATATTCAGCCCCCAGATTCTCTCTTCCATCTCTTGTATTGTATTGGTGATGCTTACCTTTGTGGTTCCTGATCTTTTCTCTAAGTCCTAGAGTTCCAGGTTTTTCTCTGATTGTGTTTTCTTTATAGATTCTAATTCTGTTTTCATGCTTTGTTCCATTTCCTTCATCTGATTGAATGTGGCTCCACTTTTTCGTCGGTTTCCTTTCTGTATGACTTTAATTGTTCCTCTACGTGGGCAGTTGAATTCTTCTGTATTTCTTTGAGGGCCTTGTTCATTTCCACTTTTTGCTCCTCTAGTAACTGCATAATCATAGCTTTAATATTTTTTCCCGTGTCTCTGCTGAATTAAAATCTCCATTGCTTTTGCGTGTTTCTTTTGGTGCCATGGTGTCCTGATTTTTGTTGGGTGAGTTCTTTTGTCTACCTCTGGCCATTTGTTAATATACTAAAGTTGCTGTTTGTTCCTTGAAGCTGAACTTCAGAATGGAACTGTCAGTCTCTGGTGTCTGTAGTAGTCTTCAAGAAGACCAGGGATTTCCAAGGGTTTGATAATGTGTGTTGTGCCTCAGTTGTCCCTGGCAATCACAAACACTGATATGTTAGGTCCCAGATTTCAGTCTCCTGGTCGCTGTGCTACTCCTCAGTGACACTGTCGTCCCGGGGCCACCATCTTGAAGTCCTCCCGAATTTTTTATATTTTATCTCTTCATTTCAGAACTCATCTAAATGAATTCACTAAATGAATAGTGAATTCTGAAATACTCTGAATTTTTCTCCAGAGATGTCTAATAAACTAATTAATAAGTCTAATCAAACTTTTCATTTATTTGCCATAAGTTGAGACAAACATAAAAAGATGGAGCAGCTCAAATTCTCAACATATTTGAGTTAAAGCTTTATATATTAATTGAATGAGAGCATCAGAAAGAACATATTATAAAATAATGTAATAGCTTACCATGTATGTATCATCCCCCACTGCCCAAATGTGGATACAATCCCCCATTCTCCATGTTGCCATGGATTTTACAGGACATTGAGTAAAAAGCAGTTTCCTTTCCATAAAATACCTAAAGTCTAATATTACAACCCCTCTGGGACCTATACATCCTCAGTTGTAGAAAGGTCAAAATCTAAAAATCAGATATTGTTGAAGGGACAGCAAGTCTTTGGATGTCCATTATTCAGAAATTCTCTACAGCCATATTTCGGCCTGTGTGACATAATTAACAAGTTTTTGAAGATCTACCTCCATCCAAAAAATAACTTGTGGAATAAACCTACCCAATATTAGTGATAGTTAACATAAATTCGTATTACATTGTCACCTTTCAGTGCATTTTAATTGATTATAAATTTAAAGTTCCCATATTTTAATAATAAGGGATATAAAATACATAATGTACACATAACTCTCAATATACTATAGACCACTAGAATCTACTATCTTTCTAATGCTACTACTTGGTTCCTTATTACTCCTACATTATCAGCCTCCTTTGCATTTGGTTTCACTCATTTTCTTACATTTTATTCAAATTTCCATAGTTTTAAATCTCAACTCAATTGATGTACTAATATATTTGCTCTGAATGACATATTTCAAGGCATACTAATAAAACAATAGATTTTTTATTTTCAATATTAATAAATATAAAGATACAGTAGTCTTACCAGAGAAATTACTTAATAATTATTTTAAAAAGCAAATCCTTTTCACTATGGGCATTTGTAGAATTAAGATAAGAATGTATAATTTAACGCCTGTTCATTTAGCTTTACTACAAAGCAAAAAATTCAAAACTGAGCCAGAAGTAAAGATATTGAAGGTGGAGAAAATTGATTGGAAAGAATCAATTATTAAAAAGAATAATCAAATAGGTAGTATTTGGAAAATGAATGGATATATGGTTAACAAAGAAAAATTAGAAACTGAAGGTGTGGAGAACCTCTCCTATCATTGGACTAGGGAAGATGCATAGGGGGAGAAGAGGGAGGGAGGGTAGGACAGGGAGGAGATGAGGGAGGGGGATAAAGATGGAATACCAAGGGAAGAAACTGTGGTAAATAAAATTAAAGAAAATTAAAGAAAAATTGAAAACAAAGATCAGCCATAGTCCTCACCTTCAGTTAAGTCACTTCACAATATTATTATTAATGACTGGAAATAGGGACTTAACATTGAATAAAAAGAAAAAAAAAGTGGTGTGTCATTTTTTTGCCAGGTAAAGTACAAGCTATCTTTGTGTTATTCATGAAGAGATATGTAACACCATAGTCATTTATTTACTAAGCTTGTGTTGTTCTAGCACATTGTATTTATCATATTAAAAAAATAAGAACAAGTGATGTTAGTGTTTATTTCCAGGATGTGAATACATAGAAGAGAAAGAGAAAAGTACATTTGTATTACACACTGGTATATACACATTGGCACAATTGCTTTTTTTGTTGTTTGTTTAAAAGCTTTCTGTTGTCAAGTAAGCCTTAAAGTGGAATATTGAGTAAGTACACTAAGAGACTATAAGGAAGACTGATGTCTAAACAAAACCTTTAAGAGAAACACTATGTTGCTTGTTTTCTCCTACATTCAATGTCCATCCTGTTTATCCTTCTAACCAATGACTGACTGTCCCACCCTTGGTCCTCCTTCTTGCTTATCTTCTCTAGGTGTATAGATTTCAGCATCCCTATCCTATCCTATAGGTCTATGTAAGTGAGTATATACCAAGTGTTTCTTTCTGCTTTTGAGATACCTCACTCAGGATGATCTTTTCCAGGTCCCACCATTTGCCTTTGAATATTCTGATTTCCTCCTTTTTAACTGCTAAGTAGTATTCCATTGTGTGAAAGTACCACAATTTCTGTATCCATTCCTCAACTGAGGGACATCTGGGTTGTTTCCAGGTTCTGGCTATTATGAATAAAGCTGCTATGAACATGGTTGAGCAAATGTCTTTGTTGTGTACTTAAGCGTCATTTGGATATATGCCTAAGAGTGGTATAGCTGGGTCTTGAGGAATCACTATTCCTAATTGTCTAAGAAAGCGTGAAATTAATATCCAGAGTGGTTGTACAAGTTTGCATTCCCACCAGCAATGGAGGAGAGTTCCCCTTTCTCCACAACCTCTCAAGCATGTGTTGTCACTTGAGTCTTTTTTTTAATGTAATTTATTTATTTTTATATTAATCACAGGTTAGGTACTTTGTATTCCAGGCGTAGCCCCCTCCCTCATTCCATCCCACTCTCCCCATCCTTCCCTCATCTTCTCTATGCCCTCCTCCAAGTCCACTGATTGGGGAGGATCTCCTTCCCTTCCGTCCAACCCTAGTTTATCTTGTCTCTTCAGTGCTGGCTGCAATGTCCTCTTCTGGGATCTAGCTAGGATATTTCTCCTGGGCATGTGTGGGGGAGGGTCAAAGAGCCAGCCATTGAGTTCGTGACAGAAATACTCCCTGTTCCCCTAACTAGGGTCTCCAGTTGGATACTGAGCTATCATGGGCCACATCTGAGTGGGGATTCTAGGCCACTTGAGTTTTTGATCATAGCCATTTTGGTAGGTGTAAGGTGAAATCTCAGGGTTGTTTTGATTTGCATCTCCCTAATGGCTAAGGATGTTGAACATTTCTTTAAGTCTTTTTCTGCCATTCTATAATCCTCTACAGTCAGTTCTCTTTAGCTCCATACCCCATTTTTTAATTGGATTACTTGATTTCTTGCTTTTTAACTTCTTGCCTTCTTTATATATACTGGATATTAGTCCGCTGTCAGATGTAGGATTGGTGAATATCCTTTCCCAGCCTATAGGCTGTTGTTTTGTTTTGATGACAGTGTCTTTTGCTGTACAGAAGCTTTTCAGTTTCATGAGGTCCCATTTATTGATTGTTGATCTTAGAGCCTGTGCTGTTGGTGTTCTGTTCAGGAAGTAGTCTCCTGTGTCAATGAGTTCTAGGATCTTCCCCACTTTTTCTTCTAACCGGTTTTGTGTGTCTGGTTTTATGTTGAGGTCTTTGATCCACTTGGACTTTAGTTTTGTGCAGGGTGATAACTATGGATCTATTTTCAATTTTCTGCATATAGAAATCCAGTTGGACCAGCACCATTTGTTGAAGATGCTGTCTTTTTTCCATTGAATGGTTTTGGCTTCTTTGTCAAAAATCAAGTTTCCATAGGTATGTGGGTTTATTTCTGGGTCTTCAATTCAGTTCCATTGATCCACTATTCTGTTTCTATGCCAATACCATGCAGTTTTTACTACTATTGCTCTGTAGTACTGCTTGATATCAGGGATGGAGATTCCTCCAGATGATCTGTTGTTACACAGGATCTTTTTGGTAATTCAGGGTTTTTTGTTTCTCCATATGAAGTTGATAATTTTTCTTTGAAAGTCTGTAAAGAATTGTGTTGGTATTTTGATGGGCATTGCATTGAATCTGTAGATTGCTTTTAGCAGAATAGCCATTTTCACTATGTTAATCCTACCAATCCATGAGTATTGGAGGTCTTTCCATCTTCTGATATCTTCTTCAATTTCTTTCTTCAGAGATTTGAAGATTTTTATAAACAGGTCTTTCACTTGCTTGGTTAGTGTCACCCCAAGGTACTTCATGCTATTAGTGGCTATTGTGAAGGGTGTTGTTTCCCTAATTTCTTTCTTGGCCCTTTTGTCTTTGGTATACAGGGGGCTTCTGATTTTTTTGAGTTGATTTTGTATCCAGCCATTTTGCTGCCTACCACAGAGGGCTTCTGAAATACTCTAACTAGCAATGTATCAAAGCAGAAAATAAGACTCACAACCAAGTGTTTGGCAAAGTGTAGGAAATCATATGAAAAAAAGGGGGAGTTAGTAAGACTTGGCAAGGACAAGAGCTCCACAAAAACCAAATAGATCAGGGCACAGGGGTCTTCTATGAGACTGTTTCTCCAAACAAGGACCATGTATGGATATAAACTAGAACCCTTGCTCAAATATGGCCCACGGTAGCTCAGTATCCAACTGGGTACTGTAATAAGGGGAACAGGGACTATTTCTGTTATGGACTCAATGGCTGCCATGTCAACTGCATCCCCCCGCCCCCACTTCTGAGGGAGAAGCAGCCTATCTATATCCCAGAAGAGGACATTGCAGACAGCCCTGAAGAGACATGATAAGCTAGGGTCAGATGGAATGGGGCGGGGGTGGTGCTCCCATATAAGTCAACTTGGAGGGGGGCAGCAAGAAGATGAGGGAGGGATGGGGAGAGTCGGACGGAAGAAGGGAGGGGGCTCCGGCCAGGATACAAAGTATATAACCTGTGATTTATATAAAAATAAATAAATTACTTTAAAAAAAGAGAAACACTATGAAAATATCAGAACCTAAAATGCTTAAAATTTATATCAATAGAAGTATTTCTTAATAATATTATTTGATGAAGATGCTATCTTTTGTCCATTGTATCATTTTGGCATCTTTGTCAAAAATCAGGTGTCTGTAAGTGTGTGTGTTTATTTCTGGGTCTTCTATTCTATTCCATTGATCCACCATTCTGTTTTTATGCCAGTACCATGAAGTTTTTTTTAGCTGTTGCTCTACAGTACAGCTTGAGATCAGGGATGGAGATATCTCCAGAAGATCTTTTATTGTAGAGGATTGTTTTATCAATTCTGGGTTTCTTCTTATTCCATATGAAGTTGAGAATTTTTCATCCAAGGTCTATAAAGAATTGTGTTGGTTATTTGATGGGAATTGCATTGAATCTGTAGATTTCTTTTGGTAGGATGGCCATTTTACTATATTAATCTTGTCAAGTCATGAGCATGGGAGATCTTTCCATCTTCTGATATCTTCTATTGCTTTCTTCAGAGACTAAAAGTTTTTTTTTTTTTCATACAAATCTTGACATGTTTGATTAGAGTTACACCAAGGTACTTTATGTCTTTTGTGGCTATTGTGAAGGGTGTTGTTTCTCTAATTTCTTTGTCAGCCCTTTTGTCTTTTGTATACAGGAGGGCTACTGATTTTTTTGAGTTGATTTTGTATCCAGCCACTAGCTTGAAGGTGTTAATCAGCTGTAGGAGTTCCCTGGTAGAATTTTTGTGGTCACTCATATATACTATCATATCATCTGCAAATATTGATAGTTTGGCTTCTTCCTTTCCAAACTCAATCCCCTTGATCTATTTTAATTGTCTTATTGCCCTAGCAAGGACTTATAGTACAATGTTAAAGAGGTATGGAGATGGTGGGCAGTGTACTCACTTTTAAGTACACTTTATAAGTACACACATTCTATTACACATAGCATATAGGATAATCATACTAAAATCTGTATACCTAAGGAAGCTAAGCAAGAAGGAGAACCCTGGGTAAGATGCTAAGTCTTCTTTCAGAAAGGCAAATGAGATGGACATCAGAAGATGGAGAAAACAGGGAACAGGACAGGAACCTATCACAGAGGTCCTCTGAAAGACTCCACCCAGCAGCATATTAAAACATAAGCTGAGATGCATAGCCAAACTTGGGCCAGAGTGCAGTGAATCTTATGAAAGAAGGAGGAGATAGAAAGACCTGGAGGGAACAGGAGCTCCACAAGGGGAACAACAGAACCAAAACATCTGGGCACAGGGGTCTTTTCTTGCCCTGACCCATGGGACCTAGTTATTCGTGGGGGCAAGGAGGACCAAAACCTGAAAAAGATGGGAGAGAGTAGGAAGGGACTCAAGCAAATGTCCACTTGTCAAGAGCCAAATTTTATAATTTTATTGAGACGAAGCAGGCTTTTTAAGGCCAACTTTAGGTGGGGGCAGGGTGAGGGAGGAGCGAGGTTGGAAAGGCCCATAATAGAGCCTTCTAACTCAGGGAGGGGCAAGGTTGGAAAGGCCCATAATAGAGTCTTCTAACTCAGGGAGGGGCGAGGTTGGAAAGGCCCAGGGAGAGGGTGGAAAGGCCTGGGGCGAGGGTGGAAAGGCCCACAATAGAACCTTCTTACTCAGGGAGAGGTGAGGGAAGTTTCTCAGGGCTTGTCTCCTGCATTTTCTGACACTGATACTCCAAACAAGGACCATACATGGAGAAAACTTAGAACCTCTACACAGAAGTAGCCCATGGCAGCTCAGTATCCAAGAGCATTCCCCAATAATAGACCCAGAGACCATCTCTGACATGAACTCATGGGCTGGATCATCTCCACCTAAGGGTGGAGCAGCCTTACCAGTCCACAGAGGAAGACAAAGAAGCCAGTCCTGATGAGAACTGACACTCTATGATCAAATAGAAGGGGAGGAAGACCTCCCCTATCACTGAACTGGGGGAAGGGCATAAGAGAAGAAGAGGGGGGGAGCGTAGGATTGGGAGTAGATGGGAGAGGAGATACAGGTGGGATACAAAGTGAATAAATTGTAGTTAATAAAATTTAACAAATGAAAAAATATAATAAAATGTTCTGCCAACTGGAAAAAAGTAATATTATTTGAAAATGTACATTTTTGTACAAAAAAGTATTTTCATGGAATAGAGTATAAATACTTCTAAAATATTTAATTATTATTCTAAAATAGTTATATATATATATATATATATATGACTTAAAATATACTACTAAAAGTATTTAGCCCTTCCAGTATAAAATGTGTATATGAAATTATAAATTAAGGGATAAGTATATTTGGATATTCACAGAATAAGAATAGATTTCTAGAAATCAAATAATAAGAAAATAAGTATGATAGTCTTGTAGTTCATGTTTTAAATATTTATGAAAATATTATATTTTTGTTATGTTATATGTGTTTACCATAAGAACAATTTTAATATCAATAAATATAATATCAGTAAGAAAGTAAAATAGCCATCTTTATTTTTGTTTATTGGTGAAAGATTCAGTTATAACAACTTGTGGAGAGCCTAAAACATGGTAAGTACTTGGATAAAGAGTTCATTTCAATCATTATATAAACAAAAACAGTAATCTAGTGGAAAACAGCATAAAACGATCAGTTGACCTTTAAGCACCTATCTATATGTTACTCTCATTACTACCTTATTATATTCTCTCATGTTCTTTATTCACACAAGATGAAAATTTGAGTTTATTTCTTGGTCTTCTACTCAATTCCATTGATCCATAATTTTGTTTATGTGCCAGTACCATGCAGTTTTTATTACTGTTGCTCTGTAATACAGCTTGAGATCAAGGATGGAGATACCTCCATACAATCTGTTGTTGTGCAGGATTTTTTTTTTAGCAATTCTGGGTTTTAGTTTTTCCACATGAAATTGAGAATTGTTCTTTCAAGTTCTGTAAAGAATTATGTTGGTATTTTGATGAGAAATGAAAAAGGACGACACTGGGTAAGATGATCAATCCTCATTCAGTAAGAACAGTATAGACATTAGAAGAGGGAGAAAACAGGGAACAAGACAGGAGCCTACCACAGAGGGCTTCTGAAAGACTCTACACAGCAGGATATCTAAGCAGATGCTGAGATTCATAGACAAACTTGGGGCAGAGTGTAGGAAATCTTTTGTTGTTGTTTGTTTTGTTTCCATTTCTTAATTTTTATTTTAGTTTTATTAATTACAGTTTATTCATTTTGTATCCCAGCTGTAGCTACCTCCTCCATCCCCTCCTAATCCAACCTTCCATCCTTCTTTTTCTCCTATGCCCATCCTCCAGGCCAATGATAGGAAAGGTCCTCCTCTCCTTCCATCTGACACTAGTCTATCAGGTTTAATCAAGACTGGTTTCTTTGTCTTCCTCTGTGGACTGGTAAGGTTGTTCCCCCTCAGGTGGAGGTGATCATGAAAGGGGGGGGGGGAGGGGAGGAGGGCAGAAAGACCTGGAAGGACAGGCGCTCCAGAAGGAGAGCAACAGAACCAAAACACCTGGGCACAATAGTCTTTTCTGAGACTGATACTCCAACCAAGGACCATGCATGGCGATAACCTAGAACCCCTGCACAGATGTAGCCCGTGGCAGCTCAGTGTCCAAGTGGGTACTCTGGTAAGGCAGTACGGGCTGTCTCTGATATGAACTCAGTGGCTGGCTCTTTGAGCATTTCTCTCTGGTGAGAGTGTAGCCTTACCAGGCCACAGAGGAAGACAATGCAGCCAGTCCTGATGAGATCTGATAGGCTAGGGTCAAATCCTTCTCTCCTATCAGTGAACTTGGGGAGGAGCATGGGAGGAGAAATGGGAGGGGAGAGTGGGATTGGGAGGGGCAAATGGAGGGGGCTATAGCTGGGGTACAAATTAGTAATAAATAAATAAAAGGTAAATAAATAAAAAGAAAAAAATTGTTAGAGGAGAGAGAGAGAGAGAGAGAGAGAGAATTTTAATTTTGTGTGTGTGTCATTTCTGTAGCAATACCATAGAAAAGATGGAAGAGCCATAATGGACTACTTTGAAGTCTGTATTGCATATTGGAGGGAATCAATTAAAAAGGAAAGTGAATTTAAGCTGTAAGAAATAATAATTATTATAATAAGAAATAATGACTAAACAGGTTTGGATTCTTTGGTGATACCTAATAAATGTTTAGATTAAAATTATGAAAAAAAACGCACACAAAATCATTTCGTTCAAGGTGAAATTTATTGGAAGAACATTTGTATGCACTAATTTTAGTCAATAAAGTAAGATGCATTTTGATATCAGATAAAAGTAAAATGGTTTACAAAGAAAGACAGGGATGTACTAAAAAACAAGATTTTTAAAATTAAATATGTATAAAAATATAAAAGGTCAGTGTTCATGTCTTTTACCATGATTTTAAAATCTTTATATCCAAGCTATTTCTAAGTTCAAGTTTACACTGCGTTAAATCAGAATCTTTTTTTTTTTCCTGTATTTTGTAAGTTTAATAGATATGTTACTTGGGGAAAATATTCTAAAACAAATTATAAAATATATTTTAAACTAAAAATAAAGAATTTGAATGAAAATAAAATCTATTGCTGGCAGAACATAGACATGCCTCATTAAGTCTATTTTCCATTTATCTGCTATGAAGTAATCTTCTTTGTTTGCAAGTATAAAACTTCCATTTAATTGACTGTAGAATCAAGTAGAGGGAGATGGCAGTTTTAAAATGCCATTTTATTTTTAAAACAATTGCTTTGCATCTTTGTATGTAATGATAGGATTCTTGTTTCAAAACTCTTACAGTATTTATTCAGAGAAATATTCTTAGGTCAGGTTCGTCTTTTCTTATGGTTCCTATACCTCTCCTGCTGATTTCTCTTCTTCCAACCTCCCACTCTCTTCCTTCTCCTCCCTTCCAAGCCAGGATGTCCACCCTCTTCTCTCCATTGCACATCATTGGCAGTTGTTTTAGTGACAATACAGAGAACAAAAGGTGGCATGTTTACATGATGGGATGCTTAGAATAAACATCAAAATGCAATGTCCAGATTGAAACCCAGATAGGGGAGTAGAGAAATCAGCATTTGAATGAATAAGGGTAAATTGTATACATTCCACAAGAACATTATACCAACAAAATTTGCATAAATATATAATTATGTTTTATTTAGGAACCCTATCACTGTTGGCTAAAATTAGTGGCAGAATTCCTTATTAGAGGGAGATCCAAGATGGCTGCCACAAGAGAACACTGTGTCTGAGGAGTAGAACAGCAGAAAAAAGGCAGCAACCAGGAAACTGAACTCTGGGACCTAAAACGCCAGCATTTGTGATTGCCAGGTGAGTGGAACTCCTACGGTGAGAAAATCAAGTGGGAAAATCCTAGGGACACCCAGTTGTTCCCCAGAAAAATCTCCGGGTGACCGGCAGTGCACAGCTCTGATCTGAGCGAGCAGCTGTGCTGGGCACCAGCAGCCTTCATACTAGACTGGATCACACAGTCTCCAGGGCAGATTGAGGAGGACCCAGGTATCGCTTTGACTGACCTGCACACTGCAGGCACACACTTCTCGGATCCGCCAGCAAAAACCTCAGTTCATGTGTGAGTCCACGGGCCAGTCTGGGAAGGAACCAGGTTCTGTTTCAACCGGTGGGCATACGACAGGCGCACACCAATCACCTCATCTGGAACCACCTCAGACAGAGAGGGACAGGGGGACCACTTTGACCAGACTGCACACTGTGGATGGACACTGCTCCGGTCCGCCAGCAACCACCTTGGTCCATGTGTGTGTCCACTGGCCAGACAGAGAAGACCTCGGGCACCATTTCAGACAGGCCTGCATACAGTGGGAGCACATTGCTCGGGAACTCCTGCAACCAACCCAGACCCACTGTGTGTTACCCAAATACCATCTCAAACCATGGTGCACAGCCCCTGGCCCAGAAGGGGTCGCCAAGTCTCTAGTCCAGGGGAGAGCCCTTAGCAGCAAGCCAAGGACTGAGCACAGAGCCCCCAGCGGACTTCTCAAAGGGGGACACTCAGCCTCTAGCACAGACTGAGGAGCTAAACCTCCAGACCAGAGGGGTGACCAGCCTGTAGTGCTCACAGCTTCTAGCACAGAGCACGAAGCCGGGCACACAGAGCCCACAACAGAATTCAACTGAGACACAACACACACTAACAAACCACTGGAACTCCCTGATCTTCTTGAAGAATACTCCTGACACAAAAGATTGACAGTTCCAGACTGAAGTTCAGCCTTGAAGCACAAACAGCTCCTTGATTATATATAAACAAATGCCCAGTAATCAGCTAAAGAACTCACCCAACAAATATGAGGACACCATGGCCCCACCAGAAACACACAAAAGCAGTGGAGATTTTAATTCAGTGGAGACACAGGAAAATTATCTTAAAGCGTTGATTATGCAGATATTGGAGGAAGAGAAAGAGAGACAAAAAGAGGAAATGAACAAGGCCCTCAAAGAAATGGAGAAGAGTTTAACTGCCCACATAGAGGAACAATCAAAGATAAATGGAGAGGAAACAACCAAAATAGGAGACACAGTCAATCAGTTGAAGGAAATGGTACAAAGCCTGAAAACGGAATTAGAATCTATAAAGAAGACACAAAGGGAGAAGAACGCAGAACTGGAGAACTTAGAGAAAAGATCAGGAACCACATAGGTAAGCATCAACAATACAATACAAGAGATGGAAGAGAGAATATCAAGAGCAGAGGATACTCTGGCTGAAATGGATTCCTCACTCAAGGAAAATAAAAAATCGGAAAAATCCCAAGCACAAAACATCCAAGAAATTAAGGATGCCATCAAAAGACTAAACCTAAGAATAATTGGAATAGATGAAAAAGAAGACTCCAGGCTCCAAGGACCGGAAAATATTTTTAAGAAAATCATAGAAGAAAATTTTCCCAAATTAAAAAAAGAGAAATGTCCATAAACATACAAGAAGCCTACAGAACACCAAATAGACTAGACCAGAAAAGAAATACCTCTCGTCACATCATAGTCAAAACACTAAACCTACAAAACAAAGAAAAAATTATTAAAGGCAGCAAGAGAAAAGGGTCAAGTAACATATGAAGGGAGACCTATCAGACGCACACCAGATTTCTCATCAGAAACTATGAAAGCCAGAAGGGCTTGGGCAGAAGTCATGCAGTCTTTAAGGGAACACAGATGCCAACCAAGACTACTATACCCAGCAAAGCTTTCAATCAACATAGATGGAGAAAACAAAATTTTCCATGGCAAAACAAAATTCATGCAATACCTACACCGCAACCAAGCCATACCGAAGATCTAGAAATAAAACTTCAGTCCAACGGAAACAACTACACCAAAGAAAATATAGAATACAGATAATTTCCCAAGGACAACAGCAACAAAAAAGTAAGACCACCAACTCCACAATAAAAGGAAGTAACAGTCATTGGTCATTATTATCTATCAACATCAACGGACTCAACTCTCCAATAAAAAGACACAGACTAACAGAATGGTTGCAGAAACAGGATCAAACATTCTGCTGCATCCAAGAA
>CM053764.1:79300611-79326276 GCA_028658305.1 Pachyuromys duprasi
GAAATTGTGGTACTTTTACACAATGGAATACTACTTAGCAATTAAAAAGGAGGAAATCAAGAAATTCGCAGGCAAATGGTGGGACCTGGAAACGATCATCCTATGTGAGGTATCCCAAAAGCAGAAAGAAACATATGGCATATACTCACTTATATAGACCTATAGGATAGGAGGATCATGCTGAAATCTACACACCTAGGGAGGATATACAGGAAGGAGGACCCAGGTTGGTATGATCAATGTTCGTTTTGATGAACAAGTGGGATGGACATTGAGTGGAAGAGAAAACAAGCAACAGGAGAGGAGCATGCTAAGGAGGACCTCTGGAGGGGGAGGGGTTAATGTAGCAAGGTATCAGAGCAGATATTAATACTCGTGATCAAGCCTTTGGCAGAGGGCAAGAAGTGATGATAGAAATGGGGGAGGTTGGTTAAACTTGGGGAGAACAAGAGCTCCCTAAAGACCAAACTGAGCAGGGCATAGGGGTCTTGTATGAGACGGTTTCTACAACCAAGACCATGTGTGGATGTGGCCTGGAACCCCTGCTCAGATGGGGCCCATGATAGCTGGGTGTTGGACTGAAGACCCTAGTGAGGGAAACTGGGACTGTTTCAGTCATGAATTTGATGGCTGACTCTTTGACCCTCCCCAATAAATGCCAGGGAATGACAGACTGGCTAGATCCCAGGGGAGGACATTGCAGCCAGCCCTGAGGAGACAGGATGAGCTGGGGTTGGATGGAAGGGGGGGAGATCCTCCCCTGTTGGTGGACTTGCAGGGGGCAGGGAGGAGGGAGATGAGGGAGGGAGTGGGAGGGTGGGAGGGAATGAGGGAGGGGGCTATGCCTGGGATGCAAAGTAACTAACCTGTGATTGATATAAAAAATAAATTTTAAAAATAATAAAAAAGAATTCCTTATTAGATATTTCAAAAAAGAATTGTACTAGCAATAATTTTTTACCAAAATATTTCACAATATAATCATACATAGTATTATGGGATTATGGTGGGAAGTAATATGTAAAAAAAACACATTAGTTTTCTTTGTATAACGGCATTTTAAATGAAAGATTAGAAATTTGTTTAATGAACATAGCTGAAGTGTTTATCAATGGTGGTTTTTATTTTGACTGATTTAAAATTTGAATTTAAATGCAGTCAGTAAAAGTAAAGTAGCAACACACTGGTGACAAAATTCTGAATGTAGAATCAATAAAATGCAAGAAATACTATGAATTTAATACCCCAATTTGAATTATAATATAAGTTCTCATATAATCCAAACTCAAAAATATATCACACAGAATATTCTGTGCTTTTAAAATAAATCCTGTTATTTTCTTTACCTAAAGTGCAAATACTGTCAGTTTTCTTTAATAGTGGATAGAGTAGTAGGTGTAGTAACACTATTTGCAATTTATTCATTCTTTTGTCTCAGTTGTAGCCCCCTCCCTCAACTCTTCCTGGTCCCATCTCCCCTTCCTTTTCTTCCTCTATCCCTTTTACCTAGCCCACTGATAGGGGAAGTCCTCCTCTCCTACTGTCTGACCCTCACCTGTCAGGTCCCCTTAGAACTGCCTGGATCCTCTTCCTCTGTGGGCTGGCTAGGTCTCCCCACTAGGGAGAAGTTATCAAGGAGCAGACATCCCAATTCATGTCAGAAAATGTCTCTTCTCCCCTTATTAGGGAACCTACATGGAAAATGAGGTGTCTATAGGAGTCAAGGTTCTCTCTATTCATGGTCTTTGGCTGATGCATCAGTTTCTGCAGACTCTACCCCAAACCCCCTGTCTAGGTTTTTTTAGCTTTGTTGGTCTTTGAGCCCCTTGTGGGGCTCCTGTCCCTTCTGTGCCATTTTATATTTCCCATCTTCCATAAGACTCTCTGTGCTCTTCTAAAATTTGGCTGTGAGTCTCTACATCTGCCTCCATCCTCTGATTGGTGGAGACTTTTAGAGGGCATGTGGTAGGTTCCAGTCCTTTTCCCTCTCATCTACAACTTCCTGTATCTATCTTGTTTTCCTTTCTGAATGAGAATTAAAGGTCTTGTCTAGGGTCCTCCTTGTTGTTTAGCTTCTTTAGGCCTGTTGTTTTACTATGTTCATCCTATAATATATGGCTAATATCTACATATAAGTGAATACGTAGAATGTATTTTTTTTCTGCTTCTGGGTTACCTCACTCAGGATGATCTCTTCTAGTTCCGTCCATTTGCCTGTAAAATACATGATTTCCTTGTTTTTAATAGCAGAGTAGAATTCTATTCTGTAAATGTACCCCAATTCCTGTATCCATTCTTTGGTTGAGAGAAATCTAGGTTGTTTCCAGACTCTGGCAATTGTGAATAAGGCTGCTCTGAACATAGTTGATCAAATTTTCTTGTTGTAAGGTTAAGCATAATTTGAATCTCTGCCCAGGACTGGTATAGTTGCATCTTGAATTTGTTTTTGTCTTTTTGTTTCTTTGTTTCTGATTTCTTTCAGAAATTTCTGTGAGTTTAATGTGTTGTTTGTTGCCTATTTTTCTGGGGCCTGCTATGCTGGTGGGTTCATAGGGAATTTTTACAGGTATTGGAGGCTGGGACATTCCAAAAACTTGGATGAGTTGGGGGAAGGATGGCTGGGTAAAAGATCTTTGAATCCATTTGTCTAGGTCAGCCAAAAAGGAAAGGACCATAACAGTTTTCCCTGCTATAGAGCTGGAATGAAAGCTGGCAGAATTAGATAAATGTATTATTAAAAGAGGTGTGAGTTTCCTCTTCAACCTACTTATTGCCCAAGAAGTAGCTCTTCGGTTTGCTGTTTGTATTTGCTTGAGTTGTCCTTGAAAAAATGTAAGGGTTGGGGGTTGAAAGACAGAAGGGAAATGTCTATGGCATTCTAAAGAGATGTGGCAGAAGGGCTGCAGAGGTTGCCAAGGTTGTTCTGTTGCCGAACTGGGGATGAGATTGGCCGATTCTATTTTGGGGAACATAGTCTCTGGGGCAAACTGGAGAACTAAGTAAGGGTAGGCTTCTGTGAGGTCACTGGGATGGCTCTAGGTGAGATTTCTAGTAGCAGGTCATAAGTAGACAAGGTTCCGAGTAGAGAAAGGGTAACACCAACCCACTCATAAAAACTTTGAACCAAACTTTACCCTGTCTACATTCAGTGATAAAGATAGAGCAGAATTTGAGGAATGTCCAACCAATGTCTGGCCAATTTGAGACCCACCTCATGCAAGAAAGCCAACTAGTATCACTATTAACCATACTCTGCTCTACTCACAGACAGGATCCTAGCATAGCTCTCCTCTAAGAGGCTCTACCCAGCAACAGATCAAAACAGATGCTGAGATTCACAGGCAAACATTGGGTGAAGCATAAAACATCTTGTGGAAATATGGAGGTGAGAAGAGTGCTACAAGACAAACAAAACCATCTTACCAGGGTTCAGGGGTCTTGTGAAGATTGAAGCATACAATCAAGGACCATGCATAGACTGAAACTAGACCCCCTACCTAGATCTAGCAGAGGGTCATCTCAGCCTTCATGTGAGTCTCATAGTAAGAGGAGCAGGGGCTGTTTCTGACATGGACTCTATTACCAGCTTATTTTTATCACTTTTCCCTAGCAGAGAGGCCAGGCCATAGAAGAAGAGGACTCACTCAGTCTTGATGGGGATGGGTTGGTATAGGAGGCTCCCCTTTTCCAAGTCTGAGATATAGAGGAGGACAGAAGGGGAAAAGAGAGTGAGAATGAGACAGGTGGAAAAGAGGAATGGGGATAAGATAAGGATTAAAGTGAATAGATAAATAAATAAATTATTAAAAAGAAAAAAAAAAGGTCAGTTGGCAGACTACCTGTGTTCTGACAGGCATGGCTTGTGGAAGAGCAGGAGGTGCCTGATGGAGTTAGGTCTGGGGAAAAGCAACAAGTGAGGACAGGTAACTTGGGGGGGGGGTGATCTTTTGGCTCTTCAGGAGAGGATTATAGAAGAAAGAGGAAAGGCTGCCACATGTGTTCTACTGTAGAGCTGATGATGAGACTGGGGGGTTGGATCTGGGGAACAAAGACACACTATTTTTTCTTAAAGATAACTACTATTTTCTTTTAATTATATCTAAAGATAACTATCTACTAAAGATAATTATTTAGAAATTTAGACTTGCTTTTTATCTTAATGATACTCCAAGTAAAACCAACAACATTTTGTTTGGTCAGTTATAATGAACTCTTGTCATATAAGTTTTTGTGTTTGGCTTAGTTTTTTCAAATACATTATAATATCTAGTTTTGATCCTGTAGATGAATATCATAGATTTTCACTAGTGTTTCAGATTTCATTGACTCATATAATAAAATTTCATATTAATGAGTCTCTACGTATCACCTGGCTTTTTCAATTAAAATAGTTATTTTGCATTTCTCTATTTGAATGCTAAAAAAATATTATGTGGGTGACACCTTGCATTCATGACCAAATTTTTTAGGAAGTTAAAGAGGAGAAATATTTTCGCAGTAAATTGACACTAGCTGTGCATCAACACATCTCATTCTACAATTAATGATAAATTGAAATGATGAAGCATATTATTTTTTCCACCTGATAGATAAACTGTCAATACCTTTATACAATGGATTATTATTATATATTTTTTTAAAACTCAACGAATCCTCTTTATTTTGGCAAGAAGAGAAAATGTCTCTGCCAGGAGCCACACTGAGGCCCCCGGCGTGCAGACGGGGACGGGCAGAGCACGGGTCCGAGGTCCCAGAGCCCAGGCCGGGCTTGGGAGCAGAGACCAGCTTCACAGGCCCCTTCCCCAAACCGTGGCTTGATGGTCTTAGGGTCCTGGAGAGTGGCGGGGAGGGTCCAGGCGTCGTCCCGGCCGTCCCAGGGTCCAGCAGAGTCAGAGGTCTCGGAGGGGGTCCTGTATAATGGATTATTAAACATTTGAGCAGGGTGTGGAATTTTTTTTTGCAATTCTCATTAAGATTATTTTCTTTTCATTTATTTATTTTTAATTTATTATAATTTATTCAATTTGTAATCCAGCTGTAGCCCCTCCTTTATCCCACTTTCCCTCCTTCTTGTTCTCACATGTCTCTTCCTTAGTCCTCTTATAAGTGAGGTCCTACTCCCATTCCATCTGACCCTACTCTATAAGGTCTCATCAGGATTGGGTGCAGTGTCTTTCTCTGTGGCCTGGTAAGACTGCCATACTCCTCTGGGGGAGGTGATCAAAGAGCTAGCTAGTGAGTTCATATCAGAGACGACCCCTGCTTCCAACATCAAATTAAACAGAGAGAAACTTAAATTAATCCTACTGAAATCAGGGATAAAGCAAGGCTACCCACTGTCTCCATATCTCTTCAACACAGTACTTGAAGTCCTAGCTAGAACAACAAGGCAACTACAGGAGATCAAGGGGATACAAATCAGAAAGGAAGAGGTCAAAGTATCCCTATTTTCATACGATATGATAGTATAAATAAGAGACCCCCAAAATTCAATCAGAGAACTCCTTCAACTGACAACATCAGTAAAGTGTCTGGATACAAAATCAACTCAAAAAAAAAATCAGAAACCCTCCTGTATACCAAAGACAAAAGGGCCACAAAAGAAATTAGAGAAACAACAACCTTCACAATAGCCACTAATAACATAAAATACCTTGGGGTGATTCTAACCAAGCAAGTGAAAGACCTGCTTAAGAAAAACTTCAAATCTCTGAAAAAATAAATTGAAAAAGATATCAGAATATGGAAAGATCTCCCATGCTAGTGGATTGGTAGGATTAACATAGTGAAAATGGCTATTCTGCCAAATGCAATCTACAGATTCAATGCAATTCCCATTAAAATACCAACACAACTCTTCACAGACCTTGAAACTAAAATTCTCAACTTCATATGGAGAAAGAAAAAAAAAAAAAACCAAAATTTCCGAAACAACCCTGTACAACAACAGATCATCTGGAGGAATCTCCATCCCTGATATCAAGCAGTACTACAGAGCAATAGTAATAAAAACTGCATGATATTGGCATAAAAACAGAATAGTGGATCAATGGAATGGAATAGAAGACCCAGAAATAAACCCACACACCTATGGAAACTTGATTTTTGATAAAGAAGCCAAATCTATTCAATGGAAAAGAAAAACCAACATCTTCACGAAATGGTGTTGGACCAACTGGATATCTATATGCAGAAAAAGGAAAATAGATCCATATTTATCACCCTGCACAAACTAAAGTTCAAATGGATTAAAAACCCCAACATAAAACCAGACACACTAAACTGGTTAGAAGAAAAATTGGAGAAGACCCTAGAACTCATTGGCACAGGAGACTACTTCCTGAACAGAACACCAACAGCACAAGCTGTAAGATCAACAATCAATAAATGGGACCTCATGAAACTGGAAAGCTTCTGTAAAGCAAAAGACACTGTCATCCAAACAAAACAACAGCCTACAGACTAGGAAAGGATCTTCACCAACCCTATATCTGACAGAGGGCTAATATCCAGGATATAAAGAACTCAAGAAGTTAAAAAGCATCGAATCAAGTAATCCAATGGAAAATGGGGTACAGAGCCAAACAGAGAACCCTCTGTTGAGGATTGTAGAAAAGCAGAAAAATACTTAAATGCTCAATGTCAAAATGATGGCCAATAAAGCATTGCTCAATCCTTAGTATGAAAAAGAAAAAAAAAAGTTTTATCTAAGGACCCTCCAAAACATTATGTAGGATAATGAAAATATTTAAAAGGTGGAAAAGATTTAAAAATATTTAAAAAGTGGAAAAGAGGCACACGGTGCTTGTTCTTCTAGATTTGTCATGCTTGTCATCATAAACACACAGCAGCTGTGGTAAATTCCACAAAACATATAGAGCAAACTAAGATGTAAAATATAAGAAGGATAAGCTTTGAAAAAGAAGTGGTTCTTCATGAGTGAGTGGGAGACAGGGAAATTAAAACTGGTTAATATGTTCCCAATATACTATATATCTGTATAAAATTGTCAAGATTTAAACTTAATAAATAACAAGTGGATCAAAGACCTCAACATAATACCAGATACACTAAACCAGTTAGAAGAAAGTGAGGAAGAGCCTTGAGCAAAATGGCACAGGAGACAACTTCCTGAATAAAACACCAACAGCACAGGCTCTAAGATCAACAATCAATAAAGGGGACCTCATGAAAATTAAAAGCTTCTGTAAAGCAAAGGACACTGTCATCAGAACAAAATGACAGCCTACAGACTGGGAAAGGATCTTCAGCAACACTACATCTGGCAGAGGACTAATATCCAGACTTTATAAAAAACTCAAGAAGTTAAACAGCAACAAATCAAGTAATCAAATTAAAAAGTGAGGTACAGAGCAAAACAGAGAGTTCACAGTAGAGGAATATCAAATGGCCGAGAAACACTTAAAGAAATGCTCAATGTCCTTCCTCATCAGGGAAATGCATATGAAAATGACCCTGAGATTTCACTTTACAGCCACTAGAATGGCTAAGATCAAAAACCCAAGTGATAACACATATTGGAGAAAATGTGGAGAAAGGGTAACCCTCATCCATTGCTATTGGGAATGTAAACTTGTACAACCACTTTTGAAATCAATTTGGTGCTTTCTCAGACAATTAGGAATAGTGCTACCTCAAAATCCAGCTATATGCTCCTAGACATACATGGGAAAGATGCTCAAGTATACAACAAGGGCATTTGCTCGACCATGTTTATAGCAGCTTTATTCATAATAGCAAGAATCTGGAAACAACCCAGATGTCCCTCAACTGAGGAATGGACACAGGAATTGTGGTACATTTAATCAGTGGAATACAACACAACAGTTAAAAACAACGAAAACATGAAATTTTCAGGGAAATAGATTAAACTAGAAAAGATCATGATGCCTGAGCTATCCAAAAGCAGAAATACAAAAATATACTCACTTATAAGTGTCTTTTAGACATATAATATAGAATAATTAAACTAAAATCTGTACACTTAAAGAAGCTAAGTGTGAAGAAGGACCCTGGGTAAGATGATCAAACCTCACTCAGAAAGGCAAATGCGACAGACATCAGAAGCAGGTGAAAACAAGGAACAAGACAGGGGCCTACCACAGAAGGCCTCTGAGAAGCTCTAGCCAGCATGGTATTAGAATGGATGCTGAGAAACATAACCAAACTTTGGGAGGAGTGCAGGGAATCTTAGAAAAAAGGGGGGAGATAAAAAGACCTGAAAGGATCTGGAACTCCACAAGGAGAACAACCGAACCAAAATATCTGGGCCTAGGGGTCT
The DNA here is from genome assembly GCA_028658305.1 of Pachyuromys duprasi. Lineage (NCBI taxonomy): Eukaryota > Metazoa > Chordata > Mammalia > Rodentia > Muridae > Pachyuromys > Pachyuromys duprasi. The sequence goes on from CM053764.1 coordinate 79,308,914, forward strand.
TTTCTGAGATTGATTCTCCAACTAAGAACCGTTCATGGAGATAAATTGTTCCTCCTGCACTGAGGTAGCCCCTGGCAGCTCAGTCTCCAAATGGGCTCCCTAATAAGGAGAGCAGTGGCTGTTTCTGACATGAACTCGGTGTCTGGCTCTTTGATCACTTCCACCTGAGGAGGGGCGAGGCAGCCTGACCAGGCCATAGAGGAAGACAATGCAGAGAGTCCTGATGAGACCTGATGAGCTAGGGTCAGATGGAAGGGGAGGAGGTCTTCCACTATGAGTGGATTTGGGAATGGGCTTGGGAGGAGATGAGGGAGGGAGGAAGGGTAGGATTGAGAAGGTACTAGGGTGAGGCTACAACTGGGATAAAAAGTGAATAAATTTTAATAAACAACAAAATATATTAAAAATTCAAATACATATTTTTGCTATGCAAATAAATAACAATAATGGTACTTCACTGAATTTTTACATGAAGACCTTATAAATAATATCTATTCTTCAAAATTGCTTAAAATATTTAAAAACTTATATAAAATGTAAAGAATCATAATTTACAGGTAATTAATGGCATTTTGAAATAAATACTATATTTGTAGTAGATTAAATATCTAATTCATTGTGTTTGTTGTTTAACATTCTCAATGGACCTGTTTTTAATAATTCTGTTGACTACAACTTTTCATGACTGACAGCACAAGCAATGTTTGTTTTATTATTAACACGTAAGTAAAGTGTCGCAATGAAAAATGTTGTCCATTTATCACTAACCAATATGATGCTATCAGTTCTACTGTAGTGTCATAGGCCCACCTTTCCTAATATAAATTTTCAATATTTAATATATGATTCTAATTTGGTCTCAAAAATTCCCAAGAAGAAATTTGCTTTTTTTCCCTTTCTTTGTAACATTTACATAAATTTGAAGCAAGTTCTTTGATGTTTTCCTATTGCAGGGAGTTGTGAATTTTTTTAATTTATTTATTTTTATATCAATCACAGGTTAGGTACTTTGAATTCCAGGCGTAGCCCCCTCCCTCATTCCCTCCTCCCCTCCCACTCCCTCCTTCATCTCCCTCCTCCCCGCCCCCTCCAAGTCCTGTTATGCCAATGGTAAGTGACAGAGATAGCTGTAGGGAAAAACTGACCATAAATAATATGTGAATTTTTAGGGTTGAATTTGACTGATGGTTCCTTTCTTGAGTCTAAGGATATTAACTATAAACCTTTATTTAAATACAAAATAAAACTGGAAATCATTCATTAATACTTACTATGACAAAAGAGAAGGATGAAAGCCCTAATTCTACATTTCGATTCAAGAATATCATATAGTTTCATGGATTTTATGAGACAGGCTGCAGGGGCATTTCCTGTTCTGAAGTATTTTAGAGAAACAACAGCATAAATATTACCAAGGCTTTTGTCTGAAATGCTGTTCCTCAGGCTCCAAACCATAACAACTCTGTCATATCTAAACTCTAATAAGATCTTCTGGGAATTGTTTTCACCATCTAATTATAGAATAACTGTCCTTGAAGACTTAAAACAGGTAAGTTACACTGGGAATCAGGTAGCTACTATAATATTACAATGACATTTTTTCTGGTATTTCCATGAAATTTTTTTTATTAAAAATTAATGTCATTATTTAGAGATGATATATCTGAAATGTAGGATGCTCTTGATTATTAGTATTTATTTTTGATTTATCTTTTAGTTAAACAGTGGTTATTCCTAAACCAACTGTATAACCCAATTAACACATAGAGACTAGGATTTACTTAATTAACCTAGAACACAATGCTGGGCAATATTACTCCATCCTAAATCTCCAAGCCCACATAGTTTCCTCCCATTCAGATTTCCCACATTGTACTTGCTTTCAGTCATATCTTAGGTCCAGTTCATCTCTCCTTATGGTTCCAAGTCCTCTCCTCTCCCATGTCACCACTTGAGTACTTCTCCTCCCTTCTGGACCAGGATGCCCTACCCTCTTCATATGTTGCTCAGCATTGGCTCGTTGTTTTATTGACAATACAGAGAACAAATGGCATGTTTATACAAACGTGAGACAGGTAAAGCTTAGAATAAACATCACAATGCAATGCCCAGATTGAAAGCAGAGGGGTAGAGAAATCAGCATTTGAATGAACAAGGGTAAATTGTATACATTACACAAGAACATAATACCATCAGCAGTATCTCTTTGACCTCATAGCATGAATTCTTAAAAAGGTTAGATTCATATGATTCTTATTCATACCACCCCAGTCTCTCAGACAGAAGATATTAGGTTGTCTTAATCCAACCTTGATAGGAGGGCCTTTCTCTTATTGTATCTTGTTTTGTCCTGTTTGTCTGTTGCCTTTTGGAGGTCTTGTGTTTTCTGAGGAGAAAACGGAGGAGGAGAGGATCTAGGTGAGACAAGAGGTGGAAAAGAGAGGCTAGAGGGAAAATAAACTGGAATTGGGATGTATTGCATGAGAGAAAGGTATTAAAACAAGGGTTTCATGAAAAATTGCAGACTAGAGGTGGGAACTAGGAAAGATCATCCTGAGTGAGGTTACCTGAAGCAAAGAGACATGCATGGTATAGACTCACTTATGAGTGGATATTAGACATAATATATAGGATAAACGTACTAAACTCTACAGACCTAAAGAAGCTAAATGACAAGGAGCACCCCAAGGAAGTTAATTATCATTCAGAATGGAAAAAAAAAGGATAGACGCTGGAAGCCATAGGGGAGAGGAAAGAGGGCTGGAACCTACCTTAGATGTCCTCTAAAAGACTCCCACCAGATATCCAAGCAGATGCAGAGACTCACAGCCAAACTTTGGACAGAGTTCAGGGAGTCTTATGGAAGAAGGGGGCTATAAAAGGACCCAGAGGGAACAGAGATACTTCCCCTATCAGTGGTCTAGGAAGGAGTGACAGTGGAGGGAGAGAAAGGGCCTGTAGGACCAGGAGGAGTTAAGGGAGGAAGTTACAATTGAGATACAAAGTGAATAAATTGTAAAAAGTGATGATGATGATGAAACTACATATAAACTCTCATTTTCAAAAAATCAGTGGAAACTCTTTCTTGAAAATCTGCTAATAGAAGATCCTGTTGGGTATAGTGATGCAAGCACTGCAGAGCAAGAGGCAGATAGGTCTCCATGTGCTGAAGTCCAGCCTAGCCTGCACAGTGAGTTCCAGGACAGCCAGGACTACATACATACAAACTGTTTAAAAAGTGTTTTTCTAGGTTCCGAATACAATTTCTAGGAAACCACTACATTCTTCAAGTGCAAAAGACAACATAATTCTTCAAACACTTGATGTAACACTTGAGAACAGTGAATTGCTTTGAAATGGCAGAGATGAATACTGAAATTTACATTGGTATATGTAAAAATGTAAGAGTAAGATTCCTGCAAATGACTCTGATTTTTGGCATCACCAGGAAATAGAACGGGAGTTATTAGTACCTAAACCCATAGTTAAATGATAACAGAGAAAGAAGTAGTTTCATAGGAAAAATAAAAAGGAATAAACCTCTACACACACACATACACAAACAAAGAAAAGAATGTCTAGATTAAGATCTAGTTGGGGTATGCTTTCTATGCAAGTGACTGGACACTACTTCATAGGTAACAAATCAACACTTACGACAATGATTTATACTATTCACACTGTGTTTTCTGTAACAGACAAAAGAAAGGAAAGGAGAGAGGTACTGGGAAAAATCCTCTCTTTTCTGGATACCTCCTAAGTGATAATGTGGAAGAGCCCATGGAATGTCTCTTAGTCTATGGGAAAAAGAGTGAACCATAACCTCATAGTATTTTACTAGGTGGAAATATGGGCTAAGCTTTATAACAAAATGTACTGCACAGTGAGGCACATGGCAATTATACCACACAAGACAGAACTAACACCTGTATCAATGAACGGGAACACATATGCGATCTCTTTCTATATCCATTACTGTCTTTCAGTTTTTACTTACTTTAATTTAAATCCAATTTTAATTTACTAGATAGGCTTTAGTCTGTGTTCTTCAGTTTTTATTTTTTGGATTTTTTGCTTGTTTCTTTGTTTGGTTTTTATTTTGCTATTTGTTTTCCTTTTTTGTGTGTATACATTGCTTTCAGGAAAGGGTAGTAAAATTTCAGTAAGAACACATTTGTGGAGTTGGCAGTCTGTCTGCCTCCTGCTTCTCAGTGTTGATTGGTTTCCGATTGTTAGGTTGTACTTCTCTACCTCTTCCCTATAGTCTACCTTCAGGTGGACCTGCCACTTCTCACCTTGTCTTACCACTACCTCTTGTATTTATTCTTCAACTTCTTTTTTTTTTTTCTTGTTGTACTGGCTCTTCGCTAGCACCACAGGGGCAAAATAACTGCCACTTAATAAATACGTGCTAATATTTTGTGAATAAATTTTTAGATAGAATTATAATATAGTTGAATAAATACACTTTCATTAGCTTTCGTTAAACAATTTATTTACAAGAATCTTTAAAATATATTTATTTAGTATTGGAATTTGAGTGAAGGCTAAATTGTCTTCCAAAACTCTTTTCTGAACAAAAGAACAAAATAATCACAGGCATTTAAATAATGGCAGTGTGTCTTTTCTTCCCACATGGCATGCACCTACATGGGCTATAAGCAACGGTTCTGACAGAGCAAATGGAATAGTGTCTTCCCGAGCAAGAGGAAAATCAATAAATCTGTATTCAGTAAGAGCACCCTGCTGGTCTCAGCTGTCCAGACCATAGTTGTCAGTTTCCTTTACTGAGGCACAGTAGAATTACATTTACCTTTATCAAAATGCTCCCCTCTAGATAACAATTGAAGAAAGATAGCAAGTGTTACAGTTAAAGAAAAAGCCCCTCAGAAGCCCGAGCTTCAGGGGAAGCAGAGTCAAGGTCTATAAGTGTTCAGCGTTTGTTTAGAAGTTAAGAATCCCGTTCTGGCAAGTTGGAACCATTTGCTCTCTGCAACTTTTCAGAGCAGATCTTTCAATATATTATTTCTTTTACCTTTGTTATCTTTGACATTTGCGTTTAACATACACTGTAAATGCTTCATCAATTTCCATTTTCATTTCTGCAAAGATAGCAGCAGTACATGATGTAACCAAAGCTGTAAAGCTACAAGAATGTGAACCTCTGTTATTACAGGAATTTCATCAAATAGAAATTCTTTGGGGATATTTCTAGAACTTTGTGACAGTATGGGCAGTAAGTTTGAAACAAATTTGCTTCACAGTCCTACTCACATAATGGAACTCTATGTAATGACTATTATAAAATAACACAGAAGAACATATGCCTAACTACTTGTGTATATCAGTTGAAATTCCCAGCCATTTTATCTTGACATTATACTGTTGGGACCATGCATGTCAAACTTACCCATCTAAGCTGTATTTGCAATGCTTCTTATCTCCAGCCAAGCATGCCTTTGATATATTTACACCTTACTATTTGGATGAGACATTAAAAGTTTATGTCATTTCCACTTCAAAGACATCTTAAGTAGTAACATACCTGAGTCCAGCTCTGTACAGTATTATACATTTTGACAAATTTATTTCAATACTGCCCTTAAAATAACATCTGTAGCCAAATATAATTTTTCCTCCTAATTCTTCTCTGGATTTTCTACCTAGTAATAATATAAAAATATGTAGCATGTTCCTTCATTAATTAAGGAATAATATTAATTGTACCCATGTGTATACACAGATGTTAAACAGGACAAACCCTTCTTTTTTGGAAAAATTGCTAAAGAACAATACTTTGAAATATACTCCCACATTTACTTTATTTGATTTGTTGTTATTCCAGTAAAATATAAATCAAATATTTGCATTATCTTATTCTTCAACACTGAGTCCAAAAGTGAAATTGAAAATACGTGGTAGATTTTCTGATAACATTACATAATTTTTTGATATCATGTTGCATTATATAATGTGCAGTAACATTTTTATCAGATATATAATAAAGCTTTGGTTTGTAGATAATAAGCATCAAAATGAAAATTACTATCTTCCAACACTTGCATTGGATATCAAATACATTGTCTCATATTATTAAGAAACTAAGTCTTTAACTTCAACTTACCTCTGGCCCAAGAGTATAGTGTGAATAATGTGTAATTTATTCCTCATTAAAATATATTTTTCATTAAATATTCATCAAGCCATTTCTATGCCTGTTATCATTTAAGATTAAGAAGAACTATATTTTTAAAATAACATCTGCACTCTGCCCAAAGTTTGGCTATAAGTCTCAGCATCTGCTTTGTTACCCTGCAGGGGAGACTCTTTCAGAGGCCCTCTGTGGTAGGCCCCTGTCCTGTTCCCTGTTTTCTCCCTCTTCTGATGATGAATGAAGGGGGAGATAGTAAGACGACGTGGAGAGGACAGGAGCTCCACAAGGAGAGCAACAGAAACAAAAAAAAAATCTGGGCACAGGGGTCTTTTCTGAGACTGATAAATGGTCCAACCAAGGACCATTCCTGGATATAACCTAGAACTCCTGCTCAGATGTAGCCCATGGCAGCTCAGTGTCCAAGTAGGTTCCATAGTAATGGAAATAGAAACTGTCTCTGACATGAACTGATTGGCCTGCTCGTTGATCACCTCCCTCTGAGTGGGTAGCAGCCTTACCAGGCCACAGAGGAAGAAAATACAGCCACTCCTGATGAGACCTGATAGACTAGGATGTAAAGAAAGGAGAAGAAGACCTCTACTATCAGTGGACTTGAGGAGGGGCATAGGTGGAGAAGGGGGAGGGACAGTGGGATTGAGAGGGGAGGAGGGAGAGAGTTACAGTTGAGATACAAAATGAATAAACTGTAATTAATAAATAAAAACTAAAACATAAAAAATAATTAATGAAAACTAAAAAATAAACTAAACTAAAACCTGTATTTCCCTTTCTGAATGAGATTCAAGTATCCTTCTTTGGTTCTTTCTTATAACTTAACTTTTTTATGTTTGTGGATTGCAGAGAGGTTATCCTGTTCTTTATGGCTAATAGCCACTAATAAGTGATTATATATAATGCGTGGCTTTGGTTACTTCACTCATGATGACTTTTCACTAGTTCCATCCAATTTCCTGCCAATTTTAAGATGCCCTTGTTTTTAATAGCTGAGTAGTATTCCATTGTGTAAATGTACCACAATTTCTATACTAGTCTTCAGTTGAGAAATATGAGTTGTTTCTAGTTTCTGGTCAATATGAACAAAGTTGATATGAACATAATTCAGCAAGTATCCTTGTGGTATGATGGAGAATCTTTTGAATTTCTGCCCAGGATTGGTATAGCTAGGTCTTGAGATAGAACTATTCCCAATTTCCTCAGAAACTAACAGATTGATTTTCAAAATACTTGAACAAGTTTGCAATCACACCAGAAATGGAAAAGTGTTCCCATTTCTCTGTAGCATGTGTTGTCCCTTCAGTTTTTTTTTTTTTTAATCATAGTCATTGGAGCTGAATGGATGACAGGACAGGAACTGAGTAGGAAAGGGGATTTGGAGGGTTGAAGGAATGAGGATAAGGAGTGGGAGAGGAGGGGTGAAAGGGCCAGGTGAAGGAATGGGAATCAGAAGTAGGAATTGAGATTTGCCAGAAAGTTAGGATAGGGGATGCCTCAGTAAGTCAATAGGGTCACTTTAGGTGAGACTTCTAGTAGCAGGGGATATGAAGCCTGAAGTTGCCATCTCTTGTAGACAAGTGAGACTTCTAGTGAAGGGATAAGGACAAAAGCCCACCCACAAAACCTTCAACACAAAATTTGTCCTCCCTTCAAGATGTGAAGGGATAAAGAAGGAAAAAAATAATAAAATAATCAAACCAAATATTGGCCCTATTTGAGACCCATCCCATGGGACAGAACTAATCTCTAACACTATTACTGTTACTTTGTTATACTTATACTCAGGAGTCTAGCACAGCTCTTCTGAGTGGCTTCACCCAGCACCTGATGCTGAGACCCAGAGTCAAACCCAGAGTGGAGGGAGTCACAGGGAAGAGTTGGAGAAACAATTGAGGGAGCAGGAGGGGTCAAGGACTCCACAAGAAGACCTATAGAGGCAACTATTATGGCCCTATGGGTGCTCACTGACACTGACCAAAGAGCCTGCAAGTTCTGGTCATAGGTCTCCTGCACATATGTAGCAAATTTGCACCTTGGTCTTCTTGTGGATTCCAGCAACAACTGGAGTGGGGCCCTCTCTAACTAGATGCCTCCATTGCATCTCCTTCCCCAAACTGGGCTGTTTTATCTGGCCTCAGGGGGACAAAATGCACCTAGGTCTGCAGAGACTTAATGTGCCATGGAAGTAAAGCTAAAATCAAAATAGGAAAAAGGAAGTAATTTAAACCAAGATGCCATTAACAATACCAGCACATTATGAAGGAGCTGAGCATCTGGAGAGAGGAGATTGTGGTAGCCCCTTATTATGATTTGTCTTTTGAGTGACTGATATAAATTTCCATGTTGATGGTATACTAACTAATTCACAAAACAAACTTTGTTTCTATAATAATTCAGAACCTTTTCTGTGTGAATTGCTAAACATTACAATGTCTGTTAAGTTAATGTAAAATCTTCCACAAGACATACTCTCTAACAAATGGGGAAAACTTTCCAGTCTTAATGTCATAGCAATGAAAGTAGTGTAGCATTTTCATAAGAATAGATAAATTGAACAATGCAGCAAAATGGAAAAATGAGACAGACTCAAAATTAACTAAATTAGGTACCACAAAGGAGGAAATGATGAGGCTGTGTAGGTTAAGAAGAGAAAAGGTATATTTTTTTAATTTTAGAAATTATATATTTTTATTTTTATTTTTTATAATTTATTCACTTTATAGCCCAGCTGTAGCCCGCAGTCCCACCCTCTTTACAGTCCCACCTTTCTTGCCTCTTCCTCCCCCACCTCTCTCTGCTAGCCCACTGATAGGGCAATTCTCCTCAGCTACTGTCTGACTGTAGCCCATCAGGTCCCATCAGGGTTACCTGGATCCACTTCCTCTGTGGTCTGGCTAGGTTGCTCCACTAGTGATAGGTGATCAAGGAACAGGCAACCAAGATCATGTCAGATACTATCTCTTCTCCTCTTACTAGGGAACTCACATGGAGATTGAGCAGTCTATAGGCTACCTTTGAGCAGGGGAGTCTAGGTCCTCCCAATGCATGGCCTTTGGTTGGTATATCAGCCTCTGCAATCCCCCTGGAAAAGTTATTACATTTTATTTAAAAATATATTATGTCTTCTTGAGATACAATTTACAAAGGAAACAAAAATTTACAAATGTGCAGTGACTCAATGCCATCAGTAATCATAAAGATCAGAAGAAAAATAATTTTTTTCATTTATCCTATATTATATGGCTAATATCCACTTATAAGTAAGTACGGAGGACCCTACAGAAGATGCTTAATACTCATTCAGAAGGGCAAAAAGGGTAGACATCAGAAGTAGGAGAAGACAGGGAACAGGACAGGAGCCTTCCACAGAGGGTATCTGAAAGACTCTACTGAACAGCTATGGAAGCAGTGCTGAGACTCATAGCCAAACTTTGGGCAGAGTGCAGGGAATGTTACAGAAGAAGTAGGAGATAGAAAGATCTAGAGGGGACAGGAGTTCTACAAGGAAACCAACAGAGCCCAAAACTCTGGATCCATGGTTCCCTTCAGAGTCTCTTGAATCAACCATGGACCATGGGACCATGCATGGAGAGGACCTAGATGTTCTGCTCAGATTTAGCCCATGGGCAGCAGCTCAGTCTCCATGGTAGAACCCTAGTAAGAGAAGCAGGAGCAGTCACTGGCATGAACTTTGTTTCCTGCTCTTCAATCACCTCCCCTTGGTAAGGTGGCCTTATTAGGCCATAGAGAGAAAGGATCTAGACAATCCTGATGAGACCTGATAGACTAGGGTCAGATAATAGTTGGGAAGGACGTTTGTTATCAGTGGACTAAGGAAGAGACATGAGAGGGGAAGAGAGATGGAGGGTGGGACTAGGAAGAGATGAAGGATGGGACCACAGCTGGGATACAAAGTGAATAAATTATGATTAATAATAAGAAAAAGAATATAAAACGAGAGAGAATGATTGCCTTTTAGTTAGAAAATTAGCAAGTATTTCAGTGTTTCAAGTATTGATGAAAAACTTTATTGCAGTTTAATATGTATATTACTCATTCTACAGAGTCGTTTTTCATAGCTAATTAGTCAGACATATTTTGTAAAAAATAATTTTTCATTAGTATTTGCTATGGCAAGGAGCCATCCAAAATTCCAGAGATTCTTAATTTTACAACTTTTTTTTCTTATTCATGTGAACAAAATGGTTCTGTGTGGATGTGCTCTCTTCAGTTATTGTGTATTTATGTCTTCGGGGTCTGAATGAAAAGACTATATTTGATATAGATGTGTTTCTTCAAAAATTGAGAAAGGAACTGAGAAAAATCACAATGGCATTTGAGAACCCCATGTTCAAAGATTCCATTTTGAGGGAAACATAATTTTTTATGTATTCTACCATGTGTTATTATTCGGTAACCAACCAGGAGCTGTTAATTAAAGTAAAAAAAAATTACTTAAATGTGGTTTATTAGCCCTTGCACAAACAAAACATGTTATAAAAGAAGCTGATTTAGAAACACACAAATCAACAATGAGAATGACTGCTTCGATTTCCACTCAATGCTTGTTTAGGTACCAAGAATCTGGACTGAAAGCCCTTGGTATACTTTTCTTAAATGTTCATCAAACAATATGATGAACATACAATAATAGTTGAACTATGTAAACCACATAAAAATTGTGTCAGTAATAGTCTTTGGCACAGGAAAGCTAATAGTGACTTCCAGTAATAACAAGTAAATACTTTCAATATTTGACATTTAAGACATCTTATTTTAATCAGAGCTCCTGGAAAACAGAACTACTGCAGTTCAGTTCCCAAATAAAAAAATGCTGGAATAAGTTAAGGGTTCTGATCTGAGATCACTGAGGATATGTGAATACAGGATTAAGAAATGCAAATGTCATGGAATAAAATATTTATTTTGTTACCTAAATTTATCAGTTACATAAATCAAGCCAAAGTGTCCCTTGCTTCTCTTTGTCTAGTGAGACTTGTATTGCTGCTACTCGTAGACTGAGATAAACCACAGACATTGTCCAGAGCACGATCAAGTCAGTTCTGCACTTGCAGCTTAGACTATTTTGACTTTCCTGCTAACCAACAGTATGTTCCTTGTCTCCATTCTTCTATGTAAAAGTGGTTTTTTTTGACATCATAAGTTGCTCATGATGTGTGTTAATATACATTTTCAAAGAGAAGAAACATTTTAGGGAAAATTATTATTTTATTATGCAAAGCATTTAAAACTGGATTTTAAATGAAAACTACCTCAAATGCAAATTTTAATTTACAGCTAAATGAGGAGGCCAAGAAAAATTCCATGAGCTGAATAATATCATATATTTTTAATGTAAATATTATTCTCACAAGGCATTGGAAGACCAAGTGATCTTTCCTCTACAGCATCAGACTTCAGTGTAAGCTCTCCAATGAAACAAAATTAAAGGGATCTGGCTTAATGCACAAACAGGTAGCTCTCTGTTCTCTGTTTTCTGTAAAGACACAAGGAGAATACAAGGAAATTTCCTTCACTGTTAGCTTTTAAGAAATGCTAAATTCTGTTTGCTAAATGAAAAAAAAAAGTATTCTGTGACAAAACCATCTGGCCCTGGGCTATTTTTGAATGGGAGAATTTTGATGACTGCTTCTATTTCCTTAGGGGGAGTAGGGACTGTTTAATTTTTTTACCTGATCGTGACTCAGCTTTAGTAAATGTAATCTGCCAAGAAAATTGTCTATTTCATTTATAATTTTAATTGTGTGTGTGTGTGTGTGTGTGTGTATTAGGTTTTGAAGTAGGACCTAAGGATTCTTTGGATTTCCTTATTGTTTGTTATTATGTTCCTATTTTCATGGCTGATTTTGTTGATTTGGATAATGTCTCTCTTCCTTTTGCTTACTTTGGCTAAAGTTTTGTTTGTCTTGTTGATTTCCTCAAAGTACCAGCTCTTGGTGTAGCTGATTTTTTGAATTGTTTTTCTTTTTTTCTAATTCATTGAGTTCAGCTCTGAGATTGATTATTTCCTGTCACTACTCTTCTTGGGTGTGTCTGCTTCTTGTTTTCTCTAGGGCTTTCAGATGTGCCATTAAGGTGCTTGTATGAGATCTCTCTCTCTCTCTCTCTCTCTCTCTCTCTCATGTAAGAACTTAGTGCTACGAACTTTCCTCTTAGCACAGCTTTCATTGTATCCCATAACTTTGGGTAAATTGTGCTTTCATTTTCATTGAATTCTAGGAAGTCTTTAAATTCTTTATTTCCCTTTGACCCAGCTGTCCTTGAGTAGAGAGTTGTTCAGTTTTCCTTTGTGTGTAGGCTTTTTGCTGTTTCTGTTATTATTGAAGTTCTGCTTTAGACCATGGTTGTCTGATAACATACAAGGGATTATTTCAGTTTTCATGTATTTGTTGAGGCTTGCTTTGGGCCCAACTATGTGGTCAAATTTGGAGATTCTGTAAGGTACTGAAAAGGTATAGTCTTTTGTGCTTGGGTGGAAAGTTCTGTAGACATCTAATAGGTACATTTGATTTAAGACCTCTGTAAGTATTATTATTTCTCTATTTAGCTTCTGTCTCGAAGATCTGTACCTTGGGGAGGATGGGGTGTTGAAGTCTCCCAATACTAAAGTGTTGAGATTGATGTGTGATTTAAGCTTTAATAATGTTTCTTTTCTGAATGCAGGATCCCCTGTATTTGGACATAGATGTTCAAGATAGTGATGTCCTCTTGGTAGATTTTTAATTTGATGATAATGAAGTGTCCCTCCTCATCTCTTTTGATTAATTTTTGTTGAAAGTGTATTGTATTTGATATTAGGATGGCTACTCCAGCTTGTTTCTTGGGTCTGTTTACTTGGAAAACCCTTATTTCCAGAAATTCATTTTGAGGTAGTGTCTATCTTTGTTGCCTGTGTGTGTTTTTTGAATGCAGCAAAATGTTGGATCCTGTTTCTACAACCATTCTGATAGTCTGAGTCTTTTTATTGGAGACGTGAGTCCATCGATATTGATAGGTATTAGTGATCAATGAATGTTAGTTAGTTCCTTTGATTGTGGAATTGGTGATAATAGTATGTTTGGTTTCCTTCTGGTGACCACTAAGCACCTGTTTTTCTTTTCTCCCTTGCGCTGGGATTATATCACATATACTACTCCCAGGTTTTTTGACTTGGTTCTGAGAATTGAACACAAGACCCTGGTGCTTAATGTAGACATTGATCATTTCATGGACTGAATATTTTCACCAGATTGCTGATATGGAAAGTCAAATAAAATGCAATTATAGTTTTTATTTGTGAGCAATTTAATGTTGACAATCATTAATTAATTCACAATCACAATACATATAAATTAGAGACATTATCTTATGTTACAAATATTTTATTATTCAAAATTATTTCTAACAACACTTCAGGTAATAAATTGCTGATAAACTTACTGCCTTTCAATTTGAATTAAATTTATGTAATTGTTAGGGAATGGTGTGATGTTTGTATTCTACAACTAATTACTGGCCCTCAAGATATGGTTATTGCCTGAATAAACCTGCATAAACCTTGTTATGTAAACCTGCCTAAGACATTATATGTGACTGGTTGATGAGAGACCTAAAACCTGGCCAGGGCATAATGCAGAAGATGTGGACAAGGTTTCTGTTTTGAGTTCAAAGCATCATGGGAAACAGATGGACTTAAAGAGAGGAGGAAGAACTTCATAATGGGTTAGTGAGGAGAAGGAATCAGTTGAGCCAGGAGGAATAATGGCATGGAAAGTTATAGATGAAGAATGAAAACAAGTATTTATAATATTATTGATGGAAATAGGCCAGATGAGGCTGGTTATGGAGGATGGCATTGGGAGGGGTTGGATAGGTGGATGGTGAGGTAATTGAGATAGCATAGATGGAATTTTCTGCTCAGCCCAAGGTGTTTTAAGGCAATTATAAAATATAACATATGTCTGTGTTTTATTTAATTGTGGTAGTGGGTTAAGTAATACCTTCACAGGAATTACAGGGCTATTAATAAACCTTATATAGTACAACATCAATTTTATTTACAACATAAAGTTAAAGATATTATTCATTATTATTTTTTATTCTCATCTTGTTTTTCCAAAGAAATAAAAATACTGTGATTACAACTCAATAAGATTACATTAAGCATTAGGAAAAAGAGGTTCTATTCATGCCAAATGCTTAATCCTCATTCAGAAGGACAAATGCTACAGACATCAGAAGCAAGAGAAGGCATGGAACAGGACAGGATTCTACCACAGTCAGCCTCTGAAAGCCTCCACTAATAGAGAAAATCAAAGCAGAGGCTGGGACTCATAGCCAAACTTTGGGCCGAAAGTATGGAATTTTATGAAAGAAGAAGGAGATAGAAAGACCTGGAGGGGACAGACTCTCCAAAAAAAGAACAACAGAGCCCAAATCTGGGCCCTGGGGGCTGTGCAGAGCCTGATATCCCCACCAAGGACCATGCATGGAAAGGACCTAAGATTCCTACAATTATGTAGCCCATATATCTCAGTCTCCAAGCAGGTACCTTAGTAACAGAAGCAGGAGCTGTCTCCTACATGAACACATTGGCAGGCTCTCTGATCTTCTCCTCCTTGTGGTACAGTCTTGCCAGGCCACAGAGGAAGACATTGCAGTCAGCCTTGATGAGACATGATAGGCTAGGGTCAGATGGAAGGGGACTAGTGGAGGGACATACGGGGAGAAAAAAGAAGGAATGTGAGATTGGGAGGAGAACTGGGAGAGGGCCACAGCCAGGATACAAAGTGAATAAACTGTAATAAATAATAACAATTAATAATATATATATATATAACAAAATTTGAGATTTTTTAAAAAATTATTTTTTAACATTAGTTACAGTTTATTAAATTTGTGTCCCAGCTGTATCCCTCTCCCTCATTCTCTCCCAATCCCACACTCCCTCCTTCATCTTCTTCCAACCCCTTTCCAAGTCCACTGATAGGGGAGGACATCCTCCACTTTCATCTGACTCTAGGTTATCAGGTATCTTCAGGACAGGCTGCAAACTCCTTTTCTGTGGCATAGCAGGGCTGCTCCTCCCTCAGGTGGTAGGGGGTGGGAGGGCATCAAAGAGCCAGCCATTGAGTTCATGTCAGAAATAGTCCCTGTTCCCCTTACTACGGTACCCACTTGGATACTGAGTTAACCATGGTCTACATCTGAGCAGTGTTTCTAGGTTATATCTATACATGGTCCTTGGTTGGAGATATGGCCTCACAAAAGACTCCTTTGCCCACATATATTAGGTCCTTGTGAAGCTCCTGTCCTCTCCAGTTCATACTAACTCCCCCTTCTTCTATATCATTCCCTGTACTCTGCAGAAGGTTTGGTTGTGAGTTTTAATATCTGCTTTGATACCCTGGTAGGTAGAGTCTTTCACAGACCCTTTGTGGTAGGCTCCTGTACTGTTCTTTGTTTTCTCCTACATCCAATGTCCATCCCATTTGTCTTTCGAAGTGAGGATTGGTCATCTCACCCCAGTTCCTCTTTCTTGTTTATCTTTTTTAGGTATATAGATTTCCATATGTTTATTCTATGAAAACACATGCTAGAGAGGTTGTGGAGAAAGGAGAACCCTCCTCAATTGCTGGTGGGAATGTAAACTTGTACAACCACTTTGAAAATCAAATTGGTGCTTTCTCAGTAATTAGGAATAGTGCTTCCTCAAGATCCAGCTATTCCACTCCTAGGCATATATCCAAAAGACGGTCAAGTACACAACAAGGACATTTGCTCAAACATGTTTATAGCAGCTTTATTCGTAATAACCAGAACCTGGAAACAACTTCCGTTGATGTCCATCAAGGGAAGAATGGATACAGAAATTGTGGTATTTTTACACAATGGAATACTACTCAGCAATTAAAAACAAGGAAATCATGAAATTTGCAGGCAAATATGGGATCTAGAAAAGATCATTCTGATGAGGCATTCCAGAAGGAGAAAGACACATATGGTAGATACTCACTTATAAGTGGGTACTAGACCTATAAGATAGGATAAACATACTGAATTTGAGATTTTTAAGAAGCAACTGTTTTGTGTGCATTCTAAAAATTGTGCCTTACTGAAAATTGTATGTCAGTGTTTCATTGACTGTGACAAAAATATATTTAGCTATTCTTGTGAAAAATATATCTAATAAAAATTTGTTCATTTTTATTAGTTTAATATTATTGTTTTGATGAATGTTAGAAAATACTAACAAGATACACATTTATTTGCTGGTAGAATTGCCTGGTACATTAGAAATGTGATTATTTAAGACACTGTCAAGAGAACAAAGCAATAGCCTACAGACGTGGAAAAATTCTGCAAAAACCCAACATCCAACAGAGGGCTGATATCAGACATTATGAAGAACTTAAGAAATTTAACACCTCTCCATATCTCTTCAACAAAGTACTTGAAGTTCGAGCTAGAGCAATAAGGCAACTAAAGGAGATCAAGGAGATACAAATTGGAAAGGAAGAAGTCAAAGTATCACTATTTGCAGACAATATGATAATATACATGAGTGACCCCAAAACTTCAACCAGAGATCTCCTTCAACTGATAAACACCTTCAGTAAAGTGGCTGGATACAAAATCAACTCAAAAAAAAAAAATCAGAAGCCCTCCTGTACACCAAAGACAGAAAGGCCGAAAAGGAAATTAGGGAAACAACACCCTTAACAATAGCCACTAATAACATAAAGTACCTTGGGGTGACTCTAACCAAGCAAGTGAAAGACCTATATGAAAAAAAAAATTTCAAATCTCTAAAGAAAGAAATTGAAGAAGTTCTTAGAAGGTGGAAAGACCTCCCGTGCTCATGGATTGGTAGGATTAATATAGTGAAAATGACCATATTGTCAAAAGCAATCTACAGATTCAATGTAATGCCCATCAAAATACCTTCACAATTCTTCATACACCTTGAAAGAAAATATTCAACTACATATGGAAAAACAAAAAACCCAGAATCTCCAAAACAATCCTCTACAACAACAGATCATCTGGAGGTATCTCCATCCCCGACCTCAAGCTGTACTACAGAGCAATAGTAATAAAAACCGCATGGTATTGGCATAATAACAGAATAGTGGATCAATGGAACCGAATAGAAGACCCAGAAATGAACCCACACACCTATGGAAACTTGATT
>CM053764.1:79326776-79367965 GCA_028658305.1 Pachyuromys duprasi
ATCCCACTGAAATCAGGGACTAGTCAAAGCTGCCCATTGTCTCCATATCTCTTCAACATAGTACTTGAAGTCCTAGCTAGAGCAATAAGACAACTAAAGGAGGTCAAGGGGATACAAATTGGAAAGGAAGAAGTCAAAGTATCACTAATTGCAGACGATATGATAAGATACATGAGTGACCCCAAAAATTCAACCAGAGAACTCCTTCAACTGATAAACACCTTCAGCAAAGTGGCTGGATATAAAATCAACTCAAAAAAATCAGAAGCCTCCTGTACACCAAGACAAAAGGGCTGAAAAAGAAATTAGGGAAACAACACCCTTCACAATAGCCACTAATAACATAAAGTACCTTGGGGTGACTCTAACCAAGCAAGTGAAAGACCTGTATGAAAAAACTTCAAATCTCTGAAGAAAGAAATTGAAGAGGATATCAGAAAATGGAAAGACCTCCTGTGCTCATGATTTGGTAGGATTAACATAGTGAAAAAGACCATACTGCCAAAAGCAATCTACAGGTTCAATGCAATTCCTGTCAAAATACCTACGTAATTCTTCACAGATCTTGAAAGAAAAATTCTCAACTTCATATGGGGAAACAAAAACCCAGAATCTCCACAATGATCCTGTACAAAAACAGATCAACTGGAGGTATCTCCATCCCTGACCTCAAGCTTTACTACAGAGCAATAGTAATAAAAACTGCATGGTATTGTAATAGAAACAGAATGGTGGATCAATGGAACCGAATAGAAGACCCAGAAATAAACCCATACCCCCACGGAAACTTGGTTTTTAACAAAGAAGCCAAAACCATTCAATGGAAAAAAGACAGCATCTTCAACAAATGGTTTTGGTCCAACTGGATATCTGTATGCAGAAAATGAAAATAGATCCATATTTTTCACCCTGCACAAAGCTAAAGTCTAAGTGGGTCAAAGACCTCAACATATCTAGGTTATAACCTAGAACCCCTGCGTGTATGTAGCAAATGGTAGCTCAATACCCAAGTGGTACACCAGTAAGGGGAACAGGGACTGTTTTGGCCATGAACTCAATGGCTGGCTCTTCGACCCCCCCCCCCCCAAGGGAGGAGCAGCCTTGCTAGGCCACAGAAGAGGACATTGCAGCCAGTCCTGAAGAGACCTAATATGCTAATAGAGTTAGAGGGAAAGTGAGGAGGTCCTCCCCTATCAGTGGACCTGGAAAGGGGCAGGGAGGAGATGAGGGAGGGAAGGGTGGAATAGGGAGGGGATGGCTGAGGGGGCTACGGCTGGGATACAAAGTATATAACCTGTGATCAACATAAAATAAAAATGTTAAAATTAAGACAAAGTTAATATTATTAAGTTCCCATTGAAAACTTTTGTGCATCCATGACTTCTTTATTTCTGGTTTGTGAGCTCTTCTGTTTCTTGGTGCATTCACAACATTGTAATTCTTCAGTGTCTATATATTAAATCATATTTTGCTTCACCATTTAAGTTTGTTTTTTCAGTAACATATTTTCTAATATTATTCTGTTAATATTAACCATTTCTTTACAAACTTTATTTGTATTTTCCAAATGTATTTTTAAAAGTAAAATTCCTTAGTCTTTTGCTATGTTTTCATTTCATCAACTGTTGTAGTAATGGTTAATCATAAACATATATATAAATAAAAACATACTACTTTACTACTATTAATATTTGAAGATATTGAAATAGCTCATACAATTTACAAACCTTATGTAATCATATTTAATATTATGTGTCATATCTGATAACAATTATACTTATGTGTTTTCATTTTTTCATAGAGATGTTGGATTGCCTATTTATTTTTTTTAATTTTATCATTATTATCATTTATTACAATTTATTCACTTTGTATCCCAGCTGTGGCCCCGTCCTTTATCTCCTCCTAATCCCACCCTTCCTCCCTCTTCTCTCTTCTATACTCCTTCCCTATTCCAGTGATAGGCGGAGGTTCTCCTACCCTTCTACCTGACCCTAACCTATCAGGTCTCATCAAGACTCATTTCATTGTCTTTCTCTGTAGCCTGGCAAGGCTGCACTGCCCATGGGGAGGTAAGTTTTCTTAAACAATCCAAATCAAATAAAATTTTGTGATGACAACTTGATCTCCAAGTAAAACCATTCATCATAAAATCTAACAGAACATTATGATTATGTTAATACAATAATTTTAAAATTTGTTTATATATTTACATATTTTTACTGTGTATGCATGTATATGCTTGTGTGAGCATGTGATATATATGTGAGAGAAAGTCTGTGACCCAGCAAAAATGCAGAAGTCAAAACACAACTTTGTAGAGTTAGTTCTCTCCCTCTCCCTGTCTTTTAGTTTTTTATTAGATTATAACAGTTACAATATTTCTCCATCCATTTTCAAATCTGCTTATAAATTCTTCTCAATTCCCTTTTAAATACATGACCTCTGTATTTATTTTATTCTGTATTAATTATTGTTTTATACACACACATATGTATACATGATCTGACCAGTTTGTTTAATCCTACCTGTGTATAGTTTTCGAAGCTGACAGTCCTGTTACTTCAAAATGAATTGGTATCTTCTTCCCTGGAGAAAGTGACCTCTCACAGCCTTAGCTTTCCTTGCTTGTACACAGTTCTTTGTGTAAGGCTGAGGCTTCATGAGCTTTTCTCCAAAAGGTTGGTTATGTTCATTGGTTTCTAGCTCATGTCTGAACACTCATGTCTGAGAGACCTTAGAGTGTATTTTCTAATATTACTAGGAGTCATAATCTGTCACAAACTCCAAGGTGTTCTGTCTCTTAAAATCACCCATGTCCCTTTTCTTCAATGATCCCTGAGCATTAGGGAAGTTACCTCAATCAAGAAAACTTAGAAAAGAAAGTTTTATTTTGACTTACAGTTTCAGAGAATTGGAGTCCATGACCATGTTGGCAGATAACATGACCACAGGTAGGCAGGCATAGCAATTGAGTTTAACTTATAGCCTAGATCTTGATCCATAATCACAATGCAGAAAGAGATAACTGTGAATGACACTGGCTTTTTGATACCTTATTCATCCCAAAGAATTCCATCAACTTGGGACCAAACATTCAACGATATGAAACATGGGGTACATTCTCCTTCAATCCACCTAAACCCCATGGTGTTACTTCTGTCTGTGTTACCATGTTTACTGACGTTATTGTTCTATTTATACTGCTCTGTCCACAAAAGGCAGTGACACAGCACATTTTTTAATTGCATTCAAAATCTTATCTCAGCGTGCACAGAAATGCACAGCTAGTGATCACCCCTCATTAAAGAAATTTCTGTCTAAACCAAGTGAAAACTTCTACAGGAAACCACCACTAAATACAGCAGAAATATCAGGAAATGGTGGGACACCCAGCTCCAGTGTTTTTGCAGGTGCACAAGATCCCAAATTTATGGCTCATGTAAGACTCTAAAAGCAGGTCAAGAAGAGTATGGGAACATTTTTCTCTTGGTCCTCTGTACTACCTTTAAGCTAAGATTTATTTAAAAAAATGATATCCTCTTTAATAGGCTTACTTTCATTCAGCTTGACAATTTCAATGTTAATTAAATCATTTTCAAATTAAACATTTATTTCAATTTTTACTTGTCTTTATGCCCAATAATCTATAGATTCTTTTGTTTAGTTATATAATTTAAAACTATACCAAACTTTCACTTTATGGTTATAAATATGATTACTGAGTGTGAAAAAAATCAAATTTTACTGTTACCATAGATAGGACTTTCAAAGGATGTTCTTCCTTTAACCATTGCTTATTATTTAACTGTCTTGATATTACAAAAGATGGAATGAACAAGGTATACCTCCAATCTTCTGTTATTTTGTGAGCATTTAAACTAAGTAAAATCAGACTAACTAAAAAATGGTTCAGGACTAGATATTTGCTAGGCAACTGCCATTAGCATATTTCTAGAAGAGGGACAAGTATAATAAGACTTCTGTTTCCTATTGTAGGCACAGGGTAATGTTATTGACATTAGAAATCCTTAATTTTAATAAAATGACCAAATAACAGAACAACATAGTAAAAGTCAAAGAAAATTAAGTGCTAAAATTATCTAAATTATTCTCATATTTTTACATTAATTTTTCTGTTTTTTGGCCCTCATTTCCCTCAGAAAACATTAGCTGATGGCCTTAAAGTTTCTTCCTATGTTTCTTACCTTTTCTCTCTAATTGTATCCTGTTTAAGATAGTATCCGCAGTTTTAGGAGTATTTTTTTTGTTGTTGTCGTTAAACATATGATGTTGATTTTTCTTTAAAAGCACAAATTCTTAAATTCAAGATGCTGCTTTTGAAGATGAAATGCCTTTTTTGTTTGTTTGTTTCATGGTCAAATCAAAGTAAAGATGCAGAGTTCTAGTAAATCTCTTTTTAATAGTGGAAGTGCCCTGATGGAACTGTTTCACTATACAAAACCATTATGCTAGACACAAATTAAGGCATACACAAGACTTTACCATGGTATTTAAAGTGAAATATTTATGAAGTGATTTAAATACTAATGACAGAGCATTCCTAGAGGAGTCACAAAATTAAAGGATAAGAACATTCTGCATCAGTGTCTCAGTCTCTGAGTCTGCTGCATGCTGCATTTATTGTGTTTCATTACTCGATTCGTAGAATAAAGCCAAGAGAAAGAGAATAACTTATGGGAAGTGAAGTGTTGTGTTTGAAGGACATATCCTCTTTTCTTATCATCTAATATTAGCACCTTCCCAACTTTACATGCCTTTTTTATCCCCCTTTTATTCATAGAGGTGAAATGAGTGTGATGAGTAAATTGAGCTCTAAGACACAATCTAGTTGAAGCTAAAATCACAATAGAAAGCATGTTATATGACTGGTTTTAGCTTT
This sequence comes from Pachyuromys duprasi, assembly GCA_028658305.1. NCBI lineage: Eukaryota > Metazoa > Chordata > Mammalia > Rodentia > Muridae > Pachyuromys > Pachyuromys duprasi. The sequence goes on from CM053764.1 coordinate 79,331,680, forward strand.
ATTTTGCATATATTCATACATTTTCATATATCCATAAATATTCAAAATTGTAGTTTTCTTTTTCGTGTTTCTTCTGTTTTCTTTAACATTATTCATCTGATAAAATTACTAACTGGTTAGACACTAGAAATGAGCAGTTTAAATTCTAAGTCATATACTTTGGAAAACAATTTGGATATAAGGTACAGCCCTTAACAGTTAACAGCCCTTTCACAGTTCATATCAAGGAATAATCTGTAAGTGAAATACTATTTTGGAAAAATGTATTTCACTGTGTAGTATAGACTGCCTGTAGCTGCAGCATTAACACAAACTATATTTACCTTATAGTCTTTTGAAATTAAAATATTTATTTTCATATAAAATATAAATCATGTGTGACATCAAAAATAAGTTTTCCCCCAGTCAGCTATTATATCCCCATAGTTAATAAAAATACTGTATCAGACTGAAGTCATTGGAATGCTTTATCTAGTGTTAAGTTGCCTTCTTATTCTTATAACACACCATAGATATCTTTTTTTAATAATAGAAAAATTTACTTCCTCAAATATTGGAAATCAAATATTAACATTCAGTTTTCCTTTCTCACTTTGGAAGACTATTCTTTTTATTGGCATAATTTATTCTTAAAATGCAAAGGCTTATATATACATACACCCTCTACAGCTAAATTGGATCACAAGAGTCTATCAATTTTATTAACTGTACTATGCCTAGTTCAATATTTTCTTCTTTCTTAAGTCAGTTTTAAGTAGCCTTTGTTAAGGTTTTAAGAACACTTAAAATTTCAGATTTGTTGGCTTAAATGGTTTATACAGTCTTTATTGTTTTAATTCTTTTTTTCCACGATATTAACCATCTTTATTACTTTTGATTCTTTAAAAACTTTTTTTAATTAATTAATTAATTAATTTATTTATTTTTTATTTTTTATTTATTTATTTTTATCTCAGTCACAGGTTAGGTACTTTGAATCCCAGGCGTAGCCCCCTCCCCCATTCCCTCCTACCCTCCCACTCCCTCCCTCATCTCCTTCTTCCCCGCCCCCTCCTAGTCCACCAACACATAGATATCTTAAAATAGGTATCTTAATAGCCTTAGTTTACAAATGAAAAATCTTGGTATCACTACCTCAAGTTGAAACCTATTAATCAAAAATATTTCAGAAAATAATTACATGAATCCATGAATGTAAATTATTTAGCATGGCCATGTGTTCATATTGTGAAAAATTCAATTTAATCACCCACCGAAAGTAATCTCTGAATGTTGAAACTACTTAGAAATTATTGAAATGTAGAAATGATAATTGAAGATGTGACTGCTAGGAATTTTTTAAGAATGGGTGATTCATATAAATCTAGTAACGATGAGATGGAAGGGAGGGAGGTAAAAGGGAAAAACACAGAGAATGGAGGAAAGAATGAGTCAGAATGATGGAAATAAGAGAGGACACTAGAAAAAGGGAGATGAAGAAATGAGGTACTAAGAGACTGACAACAGTAGACAGGGGAGATGGAGAGGACCAGAGAATAGCAGTTGAGTGGGAAGAAACTTCTGTTGCAAGGGGGTATAGGTAATTTGCAGTGACTGCAACATAGATAGGATACACTTCATAAGATAAAACCTCTTTGGTATCATCAAAGAAAAAATATCTGTCTGAGGGGAAATATTTAGACCTTACACTCTTACATTTATTTTTCAATAGGTTCCTTAAGTAGAATAGATTTGTAATCCAATACCCTTGTACATTTTCTTCAGTAAAATGATCCCAACATTTAACCTCTCAGTAGCCATGTGCAGTAAGGAAACAATAAAAAGGAACACAGAGCTAATGCGGTGTACTGATACTAATAAGGCTGCAGAAGTGAGGGGAGGAGGGCAATGACAAAGCAAATTCCCTAAACACCTCTTCCTGATGGAATAAGCCTAAGGTAAACCTACACTGGGAAGCAAGTGACTGAATGATGAAGTATGTCACAATTCTGGGATTACTATCATATATCTATCAATCTATGAATCTCACTATCTATCTATATGTGTCTTGACAGAGATTTTATTTCCTGGTTTCACAAATAAATCATTTTGAAAGTGAAATTGAGAAGTTGCTTATTTCAGCGGTTGGTGAATGAACACTGCTCAAGATAGTTAACATATTTTAAAAAACTATTTTGGACTTCTTATCATTGAATTAATTTTTCTAAGAATAAAATACCATTTGATGTTAGAAAAAGAAATATTTTAAAATAACTTGTTTGTTTTCCATGTATAAATAGTTGCTTGCAAGTAAAAATGTGTACCAGGGAGCAATAAAGGGGCAACCGCAGAGTGTATGTGATCTGACAGGGGAAACTAAAAAAATGTAAAGAGCTCTAACATAGAGAGTGGTCAAAGATAAGTACAGAAGAAGGAGAATAAAATAACAGTAAAATTATCTGAAAAAATCATAATTGATCATGTCATTAATTCTGTACCAAAAATTGTAAAACCAAGAATTCAAAAGAATAATATAAATATGTCTGTGTATAGTTTAAATAGTTTAAATGAAATTTCTTATTGGGTACGACAATGCTCTCTCCAACAGCCAATGACTATTTAACAAAAACTCCAATACCAGGCACAGGAACCCTCTTTTAAGCTGTTCGTCCCAGTTGTTCATGACACTCAGAGTATTACAGGCTATTTCTTTCCCCTTTATATTCCCCCAAAGAGGTAGAATGTAAGCCTCTATTGCTGAATGCACTATGAACTTCAGTTGCAGGGTTCTGAGTTCCCTCAGCAGGAACTGACCTGAAGCCTCATCCTTGAGAACTAGTTTTACAGTACCAGATGTACAAGCTTCAGAAGTAGGGAAACATTTCACCGTTTATTTCCCCTGTTGCTCTTCTGTTTTAAACACACAAGACATCCTGTAGATGAGAGGGTAAAGTCCAATTATCACAGTTTGTACTTGAAAACCTTTGTAATCTGGCCCCAAACTATTTTCTAATCTTACATCTCATTATTTCTAATCACTCTGAATAACTAAATGGAACAATTTCACATGTTTAAAAAGCTTAGCAAGTTTAGAAATTTTCAATAAGTATGTGTATTATTTGAAAACTTTTTACTTCTAATGTTTTATTTTGGACTCATAAATTTGTAAGTCAATCTTTCTATTAAAAGTCAATATATTTGAAAATATACATGCAATGTTAAAATGTTGTCTCATAAGTTCTATGCATTTTATTTCACATGAACTGAAATTCAATTAATTTATATGAAGAAAAAATAGAATATACCTTTTTGTCTAATTTTAGAAAAGAAGCAGAATAGCACAAAAGGCAATACTACACTCAACAGATAATTGCTATTTCCAGGATGTGGTTTCAAATTATTTTCTCAGAGGTTGATTGGGAGCCTCGTTCTTGGCTGGAGCTATCCAGAGGGAGAAGGGAGAAGGAAGATTTAAATGGTATGGGCTAGTAATGAGTTTTTAAGTTAAATGGGAATATGTCCTTGACAGGGATTTTGATGTTTTATGGAGTTTCCTGACCCATTCTTTAGTTCATATTTTAAAATTCAGTTTATTAATTTTATTTCTGTGTATATGTGTGTGCATGACCATACAGATCAAAAGAGTGTAGTGGAAATTCTGTCGTTTTGTTGTAGTCCCTAGTGTGGGTGGGGAAATGCTTTATCTGTAGTAATAACAACCCTGTGAGAGGGAGAGGGATTGTTATCAGTTGGAAACCCCCCTGTGCATGTGTGTGTTTTGGGGGGAGGGAGTCTGCCAGCTTAAAAAATTGTCCTTGTGCAGACTCAGAAAATATATAGCAGGTGTAGTAGAAGCCAAGAGAAAGGGAGAGAGATTTGAGATGCTCCAAGAGAGAAATGCTCCAGGGAATGTTTTAAGGAGTCTCTTGTTGCCCTGCTGTTGCTGGTCCTTGTTGCTGCTTTCTCTATTGCAGGATTGCAGGACTGTTGGCTTGTTGGATTGCTGGATTACTGGATTGCTGCTATGCTGCTGTGCTGGACTGCTGTATATCCTGAGGATGAATAGTGAAATCGCCCCAAGGGACTATGCCTAATGAAGTCTACATCCCCTGTCCCACACTAACCTTCTTACTCTTCTACATAAAGTTAGGGAGTTGAAATGGAGGTAGATGCTTAAGGAACCACAAGTAATGTAGTTAAAATAATAATAAATAAAAAGACCTAAGCCTACAAAATAGGACCTCAGATTCCTTAAAACAGAAGTTTCAAGTAGTTTGAGTCACCAGTGTGGGTGAAGGGAATTTAATTGCAGTTCTCTGGAAAAGCAGAGAATGATCAGAATGCTGACACAAATTGTCAGTCTCTCAGGGTGAGTGCTAAAAAAATCTGGACACAAGGTTCTTTTCTGAGACTGATACTCCAACCAAGGACCATTGATAGAGATAATCTAGATCCCCTGCACAGATATAGCCCATGCTAGTTCAGTGTTGAAGTGGGTTCCACAGTAATGGGAACAGGAACTGTCTCTGAAATGAAATTATTGGCCTGCTCTTTGATCACCTCCTCCTGATGGGGGGACCAGAGTTACCAGGCCACAGAGGAAGAAAATGCAGCCACTCCTGATGAGACCTGACAGACTAAGATCAGAAGGAAGGAAAGGAAAAACTCCCCTATCATTGGACTTGTGGGGTGGGGACATGTGTGGAGAAGGGGGAGGGAGAGGTTTATGAGGGGATACAAAGTGAATAAAGTGTAATTAATACAAAGTAAAATTTAAAAAACCTGAAATCACCACGTACAAAATAGTACAAGTGTTTCATAAAAGCTTTGGCACTTTAGAAACATGCCTTCAGGTACATGAGTATCTAAAACTAAACTGCAGAGTCCAGTCCAAAACATTGAACTCACAGATGTTTTTGATCTAATCTGTTGTTTTGTACTTTAAATGATCTATAAAATAAGGATAATATTAAAATACTTTCCACTCCCTCCACCTAAGAATTATAATCCAATGAAACTCTAATAAATGTAGCATTTCCAAGATTAAAAAAAAATGTTCCAAATCCACTTCTTGATTTTAAATTGGTATTCCCACCATCTGTTGTCCTGCATTGTTGACACAATAACAACAACAACAACAACCACAGCTCTTTTTTTCCACTACCTAAAAATAAATAATTAAATAACTAAGGAAGTTATTCAAACAGCTGTGGAATACCAATAATTATCTTGGCCAGTTCAAGTGCCTGCAAAGTTAAACGCAAAGCCTGCTTTTAACTTCAGGGCTAAAAAATAGCCTGCATAATGAAATGTAAAATATAAATGCTTCCTCCCAGACCAAAGCCCAGCTCATTCTCTTTCTGTGGATAAAAAAAAAAAAAATCAGAAGGTGAAAACAGCTGAATATCTGTAAGAGCTGTAGAAGTACTCTGGAAGTAATCTCCTGCCACAGATTTCCATTTGAATTTAGATTCATGGATTGACTCCAGGATGAAAGATTTCCAAGAATCTTTATTGAAGCCCAGAGAAATTTATTACCAGGAGTTATTGATACTATTTCTGTCAAAACTTTAAACAAATACTATCTAATCTGATGAATGGAATTTAATATTTAAATCTGTTACTTTCTATATCTGTCAGTGTCAAATTGAAATACTCTAATATTGTGCTCTTTAGAATATCTCTGGTTCTTGTTGAAAGCAAATACTCTTTCTAATTTTTTTTTAGGTAATGGTTTATCTTTGTTGTCATGATGACATGATGATTCAACATTATTGACAGTTGCTTCATTTCAGTCAACAAGATACCATGAACACATGTAACAGCTGATTGCTGCAAGTAGGCTGTCTACATTTGGAATATAACACCCTTGAAGCCATATACCACTACAGACTAAAAATCCAAATACATGCACAAAAAGCAAGGGCATACATACATTTATCTTGTAGGACAACACAATATACTATTGTCTTCTACAGAATTCAAACCTCAGGAAACACAATCACATGACAAAAAATAAATTAAGAATCCCACAAAAAATCTCAAAATATTTTAAGGAAGTTTAAAATTTTTTCTTTGGTCACTAAAAAATGTGGTCACTTTCCACATTCATAGATATCCAAACCATATGTGGCAACCAGATTGCAGGTTTAACTCTGCTGGTTAGTAAGTGTTGTGGTTCTTGTTTTGATAAGAAAATAGCTACAATAATTTATACAAATCATACAGAACCATACTGACGGAGTCTCTAGCCCAGTTCCTATGCAGATGTATTGACCATTTTACTCCTTAATATGACTTAGGAATAAAATTCCTTGCAGAAACAATAGAGTGGGTCCACAGGGCATGAGTTTAAACAATTTTTGGTGTTGTCACAAAAGGAGCATTTGTATGAAGAGATACACATAGAGGAACAATGATTAGGAGAAATAAAGTAAAGATGGCTGTTTCCAAGACAAAGAGAAACCTGGGACACAAATACTATTCACACCTTTCAAAATAAACCAACCAACTTGTTTCTCTGCCATTCGATATTCTTCTATTGAGAATTGTATGTTTATCTCTGTACCACATTTTTTAATTGGATTACTTGATTTGTTGCTTTTTAACTTCTTTAATTCTCTCTCTCTCTCTCTCTCTCTCTCTCTCTCTCTCTATATATATATATATATATATATATATATATATATATATATATATTCTTGATCTTAGCATTCTGTCAAATATAGGGTTGGTGAAGATCCTTTCCCAGTCTGTAGGCTGTCGTATTATTCTGACAACAGTCTCCTTTGCTTTACAGAAGCTTTTCAGTTTCATGAGATTCCATTTATTGATTATTGATCATAGAGCCTGTGCAATTGGTGTTCTGTTCAGGAAGTTGTCTCCTGTGCCAATGAGTTTAAGGCACTTCCCCATTTCTTTTTCTAAGAGGTTTAGTGTGTCTGGTTTTATGTTGAGATTTTTGATCCACTTAGGATTACTTTTGTGTAGGGCAATAAATATGGATCTCTTTGTGTTTTTCTACATGGAAACATCCAGTTAGACCAGCACCACTTGTTGAAGACGCTGTCTTTTTTCCATTGTATAATTTTGGCTTTTTGGTCATAAATCAAGAATTTGTAGGTATGTGGGTTTTTTTTTTTTCTGGGTCTTCTATTCAATTCTATCGATCCACCATTTTGTTTATGTGTCAGTACCATGCAGATTTTATTACTGTTGCTCTGTAGTACAATTTAAACTCAGGGACGGATATACTACCAGAAGCTCTTTTATTGTACTGGATTGTTTCAGCAGATCTGTTTTTTTGAGCATTTGTCTTTCAAGTTCTGTAAACAATTGTGTTGGTATTTTGATGGGGATTGAATTGAATATGTAGATTCCTTTTGGCAGGATGGCTATTTTCATTATGTTGATCCTACTAATCCATGACCATGGGAGATCTTTTCATCTTCTGATATCTTCTTCAGAGACGAATTTTTCTCAAATAGGTCTTTCACTTGCTTGATTAGAGATACACCAAGGTACTTTATGTCATTTGTGGCTATTGTGAATGGTATTACTTTTGCAATTTCTCAGCCCTCTTATCTTTTGTATACAGGAGAGCTACTGATTTTTTTTTTTTAGTTAATTTTGTATTGAGCCACTTTGCTGAAGGTGTTTATCATTTGCAAGAAGATCTCTGGTAGAATTTTTGTGGTCATTCATGTATACTATCAGATCACCTGAAAATAGTGATACTTTGATTTCTTTCTTTCCAATTTACATTTTCTTGTTCTGTTCTAGTTGTGTTATTGTTCTAGCTAGGACTTCAAGTACTATGTTAAAGAGATACTGAGAGAGTGGGCAGCCTTGCTTTGTCCTTGATTTCAGTGGGATTGATTTCAGTTTCTCTCTGTTTAATTTGATGTTGGCTATACCTTGCTGTATATTGCCTTTATTATGTTTAGTTATGTGCCTTTTATCCCTGATCTCTCTAAGATTTTAAACATGAAATAGGTATTGGATTTTATCAAATGCTTTTTTCAGCATCTATGGTGATGATCACGTGGTTTTTCTCTTTCAGTTTGTTTATATGGTGGATTACATTGATGGATTTCCATATATTGAACTACTCCTGTCTGCCTGGGATGAAGCCTTCTTGTTCATGGTGGATGATATCATTTATGTGTTCTTAGATTTGGTTTTCTAGTATTTTGTGAAGTATATTTTCATCAGTGTTGCTAAGATAGATAGGTCTAATGTTCTCGGTTTTTGTTGGGTTTTTATGTGATTTAGGTATCAAGGTAGTTATGGCCTTATACAATGAGTTTCATAATGTTCTTTCTGATTCTATTTTGTGGAGTAGTTTGAAGAGCATTGGAATTAGCTCTTCTTCAAATTTCAGGTAGAATTCTGCGCTGATACCATCTGGCCATTGACTTTTTGTGGAGGGGAGACTTTTGATGATTGCTTCTATTTCCTTGGGAGAAATAAGATTATTTAATCTATTTACCTGATCTTCCATTTAATTTTGCTAAATGGAATTTCTCAAGAAAATTGTCCATTTCATTTTTATTTTCAAATTTTGTGGCATATTGGCTATTGTAGTAAGACCTAATGATTGTTTGGATTTCCTCAGTGTCTGTTGTTATGTTCCCCTTTTCATTTCTGATTTTGCTGATTGGAAATTTCTTTCTACCTTTTTGTTAATTTGGCTAAGGGTTTGTCTATCTTGTAGATTTTCTAAAAGAACCAGCTCTTTGTTTCATTGAATCTTTGAATTTTTTTCTTTGTTTCTAATTTATAGAGTTCAACTCTGATTCTGATTGTTTCCAATAATCTACTCCTCTTGGGTGTGTCTGCTTTTTTTAATCCCCCTAAGACTTTTAGGTGTGCCCTTAAGTTGATTTATGATATGTCTCAAACTTCTTTCTGGAGGCATTTAGTGCTATGAGCCTTCTTCTTAGCACTGCTTTCATTGTGTCCTATAAGTGTTGGGAATGTTGTGCATTTATTTTCATTGTATTTTAGGAAGTCTCCAATTTCTTCTTTTTTTTTTTTAACCTCTTCCCTGACCCAGCTGTTATTGAGTAGAGAACTGTTTACTTTCCATGTGAATGTAGGCTTTTTGTTATTTCTGTTGTTGTTGAGGTCTAGTTTTAGGCCATGGTGGTCTGGTAGGATACAAGGTATTAGTTCCGTCTTCTTGTATATGTTGATGCTTGTTTTGTGCCTGACTGTATGGTCAACTTTTGAGAAAGTTCCATGACATGCTGAAAAGGAGGTATATACTCTTTTGAGTTTGGATGAAAAGTTCTATAGACATCTATTAGTTCCATTTGATTTAGGACCTCTATAAATGCCATTGTTTCCCTATTTTGCTTCTGTCTAGATGGTCTGTCTCTTGGTAAGAGTGGAGTGTTGAAGTCTTCTGCTATTAAAGCGTTGGGATCAATGTGTGATTTAAGTTTTATTAAGTTTTCATTTACCAATGCAAGTATTCTTGTATTTGGGGCATAGATGTTCAGGATTGTGATGTCTTCCTTGTAGATGTTTCCTTTGATGAGAATGAAGTGCCTCTCCTTAAATTTTTTTTCATTAATTTGGGTTTAAAATCTATTTAATTAGATACTGGGATACCCCCCCCCCAGCTTGTTTACTGGGTTCATTAGCCAGAAAAATATTTTTCCAGCCCTTTCCTCAGAGGTAGTGTTTATCTTTGTTGCAGAGTTGTGACTCTTGGATGTAGCATAATGTTGGATCTGTTTCAGCAACCATTCTTTAGTCTGTGATTCTTTAGTAGAGTGTAGAGAGCATTGAGGATAATAGATAACAGAGACCAATGAATGTTAGTTTTTTTTATTGTGGAGTCAGTGGTGGTACTTTGTTTCAAAGATTGTTTTCTTTTAATTTTTTGTTGTGAAGTTATCAATATCCAGTGTTTTCTTGAGCGTGTTGATTTCATTAGACTGGAGTTTTCCTTTTAGTATCTTCCGTAGGGCTGAACTGCTGTGTACATATTGTTTAAGTTTAGTTTTGTCATGGAATATTTTTTCCCATCTTTGTTGATTGAGAGATTTTCAGGGTATAGTAGTCAGGATTGGCATCTGTGGTCTCTTAGAGTCTGCATGACATCTGACCAGGCCTTTCTTGCTTTCATAGTTTCTGTTGAGAAGTCTGATGTGATTCTGATAGGTCTACCTTTATATGTTACTTGGCCTTTTTCCTTTGCTGCTTTTACTATTTTTTCTTTGTCCTGTAGTTTTAGTGTTTTCCTCACTAGTCTATAAAGTGAGGAGTTTCTTTTCTTGTCTAGCCTAGTCTATTTGGTGTTCTATAGGACTCTTATATGTTTAATGTCATCCCTCTCTTTAGCTTGGTTAAATGGATATGGCCTAGAACCCCCGCTCAGATGTGGCCCATAGTACCTTGGTGTCCAACTGAAGACCCTAGTAAGGTGAACAGGGACTGCTTCAATCATGAACTCAATAGCAGGCTCTTTTTTAATATTTATTTATTTATTTATTTATTTATTTTTATATCAATCAGAGGTTAGGTACTTTGCATCTTTGACCCTCCCCCATACACACCAGGGAGTAACAGCCTGGCTAGATCCTAGGGGAGGACATTGCAGCCAGCCCTGAGGAGACAAGATGATCTGGGATCCGATGGAAGGGGAGGAGGTCCTCCCTTGTAGGTGGACTTGGAGGTGACGGGGAGGAAATGAGGGAGGGATGGGGAGAGTGGGAGGGAATGAGGGAGGAGGCTATGCCTGGGATGCAAAGTACCTAACCTGTGATTGATATAAAAATAAATAAATTACATTTAAAAAAAAAGAAAGACAAATGGAATGGACATTGGATATAGGAGAAAATAAGTAGCAGGACAAAAGCCTACCACAGAGGGCCTCTGAAAGACTCTACCTAACAGTGTATCAAAGCAAATATTAAGACACATAACCAACCCTTTTGCAGATGCAGGGAATCATATGAATAAAAGGGAGTTAGTATGACCTAGAGAGGACAGGAGCTCCGCAAGGACCAAATATGTCAAGGCACAGGGGTCTTTTATGAGGCTGTTTCTCCAACCAAGGACCATGTATGGCTATAACCTAGAACTACTGCTTGAATGTAGCAAATGGTAGCTCAATATCCAAGTGGGTACTCTAGTAAGGGGAACAGGGACTATTTCGGACATGAACTCAATGGCTGGCTCTTTGACCTCTCTGCCCCCTGAGGGAGGAGCAGCCTTGCTAGGCCACAGAAGAGGACATTGCAGCCATTCCTGATGAGACCTGATAAGCTAGAGTTATATGGAAGGGGAGGAGGTCCTCCCCTATCAGTGGACTTGGAAAGGGGCAGGGAGGAGATGAAGGAGGGATGGGGAGAGTGGGAAGGAGTGAGGGAGGGAATGTGGAAGGGGGCTATGGCTGGGATATAAAGTACATAACCCGTATTTAATACAAAATAAAAATGTTAAAAAATTTTTCTTCTGTGATTTTCTTGAAAATATTTTCTGGACGTTGGAGCCTGGAATCTTCTTTTTCATTTATTCCTATTATTCTTAGGCTTTTGTCTTTTCATGGCATCCTTGTTTTCTTGGATGTTTTGTGTCAGGACCATTTCTGATTTTATGTCTTTTTGAGAAATGTATTGATTTCTTCAGTTGTGTATTCAGTGCCCAAGATTCTCTCCTCCTCATCTTGAATTCTGTTGGTGATGCTTACCTCTGCGGTTTCTGATCTCTTTGCTAGGTTTTCCATATCCAGGAGTTTTTCTCTGCGTGTTTTCTTCATTGATTTTAATTCTATTTTTCATGTCCTGCACCTTTTCCCTAATTTATCTGTATTTGGATTCCTGTCAGTCTATGATGACCTTTTTGTTTGTTTGTTTCCTCTCTATATGCCTATATATGTGCCTCTATATATTCCTGTACACTTGTCTCTATTTGTTTGGCCATATTTGCCTGCATTTCTTTGAGAGCTTTGTTCATTTCCTTTTGATGTGCTTCTAATAACTGGATAAGCATAGGTTGAGCTCATTTTTCTGTTTTCGGTGAATTAAAATATCAGTTGATTTTTGGTGTTGCTGGTGAAGCCATGATGTTCTGATTCTTGTTGGATGTGTTCTTTTTTATTATTTTTATTAATTACTGTTCATTTACTTTGTATTCCAGCCATAGCTCCTGCTTCATACCCTCCCAACTCCACCCTCCCTCCCTCATCTACTCCCATGCCCCTCCCCATGTCCACTGATAGGGGAGGACCGCCTTCTATCTGGCCTTAGCCTATCAGGTCTCATCAAGATTGGCTGTACTGTCTTCCTCTGTGGCCTGATAAGGCTTCTCCCCTTTCAGGAGGAGGTGGTCAAAGAACGACTGAGTTCCTTTCAGAGACAGTCCCTGTTCCCATTACTAAGAACCCACTTGGAGAATGAGCTGCCATGTGCTTCATCTGAGCAGTAGTTCTAGGTTATTTCCATGCATGGTTCTTGGTTGGAGTATCAGTCTCAGAAATGTCCCCTGTGGCCAGATTTTTTGTTTCTGCTGCTTTCCTTGTGGAGCTCCAGTCTCCTCTAGGTATTTCTATCTCTTCCTTTTTCTCACATGATTCCCTGCACTCTGTCCACAATTTGGCTATGTTAGATGTCTTTTTATGCCAACTTCTAGCCATCTGCTTATCTGTAACTTTCATTGTTTGTTCCTGGAGCCTATGCTATAGACTGGGTCCATCTGTCTCTGGAGTCTGGCATATTGTTCAGGATGATGAGAGAGTTCAACTGGTTTGAAATTGGATGTTGGTGTTTCAGCTGTCATTAAGAGAGGAAGGTTGCAGGTATATGTGCACAAGCACAGGAGTGTGTGCTGAGGCGTGCCTTGGAGGCCTGCATGCTAGTGAGGTCAAGATGCCTGGAAAGGTGGAGCGTAAGTGCTGGTTGGGGTGCTGGCACTTTTTGCAGGCACAATGCACAGGCACAGGTGCCCTTAATGGCTCAGTGGCCCACAAGCCAGTAGAGGTGTTGTGCTTCAAGCATTCAGTACTGGGTTACACCATCTTGGTTCCAGGAATTGTTTTCCTGGACTCCACTTGGAGACCCACTGAATGGGGGCTTCAATGTTAAGAACACTCTCCCAGGGATCCCTTATGTTGCTCACAGTGATGGTGTGGCTGAGATGGATCTGATGTCTGGCTGCTAGCATAGAGGGAGCCTGGATCTGGCTCTGCAAGCACTCACTTGAAGGTGTACTCACTCACTCACAGGCCTGTGAAGAAAGCACAGGGGTCCCTCTGGTTCTCTATTCTCAGATTTGGACCTATAGGGGCAAATGAAAGTGAAGGAGAGTTATCAGTGGTATCTGCTCTTTGGCCACCCTTAGTTGGGGATGTCTCTGCCCTCTCTATCAGGGAGCATGGAGGCTTATGCTCATGGCAGCTGGACCTGCCACAGCAGCAGAGGAGCACAGAGGCATGTGCCGTGATACAAACTGTCCCAGCTCACAGGTTGTCCCCTCTCGCCCAGGAAACCTCAATATCGATATTCTGGCTTCAGCTGCAACTCCACTCATCAGTTCCAGTGTTTCAGATCTTCTGCCCTCAGATAAGTTGCACACCGGTCACTGCCATCTTGGAGACCCAGTTATCTACATTTATAATGAAATGAAAAGTACCTGATGATGCACTAGAAAATAAGGAAATCAAATATAATGTTTAAATAAACAGTAAAATAAGGAATCACCACAATCATGCATATGCAAATGAAGTAACAATGGTCATTGCTATAGCCAGAAAATATGAGAATGAAAGGAGTCAGGGAGGAGAAATTAACAATATTTATCCTCCTTTTTACATTATGTTGTTCCATTTTCCTGGCTTTGTCCCTCTAATACAATAAACATTGTAACTGTTGACCAGCTACAAGTACAGCTAACACCAAATGCTTCCAATCTTGGAAGATAAGTCTGTTTTGCATAGTGCAGTTATTTAATAATTGTTTAACAAATGGTGAATACAATCCATACTGTGCAAAAGACTCTTTAAAACACTTTAGTTCTAGCATGTCTGTTAGAAGTCACGTCATGTTATCATAAGCTTGACCACTGTCATTAGTAGGCATGTGCTGCCCAAAGCCTGGGATGGCTGGTGGTGCCTGTGTAGACCCAGGGAACTTCTCTGGCAGTGCACTTGGCTAGACAGTAACCTCTTTTTTGTACTATTTCCTGTTCTTCCTGGTCCCTTGCCTCATGGAGGTCCTCTGGGCATCTAGTAGAGAAAGTTTATAGAGAAGGTTGGGGTAGCAGCATGCTTTCCAGCCTAGTTTGCTTCCCTTTTTCATCATTCAAGAAATTCCCTGTTTCAAGCATCAAGCCTGAACACTGTTCTTCTCCTCCTCTTGGCCCTTTTCTCTTTCCAAGCACTTCAGCCTCTATTCATGAACTCTCTAGGTGAATAGCAAACTCGGCAGTCCTTTCTACCACAAGAGAATTGAATGAACCTTATGAGTTTTTAGCTTTCCCCCCAATCTTGTTCAAAATGGAATATATGAAAACTATAAGCAAAATAAGAAAACTCCCTCTGGAAGCAAGGTTTGAGACTAGTTCAGCAGAAGCTATTTTACCGATCTCTTTAAACAATATTGCTAACCTATCAAAATTTGAAGATTTCACTATTTTAAGTGAATATATCTGTTATGCATAAGCTCCACATTAGGTCCTACCTGTAGGCTTAGATTTTTCAAAAATCTACATTATTTATGGTTCTTAAACACTTCTACCTCCATTCCAACTCCTTGACCAGAGATTGGGGAGATAGAATGTTATTAGGAAAAGAGGATGGTAGACCTTTTTAGAAGTAGTTCCTTGGAGAGAGTCTACTCTTAATTCTCTGGATACCAGCAGTCTGGTGCAAACTCAAACACCAAACAGCAACACAAACCACTATACCAGCAGAAACAGTAAAACTTTACTGAATCAGAACAAGTCATCCAAAGTCACAAGACTGAGTTGAATTCCCCAGAGAAGCTCTCTAGAATGTTTCTCTCTGTGCAGTGTCAAAAAGTGAAGACCAGGAAAGTGATGTTGATCCAAAAAGTGTTTACTCACTGTCTGTAGGCTTCGATATATCACCTCTCCTCAGAGTCCACCCATGGGTGTTTTCACATGGCCAACATCACATGTTCTCTCACAAGACAGCTTCTAGCAAAATATCACATGACAAAACTGAGTCTTCAAAGAAACCAGAACCTTCTACCTCACCTGCATTTTTTATATGACACTACATTTCACATCAGAAAACTTAGTCTTTTGAACTTATTTCTTCGCATGCATTTTTGTTTTGTTTCGTTTTAGAAACTTCACTCTATTGCTAAATGCTTATCCATGTCTCTTCCACAAGCCTGAAAATCTTTCTCTTTCTAATTTAACCCTTCTTCTTTTTTAAGTTTTCAAAATAGTTTCTACAGAATATTTAAATTTGATTCTTGTTGTTACAGTTTTCAGTAGAGGAAAAAAAGCCTTGTGCACACAAATAAGCACTGAGAAGCCAGGACTTAAACAAACAGCTTACCTCTTCAGAAAAGTGAGGTGTCTTCCCAGGATGCCAGGAATGAAGGTGATCCTTTGTTATAACTTGACGCAGACTTTCTCCTTATCTCCAGAGTTAACTTATCAAAAACCTTTCCTCCTAAATCTTGAGCACTACTTTTAGGTCACAAAACACATTCTTACAGATGATGTCATTTGTACTATACAAAGGTCTAAATGACTTCTGTGTTATCTTAGAGCCAGGTCATTCCTGACACTCCACTCAAAATTCCTAAACACTAAACTTTGGGCACTATCTTTGAGTCAACATTACCCATACTTATGAAAGAAACCAGATGTGCTTTGGAAAGAATCTCAATGTAAGCATGTCTTAATTGTTGTGCACTTGGAACTGAGTTAACTTTTATCTGAGTATATTTTTCCAAAACTGTACTATGCTTAAAGATTGCTTAAAAATTGGTCTTGGTGAGACTCTAGACGTCTTGGTCCAGCAATGGTTACAATATAATCTAGTTGAGCCAAATTTCTTTTTTACCTCTTTTTGATTTTTTTCCTGCCTACTGTAAAGCAAGCAGGGGGATCACAGCAGATTTTTCCTTCTTAAAATGTTCTTTCTGACATCAGTGAGCACTTACATTTATGATTTGTTACATATATGTCAATATTGGTCAATTTTTCCTGCAATAACAACACTATAGATTTTAAACGAATGTGAAATATTTGGCTTTTGGAATGGAGACTAACACATTCCAGAAGAGAGCACAAACATCAGTCAAGGGGCCACTAGCTACACAATCTTAATCAAGCCACAACACAGATAGTAGAACAGTGTCCGATTCATGAACCGGGAGTTTCTGAATTTAAAAGCAATATTTTCTATGATAAGAATCTTATTCCCACAAAGTAACCCATTCATGAAGCTGGGGACCACAGTTCCAGGCCTCTGATAACTATGTCCCAGGTACAGGAGTCACACAAGACTCCACAGCACCTGGGGTGGATCTGCCTATACAGAGCATGAGTCTTCAGCCCAAGGGATGCTCTGCAGCAGCTGCCAAACTTCTTTCATTTAAGAATATGATTACCTATATTATGTGGTGACCATATAATTGTCTGTATTATGTTGTAGCCATTTCAAGATCCTCTTCCTTAATATTGCTCTTTTGGCATTTAAAATTGCAGCTGAGGTTTGGAAAGTATATTCAAAACATAGCACTCTCCCTTTTTAAATTTGAACTGACTTTATTCCTTAAAAGTAAATCTAAATGTTCCCAGTCATTTCTAGTGCTGAATAACAATCTTAAAATCATATATTCTTTCAGTATCTTTTAAATATTAAATTTCTGAAAATGTTATTTTTTCTCCCACAAACTTTTACCTATGCATATATCCAGTACATAAATACTGTTCATATCTGCCAGGTTAAATATTAATTCTTCAGTATTGCATAAATTATTTACTATGCAAGTTAACACAATTAAAAGTGAATGTGTCCTAAATCTGTATATTATTTATGGTAAAAATTTTATTTATATCATGTCTAAGTATTGTCATTGTACACTTTCTTTTTAGCTTATGTGGGTCTGTTTTTTTTTTACCCCTGAGTGACTCAAGCACCCCTAATCACCATATCCTGATTATTTTGTTATTTGTTTGCTACTATACTGACTATAAAGCTTGGTTCTATTTTTTTTCTTTTTTCCTTCTTTTCTCTTCTTTATGGGGGGGAGAGCATTGATAACAGGGTTTCTCTGTGTATCCTTTGTTGTTCTAGACTCTGTATGTAGACCAGGTTGACCTGGAACTCACAGATTCAACTGACTCTGCTTCCTGAGTGCTGGGAATACAGGAATGTGCCACAACACCAGACCTCATATATATTATTTTTTAATCACATCTTTTATCTTAAGTTCTCACTTTTTATTTTTGAAAGTATAATATAAGCACTCAGTGTAAGTCTTACATCTGTCCATCTACAGTTCCTTATTTTCTGCTTGTTTTTTCCTGAAAGTTTCATTTTAATCATCATTTCCTCTACAAATCTTAATCTGGCACTTTCAATGAACTCTTTATTTCCTGGGTCATAATCTTCCTATCATTGTTCTGAAATGATGAGTGACAGCCTGGATCTTAGCATTTAGCATTATGCCTGGCTTATGGTAAGTGCCAGAAAAAAAACTTACTGAAGGACTAAATGGATCTACCTAATTGCCTTTACATAATACAATGAGAAGTTGGCTTTTTAGGAAAAAGATGAAACTCTCTGCCCTCTTGCTGTATGTAAGCATGGAGATATCCTATTGGTTAAGAAAGTCTGTTGGGGGTACTTCCAAGATGGCAGCAGGCAGAGTGCACTGTATCTGAGTGGCAGATGATCAGAGATGGTTACAGTGAGTTACCTAACAGCTGAACCCCAAACACCAAAATCCCTGTTTCCCCAATGGGAAGGAATGTCCTGGGAGCTGGGGACCACAGTTCCAGGCCTCCCATAACTATGACCCAGGTACAGGAGTCACACAAGATTCCACAGCACCTGGGGTGGATCTGCCTATACAGAGCATGAGTCTTCAGCCCAAGGGATGCTCGGCTGCAGCAGCCAAACTTCTTAGATTCCTTCCATTTCCCTGAGGCAGGGCCAAAATACCAGTCTCAGGATACAGGCAAAGTTGTGTTCTCAGGCAGAGTTCTAGTATCATGCAAAGGCCGGGACACCCTTTGTAGGCCTTCAGCCTTTACAAACGCTGATCCCCATTCCCAGCGGAGCTCTTGCCAGCAATTTGACCTCGAATCCCTTGCCCCAACACTAATCCATGGCTCTACTGATCTCTTTGCCAAGACTATCTCGAAAATATGAACATACAGGGCATGGGAACAAAATGGCAGAGTCCAGCCAAATCTGAGTTCCCCCGGCACAGTGCCTGCTTGGCCTCTAAGACTTATAATGCCAAAATCAATTCTCAATCTCCCCAAGTTATCCATCCCACCTGGGGCACAGCTAGCATTGAAGTGAGCTATAGGCAGGACTCATCCACCATTATCTGACATCCCCAGCCTTGCCTTGCTGACTCCAGACATGCTTATCTCTCCTGGGACAAGGCCAGCAGTGGTGAGCACTTACTCTGGCTCTGAACCACATGTACAAACCCAAGGAGGCATGTGCAGGCCTGAGCAACATTCAGCTTAGAGCCCTTTCCACTCCCTGTCAAATTGCCTGTACATCCGAGCCCACCAAGCCTGCTATCACCAGAGATACCCATATGACTAGAGGTCAGCATAAGTACACAAGCAACAAAATCCAGGGTTGATTATCACCACTTGAAAACAGCTATCCTACCAGAATAAGCTCTGGAGATACTAACACACCTGAGGCACAAGAATATAATCTTAAGTCTGAGGTTATAAAAATAATAGAGGCCTTAAAAGAGAAAAATAAACCCCTCAACAATTTCGGGAAAATGCATTCAAATAAATGAAGGAATTGAATAAATCCTTTAAAGAATTACAGGAAATATAATCAAACAGGGGAAAGAAATGAATAAAGCTATTCAAGACCTAAAAATAGAATATGAAGTAATAAAGAAAACACAACATGAGGCAATCCTGGAGATGGAAAACCTAGAAGAGAGAAGACACGATTGAAGTAATCAATACATCTGTCAAAGAAAATGTTAAATCTGAAAAGTCCCAGACACAAAACAGCCAAGAAATCTAGGACACCATGTAAGACCAAAACTAAGAATAATAGGAACAGAAAAAGGGAAAGACTCCAAGCTCCAAAACCCAGAAAATACTTTCAACAAAATAATAGAAGAAAATATCTCCAATCTAAAGAAAGAAATGCTATAAATATAAAAGAAGCTTACAAAACTCCAAATAGATTGAACCAGAAAAGAAAACCCTCCTTCCACATAATAATAGAAACATTCAATATACAGAACAAAGAAAGAATATTAAGAGCTGCAAGGAATAAACTTCACATTGCATTGTATGTTTAACCGCAAATTTTCAAAAATATATCTCTTTCCCAATAATTTTTATTTCTTGTCACATTGTTTATTGTTTATTGGTTTCCAGATATACTATCTGAAAATGCTTGAGCTCATGTTTATAAACTAATTAAAACAAATAAATTAAAGTACCCTTTAAATTCAGAAACCCCTAGTTCCTGATATGGACACTGTTCTATAAGTTATCAAGTTACCATGGATTAAAGTTGAAACTCAACATCAACAGAAACAACAGAAAGCCTAGAACTCATGGCAAGTGAACAACTCCCTAGTCAATGACAGCTGGGTCAGGGATGAAATAAAGAAACTAAAGACTTTCTAGAATTCAATGAACATGAAGGAAATCAAAGGGATACAAATTGGAAAGGAAGAAGTCAAAATATAGCTATTTGCAGATGAAATGATAGTATTCATAAGTGACCCCCCAAATTTCAACAGAGAACACCTACAGCTGATAAACAACTTCAGCAAATTGGCTAGATACAGGATTAATTTTTAAAAAACCATTAGCCCATCTAGCTACAAATGACAAACAGTCAGAGGGAAATAAGGAAACTATATCCTTCACAATAGCCACACATAATAGAAAGTATACTGGGTTAAATCTAACCTAGGAAGTCAAAGACATGTATGACAAGAACTTCAATTCCATATGCAAGTGAGATCACGTATTTGTCTTGCTCTGTCTTCCTGATTCCTTTAAACATAATGCGCTCTAGGCTCATCTTTGTTTTAAGCAACATGATTTTCTTCTTCCCTTAGAACCGAGTAGCCATCAATCAATAGGCTATACTAGATTAAATGCTACCTTTTCTGGAAATAGTAACAGCATGCTTTGCTGTGGCTCATTCTCAGAATCTGAGCTGGAAATCTGCAAAACTAAGCAACTGTTTCCTATGATATATATATAATTTTCTTTGTTTTCCTGTTCAACTGGCACCTTTCTTATAAACTCTTCAGTTCCTCAACCCCTTCACCAGTAATTGTTGAGATGGAGATGATATGCTTGAACTCTACAGCTTTATCTGGAATCATGTTTTTTTTGTTGTTGTTGTTTAAAAAAATCAGAAAATCTTCAGGGCTCAGGGTCTGCTTCATCAGTTCATGAAGTTTAACACAGGCATCTGGCAAGTCCGTTTTAATACCTGCCAAGATTGAAGGTTTTGTCTGCAGTTCCTCTTTGTATAACTCCAACCCTTTGCAAGTATTATAGTTTCAAAGGTCATTCTATATGGAGTTATAGAAGAAAGCTAAAATCTAGAAATGTCAACAACAAACAGCAGTTGAATGCTTGAGGAATTTGTCACCCATTTCTTTATTCATATGTGTTCCTTCTATCAAACCTGGGAGATCAGCTACTTAAATCTATTTGAAATCATTGTACATAATTTTTCAAAGTTCAGGCCTTACTGTTGTAAATGCATAATGTACTATTACCGGTGTTATATGGGAAACCTGACATAGTAAGGAGGATTTTCCAACTTTTGGGAATCCTACTATACCTACATCAGCTATAATTTTTAGATCAAGGTGAATTATTCATTTCTGGTATTTCAAAGGTAAAGAAATTTTTATGTACTACCAAGGTCACCATCAGCAACTAGAATTCTGTCTTCTTTATTGAGTCCTCCTATAACTTTAAATTTTTCATCAGTTTCAGAAATACCCACAAGTCCAGGAATTTCACAGTCTTTACCTGTGGAGCCCTTCAGTGAACTAACTTGACTGTTGCCTTCTCCTTCAGCCACAAACCATTTTTGAGGATATTTGTTTTTATGGGCTACAACCCAGACATTATCACCTTCTCCCCCTAAGCAAGTGTATCCCATTCCACTGCTTCCTCCCTTGGTGAAGACTCTTAAGTTATCAATGAATTTTCTATTCTTTCTCAACAACATGCAGCCACAGTGCGCCATAATCTCGAAGTGGCTGGACTCAACCAACAACACAATTCTTTACACATCTTGAAAGAAAAATTCTCAGCTTCATATGGAAAAACAAAAGGTCCATAGCTAAAACAATCCTGTACAATAAAAAAAAAAAAAAAACTTCTGGAAGTAAGTCCATCCCTGAGTTCAAGCTGTACTTCAAAGCAATAGTAATAAAAACTGCATGTTTCTGGAATAGAAGTAGACTGGTTGATCTATGGAACCAAATTGAAGACTCAGAAATAATCCCCCACACTTATGGACACTTGATTTTTGACAAAGGAGCTAAAATCATAAAATTAATAAAACAAACAAAAAATACCATAGCATTTTCAACAATTGGTGCTGTTCGAATTGGATGTCTACATGTAGAAAAATACAAATAGATCCATATTTATCATTCTTCACAAGTGTAAAGTCCAGGTGGATCAAGGCCTCAATATAACAACAAATATGCTAAATTTATTAGGAGAGAAAGTAGGGAATAGCCTTGAACTCATTAGCACAGGAAACAATTTCCTGAACAGAACATCAACAAACTCTAAGAACACCCAGGTTCTAAGATTTTTTTAAAGATTAATAAATAGGAGTCTTGAAACTGCAAAGCTTCTGAAGTCCAAGGATACTGTCAATAGAATGAAATGACATTAGAAAAGATCTTCACTGATCCTTCATCCAACAAAGGGATAATGCCCCAAATATATAAAGAACTCAGGAAATTAAGTACCAACAATCAAAATTACCAAATTAAAAAACAAATGGGCACATAACAAAAAAGAGAAATCTCAAGAAAGGAATGTTGAATGTCTGAGAAGCACTTAGAGAAGTACATAATATCTTAGGATATCAGAGCAATGCAAATCAAAAATACTCTATATTTAAGCTCATAACAGTCAGATGGCTAAGTTCAAAAACTCAGGTGACAGCACATGCTGGCAAGGGTGTGGAGAAAGGGAAATACTCCTCCATTGCTGGTTGGGGATTGTGTAACTACTTTGTATAACTTTACATAAGTTTGTATAACTACTTTGGAAATCAATCTGGTACTTTCTCAGGAAACTGGAAATAGCTTTACCTCAAGACCCAGCTTTACCACTCCTGGTCATAAACCCAAAAGATTTTCCACCATACAACAAGGACATTTGTTCAACTCTGTTAATAGCAGCTTTACTCAGAATAGTCAGAAATTGGAAACCACCTATATGTCCCTCAACTAAAGAATGGTGGTACATTTATACAATGGAATACTACTCAGGTATTAAAAACAAAGCAATTTTGAATTTTTTTGGCAAATGGATAGAATTAGAAAAGATCATCCTGAGTGAGTTAACCCAGACCCATAAAGACATGTATGGTATGTATTCACTTGTAAATGGGTTTTACTTATACAGTACTGGATAAATATACTACAGTGCACAGATCCAAAGAAGATAAGTAACAAGGAGGATCCAAGAGACGATGCTTAAATCTCACTCAAAAGAGGAAATAGACCTGCCCTGGCAATACAGCCTTACCAGTCCACAGAGGAAGAGGATCCAGGCAGTCCAGATATGTCTTGATAAGCTGTGGGCAGATGGCAGAGAAGGAGAACTCCCCCTTTCAGTGGATTAAAGGAAGTGGATGGAGGGAAGAGAGGAGTGTGGGACTGTGAGGAATTGAGAGAGAGGTCTTCAAGCAGGATATATAACGATTAAACTATAAAAAAAATAAAAATTAAAAAATTGGGAAATTGAATAGGCAAAGGTAATGATTGAAGAGAGGAAACAAGGTAGAAGAGAAACACAGAGAGATATGAAGGAAGAAATCAGACCTGGGGAGAGTGGGGAAAAGAGGACAAAAGGCTGGTAGAGAAAAGAAACTGTGGGCAAAGGCATCTCTGACGAGCTTGATACCTAAATCAGGATAGGATCCTAAGGGGATATGAGAGGGACTCTATCAGAGACTCCTCGTATCATGAACCATTGAGACGGAAGAGGGCACCCTCTAACTAGACATGTCTCTTAGAAGAGGGAGGGGAACACCAAATCTCCCACAAAATCTTTGACCCAAAATTCAACCTGCCTGCAAGATGTGCAGGGATAAATATAGAGCAGATACAGCAGCGACACTGAGGGAAGGTCAAGCCATTGCCTGGCCCAACCCATGACTTACCCTATGGGATAGAACTAACAACCCCTGACACTATTAACCATATTCTGCTAAGCTTGTAGACAGGAGTTAAGCAGAGATGTCCTCTGGGAGGCTCCACCGAGCAGCACCTCAGAACAAGTGCTGAGACTCAGAGTCAAACATTAGGCAAGAGTTAGGGTGTTTTGTGAAAAACTAGGGGTAAAGAGTAAAGGATCTGGAGGTGACAGGAACTTCACAAGAAGACCAACAGAGCCAACTAACCAGGGCCGAGAGGGGCCTGCTGAGACTGAAGCACCAACCAAGGACCTTGAATGGGTTGGACCCAACACCTCTACAAAGATGTAGCTCATGGGCAGCTCAAGTCTCATTTAAATCTTGCCAGCTTTTCAATTACTTTCCCCTGGAGGGACTACTTTGCAGGCCACAGTAGAAGAGCACACGCTCAGCTCTTATAAGATTTGATGAGCTGGCTTGGATGAGAAGGGGGCTCCCTTTTTCTGAGGAATAAGGAAAAGGAATTGAGAGAGGGAGGGAGAGGGAGACTGGGAGGTGAGGAGGATGGGGCTATGATCGGGAATTAAAATGAATAAATATATTTTTTTAAAGATAGAAAAACAAAAGGAAAACTGTTGTTCTAAAAAATTGAGCTTTGATTCTCAGCTTGTATTTGATGGCTCACAATTGTCTGAAACTCTACAGGGAAGCCAACACATTCTTCTAGCCCCCATATGCACCAGGAACACAAGTACCATGTGGCCATTATGTAGGCAAAACAGACACATTGACTTCTTCCTTTCCAATTTGTATCCCCTTGATCTACTTTAGTTGTCTTATTACTCTAGCTAGGACTTCAAGAACTATATAGAAAAGATAAGGAGAGAGTGGGCAGCCTTGCCTTGTCCATGATTTCAGTGGGATTGATTTCAGTTTCTCTCTGTTTAGTTTGATGTTGGCCATAGACTTGGTTTAAATCCATGATCTCTCCGACACTTTAAACATTAACAGGTGTTGAATTTTGTCAAATGCTTTTTCAGCATCTAAGGAGATAATCATGTGGTTTTCCTCCTTCTGTTGGTTTATATGGTGGATTACATTGATGGATTTTCATATCTTGAACCAGCCCTGCATGCATGTGAGGTAGCCTACTTAGTCTTGGTGGATGATAACTTTAATGTGTTCTTTGATTTGATTTGCTAGTATTTTATTGAGTAGTTTTGCATCAATGTTCATAACCAAGATTGATCTGAAGTTCTCTTTCTTTGTTGGCCTTATAGAATGAGTTTGGTAATGTCCTTTTGTTTCTATTTTGTGGAATAGTTTGAAGAGTATTGGAGTTAGCTCTTCTTTGAAGATCTGGTAGAATTCTGTTCTGAAATAGTCTGTCCTGGGCTTTTTCGGATGGGAGACTTTTGATGACAGCTTCTATTTCCTAAGGAGATATAAGACTATTTATTTACCTGATCTTGATTCAGCTTTGGTAAATGGAGTCTATCAAGAAAATTGTCCATTTCATTTACATTTTCAAATTTTGTGGTATGTATGCTTTTGAAGTAGGACTTAATGATTATTTGGATTTCCTCAGTGTCTGTTGTTATGTCCCCCTTTTCATTTCTGATTTTGTTGATTAGGACAGTGTCCCCCTGCCTTTAATTTAGTTTGGCTAAGGGTTTGTCTATCTTGTTGATTTTCTCAAATAACCAGCTCTTGGGTTTGTTGAATCTTTGAATTGTTTTCTTTGTTTCTAATGTATTGTTATCAGCCCTGCATTTGATTATTTCCAGCCAACTACTCTTTTTGGCTATGTATGCTACTTTATTTTTTTTTGTTTCTAATCCTTTCAGGTGTGCCAGTAAGTTACTTGTATCAGATGCCTCAAATTTCTTTATGAAGGCACTTAGTACTATGAACTTTCCTCTTAGCACTGCTTTCACTGTGTCCCATAAGTTAGTGTAGGAGTGTAGAGAAATGGCTCAAGGTTTGAAAGCGCTGGGTGCTTTTCCAGAGGACCTAGCATCAATTCCCAGTACCCAAATGGTAGCTGACATCTGCAACTGTAGCACCAATTCCAGGGATACAACATCATCCCAGAGACTTTTTCAGGCAAAACATGAGTGCACAACAAACAAAAATCATTAATACAGCATTGTATTTTTTAAAAGAAAATGAATATAAATATAAAAATGAAATTTTATTTTAAAAATTTGTACAACATAATATCTTCATTTCATCTAGACCCAATTTTATACCAGTTTCATGTTCTGTTAAACTTTGCAATTTAGGCTAACTTTTGTTAAATGTTGTTTTGGTTGTTGAGGTATTTTCCCACAAGATGCATTCTTAACACTGAGCCTATGATCACCTCAGTCAAATTTACAGCTCTCTCCAACTAAGTTTGAAAATCACTATTCTGCCATGTTTAATATGTTTGATTTTTTAAAGTACAAACAAAATTGGAATATCAAAAATAAAAAAAGACATTTTGAATGACCTATTTGGAAATTTACTGTCACTTTAGGAATTTTCGAAATGATAAAAGACTATGCAGCTCATTATGAAGAATTCATTTAGTAGGTCACCTCTCACCTACAGGTCCCTATTTTGAAGTGGAGAGATGCTCCTAATACTGAAATAAAATTGCTAATAATGCTTTTCATAAAATGAAAATATAATGAAGAAAGGTAACATTTTCACCTGAGGAAGATGAAGATGTCTGAGTGAAAAACAAAAAGGATAAGAAAAATGGCACAGATTAAGGTGAAAGTGCCAATAAACAGCTTCCCAAAAAGCATGGAGCATCACTTGACTGTGGAACTCAGCACATGAGGATTCAATCTTTGTCATCAAAATATATAGGACATTTTCTTTTGAAGATGAATGTTGCGAACTTGTTGGTCAGGAAGTGCTGTGTGTAATGGGCTGCACACACCAACAGACCCCTTCAACAGGCAGCTGGAAATGTGGGACAGTTAGAAATCTATTTGGGGTTTCAACAGCTGACATAAAACTTACACTGAAAGTGAAATTAATAATGCCTAAAAATCAAGAAAAATAAAAATGTCAAATCAATTATGGAAGTTAGATTACTAGAATAGGAAAGCACCCAGTGTATTAAGAGAAAATAAATATAGGTCACACAATTAACAATGGGATTCAACCACTTCGTTTGTGATCTGCAACTTTAAAATCATACACAGGGTACAGATTCCACCTGAACTATTTCAAAGTAACATGCAGAATTCAGTTGTGCAACAGCAGAAGGGAGAGAGCCGGGGTGGAGACAGGCTCACTGGGCAGCCAGACTGGGTCCACATGTAAATTTCAGGTTTATTAAGTGTTATCCATAACAAAAATGTATAAATCAATCAAAATAAGCCATTTCATATCGAGCTCTTGCCTATCTGTGCATGGATAATCACATTCATATGTGCATATACCTATGCTAACAAGTACATAAAACACATAAATATATGAAAAACTAAAGGGAATATTTAAATGTAATATAATTCCCTAATGAATAGGGAATAGGCCTTTGGTGAGCCATACTTCTCTCTCTCTCTCTCTCTCTCTCTCTCTCTCTCTCTCTGCGTGTGTGTGTGTGTGTGTGTGTGTGTGTGTGTGTGTGTGTGTTTCTTCTATTGCCTACTATCATACAGTTTTGGTCAAAAGAATGAAATATGAGTCCTACATCTGACTCAAAATGATGACATGACTTTCTACATCACACATAAGATTATAATATCAAAACATAGTACTGCCTCCCTCCTCTAAGAATTAAAGAACTAGACCTGTCAATCCAGGTGGCCTCCGGATATCTGAGACAGATAAAATCAGTTAAGAACATGGGAAGAATAGGGATCCCTGAAGTAATATGCACATACAGATTCCTGAATTTTCTCTGTCTTTCTTTTTTTTTCACTTTTATTTTATGTGCATGAGTACTCTGTCTGTGTGCCCCATATGTACAGTGTCCTCAAAGATAAGAAGGGGTAGTTGGATCCCCTGAAACTAGAGTTATAGAATGTTGGAAGCAGCCATGTGGGTGCTGGGAACTAAATTCTGTCTTCAACTGATGATTTTTTAAAATTTTTTTATTAATTGCACTTTATTGACTTTGTATCTCCTCTGTACTTCCCTCTCTCCTCCCCTCCCAACCCCTTTCTTGCTCCTTTTCTCCACATACCCCTCCCCAAGTCCACTGATAGGGGAGATCTTTTCCTTCCTTCTGATCCTAGTCTATTAGGTCTCATCAGGAGTGGCTGCATTTTCTTCTTCTGTGGCCTGGTAAGGCAGCTTCTCCCTCAGGGGGAGGTGATCAAAGAGCAGGCCAATCAGTTCATGTCAGAGACAGTCCCTGTTCCCATTACTATGGAACTCACTTGGAGGCTGAACTGCCATCTGTGCAGGGGTTCTAGGTTATCTCCATGCATGCGACTTGTTTGGAGTATCAGTCTCAGGGAAGACTCCTGTGCTCAGATTTTTTGTTTCTGTTGCTCTCCTTGTGGAGCTTCTGTCCTCTCCAGATCTCACTATTACCCACTTCTTTCATAAGATTCTCTGCATTCTGCCCAAAGGTTGGCCATAAGTCTTAGCATCTGCTTTGACAGTCTGCAGTGCCAAGCCTTTCAGAGGCCCTCTGTGGCAGGCTCCTGTCCTGTTCCCTATTTTCTCCTTCTTTTTATGTCCATTCTCTTTACCTTTCTGGCTGGGGATTAAGCATCTTAGCCAGAGTCCTCCTTCTTGATTAGTTTCTTTAGATGTACAGATTTTAGAAGGTTTATCCTATTTTATATCTATATGAGTGAGTATATACCGTGTGTGTCTTTCTTCTTCTGGGATGATCTTTTCCAATTCCCACCATTTACCTGCAAATTTTATGATGATTTCCTTGTTTGTTTTTTTTTTTTTTATTGCTGAGTAGTATTCCATTGTCTAGATGTACCACAATTTCTGTATCCATTCCTCAGTTGAGGGGCATCTGGGTTGTTTGCAGTTTCTGGCTGTTACAAATAAAGCTGCTACAAACATGGTTGAGCAAATGTCCTTATTGTGTACTTGAGCCTATTTTGGATATATGTCTAGGAGTGGTATAACTGGATCTTGAGGAAGCGTCATTCCTGGTTGTCTGAGAAAGTGTCAGATTGATTTCCAGAACGATTGTACAAGAAGGCTGATATCCAGTATATATAAAGAATTAAATAAGTTAAAAAGCAACACATCAAGTAATCCAATTAAAAACTGGGGAACAGAGATAAACAGAGAATTCTCGATAGAGGAATATCAAATGGCAAAGAAACACTTAAAGAAATGCTCAACATCCTTACCCATCAGGGAAATGCAAATCAAAACCATCCTGAGATTTCACCTTACACCCATTAGAATGGCTAACATAAAAAACTCAAGTGACAACACATGCTGGAGAGATTGTGGAGAAAGGCGAACCCTCCCCCACTGCTGGTGGGAATATAAACTGTACAATCACTCTGGAATTTTCTCTTTCTTACAGGGTAACTGCTGTTACTCACTGCAATGCCTCAGTGCATCCTTTCTGTCTATTCGTAGGACACCAGACAAAATCTCAACTATTGACTTACTCTAACCCCTATCTCTATCTTTAAAGAGCATCACCCTGCCATGCTCTTGTTGCTGCTCACATACATAAAAAATTATGCACCCCCTTTTTCTTCCCTTTATCCATCGCTGTCTTCATGGAAGTGACAAAGGTTTACATTTTTCTGCCCTGTGGTTTTTCATTCAGACTCCAATAAAATTATTCTCAAGCTTTCT
Source organism: Pachyuromys duprasi (assembly GCA_028658305.1). NCBI lineage: Eukaryota > Metazoa > Chordata > Mammalia > Rodentia > Muridae > Pachyuromys > Pachyuromys duprasi. The sequence goes on from CM053764.1 coordinate 79,361,024, forward strand.
CCCGAGTCTTTTAAATTCTTTTATCAATAGGCCAAAGAACTCATAAAACAGATACTGATTCCCAGGCATTATTCAAACCTAAAACTGGGCCTGACTTTAATATACTGAAGACATAACTAAAGATTTACAAGATATATTAGGCAACCCAAAAATGTACTGTAAAAATGTTGGGGCCTTTTTGCATATTTCCCCCATTTCTGATTCTTTGGGCTGGGTCACTAGAACTAGAGCTATGTGTGAGTGTCCTCCAGGTTCCAATATTGACCTAGGCACCACAACATTGCTTACATATTTTTTTTTTATCTCTTTTCAGTGACAGAAGCGGATCATCTGATATCTCTGATCTATTCGCATTCCAAATCATGCTTTAACATCCAGAGCTCGAGAGCCTTTTCCTTGCACTTTGTTTCACCTTTCACTGGAATTTCGCAGCAGATTTGAAACATCAAAGAACTTGTTTCCTTTCAATTGTATTTTAATTGATCATTTTGACATATATGTTCTTGATTGAGATTCTCTACTGTGTGTGTCAGGGTTTCTTTAAGCTTTAGTTACATCTCTAATAAGCAACCTACAAAGAACCTCATTGTCAATCACTGGCCTCGTTATTTAGTTGTTCCTCCTGTCCTAGGGAATTGCTGTTTTTGAATTTTTTTTTTCTTTTTTCTCTTCTTTCGATGCTGCCAGAGTTTTGCAACAACGGCTATGCCTCCAAACCAGGCTACACAAACAAGTAAAAAAAAAAACTCTCATGTTTGTTAATAAAATGTTTCTTTTTGCTTGCACAGCTCTTGCTGTCCCCTCTTTTAGTACTGATTACTCTGTAAACACCGTTATCACCATATACATCTTTGGGCCTCAACCATGGCCATCTAATTAAGTTCAGTTTATATTTTCCTTTTCTTTCTTAGTGGATCTTTTCCTCCTGTCCATTATCCCCCACAAGCTTCCTTCTCTTTCAAATTCTGCTTTTCTCTCAGGCTTCTTTTTCAGATGCTAATCCCTCTATGATTGTCTCTCTTCTCTCTTTGACCTGAACCCTGACTTCACCATTTGCCAATCAGCCTCATCCAGAGTACTTGATCTGTACCAGATTTAGCCTTTATTGCCTATCTCACAGACAGAAGAACCATCCTGTTGATTGTCGTTAAACTTTATTGTGTTTCCTCTTACACTTTGCTTTTCTCATTTTCTCTCTCTATATATACATATATATATTAAAACCAATTCAAAATATCTTCCTCTGTCCTCATTCTTTTCTGCAGATTCTTATATATGTCAAATTACTTTTCTCTCCTGTGTTCAGATGCCTACATTTCTTCTTCCCTGAGAATGACTCAAAGCAAATTTCCCTTATTCATCTTAGGTCACTCCTCATTTGTCATATTCTGTCATACTCAGAAGTAGTTTGCAGGAAATAACTGTATTCTTCTGCAGACCAGATACAGTCTGGATCTTGTAACAATTGGATTGGATTTATACTTTGATTAAAGGCATGATCTGAAGGAAAAGAAAGAGGTAAAATATGTATTAAAATAAGGAATCCGGGTAGTAAAGAGACATGGGTAACAAAATACTACACAAATCACAATGATTAGAATAGACATCATAGAAGCAGTATGCTGAGCAAAGCTACTCAGAGTGAGACAATTGCCAATCAGGAAATTTAGAGTTAATTTGATGTGGAAGGCAGTTATGAATGACTCTAAATGTCTCTGTAAATATATGTTGTTTTTATTCTTTTTCTGGCAGTGTTCACAATGGCTTTCTTAACTTCTAAGCTAATAAAGAAGTTAATAAAGTGCACGGAAATTTTAACTGGCTGTCTCACTAAAGTTCTCTACATACATCTGTGAGCCACACCTTCCTTAGTTTCTGCATACAGTGTCCATAATGATTTTCATGGTTGAATTCTCTTATATATATAAAAAGAAAACATTCTCTATATTTTTAACAAATATAGTTATTTGCATATAATGTTCAATACACTGTTTTACAAATGCCATATTTATTAATAGTTATAGTCCACTCTTTGGACTTTATGGGAGAGCAATTCACCTTTACATAATGATGTAACAATTTCCAACACTCAGTTGGAACACTCAGTTTAGGGTCAGAAACTACATACTTTACTTTTTAGTAAATGTTAAGGTTATGCTCTTCAGCTATGTACTTAGACTTCTATAACTCCCAAGGAGAGAGATGATATCAACAGAAGTTTGACTTTCATGGTCCTAAATCTAACACATATTCAGCATTAAAAGTTATTCCATGTGGTGAAGAGGAAAATATTTTGGCTGAACCTTATTTACATACCATGTCAATATTGGGCCATTTCTTGTGTTTGTCAACAAATTATTTTCATGTTAAACATTTACTTTACATTGTTACAATAATGTTGGTCATCTACAGTAGTTTGAGAAACTGTTAAGATCACTAGTCTCTGTTTTGCAGCACACCTATTACTGCAAAAAGAAAATCATCTGTTCATTTAATGTTCACTTACTCAGCATATTTTAAAGATATTTAGAAAAAATAATAGAATAAAAATATACAATGTTCTTTTATGGTTATATACTTAATACTGTATGTAACTATAAGATAGTTTTATACGTACAAATATACACAAACATGCGAGTACATGTGTATAAAAGATGAGATTAGGAAGAATCTGAGGTACATATCAGTCATGCATTAAGTTTTGAACATGTTTGAGACCCAAGGTTCAGTCCTATACTTAGAAATAAGTAATAAGAAATAATCATAAAGAAATAGGGAACTAGACTTTAACTTAGAGATAAAGCATGTGTGTAGCATGGGTTTGATCTCCAGCAAGATAAAGAGAGACACAGAGACAGAGAGATAGAGACAGGAAAAAAAATAACATATTCCCAGAGACAGCCACAGATACAAAGAAACATACACAGAGAGTGATATGGAGAGTATCAATAATACATAAGGAAAATAAATGCAATTTTTAATTATACATGATAACTATTGCAATCAAACTAACTCAGTAGCAAATTTATTCATTTAGCCTTAAACAAAATATAAATAAAAACTTGTACTGACTAGTGTTTTACTAACATTACACAAGCTAGAATCATTTGGGAAAATATAATTGAAACTTTTTTTGAGAAAATTTATTCACAGGGTTGGCCTATAGGCAAGAAATACGGGCATTTTTTTTTTCACTAATCTTCACATTTAAAAATTTTTATTTATTATTTATTACAATTCATTCACTTTGTATCCTTGCTATAGCCTCATTTGCCCTTCTGAATGAGAATTAAGCCTCTTCCCTAGGGTCCTCCTTGTTGTTTAGCTTCTTTAGGAGTATAGATTTTAGTATGTTTATCCTATATTATATGGCTAATATTCACTCCTAAGTGAGGGTATATCACGCCTGTCTTGCTGTTCCTGGATAACCTCACTCAGGATGATCTTTTCTAGTTCCCACCATTTGCCTGCAAATTTCTTGGTTTCCTTGTTTTTAATTGCTAAGTAGTATTCCATTGTGCAAACATACCAAGATTTCTGTATCCTATCCTCCGTTGAGGGACATCTAGGTTGTTCCCAGACTCTAAGCATTACAAATAAAGCTGCTATCAACATAGTTCATCACAGATGGCTCAACCCGTTGAAGGTGGTTCCATACCTGCAAAGGTAGCACTGGAGGGCTGGGTAAGCCACAAGTAGCAAGCCAATGAACAGCCAAGCTCCATGGCCTCTGTTTTAATTCCTCCTCCTTGTTCCTCTCTTCTGACGATCTTCTGTGATGTTCCACCATAAGGAACCCTCATATGGACATTGTAAATTAAAACAAACTCATTATTTCACAGGTTAATATTGGTCATGTTCTTTTATCATAGCAGTAGAAAACTTAAATAATAAAATACCTTAACAAACATCCCAAGTTTTTAATTCTGTATTATTTAGGATTTGTTGATAAATTAAAAGATTGATATACTTAAAACATATTACCTTATTTTCCAAATCAGATTTAGGATATGTATAAGGCCTTGTGCACATGATTGAATTGCATAAAGTTAGTGGCTTTTGAACATTTCTATGGAAATATATAACATATATAAATAAATAAACATATTCATTTGTTTATCCATTTATTCATTTTGAAGTGCTGGAGACATAGCCCATGGCCTAACACATGGCAGTCAAGTATTCTAGAACTGAAATCTAATACATTTACCTCAGATATACATAATTCAAAGAACATTTAAACATTGTATGCTTAAGGATTATACATTTGACTTATGTATTCTATGTTTTAGACCATTATGATCCTCGGTTTATGCTCCAGGCTATATCACAGTGTTTCCTTCTTTGAAGTTAATTTAACCTCATGCATAGAGCAGTATTTGAATCTATTTGAATAAAGTGAAAGGTTTCTTTAAAGTTATCATCACTCTTCTAGGGATGTTAACTGAATGATGTTCTGTTTTCCAAGTGAAAAATAATAAAAATCTGTGTTGATGCACTCTCTGTCCAGAAAAATAAAGTATGAAAGAAAAGTTTGAGTTCACCAAACAAAGTCAGAATTTTGTACAGTTACAGATTTCGTTTGATGTTCTTTTTCCATATAAGAGCACGCACATACTACACTGATGAGAAGTTTTGGAAATGAACCTGACCTGTTTCTGGAACATATTATTCTTACCCTCTGCACAGAGGAAAGAGGCCTAATTTTCTTGGGTGATTTCTTCCTGACAGTGTTTGTGGATCTATACACTGTAAGAAGGATGAATGAATCTTTGTTTCCCATGACCTCCATGCATTCATATAAGTATATTTAGAATAGTAAGTTTTTATTTTGGTTATGTGGACTGATTACTTTTCTTTTGATAAAGAGGCAGATGCACTACTGGAAATGAACATTTACACCCAGATTTAGAGTAGATTCATTCTTACTACTGTAAAATGAGTTAGCCTCATCAAGTTCAAGTTTATTTTTGACTGATATTGATAGGACTGGCCACACAGAAAGTGACTACAGTGTTCTGACACTGACAGATTTCTTTTAGTACTAAAGGAACCAATCGAAAAAATAAAGCTACATGTTATTTATCTACTTAAGTGCCCTCCAATAGTCTGTATTTGAGTATACTCCTAGAAAATTTAGTCTTAACTTAGAAGTGGGTGATCACCCGGCATCATATGGACAGCTATCAATCAAGTATTTATGAACTGACTCTGTAGATTTCATACATGGAAAGAATCATGAATTAGATGATTGAAATAACATGAAATTATCCATTGAATAACCAACTAATTATTTGTAATTTGATAAATAAAATAGAAATATATTTTATTTTTAAATTTTCTCTTTTTAAATTTACTTTTTATTACTGTTTATGCACTTTGTATCCCAGCTGTAGACCTCTCTCTTATCCCCTCCCAAACCCACCATCCCTACCTCATCTCCTCCCATGACCTTCCCCAAGTCCACTGATAGGTGAAGTCCTCCTCCCCTTTCATCTGACCCCAGCCTATCAGGTTTCCGCAGGACTGGCTACATTGTTTTCCTCTGTGGCCTGGTAAGGCTGCTCCCCACTCAGGAGGAAGTGATCAAAGAGTCAGCCACTGAGTTCATGTCAGAGACAGTCCCTTGGTCCCATTACTAGTGTACCCACTTGGAGACAGAGCTGCCATGGGCTACGTCTGTGCAGGAGTTTCAGGTTATCTCCATGCATGGTCCTTGCTTTGAGTATCAGTTTCAGAAAAGACCTGTGCCCAGATATTTTGGATCTGTTGCTCTCCTTGTGGAACTCCTGTCCCCTCCAAGTCTTCCTATCTCTCCCTTCTTTCATATGATTCCCTGTAGTCTGCCCAAAGTTTAGTTAGGAGTCTCAGTATCTGCTTTGAGACCCTGTTGTATAGAGTCTTTCAGAGGCCTTCTGTGGTAGGCTCCTGTCCTGTTCTGTTTTCTCCCTCTTCTGATGTCCACCCTATCCTGTTTGCCTTTCTGAGTGAGTATTGATCATCTTACCCAGAGTCTTCCTTTAATTAGCTTCATTAGATGAACAGATTTTACTACATTTATCTTATATTATATGTCTAAATTCCACTTATAAGTAAGTATATACCATATATGTCTTTCTGCTTCTGGGATTCCTCACTCAAGATGATCTTTTCTAGTTCCCACCATTTGCCTGCAACCATGTTTGCAGCAGCTTTATTCATAATAGCAGAATCTGGAAACAACCCAGATATTCCTCAACTGAGGAATGGATCCAGAAATTATGGTACATTTACACAATGGAATACTACTCAGGATTAAAAACAAGGAAATCATGAAATTATTTTTTAGATTTTCTTACAATGAGCATGTATAATTTTAAAGCCTTTAAATTCATATTAAAAATGAACAAATATAATCTGTACATTTCCAACCACAGAGAACAAAGTAAATTCTATATCTTCTGTTATTGGACAATATATAATCTAAAAATGCATTGTATTAAGATTGTGGATGTTCAAGAAGAGTAGATGGCTGGAAACAATCACACTCAGGGTTGAAAAAAAAATAAGTTTTTTGGGATCTGTTGCTCTCTTTGTAGAGCTTCTGTCTCCTCCAAGTCTTCCTATCTCCTGCTTCTTTCATAAGATTCCCTGCACTCTATCTGAAGTTTTGCTATGGGTCTCAGTAACTCCTTTGATAACTTGCTGGGTAGAGTCTTTCAACAGTACTCTGTTGTAGGCCCTGTGGTAGCTTTCTCAAACAAGTAGGAATAGTGCTTTCTCAAGATCCAGCTATACCACTCCTAGGTATATATCCAAAAATTGCTCAAGTACACAACAAGGACATTTGCTCAACTATGTTCGTAGCTGCTTTATTTGTAATAGCCAGAACCTGGAAACAACACAGATGTCCCTCAGTTGAGGAATGCATACAGAAATTATGGTACTTTTACACAATGGAAT